>JAJLRJ010000004.1:19368179-19993179 GCA_024195265.1 Dendrophyllia cribrosa
CCTAATGCTTTAACAGTTTTACACCATTTCAATGCTAGACGTGTTTCAGTGTTACTACGGGAAAGCATTTATGCTTGTTGCAATTCTGTGTAAGAAAAGAATGATAGCCAGCAAGAGCAGATGCCTTTAAAGCTTTTCAGTCGGAAAACTTCTGTTCTCGCAGCCTAAGGATGAGAAGAAAATCTAGACTTTTGTCCTTGCTGATTAAACCAGTAAGTTCTTGTATGCTGACCAAAACTTGAGCCCAGCACCCATACCAAAACATGATGTTCACTGTGGTTGGCACGATAGAAAAAGAGATATGTAAACAAAGTATCCATGCTCCATTTTTAACCTGTGAATACGCACATGCGTAATGAACAGGTTATCGGTAACGGTGGCTTAAATTCACTCACTCACTCACTCACTCCTTCCATCAGCTGTAAACTTAGTGACGTAATGCTTTGTTACGAATGCGTTTTTAACAAGAACAACTTGAATCCAGGGATAACAATAACTAATTTGTTGTAAACGAATATAAACAACATGCTTAAAGATGTTTCGCATTAAGAGTCTTTAATGCAACATTAAAATCGATCTAAAAGGATTTTTCAACCGAGACATGCGTTTTTATGCGTATCTCTTGAAATAATAAAATTTAAACTTTACCAAGCATGTGTTCCTCGGTGGTCTTGTGGTTTAGTATTGAAAACAGGAGTCGGGAGGCGCAAAATTTCTTTTTTCCTCTCTTTTTTCTTTCTTCTTCGGACTGGACAAAATGAAAGTGATGTACTGTTGTTTTTTTTTGCGTTCGTCAAAAATCCTTACATTTAATTAAAAAAATATATTGAACTGTGTCAGTGTGAAAACATAAGCCTACGGCAATATTGCATTACGTGTTAGCATTTCTTATTCATGGGTTGGCTCTTAGGAGCCTTTGATTTGGTACCCGTATCATTCATATCCAAGCTGTGCCAAAAAAAATTTTGTAGTGTAAATGGGCCTTTAATCTGAAGTCTTAATGGCTGACATACTTTTTCTGTTGCACCACCATATCTGTGAAACACCTTACCTGAACATATCAAAACTGTGGAAATTATTGACATTATTAACTGTTAAGGGTACTCCTAACCTTAGTGGTGCCCTTCAGAAAAAAAAAATTGTAAACAAAGGTAGTTTCTTTTACAAACAGCCAGCAGCCAATAAACCGCCAAATGTCCAAGGGTTGTTAAATTGAATTTATAGGGTATGTAGATTTGAAGAATTTTCGTGAAATTTGACCAAAACATATTTTCTGGGATTAAATGAATGGGGTTAGTTTCTAGAGAAACTGTGGTGCTGCATTGGTGGGAGGTGAAACCCAAGAATTTGGTTTTATCGACTGAGTCGATAAGGTAAATTAGCCACCGTATAAAAATTTGAGAAAGCTGAGGTTTCGAGCGCTAGACCTTCATCGGAGCGAATTCCTTGATTCACTCCGATAAAGGGCTAGCGCTCGAAATGTCAGCTTTCTCAAATCTTTATACAGTGGCTAATTTACCTTATCGACTCAGTCAATAAAACCAAATTTTCTGGGATTATACTGACAAACAAAACCATGTCAGGAAATTTTGATATTTAAATTTGTTTTTCTGTGGCGACCATTAATGCAACACCCCTCGCATGTTTTTAGCTAGTCCAACTTTAGACACAAATATCTTGCTAACCAATCAAAATATAGAAAAAGCCGGACACGGTTTTTTAATTAAATCCTTGTGAATAACACTGCAGATATTTTGGTCCTGCCATGGCATTCAATACCCGATAAATTCAATTGAACAACCCGTGGTTGTTTGGCAGTTTATCGGCTCCTGCCCATGTGTAAAAGAACAAGTTGCTGAAATTATTTTTTTAGCGAAAACTACATCTGTTAAGCTTTCTAATGATATATATAAGTTTGGCATATTACTCTTAAAATAAAATTGGCACCTGCACAAATATATTTCTAAAGGACACCTAAAGGTGAAGGTGAAGGTTAGGAATAACTTTTAAAGGTGTAAAGAAGTGTTTTTGGGGGGGAACTTAAATAGATTTTTGTTCGGATGCAAAGCAAAATTAAAATTCAAGCACTGAGTTCTTTGAAAAAATGGACAAATCCAAAACCAAGTAAGGGAAAGGCTAGAGGAATGCCACAACACAATAAAAAGGCAGCAAATTTTTACGGGCTGTTGCATGTGTACCTGTTAATGGCGTAGAAAGTCTAGGAAAATATATAACATTTGGTCTTCTTGCATGATATTTCTTGCTTCATGCGTAAAGATTAAGGTCTACATGAGATTTGTAGCTTCCTAGTTTCCTCTCGTGTTTTATTTTGGTTTCTTGTTTAGGCTGATCAACTTGAACTGATTTACTGGAATTTGAACCTTCCTGCATCACACAGATAATAACTTTGGTTCGATACCAAAGCTAGCATGATATGCATCAAAGGAATACATGAGTTTTCGCGTACAATCCACGTTCTTCTGCTTTCTTATGGTAGTCTGCTGATTCATGTGCATCAAGCTTTTCCTTTGACTTACTATAATTCTTAAAAGCTGATTTCACAAATGCCCCCAATGCTGTTATCTCTTTTGCGGTTAAAAATAGCAGACACACTAAGCACCACCCTCCACAATGTTTAGGATTGGCACTATATGCAAGCCACTTTCGTTGGTCTAGCCATTTTGTTTGGAACTGAGTGGTAACGGTTTTTCCATTACGATCAATTACTTGCTTATCAAGAATGGATGTAGGCAGTGGTCGCCAGCATTTTTTAAGGAACTGCATTTTTTCGGCATCGCTTAGAGTTTCAACCATTTTATGGTCGATTATTTTGCTGACATCGTATGGCGCTATAACTGGACCTTGATCTTCCCCTTGATCTGAGTTTTCTATGAAATATAGAAAAATGGTGATCATTGGTATGATCATTTCCAATAAATATAGTAATACGCAACAGAAACGACGTAAATCTTTGCTGAAAACATTGACATTTTTAATTAATAACATCAAGCTAATACATTTACATGTCCAAATTTAGGATTGTTTTCACGCTTTCCCAGACTAAACGCATGTGCAATACAGAGTTTGATGCGTATGTGCTCTTTCCGGACTTACAAAGCATTTTTGTAAATAAATCTGGCTGCAATTACAATGATATCAAAAGTAACGCACTGAAAATTTGTTACCAAGAAAGGTAGTTTACAATCTAAACTCAATGATTTACCCATATCATTACAACTCTTCTTCCTCATCAGAATATAAATAATTTGCCAACTTCATCCTTTCCAAATGAGCTTTTAAATGTTCTCCAAAGTTAACGTTTTTATATTCAGCCCAAACAGGTGGAGGACCCCAATTTAAGGATAGAGCTAATTCTTTGAGATGTCTAGTTTCCAGTATTTCTCGTGCATTTTCTATTGAAAAAAGGCCGGTACATTCTGCATGAAATATTTCAAGCGACGAGAGGTTTTATACATCTATCAAAGAAATTATATGCTCGTCACCAAACTGACAACGAGAAATATTTAACAATTTAAGGCAACTACCACTGTTTTTTAGACAACTCATTGTGTTGTACGGCTCAATACTTGTGCAGCCAGTCAAAATCAGACTCGTTAAACAGTTTATTTCGCTAATGAAATCTGTTGTGGTGATTGAGGTATTGTATGATAAATCCAGATGCCTTAAGTTTTTGCATAATGCAAGAGTATTTTCAATGTGCATTGCAGGACTATTGTAACGGACACGTTTTTGAGAAAACTGCAATGCGAGATCACGAAAGTGCTTGACGTGATTGACAATGACAAACTCAAAACTATCAACGTCAAATTCGGCATCTGTTTTCAGTGACCACCATATTGTCCCCAAATCATTTACTATTTTATGAAAGCGTCTGCAAACACGTGCTACAATCTTGAACTTTGAGGAATTGAAAAATATGCTCCAATATATCAGAAGGAAGGTCGAACAAACAATGACCTGTCAAAGATAACAAATAAGGGGATATTAGATATAACAATCTCATTTCCAAAAGGTCTTGATGTTAGCAGGCAGGTTATAATTTTAAGAAAAACGACAAAACGTTTTAGTTTGAAAAACATGTTTCGACAGCAACTTCTGTCATCTTCAGTTAATAAGTAATGTACAAAGCGTTGACAGTGACTATATAAGTGGGAACAAATGTTAATTATGCTAGTAACAACAATGTAAATAAAAGCGTGGCAATGTGAGAATTATAAGGATAGTTTCAAATTTACATGATATAATTGTTGATTCAAAGACGGTTTTTCTCTATGAATATGAAAAACCTCTTTTATCTTAAGTTGGAAACTCGTAGAAGCGTGATCTAAAATATGAAAGCAATCTTGTGAACACAAGGTACGACAATGTTCAGAATTCAGTAGATGTTTGAAAATGTGAGAGGTCCTGTCATTGACTAAGTGCTCACGCACGCGTGTGGAAAAATGCCGGGTTGTTTCGCCGACATAACAGGCATTACAGCCCGCACATACAAACTTATAAACCACACGCGAACGAAACCCGTCAGGGACAGGGTCTTTCACACTAAACATGTTGCCTATCTTAAAGGAAGAAAAAACTAATTTTATATCCAAATCATTGCAATAGCGCTTGATAAAGTGACGAATCTTTTTCTGAGTAACGACAGAAAAATGTCCTGTGTAGGGCAGCTTAAAGTAAAATGTAGGTGAAGTGGGAAGAGAATCCCGGGGACAATGATTACTTAGGGTCCCAGTAATGTAGCGGTTTACAACTCTTTCAATTAAATGGTCAGGGAAAAGATTCTTTTTTAGGATTTCCATAAGCTTGGTAATGTCCTCGTGTAGCCCCAACCAGGTGTTATTGATCTTATAGGCCCTATCAACAAGAGTCCTGATGAGACCCACTTTGTAAGAGTACGAGGTGAAACTGAAATAATTGGTTAATAACCCAGTAAAGGTTTTCTTGCGGTAAACTCTAGTTAGAAAAGAATTGGGATCATTATTGTCAATTAGAACATCTAAAAAGGGTAATTTGTGCTGAGCTTCTTTTTCCATGGTAAACCTGATGTTGGGGTGTCTAGAGTTGATGTAGTCAAAAAACATAATGGCATCATGTTCCGAGTGAAATAAACAAAAAGTGTCATCAACATATCGGCGGTAAAATAAAATTTCGGAGCCTTGAAAATTATCCAACCATAGTTTTTCATGATGCCCCATAAAAAGATTAGCTAGAACGGGGGCAAGGGGAGACCCCATGGCTACGCCATCAATTTGGTCATAGAAAGAACCATTAAATAAGAAATGAGTCTGGGCGGTAGCTACAGTAAGGAGACTTCTAAGATCAAGTTTGCTTAACTTAAGGTCGGGATTGCCCTCGGAAATGTAATTGACCGCTAAGTCAATGCACTCCTCAAGGGCAGTTGGTGAAGAGACTTTCTACATCAAAAGAAACCATAAATTTACCAAACATAGATAAAGATTGGATGTCCTGTACAAAAGTAAAAGTGTCAGTAGCACAATGTTCCGTTGGAATGTGCGGCGATAAAAGGTTGCAAAGATATTTAGCCAAGTTATAATTGTATGTTCCAATGGAAGACACGATGGGGCGAAATGGTGGAGTAGAATTGGGTTCACGATCCTTGTGCATTTTAGGGAGGCCATAAATTCTTGCTGGTTGGGAGCCTTTAGGATAGATGTTCTCGTAAACAACGTTATCAAGATGGCCATCTTTCTTCAATTTTCGAAGGAGACGTTGCAGTCTACCTTCTCTAAGTAAAGTAGGATCATCCTCAATGGGCCGGAATTTAGAGGTGTCATTGATGATTTTAAGAATGCCCAGGTCGTAATCTGTTCGGTCCAAGACAACCACACCATTCCACACCATTGCCACGCTTTTATTTACATTGTTGTTACTAGCATAATTAACATTTGTTCCCACTTATATATTCACTGTCAACGCTTTGTACATTACGTATTAACTGAAGATGACAGAAGTTGCTGTCGAAACATGTTTTTCAAACTAAAACGTTTTGTCGTTTTTCTAAAAAACAATCTCTTTGAAGTTAAATATGTCAGACAAAAAATGGCTAATTCAAGAATGGTCAGCTGCAGTATTACAACAACAACACCACTTTATTTAGTCTCTCACACAAATATTCTTAGATGCCGCACTACCTGAGTATTCCTGGCCCACTTGTCTAGAGTCCCGGTAAACGGTTAAGTAAAGTTTGAATAAGATTCTCAAAACAGGTTTTTTTAATCAAAAAAGAATAAAGTATCTAAAAACATTATTGTTATGCTAGGATTGGTCTTTTTGGTGTAAAATGCACGAGAAACCCACTGATTAGTGGATAGGATAATCCTAAATTTTCTCAAAGTCGATCTCTTATCAATGTTTAAGTAAAACAACAAGACAGAAGTGCACCGACCGAGCGTCAGAGGTTGACTTGTTCCTCTCGTGTGCTTTCGGGTTTTTTTTTTGTTTTGTTTTTTATTTGCCGCGAATCTTGCTCGAGTTACGCTCGCGCACGCTCAAATGGCGCCATTAGCGATTCGTTATGAGCGCGCGCTACTTTTCCAAAAATTGAAAATTTATTAGTTTTGAGAGCAAAATATGATCATAGATTTGATTGTATTTTTGATTCGCTTGTACAGGGTCCGGTTCCTCAAAGCAGGGTTAGTGCTAACCCAGGGTTGATTACTATGGTTACAATTAATTTTGCTTAGAGATATCCCTGGGTTAAAGTTAGCCCACCTTTGAGGAACCGGACCCTGGCGCCTAACTTGGGCACCATTCTACGTGTTTCTTTAGTTTGTATTTATTTGTTTGCCGACTTTTTAAGGCCGCTAAGTGCATGTTTTTCCGCGTCTTAGTGATGGCAAAAAAAAGACAACATCGTTGCATTTGGACAAAAATCGTGGACCATGGGGTGAGGCTGCAAATTGACCAATGAAAAGACACGCTCTCGACACACCGCCGGTCTAGAAATGGACCTGCAAATTTGGCGCCAAACAAGGTGGAAAAGTCTAGGATAATATCCCAATGTAAGCTCCCGATAGACCGAATGAGAGATTTACTCCCTAAATTCTTGACCAATAATTCTAGCGATTCAGGTACTTTGATTTAGTCTAGTTTATCAATCTGAAAAACTTCTGTTTTTCGCCAAACGGTTAAATATAACTATCGGAATCCAACCTAATCGCAAACAAATGAATGTGGCTAACCTGAATGTACTTGTTGCATTTCAGCAGAATGCTCAACAGCACTGTCTTGGCATTCTCTGTTTGATACATACAGAAGAAAATAATGTTACAATAAGTGAAAAGTATTTTATATTTGATTTTCTTAGATCGAATTATTATAAGCTTAGCACAAGTCATAAACTTAAAACAATCAACAAAGTGAAACTCACTCACCGTTCATTAGCACCCTCATTTTGGTGGTTAGCTTTGGCAGGAGGCTCGCCTTCGGCTGAGATTTGTGTTTCTGTTACTCTGAAAATAACATTAAATTGAAGTTTTAATATATACTAAATTACAATGAAATCAATTTGATAATGCAATAGCTATTTTACTCACCATTTCTTTGTGAGAAACCCAGTTATCGAGCGCTGCATCGTGGATAAAACTTGAACTTCAACTCTCGGAGAAATGGCAGACACGGCAGAGAACGTCGCAACGTTGCAAAAGCATGGAAACGAGGCGTTTTGTGAACTCCAGCTAGACAGTGTTTGTGGGCTCAAAATAAATAAATTGATTGTCTAAAGATTTATCAATCATCGCTTTTTCACATTCTCCACCTCAAAAAAGATATCAGAGAAATAAAATATTATTTATTTGAGAAATACTTTAGAAAAAAGAAAGAAGGGTCTCAGAAAAGGGGGGGGGGGGGGGTGAAAATTCACCCATTTCACCCCCCTGGATCCGCCCCTGCCCATTAATTATACATGTATGCGCTATTGTTTTTCTTTAGGCGTTTTATTGTTTTGGCTTTTGTTTCAGGTTTAAAAATATTATGCATAACTAATGTATGGGGTTATACGGAAATCTTTCCAATCGCTAACTTTTTTTGTTTATTGGGTATCTCAATTTGAAAGACTTTCTAGTCAATGCTCACAACTGATGGTTAAGGCAATGTTCACGCGATTGAGAAAGTAGCAATTTTTTAAAGCAGTGGAGTATTGTACGGCCGGTTTTGGCCGGCACGGCCGTCAATGGGTTAAGTGACACAGCACTATTTTCCCAGCTTAAAATCATTTTGAAATCATTTTGAAATCATTCAATGACTGGCGTGATTGTGTGTGTTTACTATGCAGCTTATGCAAAGCATTTGTGTGAGAGAGATGTATCAAACAAATAACATCTTTCAATACTAAAATAAGAAAATTAGCAGACAAGTGTCATGCTTTGTTATCCTAGTTTAAAATGTGGGTGCTGTGTTGTCTTACAAATGTACATTTATGCAAATTTTGAGTAATTTCCAGGTTGTTTGCATAGTTGTTAGTTCTAGCTTGTGATCAGGTATGGCTGGATTTTTTAAGTTCATATTAAGCATTTATTTCTGCACCTACATGTAGTAGTAATCACAGATTAAAGGAGTGCTTTCAACATGTTTGTTAGCAGCTGAAGTTAGCAGTACAAATGTTCATTTGTTCGCATTCAAATAGTTTCTTCCCCCTTGCATGTCTCGTCCTCCACTCTCGTTGCTCACGCTTTGCCCTTGCGTGCCCTCAAACCCGCTTGAGCACCCCCAAAAGCACCTGATGTGCAGGCTAGAATGTAATCGGCTTCAAACATCTACAAAAGCTGTTTAGAAATGGTATTTGTGAAATAGCATTATTTAATTGCAATAACAAGACAAAAGTAAATCCTGATTGGCTATCATTTTTCTGGTTGGTGAAACAGACAGCTTGCGGGGGAACCACTAGATTTCTGAGGGGGTGGCAAGGAGATCTTGTCCATGCTCGATATCTTTTCCTTTAGCTGTTTTGCTGCAAGAATTTTGTTTGCATGATGGCTCCTACATGTATATGTATAATACCGACTCCAAAAAAATTGAACACAGTCAGAAAATCTATGACATAAAAAATATTCCAAACCTCATCTTGGATGAAAATAAAATACAGCTACAATGTACCTTCTTATACTCCAAGTTCTCTATTGTGTAACATATATTTTGTTGATTTCCTGATCTGAGATAGCGACTCCATTTGACGGCAATCAGCAAGGCTCACCATAGGCTTGCCCCTTGCTTTGCATGTTCAGTACGGCTGGAGGAGGATTGTGTGAACTGGGGCTGGGAGACAGCCTTATGCAACTCCTCCACCTCTCTCTTCTTGTCTTAAACATTTTTAGTTTGCTGAAGATGCTGCAACTTGATCACCAAGGCTGCCTTTTTGGCTTCAAAGGCAACAGTGATCAGATGAGGTGGGAGGTTGTCACCTAGAAACACTTTTAGCTATTTCGTTGAAGCACTGTAGTGCTATCCAGTCCCAAATTTAATATAGCGTAAGCAATGGTAACAAAAAATGGCAGTTGGGGAGCAAAATGGAAAAAAAGCAAAATTGTATACTTAATATGTATTTTTCCACACAGCCCTTCAATTACTTAGTACATTGTTTTTGAAACAATTCAGGTGTCCACTGGAGTTTGAAATGGTTAATTTTACTCTTGACTACTGCTTTGTATCACAGTGCTGTGAATTTGTTGTTTAAAACACAGGTTCTTGTGTTATATATTAAACACAAATTAAAGTATTTTATTAGGTCATCCAATGAAAAAACAACATGCAGCCATTTTTTTTAACCAACTTCAAGGTTTGGATACCTGATAAAACATTTTTTTGAGTGTTTGATGTAGCTTCATATTGGACCATTAATTATTCTTGGAGAAACTCAAAGCACGAGTTAATTGACCCAGTTTTATGGTAATTACATATTAATCACATATTCATGAACCTCCTTCATGGTAGTGATTTCCTTTTTGTTCTCTTTATGAATTATTAATATATAATGTAGATTTCCACTGCACTTGTCATGTATTTTTTATTTTATATTTGTTATTAATAAAACAGATTCGTCCATATGTGAATGGAGCCTTGTACAGCATACTGGCACTACCAGCCGTAAAGGAAGAGGCAAGAGCCTTGGTAAGCTACTTCTGTTTCTAAGAGTGGTTTTATTGTTATGACTGAAACAAGTATTCATAAATATCACATAACCCAAGCGATAACACAATGGTGAAAACCTTTCAAAAAATTTGTAACCATAATGACACCATTAATACCAGGAAATAAATTTTCATTCAGAGCATCAAAAAATCATTCCCCTTAACCATTAAAGTGCCCCTGTGATCAAATTTTTGATTTTCATTTTTTTACATTTTCGTGTACAATTAGACTTTCTTACTCATCTTGCCAAATTTCAATTCATTACGAACATCAGAAGTCATTTTATTTCAACATTTATTTCCGAGAATTTACGGCCGCCATTAATCAACCTTGTTCCAAGGCTTGGTTGCGAATGGGGGAAAGTGACGTCAAAGACTCAAACATACCTCGCGGGTTGAAATTATAATAACAATAAGTATTGAAAATCACGCGGAAAGCAACAAAAACTTTGGACTTGTTCTTCCTGCAATTTTCTATGCTTATTGTTATTATAATTTCAACCCGTGAGGTATGTTTCAGTCTTTGACGTCACTTTCTCCCATTCGAAACCAAGCCTTGGAACAAGGTTGATTAATGGCGGCCGTAAATTCTCGGAAATAAATGTTAAAACAAAATGACTTCTGATGTTCGTAATGGATTGAAATTTGGCAAGATGAGTAAGAAAGTCTGACTAATAGTACACGAAAATGTAAAAAAATGAAAATCAAAAATTTGATCACAGGGGCACTTTAAAATGAATGTGATCATTTTAGAAAAAGAAAGAATTCTTTTATTTTTTTATGAGCATGCATAAAAAAGTTTTGCATTATGATGAACATTCGATAGTGTTAATAGCTTTAAGTAAATATTAACATTCTTTACAGGAATTAGAAATTCATTTGACTTGTGAATATGTGAAGTGTTGAATGAGTTGTAGCATTTCGGTAAAACTTTCACTTGATTGCTTGCTTGCTCACTTGATCAGCTGGAAACTTTTAGGTTTTCTTGGTAAAAATTTCACTTGATCGCTCCATTGCTTGCTTGCTCACTCAATCAGATAGAAACTTTTAGGTTTTCTTGGTAAAAATTTCACTTCATCGCGCCATTGCTTGCTTGCTCACTCAATCAGCTAGAAACTTTTAGGTTTTCTTGGTAAAAATTTCACCTTATCGCTCCATTGTTTGCTTGCTCACTCAATCAGCTAGAAACGTTTAGGTTTTCTTGGTAAAAATTTCACTTGATCGCTCGAATGCTTGCTTGCTCACTTGATCAGCTGGAAACTTTTAGGTTTTCTTGGTAAAAATTTCACTTGATCGCTCGATTGCTTGCTTGCTCACTCAATCAGCTGGAAACTTTTAGGTTTTCTTGGTAAAAATTTCACTTGATCGCTCCATTGCTTGCTTGCTCACTCAATCAGCTAGAAACTTTTAGGTTTTCTTGGTAAAAATTTCACCCTATCGCTCCATTGCTTGCTTGCTCACTCAATCAGCTAGAAACTTTTGGTTTTCTTGGTAAAAATTTCACTTGATTGTGCAATTGCTTGCTTGCTCACTCAATCAGCTAGAAACTTTTAGGTTTTCTTGGTAAAAATTTCACTTGATCGCTCGAATTCTTGCTTGCTCACTTGATCAGCTGGAAACTTTTAGGTTTTCTTGGTAAAAATTTCACTTGATCGCTCAATTGCTTGCTTGCTCACTTGATCAGCTGGAAACTTTTAGGTTTTCTTGGTAAAAAGTTCACTTGATCGCTCCATTGCTTGCTTGCTCACTCAATCAGCTAGAAACTTTTAGGTTTTCTTGGTAAAAATTTCACTTGATCACTCCATTGCTTGCTTGCTCACTCAATCAGCTAGAAACTTTTAGGTTTTCTTGGTAAAAATTTCACCTTATCGCTCCATTGTTTGCTTGCTCACTCAATCAGCTAGAAACTTTTAGGTTCTCTTGGTAAAAATTTCATTTGATCGCTCGAATGCTTGCTTGCTCACTTAATCAGCTGGAAACGTTTAGGTTTTCTTGGTAAAAATTTCACTTGATCGCTTAATTTGATTGCTTGCTTGCTCACTTGATCAGCTAGAAACGTTTAGGTTTTCTTGGTAAAAAGTTCACTTGATCGCTCCATTGCTTGCTTGCTCACTCAATCAGCTAGAAACTTTTAGGTTTTCTTGGTAAAAATTTCACTTGATCGCTCCATTGCTTGCTTGCTCACTCAATCAGCTAGAAACTTTTAGGTTTTCTTGGTAAAAATTTCACCCTATCGCTCCATTGCTTGCTTGCTCACTCAATCAGCTAGAAACTTTTGGTTTTCTTGGTAAAAATTTCACTTGATCGTGTAATTGCTTGCTTGCTCACTCAATCAGCTAGAAACTTTTAGGTTTTCTTGGTAAAAATTTCACTTGATCGCTCAATTGCTTGCTTGCTCACTTGATCGCTCCATTGCTTGCTTGCTCACTCAATCAGCTAGAAACTTTTAGGTTTTCTTGGTAAAAATTTCACTTGATCACTCCATTGCTTGCTTGCTCACTCAATCAGCTAGAAACTTTTCGGTTTTCTTGGTAAAAATTTCACCCTATCGCTCCATTGCTTGCTTGCTCACTCGATCAGCTGGAAACTTTTAGGTTTTTGGGGGCAAACATTGCAATTGATCGCTCGATTACTTCCTTGCTCACTCCATGACCTGGAATCTTTTTGGTTTTCTTGGTCATTCTGCTGACCAGTGCATAAGGCTTCATGCTTTGGAAGACTTCAAATGGATTTATGAGAACGCTACAGAAAGGGAAATGTTTTTATTAAATGTTTGATTTGTAAAAGTTCAAATAAACCAAATTTTGTTTTGATGAATTAAAAACATGTCTTAGCATGATGCAAATATGCATTGTTTGAAATAAGAGAGAGAACTAAAAGATGTAGTGTTTTAGATCTGTTTACTCGTCATTCTTTGACTTTAAACTCAGTATGTGGTAAATTGAAAATGATAATTATGCAGACTTCAAATGGATTTTTCAAGACTTAGGTAAATGCTACAGCACAGTAAATGTTGTTTTAAAATGTGTAGCCTGCGAGCAAGCTCTCCGGCTTGGGCTCATAAACCAAATTTTGTTTCTAATTTACATGTAAAATTAAAAAGTAGCCGGTTATGGCTTCACAAAAGGGCCATTTGGATTACGGCCTAGTTATTTGTAAAAGGTTAAAGAAAGGAAATTTTGTTCGAAAACAATGCGTTAGCATGACATGCGAAATGAGAGAAGGTCGTTGAAGTAAGTTTGAATAAACTGAATGCCACTGTGCACATTTCCTGACATTAACAGTGTTCATGTTAATCTCAGAGTGGAAGAAATTTCTTGTCCGCTTCATTCATTTTGATAATTTTTAGCTTAATCATGGATGCTTGACGTCAGCAAGAAGGGTTTCCACAACTTCGTTTTTAATTTAAGCAATATTTCAAAATCTTGTAAAAATATCTGATTGATTTCCTTAAGCTAAACAGATTACACATTCATTTTTTGACATTAATGAAAATTTATTTCCTACATGTACATGTAGCAATGAAGCAATGAAGGGCAAAAGGTGGGCATGCATATACTTTTCTATTATAATTATTTGCCAAAAAATAGTTACACAGCTAAAATTGATGGTCACAAGAAAGATTAATGTGATCAGGTTATCATAAAAGTTATTAAAGAAATGCTTTCATTCATAAAAAGACAGTTTATAACCTATTAATACGCGCAAGCATAATGAATGGGTTATCGGTAACAGTGACTATAATTTACTCACCACTCACTCACTCCTTCCATTAGCTGTAAACTTGGTGACGTAATGCTTTGTTACGAATGCGTTTCGTAACAAGAACAGCGTGAATCCAGCAATAACAACTAATTTGTTGTAAACGAATATAAACAACAATAAGCTTAAATATGTTTCGCATTTGGAGTCTTAAATGCAACATTAAAATCGATCTAAAAGGATTTTGCAATCGAGACATGCATTTTGATGCATATCTACCATTAAATATTAACAAAATTTAGTCTTAATTGAGCATGTGTTTGTTGATAATTCGTGGGCTAGCGCCGGGATTTGCACTCGGGAGGCCCAGGTTCAATTCACTCTCAGAACTTTTTTTTTTCGAACTGGATATTATGCAAGTGATTTACTTTTTTTTGCGTTCGTCAAAAGTCCTTACATTTAATTTTAAAACAAGAACTCTGCGAGTATTACAGTCGGACTTTTAGGGTCACTAAAAACCAATTCAACTTCAACATCAATAGCCTAGATGATGCTTCTAAAATACTCTTTCTTTTCAACAGTGTTGATCTTTTTGTTTGTCGATCAAATGCTGCTTTTGTTTTTGAATGCATGACATGTATGAGCCAACACGTAAGATAATATGTGGTTAATGTCATTGCTGTTTATACTTCAATAATCAATATGTCTATTGTAATGTTAGTTAATTATTTTTTTTAGTTAATACCATGTATACAAATAGGAATACCGAAATAAATTGTTGACAACGAGTTCACATAAACCGATCTGGCCAGGTCTGCAACATTGCACTACACTACATGTAAGTCATGCCATGCTACATAATCCTCATCCAGTGTGAAGATCTAGATAGATAGAAACTTTATTTTAGTGTCTATCGCGGCCTGAACATGGGTTTTCATTCAATGGAAAGCTAACAAGCCAAACAACACTAGCTAAAAAAATGGACATTGAATTGTTAAAACGATCTTGACAAATATCGACCGTTGTTCATTGTCATGTTGACGCAAAATGGACATCAAATCGATAAAGCGACATTGACAAATAAAATTATATGAAAACTAACCAGTTTGGACTGTCTTGTGAATCGTATAACAATTTTAATAGTAGTATTCGATATGAAATTAATACAATATGATACATTGTTACAAATACAGGCATAATTCGAACTAAACGGCGAAAGAAAAATAACACCGTGCAAAACCTTGCCTTTAAAAACATGAACAGATATATAACTGAGTTAAACGACACACGGTCAACAATACAGCGAGTCACGTTTGTTCAAAATCAATTAAAAAGCTATAAAACTACAAAATAATGTACCATACTTCACGCAAATCAATGAGGATAACTTACTTCGTGACGGGATTCCAGAATTATCCTGGGTTCAAAACTCACTGGAGAGCTAAATTCTAATACTGAAAAGCGATAATCCTAAACTGACGGTTTTCACTAACAAATCACTAGTAATAAAACATCATTTCCTTTGCAATACAATCATAATGAAAAGCTATGACATGTCTGACGTTTATTTTAAGTTTAAAACTGTCACGCAAAAGTTCTCTAACACACGCAAACATAGTTTTCATAACATACATTGTATAAGAGTTAAGCTTATATTGTTAACCTGATGGCGCTATAAAGTCTTATTTTTTACCCGGGTATTTATAGTGCCCAAGTAATAGTGTGTGTGCGCTCACATAATCTTTAAATTATCGTCCGCCACCTTGGAGGACCACTTTGATGGGTTTTTCCTGTGTTTACATTCCACAGAGCGGGTAGCGCAACCGCTTTTAAAATCATAACTCGCTTTTCGCTTAACGTTGTGAATTTAAATCGGTAAGGTAGCCAATTTACAGTGAATTTTTGTCAGTTGTGCGAGTTTAAATCCCAGAACCCTTTTTTTTAAACCTCAGGGATATTGTGGCCATGCAACCTAATCTCTCCAGTTAAGCCAGAAATAATTTCATCTGCTGACTGAAGGTCAAACCTATCTAAGTGCAAACACTTGAGAACAATTTCCTGTCTATCTTTGAGGATCTTTGTTGAGCATTTGAAATTTTAGATTTTATATTCATAAATTGAAGTTTCCAACTTGTGTCGCTAAAAACTGATTATGATTGAATTTCTCTTCGAAACATCACTTCATATCTTCCTCTTGGTGTTCCATAATCATTTCGTGTTTGGCATCACATACAAACAAAGCATTAACAATGGTAAACTCTTAACCTTTGAAACTCTTATCTCAAAAAACAATTGAAACATAATTTTCTCTCTAGGGGCACTTACAAGACCCTAAAGCCTGATCGAACCGAAAAACTTGTCTGTCACACTTGTAATTGAGATGTGTGGATTAAAATGTCGAAAGTTCATTAACATAAAAGAGAATTTCTAAAATAAATTAGTTTCATGAGCTAGAATTACAAACGTTCACAATTTAACAGTCACGAAATTAAATGGTATTTAAGAAATGGTATTAGGAATTGATGTTATCAAAGTCATTGTTGACATAAAGGTCACGTTCTATTTCTCATTTAATTAAATTTTTTCACCTTGCATCATTGAAAATTCATAATGCTTTTAGCAGCAAATGTTATCATTGGAGAACAGTTTGTACTTAACTAGGACTGACCTTACTTTACTAATTACGAAAAAGCTACAACTATAGACCCTATTCATAAATGGTGGCCGATTTATTTATTCTTTTATATTCATGCTAATCAGCCCAACTAGCCTCATTTTAGAGCAAAAATTCTTTTGCATTTTGCACATGCTAACGAGGCTAGTTGGGCTGATTAGCATAAATATAAAAGAATAATTAACCAGCCGCCATTTATGAATAGGGTCTATATCTTCTCGGTTTTTACTCAAAAGTCATGTGACACTACACATGAAATCTAACGCCAAAAACGTGAATTCATCCATAACCTTGATTGATGTTCCTATATAAACTAATATGTCGTCACTAATACTTCGCCTCAGGCTATAAACCACTTACTTTTTCAAGCCCATTTTATAAGTCGTGCACTTGGCTTGTAGCGAAGAGCCCGACTAAAACCATCGAACCATGTCAGTGTGAAAACATAAGCTTACCGCAATATTGCATTACGTGTTAG
This sequence comes from Dendrophyllia cribrosa, assembly GCA_024195265.1. Classification (NCBI taxonomy): domain Eukaryota; kingdom Metazoa; phylum Cnidaria; class Anthozoa; order Scleractinia; family Dendrophylliidae; genus Dendrophyllia; species Dendrophyllia cribrosa. The sequence continues at coordinate 19,385,200 of JAJLRJ010000004.1, forward strand.
CATTCCTTATTCACTGGTTGGCTCCTAGGAACCTTTGACTTCTGTTTCAGATCCTTACTGTTTGGTTCTGTCTTACAGGGAATGGAGGAGATCCTTGAGTGTTTCCTTAAAGATGACAACCCTGATATGACTAGACAGATCCAGTTTATCATTAAACAACTCAACTCTGGTTAGGAATGTAATAATTATACAATCATACTATATACATTATTTCATGCAACTGTTGCAAGTTGTTTGTTAAGGTGCCTGTAACCCTCAAAACGTGTTTTGGCAAGAATAAATCTCTGTATTACACTGAGCAAATGTTGCCAAGTGAAGTGGAGACTGGGGCTAGTGATGTCATTCCAAGAGTCAATTTCGGCAGTTATTCTGACATGTTGCATTCAGCGGCGTATTTGTTTTATACTTGCGGAGGAAAAAAACTTTATCTTAATTTACCCAGTTTAATTGTTTATTCAAATTGTTTATGTGATAATGGGCTCTAGATATGTTGGTTTAAACTTCAGCTCAGATTCAGATCCAATAGATCAAGACCGTGAAACAAAGCAGAAGAAACCTACGCAGATGAGCTGTTGGAAGACAAAGAATGACTAGCACGAAGAAGAAAGGAGACTGGAGGAAGAATTAGAGAAGAATCTACAACAATGACTCAACCAAACCATTGCAAATTTGCTAAAACCGAAAGCTGTAGCAATGAAAGCTGTTAGTTGTTTTCACACACTAAGTGATTGTCATACTGTGTCATTGGAGACAGTAGATAATAATTATTTTAGGAAGATGGAGTGAGATTGCTTCTCATTGGAATGTATTTTCATGTGACAATTAATTAATTCAGATCTTTTGTTGGTCACAATTAACATCTATCCATTTGGCTTGATAGCTCTGTGGATAGAGCATTGCACCGGTATCGGTACCAACTGCTTAAGTTGAGAACACTCTGTGAGGATCACAAATTTTACTCAAGAATAGATTTGTTACATAAAAAGATTACTTGTACGCATTAACTGCGGCTGACTGATGTCTCATTTTTAAGTCATGGCTTCCTTTTGTGTGCCTGTATGCTCTTGCTGAAGTGAGCTCTGCAGGGAAAGAGCTGTTAAGGTGATTCCTCAGAAATAAAGTCGACAAACGATTTTTTACAAATCCAAGCATTGTTTCGAAAAATGCATTAAAAAACATAAGTCACCATGCTCGCGAAAGAGATGTGATGGACTAAAGTTACCCTATTTATCCATGTAGTACTGCTGATCATGTGTGTGATTATTTGATTGGTTTACATTACTCTATGTGATAGTTTGAAGCATAGCTAAATGGAATGCTTGAAAAACTGTAATAGATGTAATGCCCCATAAGGAACAATTTGATATAATTTTATGATTCATGGCAAAGGCACACAACCTCAAACGGCACTAACTCAAAACACTTCTTGCCTGCATGATCTCAAGGTCATGATTTTACGGCCACAAATGGTGGGTATGTACATGTTTTTAGCAATAACGTTTTTTCCTAAAGAATTTTTTTAACTCCGTTAACTCAAAGAGGATGCTTTGTAGAGTAAAATTAAGCAATATAAAAAAGATAGCCAAGGTCACCGTTCTTGTTTAGGAGGAAACAATCACTTATTCATTTGGCCAACTTATTCTCAAAGGAAACCCATCCTTGGTTTGGACTGTGTACGCTTGGATCATGCTAATGGCGCAATAAATTATGCATAGTAGTAATGCGCAATGCAATACTAAGGAATCACCTGAACCAGCCCTCTACATGTATGCATTTTTTAGAACATGCTGAGGATCTGCGCCGAGCATGCAGTGAAGACCAATCTACACTGTAGATCATTAAGCATTGATGATCATGATACACTGTTGTGAAGGCTGTAGTTGTTGAAGACAAAGCATGCTGTGCACCATTGGATGGACTCGGTGCAGTCATTGTCTTTTCTTGTATGTGGGGACCATAATTATTTGTCAATTGGCCATACCAAGGATAAGTAAAACTGCTCCTTAACAGATCGATCACATGATGATAGGTTCCTTTGAAGAATGCCCAGCACTCTCATGGCTTTCTTTTTAACCTCTTCACATTGCCTTTGCCAACTCATATAATTTTTTTTATACAGCTATTTCAATTAACATTGTCAGGTGAAAACTCAAAGCTCAAAGCCAACGAGTAAACCGAGCGCCTGTTCCAGGCATGCAGATAGTTGGGAGCGGCAAAACGAAAAGAATTCTTTTGCGCCACTATCTTGGCTTGTAGCTCTTGAGCTTTCATCCGACAACGTTAATTGAAATAGACAAACCCCATCCAACAAAACATTGCAGAGAGATTTATCTCAACCTAAAAGGGAAATTTCTTCAGTGTGACAGACATGATGAAACACTTTGTAAGGAGCAAATTCCATTTGCCATTTTGACACCCACATTTCAAGATAAGCATAGTCACACTGGTGAGTGAAGTGGTCGCTGACACAGTTAATTGAGCGATAAAGCACACAGTTGTCAGCAAAAAGCTTAATGCCAGGTGTAATGTTTCTAGGCAGGTCGTTTATAAACATTAAGAAGAGGATGTGGCCGAGTATGGTGCCCTGGGGTACCCCGGACAAAACAGGGGACCACTTGGAAACCGACCCATTTACAACAACATGTTAGCTACATTCAGTTAGAAAGCTGCAAAGCCAAGTGATGGACTTGTTGCAAATTCCGTAGTGCTGATCCTTTAGCAATAAATACATGAGGAACGGAATCGAACACTTTGGTGAAGTCGAGGAATAGAACATCGACCTTCCTGTGGGTGTTTAGAATCATATTAGACCATTCGTGAATAATGGCAATAAGTTGTTTCCGAGTCACACGAGAGACTGCATGGAAGCCATACTGGTGCAGAGTAATAATGTGGTTGGCTAAAAGGTGGCGTGAAATATGGCAGCATACTATGTGCTCCATTATTTTCAATGTGAGAGATGTTAGTGAGACTGGTCTATAGGTCTTTGGGTCAGCTCTCAGACCCTTTTTAAACATTGGCTTGCTTCCAGGTAGATTAAAGGTACAACACCAGAGTCATAAGACTGTTGAAACAAAGAGGCAAGCCCTGGGGCTAGTTCCAACGCGGCCTCCCAGAGAATCCTGGTAGAAATCAGCTCTCGACCGCAGGCTTTGTCGACCTTGATGGTTTGGAGTAGTTTTTAACACCTTGTACGGTAAAGCTGATATTTGACATGTCAGGATAAGTCACCATAAGGGGAGGTGTCCATGGGTGGTACGTAAAGTAGTTGAGCCTTGGCACTGTCTGAATTACAGACATGGTTGTTTGAAATCAGAGTGGGAATCCCTTGGGTTTCAGTTCCAAAGAGCTACAGGTACGACCATGCCCATTCTGTTTCACTGATCTTAGTAATGTTGGAATCTAAGCCGCCCATGACTGCATTAAGGCATTTGTCATTCATTTCACGTAGACCTCTGGTGGTGGTACTGTGGAGTTGTATGTATTTAGCAAAGGCAAATTTGACTGTAAACAGTTAAATCGTGAAGTTTTGCACAGGTGCACTTAAATAGTTTTATTACAGCACAGTACATGCACATGCAGATCATAGGAAAAGAAAAACATTGTCTATGCCCATAGGATGCATAGTGCCATGCCTAAAGCTAAGAGGGCATTGATGGCAAGATATACAGTACAGCATGTTTTCTTTTCAGTTGTTTAGGTGTTCAGGGATGGCAGTTGTACCTTGAGGAGCACATAGATGGACATCAGACACCGGCACGCAAATGATTCTGGTTGTTCTGTACAACACTTGTTGGAATTGTGCACCAGGATATCTCTCAGGCTACTGTCATGCCTGAATGCAACAATGGGAGGGTTCGGATTGAAATAATTCCCTTGTCTTAGGATCGTTTGACAATTAAGATATTTTTAATAGATAATTATTGTCCAGCAAAATGTTTTTAATGAGAGAGTTCAAGGATCATATGTTAATACTAGAGGAACTCTATGTAGTACAGTCTTGGCAATGGGCTCTGGAGTGCTTGCTGATGACCATTGGACATTACGCTTTCATGGTCACTGTGCAATAAATTGGTAGGGTAACTAAGGGCTTTGACGGTTGGTCATCATCGTCAGAGGAAAGAAGGTGGAGGCAGAGGAACTGGCTGCACCAGATGCTGGTTTACAGTGCTGAGGGTGAGATGAGGTGTGGTGAAGGTAGTTATGAGTTTCTTCATAATGCACAGTTGTTTCAATGTTGGGCCAAAACTGCAAAGTGTGATGTTTGTGAAAGTAACTTTGGTTTGAGAGATGGTAGATGTTGATTTCAGAGCATCATGATGAAGTTTTCTGGAATTCTTGTTTGCATAAATCTGCTTCAACGATGTCATTGATGTATTGCTTATGGAGCTATGAAATGAAGCTGGTGTATTGGGACAAAATGGACCATTCAATATAATCCAGAAAATGACAAGCATAATTCGGGCCCATTTTATGCCCCATGCTTGGCAACATCAACTTGTTAATATAGTTGCACTGAAAAAAAAAACATTAAGTACGAGGACTACCTCAGCTAAGCGGGTTAGAGTGGAAGTTGGTAGTTCTAACACAGGGCAATACTTAATTTGTTTGTTCTACAGTCAAACATAACCTTCTGCACCAAACGGCTTAAAATTATTATTTTAAATATTGTGCAAAAGTATATTTATATTTTTGTGATGTTTTTAGCATTCATTAAGACTGACTGTTGTTCAACTTGCAGATGATCCATCAGCCACTAATGAACCTGAATCAGATGATGAAGATGAGGAAGATGATGATGATGTGAGACTATCGTGTTTTACATTTATTTAATATTATTTCAATTGCTAAAGGTTTGCTGAAGAACTTCAGTAAGAAAATAATAATTATAGTACCTTATCCCTTCCTCTGACGAATTAGCATTAAGGTATGGGACAAGTTCTCCCTGTCAAGAGTACGACAAGGGACACAGAGTACTAATGTCGTTAGCGAAAGGGTGGGGGGGAGGGCTGACTCCCTCCATGGAAATCTTTGCGAACTGACACATTTGCATATATTATTCTACCTTATATAATGCCAATTACGTCATCGCGTGGGATAATGAATATTACATGAGTATGAATAGTACCTTATCCCTTCCTCTAACGAATTAGCATTAAGGTATGGAACAGGTTCTCCCTGTCTCAGGCCACCGTGGTACCCCAGATCCAACCTGTATGAACATCTTTCCATCGTCCTAACACTCCCAATCCTAAATTCACCTTCCAAACCTAATTCCCCTCCACCCCCAACGTAGATTAGTATACATCTACAACTTTAGAGAAATACAAACTTTTATTAAGAGCCAAAAGCTGTAGTGAATCCTGTCAAACTATTTTGTCTCTGGTAAAGCTCAGGAAGGTCCACCGAAATATTTGCAAGGTAGTCACTCGATCCTCCCGGACACAATACTTTATTTGACTTGAATGGAAAGTTCCGCTGTTTTCGATGACTTCTCTCCCACATGAGAAAGGATATCAGACATAGGAGTGCCATCTAACGCCAATAAAATTGCAGAGCCACTTCTCAAGCCATGAATGGTAATGTTGCGTGACCCAAAAAGTGCGGCATGCACTCAGCATAAAAAGAAAGATGAGCCTGTGCTGCCGAAGAGTCAAACGGGGCGGCCATAATCTCCCCGACAAATTTAATGGACGAAAAAGGTATACGCTGCACACGAACTGTCAATAGGTCACATGTACAAATGGAGATATAAGCCGCTATTGCCGTAACAGGACAATCGAATTATTGTTTCCACACCGTTTAAAGGCAAATAAATTGTTTGAGCCACCCCGCAGCGTTTTCGTATACATATGGTTGAACAGGAGGCCATCTTTCTGTGGGAAATATAGAATTTCTAGGGTCTTCATTCTGCCTAAATCACCCGCTCGGTCCCCAGCAAAAAAACATAGCTTTAAAGAAGCCTTGATCCCGAGCTAAAACGAAGATCTTCTTAGAAACTAAACCCGGTTCGTTCAATCGGCTTCGGATAAGTTCCGAGATTGCGATCAAGTCACTCAGAAAAACAGGCTCCGCTTGTGAAGGGGAGACCCTGGCCGGAAGCTGTTCTGCCCTTACCAATGCAAGATAAACATTGACCCTTCTCGATGCTGTGGGATTACTATAACCGGGAACACCTGAGTTATCTGAACCTCACCATTGCGCGGTGAAGATCGCTTTGAGTTTTTTTTTTTAATTAAGGAGTCCACGGTCCCAAATGCCATTCGAGTCGGCCAAGGGCAAAGCCTTTTGGTCCCAAAGGCGGGACACATGTCTATATGCACTTTCATTTTACCCCCATGATCCTTCCAGATTAGAAAAGGGATAACATCATCAAGGTAGGAAAAAGCAATGCATCCTAGCAAACCTTGCGCGCCAAAACGACCATCTGTTGAGTCATACCCATTAAAACTGGCCACCCGGGAGGAAACGGTGATGGCCTTGGAACTACCATAGTACCTACCGCATCCTGAGCAAGGAGAAATCGAAGCAAAGGAAAACATAAGACCAAAGGGCGGGAAAACGTAGGCATTGACTTTGCACCCATCGCAATTCCTAAAATTCTCATTGAATACATTGAAATATGGGAGAATCCCGGCCTGTCTGTTTCTCATGGCATTTCCGTCTAGAGCCGTAAGATCCAAGGAATGACCATTTTTACCTCCAAACTCCGTCTGGACAATCTGCCAGTATCTTGGTGACAGCATGGCGTCGTTACGAGACAGCTTTCGCGGAAACCAGTCCGCCGCATTCATGTTTGAAGGGACATAGATCATCGATAAAGCAATATTTTCTCTCAATAGCCAAAGTAAAAATGCGCCGTGCGACGCGGCTCAAATCCTTGCAATGAGAACCTCTACCATGCCAGGTATAAATAATAGCCTGGTCATCCACTTGAATATCAAGGCGGCAATCTCAAACTTCCGGCGGAAGAGATTCTAGAGCTTCGCCATTGCCCACATTTCCTTGACATTGATATTCAACGAGAGAAGGTCCTCCCAAAAATCGCCAAATGTCATTTCCCCCGACTTGTGTGAATCACCGCTGCCCAACGAGACAGTGATGCGTCCGTTGTTAACTTGAGTGCCACATGTTCTTCTTTTCTCCACGGAATATACTCGGACCAAGAATCCAGGAAATGCCAGAACACCAATTCCCCTCGCAGCATGGGTGAAAAGTGGAATTTTGCTTTCCCGAGGCCACCCCAATAGCCGATGCCAACTCACGTATATAATAGTTTGCTCCAGGGAATGCAAGCGTAAACGAAATGCACTTTCCCATAAGCTTTTGAAGAGACTTGACAGGCACCGAACCCCTGTGGGCAAGGAGGCTTTCTCTTTACACCGCAAACCGTTGTTTCTTAACATCTTGAATCAAAAACGCCTGCAAGTGCGAATCAGCCAACATGCCCAGGTATGATATCCGACCAACTGGGACAAGGATGTACTTTGCTAAACCAAGGGAGTACCCCCAACATAATTAAAACTCGACAAACAATATAAAGGGAGGCCTCCGCTGACCTCCTACTAAAAAATGTCTCGCAGACTTATAGGGCGGGATCAGAAGCCCTCTTTAGCGAACAGTTCTCCTACCAATCTATCATTGACATAAAAGGACAGGCGACACCGAGGCCTCAAAGATAGCTAACTGCCGCTAAACCTACAGACTGGTAAACAAACGGGGAATTTTCCCAGCTAAATGGCAGAGTCGCGTTAACCACCAGCCATTCCATTCAAAGCCCACAAGCTCTTGTGATTTTTCCGTGAGCACTATGTAGTCATAGCCCACATTATCATCCAATTTAGACATAAAGGACTCCGCATAAAGAAAACGTGAAACCTCCGTCAATTTATCTAATAAAAATTGCATGTCTGCCATCCTTAAATTCAGGAACCAAGCATCAATACACAAGCGAGGTTTCGAAGGCTCTACAGGAAGGGGTAAAACAAGCCATGGGGTTCTACTGTTCCTCCTGCACCCCAAACTTTCACCGCCCAGTAATAATGCAGGACATTATTTCGTATGAAATAACCGTTTCCAAGCTTTTACAAGATAGGTGGTTTGAAAAGACTTTCCTTGGCAGAGAAGGGCTGCCGTAATGAGCTCCTGTAAACACTCCCTTAAAGGGACGGAGAAAATACAAAATATTGACTCTTGATAGTTTTCTTATCCTGGAAGTCCCGCAGAATGTCATCCCCACGCTTCCAAATGATTGTGAAGTTCCCCTGCTAAGAACATGTTCGGGTCCCGAAACTTTACTTCTTTAATAGTCGAATTTCCCCCTGATAACACCGTTTGATACTTGACAAACGGTGTCAACAGCCGTCACCTCCTCTAGACCTGAGGCCGAGGCTCCATCCGACCAAACCCATTGAATTTTCCTTGTTGCAGCCAGTTGCTGCACTTTGCTCGGGGAAAAACATTCCCCCACATCAACGATCTCCCTTATTTGGAACTAAATAAAGAAACAGGAAGAAAAAACGAGTAACCAACGGAAGGAATCGAAGAAAACCCGCTTTACTTCTCCCCGACCCAGGCCTAAAGAAGATGACTGCCACTGCCCGACAAGTCGAAGCAACAAGGGATGCCATCGTTGACAATCGCTTGCGGAGTCATCTCTCAGGACCCAAAAATTGAAAAATAGATAGAAAACCATAAACCCAACAACAACTTCTGTCACAAATCCTGTGACACTTTCTCAGTCCTTCGCTTCCTATCTTCATCATCGGTCCGGTAGCACAGGGAACCCACAGTTACCCGCAAGTCATATGCATATTCACTCCCCACACAGTAGAAGAAAAGTGTACACGTTAACTTACCAATTTTATTTCATGAACAATCTCATCATACAAGACGAGCAAAGAATTACAACACTCCTAGGTATATGCCTAGAACGTCAATAACAGCCACGAAGACTTTCCCGCATATACATTTCTAACTAAGGTTTTTTCTTTTCCACAAAACCTAGCAATATGGCCATACTGACCGCAGATGTAACACTTAATCAGTACAAGCACGCGATCGTTGATTCGAAGGCCCCCCCCCCAAAAAAAAATAAAACTAGGTCACATAAGACAATCACGCCTCTCAAAGAACATTAGGTTCACCCAGATACCTATAATGCATATTATTGGGCTCACCACACCGGTTTTGAGTTTCCACTGGACTCATGCAAAATACGCTTCTCCATTGGCATAGACCCTTACAGGGGCTATCTTTCAGTAACTGCGAGTCCTCAAAAGAGAACCCAACCGACAATATATCCCGGCCCCCTCTTTTAACAACTGACTTACGCATATTATATTTTACTGACAACGTCATTGGACTCAACCTTTTTTTGTCATTACGGGCTCACAAAGAAACGCTTTATCACAACAATGATTCACAAAGATACTCAATTGACTTCGTCATTGGGCTCGCAAAAAAAAAAAACATCTCAACAGTGAGTTCACAAAGATACTCAACTTACCTCGTCATTGGGCTCACAAAGAAAACCTTTATCTCAACAGAGAGTTCACAAAGATAATCCACTTACTTCGTCATTGGGGTCACAAGAAACCCTTTATCTCAACAGGAGTTCACAAAGATACTCCACTTACTTGGTCATTGGGCTCACAAAGAAACCATTTATCTGAAAAGAGAGTTCACACAGATACTCCACTTACTCCGTCAATTTGGCTCACCAAGCAACACTTAATCTCAATAGCGAGTTCACAAAGAGACTCAACTTACTTCATCATTGGAATCACAAAGAAACCCTATATCCTAACAGTGAGTTCACAAAGATACTCAACTTACTTCGTCATTGGGCTCACAAGAAACCCCTTATCTCAACAGGAGTTCACAAAGATACTCCACTTACTCCGTCAATTTGGCTCTCCAAGCAACACGTAATCTCAATAGCGAGTTCACAGAGTCTCAACTTACCTCGTCATTGGGCTCACAAAGAAACCCTTTATCTCAACAGTGAGTTCACAAAGAAACTCGACTTACTTCGTCATTGGGCTCACAAAGAAACCCTTTATCTCTACAGAGAGTCCACATAGCGAGTTCACAAAGAGACTCAACTTACTTCGCCATTGGGCTCACAAAGAAATCCTTTATCTCAATAGTGGGTTCACAAAGGTACTCAACTCAATTCGTCATTAGGCTCGCCAAGAACCCTTCGTTTCACCTTGGGCTCACAAAGATGCTCAGCTCCCATATTAGCGCACGCGAAACCATAGTCCAGTCGCATAAACATGAGACTAAAACCTGACCTATCACTTTCAATCTTGGGTCCGATATCGATATTCAGCGAGTAAAAATGTGTTAACACCCCCGCGAACAAAGGCTAAATACGAACAATCTCCCGAATCTAATTGGGAATTCACACATGCAAAATTCCTACAAACACAACCGAAATAAAAACACCGCCTAAACTAAAACAAACAAGGGTCCGAAAAAAAAAATTGAAACAGAAACCAGAGAAATAAATATCTCGCTCGCTCTAACGACCCAAACCATAGCTATTCCAGAAATAATGCCAAAATACACAGAACCAAGAAGCGAACCTGTAACTGCTCCGCTATGGTTGACGATGAACTCGGAGCCCCGCCACGTGCCTCGGTGAATGTGCTTGTTCCACGGCTGACGAACTCATCGAAGCGCTACTAAGACCAAGCACTTCATTTGAAGAAGCTTGCGCTTGTGGTTGAAGAGGGAGCACGGCCTTCTGTAATTCTGCGACCACAACAGGAGCAGGCCATGCTGAAGCAGAGTCACTCTGACGTTCCTCCATGGAAATCTTTGCCAACTGACACATTTGCATATATTATTCTACCTTATATAATGCCAATTACGTCATCGCACGGGATAATAATTATTAATATTACATGAGTATGAATAGTTACATGTATTTATAGTTAAAATTGTAGACGTTTGGTCGGACAACTTTAATTTTTATTTCAATTTTAAATGGCACAAAAGTAATGTATATTTTACAAGTTCTGTTTATTAAATTGGTTTATTTAGCTAAAAACAGCTAGTGAACTGAAAGGAAAAATGCTAATAGAATTGTTTTACATCATATAGTGTATCTAAACTATGTGATGCAGGTGTTATTTGTCAAGTTATAGCTGAATTTGCCAATCTGCTATGAGGAATTGTTTGTTTACTCAGCTCTGAAAAATAATTATAATAATTAAAGTAATATATATAATTATCAGAATAATCTTCCCAGAATCCTTTGCACCCAATGCTAAATAACTCTTTCAATTTTGAGTCCATGAGGATACTACATTGTGGCTCACTGTGCAAACAGGTCTTGATCAATTCTATAAAATCAATTCTATAAAATCAATGCGGCTAGATGGACGTTGCTATGAGTGATACCGTTTTTTTTTTGGTACCTAGCATATGAGCTTAGACTTTAGTATTTCCAACAATGCAATGCGAAAAAATACAGTACATGCTTGACTGTTTGATATCAAATAGGAAGCAAGTTGGTCACAAGCCACAAACCTGCTGATGTTTCTTTCATCATGTCAAAACTGAATGAAAATATTTTTGACAGTATAGAATTTTTTTTATTTTTCGCATCAATATTCCTTTCTTTCTCATGACGGAGAGAAATACTATAAATACAGCAAATAATCGGTTTTTTACCATTATTTTCTTAAAATTACAACCCTCAGATTTGCCAATACTTTCCAAAATTAAGATGAAAGTAAACAAGCTACGTCAATGAAACTGGTACAAAAGCGTCCAGAATTAGAGCCCTCATCTCTACCCTTACCCTCACCCTCGTTTTAGCAACGCCGTTTAACAAGATGGTATTAACAAGAGAGTATAACCTTGCTTAGCCAGGGAAGGGCTGAAAAAATATAGGTATGGAAGAAAATAGACAAATATGAACTCCATGGTATTTTTGACTCATGGATGTAGAAGCTACAGAATCTTAAATTATATATAAATTATTGCCTTTCCGGTTTTACTTGTAACAATAAAAATATTTATTTATGTAGCACTTACATGTACTCCACTAATTGACCATGGCACCTTACAATAATTTATTTTAAAGAGCATTAAATCAAAATACAGTAGAATCCCCAATTTTCAAAACCTCCAAGCTAGGGAAATGGAAATTGGTTCGAAAAATTGAAGGTGGTATTGACTGAAATCAATTCAAGGGAAACGAGTTTTGGTTCGAATAATAGGGAGTTTCGAAAAATCGAGTATTCAAAAAATCGGGATTCCACATGTTTGACAATAATATAACTTAATAAATAATATTACATAATATATGGATTTAAACACTTGATACTAACTTAAATAAATGAGTCTTCAAATTTCTCTTAAACAGTTTAAAAAAATTCGAATGTCTAATTAATTTCGTGTGGTAGTTCGAACATTCCAAAGTTTTGGAACTGTAATTGAAAATGCTCTATCTGTATATGTTGTCAGCGAAGACCTAGATATGTCAACAGTGTAACATCTTGTGAACTCAAGCGTAGTGAATGTGATTATGTGCAGTACTTTATAAACTAACAGCAACATTTTGAAGATTATAGTAAAAGTAACAATTCTTGCAGCAGTGTTTTGTATAGACTGTAACATATATATCCCATAATTCGGAAGACCATGGAGTAAAGCATTGCAGCAATACAATTAAGAGGTAATTTGTGCATGAACCAAAAAATTAGAGTGTTTAATCTTTTTCTTGTTTATAGGAGGGTGATGCTATTGATGCTGAGCTGGATAAACAGGAGGTTCTTGAGGCAGCTGAGGGAGAGCTGTGTGGAGATGAGTTACTTATAACTCATTATTCAATGGTACGGTAATGCTTTCATCATAGTAATAAATTCCATTAATTTAAAAGGAACTCTATAACTTATGATTATTAAGATATAGGAGGACAAGTTTGCATTATAAGCTATAGAGTGGGAGTGAAATTGTGGAGATAGCTGTTGTTGCTGAAGGGGAGGAGAATATATAAAAATGTAAAAACCCCATGCGCAAATGAGCCACATTCGAAATAAAAGAGAACAATTTAACCGGACACAACTGCTTAAAAAGGATGGGAAAACGCTCTAGAAGTCAGTGATAGCTGGGCTTAATTAAGGCATGTGCCGTGAGTTCTAACAGTGAAATATAACAACTAAGACATATTCGCACCTTTTAAATAAATGAGAATAGTGATCAATTCACATTTATTTAAAAGGCACTAATGAGTTATGATTATTAAGATCTGAAATCTTTCATGTTCATTGGTTGTTAAAATTATTGACGCCTTATTGGCTAGCTTTGTTTGTTTACTGGCTAGCTGACTGTTTGCAAATCACTCTGCTGTAAGATCATTCTTTGTCATCATGGGTTGCTTAACGAATGGGCAAAAAGCAAAAATCGTGAATCTCCGAGAACAAAATAGAAATAGTTTAAATTCTTGGCGACGACAACTGCCAAATAAGTTGTCTTGGTGTGAGGCGTTTTTTAAAACGTTTTCACGAAAGGCAGACATTTGCGAAAGCTCCTCTACCTGGTCGTCCGAACTGCATCGATGTTAAAATGTAAAAGAATGACGAACTCACAGCACCGAAGCTCCTCAAAAAGCTCCAGGAACAATTGGGCGTCGACTTCTCCGACAACAAGGTGAAGAGGCTTTGGCAGAAGCTTGGGTGGGTGCAAACAGGCACAAAATACATGATAGCCGCACGCGCATAGCAGTTACCCCGAATGGCTGAAAAAAACTTATTGATTGAAGTTGAATGGGTAAACAGCAGAAGAAAAAATTCGAACAACTGAATGGCTGAACGGCAAAAAAAATATTCCGAACAGCTTACGATGAATGGCTGAACAACAGACAGACTTGCGGTCAGTATTCAGGAATATGTAGACTACGCCAGCAATCTGCGAGAAGACAAAATAATAGTCACGATCGTTTTACCTTTTTTTGAATCGAGCAAGGCTTTGACTTAAGGCCAGGTAGCGATAAATGATTTATTTTATGTAAAATACTGCAAAAAAGTCATTCTTTTTCACTGCTCGTTTGCAAAATGTAAACAAGCGGACCCGTGTCCCAAGTGCAGTAGTCACGCATAATTCATGTATAAAATTATTTCTGCACTCCATGTTTACTTATTGTCAAAATAAATCTTGAATGAAACTAAAACTAATTATCGAAATTAAAGACAGTAGGGAAAGTAGTTTGGTAGCAGAAAAACAAATTTAGCCCTTTAAAGTTTGATGCAGCAGTCGGTAAAAAGTTCACTGAATTTACATAAATTATGTCAAAATGGTAATTTAAAACCTATCAGGGTTGATCTCCGCCAAAATTATGTTTTAAATTGTGTTATGCAGAACCTCCAATTTTGTTACAAGTCATCAAATTCTTTTCCAAAGAGATTGGAACGGAAATTGAGACACCACAATAGAAATTGAAGCAACAGAACAGAATTTAAGACATCAAAACTGAAATCAATACTCCAGAAATTAAAGCTACAGAACAGAATTTAAGACATGAGAAGTGAAATAAAGACCCTAAAACAGAAATTGAAGAAACAGAACAGAAATTACGAAACAATTAACAACCGATCTAATTTCTATTCTGTTGCTTCAATTTCTATTCTGATAGGGGTGTGGCTCAATGGGGAACCGAGCAGAACCTGGGTAAGAACTATTGTTAGTTCTACATTAAAATTTATGAAGATTCATTCGATTCCAAGATGGCCACTGATGAGTATGTATTTCGGAGAAGTATTCTAGATGTTGTGGGAGAAGTATTGAGAGATCTACAGGCTTCTGTAACTGAAAGAGCTTTGTTTCCCCTGGACTGGCTACTCGATGTTGTCATAGCAGCTCGAATTGTTGAGATGGTCTTTAGCGTTCAACAGGCAGACCACGTTACCGTATCACAGAGGAACAGCTTCAGTTTTTGATTGATCGTTGATTCACTTTCCCAGAAATAGCGTCTCTGCTGGGAGTTGGTATCTGCACTGTCGAGAGTTAAAAAGTGCTGATGGGCCAGCATGACTCCAGAGTTTGCAAATAAAATTAACTTTAAAGCCTTCATAGCTTAGCCTGTACTAGAATGTCTTTTAGGGATTTTCCTTTGCCATATCATATGAGGGAAGGCTCCTTTAAGATGTCTCTCAGATGTGGTTGATTCTGTATGGTGAGCCATTTTCCCATGAGTATGTCCTTTAGTCTGGGCAATGCCAGGTGGTATTGCATTACAAAGGGCAGTATTTTCTTATGTGCATTTCTGTTTTTCTGTTCTAGTGACGTTTTTCTATCAGAGAATTTGACCTCTGAGAGGTGCTTTTCCACTGCCTTAGCTGGGTAACCTCTGTTCTTCAGGCGTGTTTCGAAATTTCTCATGTTTTCCTCAAAAGTAAATTTAGAGAATTTATTCTTAGAAGCCTTAAGGCTTCCCCTTTGATAAAGCCTTTCGTGACGCATGGTGGGTGACATGAATAGAAATTCATGTATTGAAAGGTTTCTGTAGGTTTGCAATTTGTTCGCACGTCAAGGATAGACTCGCTGTGGAATCATTCACCTTTGTACACTTTTGTCACAACATAACATTCTTATCAGCGGCCATCTTGGAATCAAATGAATATTTTTTTTAATTAAACATTTATTGGCGAAGTTTGCCCTAAGAGTTACAACGCTTATTGAGAGGGCTCACTTCGAAAAATAAAAATAGAAGTTATTTACAAATAGCAATAAATTAGATTAGGTCAGAAATGGCACACACACAATCTTCATAAATTGTAATGTAAAACTAGTTCTTACCCAGGTTCTGCTCGGTTCCGCATTTGAGCCACACCCCCATCAGAAAAGAAATTGAAGCAACATTTCTGTTCTGTTGCTTCAATTTCTGTTTTAGTATCTTTATTTCACTTCTCACATCTTTAATTCTGTTCTGTTGCTTCAATTTCTGATGTCAATGATTTCAGTTTTGATATCTTAAATTCTGTTCTGTTGCTTTAATTTCTTTTCTGGTGTCTCAATTTCCGTTCCAATCTCTTTAGAAAAGATTTTGATGGCTTGTAACAAAATTGGAGGTTCTGTGCAACACAATTCAAAACATAATTTTGGGAGAGATCATCCCTCATAGAAACCAAAAGCCGTGTTTGGTTTCGACACTTACAATTTCAAGGGATTCCCGCTTTTCAGTGTCATTGATGTGAAGTCTTGTTTTGCGTCGCAGTGCGAAATTTAACTCCAGCCCAGGTGCAGTCGGCATTTGCTAAGTTACGTTAATACATCGCAATAATACCAAATCTCAACGCAAATGAGTGTTTTGCTGTACTGACGAAATGTTTTTGCATTTTAACTTGTCATGAATGAACATGACAGGAAATGTTTTTCACTTGTTTGTTTGTGCGTCGTCAATTTTTTGGTGAAAAAGCGTACTTGTAGTGTCACTTCTAGAACAAGGTTTATGATTTATAGTGGTTTATTAAACATAGTGGTTGCAGCGAAACAACTTTCAGCCGTTCACTTGCCGTTTTTCAGCCATTCAAGAACGACAGGAGGCCATTCGAACGGCCGTGATTACCCCTTCAAAAAAATATTCAGCTGTTCCTAAAAATAGCGACCCCAAAAAACATTTTCAACGAATACATTCCGAAGCGCCCCGTTTTTATTAAAAAAAAAATTCCGAAGCGCCTCAGAAAAACTTTTTTCAACAAAATTGGGGCGCTTCGGAATTTATAGAGCGCTGCAAAGATAACAAAGTTTGGTGCAACCACCTTCCTCTTCTTTACATCGTGTTTTACAATCTTGGCAAAGTAGTCTGTTTTGCAGTTTCATATAGTCTTGATAAAGGCGGTTGTAGCTGATTTTTAAATCTTCATGCTTCTGATTTAATTCATCGTATTTTTTATTTGCCTCCTGTAGAAGGGCAATTATTTCTTTGAGAGTAGGCATTGTTATACATGTATATATATATAAATATATATATAAATATATATATATATATATATATATATATATATAGCGGTTTATATTTTTCAGTTTAACGGGATTTTTCCCTTGAGCAGTAGAGATTAAAACCTGAGTTTAATCTTTCATATCTGACTTGGTCACAGCTGTGAGACGATTGATCTTTTTTTGAAATTCTTGTTTGATTTCTTTGCGAAGCTCGCTTTTGATCTTGTCTATACCAGGCGCTCGAGTTTGACTGTTTTGTTGTGTAGCCTTTGTTTTACCGGAGCGAATCAAGGCCTTGAGTTCATGATATTTCTGTACCTTGCGAAGTATGATTGAAAATTCTAAATCACTGATGCAATTGTCTGCGAGAGCCTTAGATACCAACCCGTTGACAGAGTTTCGTTTAGCAAGGGCGAGGGTACAGATCATTTCATGTTTTGTGATCTTTCTTTCGAGCCGTTTACTGAATGTAGTAAGGCCAGCGGATGAAAACCCTGAAATAGCAGCGATGCTGGCTAGTGGAGGGCTGGCAATTATTCCAAAACCAGTTAAAGCTGTTGCCAGGTGGCGGAAGATAAGCCTGCAGAAATAAAACCAAGGCCAACAGCTGAACCGTGAACAATGGAGTGTGTTTGTTTATATTTTTTTGCTACCTGCCTATAGTGGCCAGCTTCTGATTCAAGCTCTTTCTATAAGTCAGATTTTTTTAGACGGAAGTCATCGCCATTTGTTAAGACTGGGTATAGCGGTTCAGTATGGCTGTATTCGGGAGCCGATGGAGGCAGTATGTTAGCCGAACTCATGGTGGTGTATATATATTTTTTTAATTTATCTCTATTTCAAATTCTAAGGGCTTGTTATTAAAATCAGAGGTCATTGTTTACGTCTCTGACTGATAGAGACATGCTGTTTACATATCGCCAGAAGAGGTGTCACGCAAGATGTTTTGCTGTGTTGTTTCGCAGAAAACTTTCTCAAACGACTTCCCACGAACATCAAATCGAGCCAAAACTGTAGAAGGCTTCCCATTGAATAGGTTTTGTTCTTTATCAACCAGATCACAGTGAATGAAGTATGTGCTTGGAGATGTTAATCCTTTGACGAATGTTGTTGGGAACAGCAATTTAGGATTTATACCAAGCAATTCTGACAGGTCGCGGTCTAGTTTCACCTCTTCCTCATATTCTTTGAAAATCATCATCGACCCCACTGGCGTGTTTGTCTCGATTTCTAATTTAAACTTTGTCTGTGAATACGTTTTTTAATTCTTTTGCTAAATACTCAAGAGTGTAATGCCCTGGAAGAAGCCTCATGACAGTTGCGTCTTTACTAGACCCATTAGTAAACAATGTTATCTCTCCTCTTTGTTTCAAAGTATTCCACGAATTGTAAAGTGAGCAAGAGATGGAGCCGGATGTAACTCGGTTTTGGAAGCGCTTGATCAAAGTAGATTGTGTGAGGGTTAGAATGCGTAACGATTGTTAACACAACCATTGTATAAATAGGATTTTAGAAAAAATATATATACAATCATGGAATTGGCTTGGTTGAGAACAACAGAAGCGGCAAAGCTCTCTGCAGCGACCAAAGCCAAGGCGATCTCAGACTTCAAAAGGCGTTTCCCACATGCTGATATGTCTAAGTTTGAAGTAGAAGTTGATTTTGATGATAAGCACAAAGCCACTGGAGTAGTGCTTTTCAAAGAGAGCGCAGATTCATGGGCGCTTATTTCAGAAATACCTCGCAAGGATTGGACTCAGGCTATGAAAGAGGCTTTAGGTTTGCAACAAGACGGCAGTTTCCCAATTCCTTTATCAATCAACAAAGTCCTACAAGGCCAATCCCCGCGGTTGCATTCTCTGAAAATGTGGCAAGCGTTGGCGATATCTTGAACAAAAGAGCAAAAGATCTATGTGACACCAACAGAGTCCTTTTCAATAAAATACAGGCAGATCTTCACAAATGCGCAAATTAAGCACACAACTGGAAAAGAGGCAAAAAGGTGGCTTTCTGGGCCTAATATGAGCTACTGGCTGCAGCAGCTGAACTTCGCCCTATGGTGTGCAATAACAGGCTCTGGAGTCTCCCGAGAGATACTTTTTTCATCTACCTATCTAGATCTTGCCCCACAGCTCCGGTCTTTTTATCTCTTCCACGTTTATTTCACAACAAGGCGCATAAAAAAAATTATTGTTTGAAATTGGTGGAATCCAGAGTATTAGTGCTTTCCCAGGCGATCCTACATTTAGCCAAACAAATAATAACTACGACATTGCATCATACAACAGAATCTGTGCTGAGTTCGGTGTTGACCCAAGCAGTGATTTCCGTTTCAAACTCGGCGCGAATCATGGACTCGGCAATGTGTTTATCTATATTTCCCGTGGTGGCATGATATCAACTGGAATGAGCTGCCCAGGAGCCCATGCTAAATTCAGTGACGAAGGTGGAAGTGCCAGTGATAGAACCCTTGTGCAGTTCATTCGCAATGACAATGGCGCAGACAGACAGTTCGAGTATTTTGTGCCAAACTCCTCACAAGGGTTAGCACAAGTTGGTTTGTCTCATATGAACCGGTCGATCGAGGCCTTTGCTAAATGTGTTCTAGGCGCACAGGTCAACGTCCGCAGCAGCATTCTAGGTAGTGGTGGGAGTACCAAGGAAACACAGGAGGAGTTCCTCGTCCTCATGGAAGATGCCATCAGAATGCTGGATATTTCAAAGAGTGTTCAGCGTTATCAGCTAGCCATCGACGAGGCAAAAGTGCGCTTGGACTTTGCAGTAGCTTCCAGGACCTGGCTTATGCCATCACGCATGGTTATAAACACTGAAAGCACTGTGGGCTACAACAATCAGCTAAAGCAGGCAACGCAAGGGATGAAACTTGGCGTGAACAATGATGTTAATTTGGGCACAAAAAGGCCTCACTGCGTCCCATGGATGGTGCACAGAGAGCCCAGACAATCTGTTTGTGTAACATGACCGCTTGTAATTTTATAGGAAATGTATGGGATTTACCTAAATTTCATATTATAGCGACGTATCGCCAAATGTATGTATTGATTAACGCCAGAAACCCATAAGTGGGTTGAAACGTGCAACTGTCTCTTGCATGCTTCAAAACAAGCTACCGATTATTCAATTTGCTAAGAAGTTGTTACAGCCATATTTGGAAAATCAAGGTAAAAATATTTACCAATCAATTCGCTATAACAACTTGCTTCCAATTTCCCTGGACCGAGAGGTTTCCAAATATGGTACTAAGCAAAAAATGAATATTGGAAGCTGTGAATGCGCGTTACACGTTTCAACCCACTTATGGGTTTCTGTTAACGCTAAATAAACGTTAAATTACCTTATTTGTTGTGTGTTGTCGTTCTTTTGCCGTAAAAGTGATTTTTGAGCGATTTTGAAGGATTCTGAGTTCGCCGTTGACTGAACGTCTAAGAGAAGGACAAGGGTGGAAAGAGATTTTTGAACGGCTCCAGCGCCGAGGCGATTTTTCCACATAAAATGGCGTCGCTCGGCTTTCAAACCACGCGACAGAAAGGCCGAAAGATTCACGCTTCTTCTCATACCTCTCAATCGAAAATCCGTCCAAACGGTCCGGAGCTAGCCCTCGAAGAAAATCAAAATCCCACATTTTCCAAGCGGTCGATATGCGTATCAAGACTTGGTTGTGCCAGTCAGAAAACGTCCCACTGATTTGCCTTTTTTCTGATTGGTCGCCGTTAAACAATAACCGATCAAAAATTCGTACCGAGGGTGGGGAGCCTGGCGATTTGTTTACATTTGAACGAAACCGTTGCGGAAATGCCTATGGCTCCCCACCCTGTGGGATGGTGGACCAACAAAAATCAATCCACCAAACAGCCACCTATCGAACCCTATTCACAAACAGGCAACACAGGCACAGGGTCTGGGTGAAAAGCCTGCAAAACCAGCCCCAACGCCCGCTCCCGCACAAGACTGAACACCAGCCCCCACACCAGAGACCTCAAAAGGTACTTAAATCGAGCCACATCACGTAAACAAGGCAATCATTGCTGTGGGCGCACTTGTTTTGGCAGGCTTTGTTGCCTGGATGCGTTAACGCTTGTGTTTGATTGTGTTTTCAATCAAGAAGGCCACCACAGCAAGGATTAGCAGCCAAGCGTGCTCGCCAAGAAAGGATATAACCTGTCCGGCCGTTTTGAACATAAAGCTCACGATCGAGCCGATGAGGCCGGGCAGGATGGAGGCTACTTTTTTGCCAATTTCTTTAAGCCCATTTCCCACAGCCTTAGTACCTGCTTTCAAGGCATTCATTGCAGAAAGCGTCACAGCTCCTATGACTAAACCAGCAGCCATAACAACCGCTTGTAAGGTCCACCCATATTTCTTGAAAAGATTTTTGATCCTTTCCCAAAGAGGCAGGGCTTCTTTCCTTTCTTTTTTTTCTTTTTTTTTTTTAATTATTTTAATTTTCCACAACAACAGAATTCTTTCCTTTCTTGAACCTGTGTTCTTAGCCTTGCCAGCTCTTCTTCTCGCTCTGCAACTCGGGCTTCCGCGGCTTCTCTGTCAGAGCGGGAAGTGTTCTCATCCTCTATCACGCGCCTGTCTTCCTCGTTTTGACATTCAAGCAGGGCTTCTTCTTTCAGCTCATCAAGGGGTTTAGTGGAATTTAGTCTTGCTTCGACAGCATTTCTTTCTTTTTCTTTGGAAGAAAGTTGTGTTCTGAGTTTGTCAACCTTTGCCTGCTCTTTGTCTGTTTGTTTTTGTATTTTTTGAAGGGCACCTAATTCTTTTTTCTGGTTTTCAAGATCGCCTTGAAGATTCTTTTTCAGTTGTTTCAATCTATCTAGCTCGGATTGACTCAACGCTTGAACCGTGTTCCTGTTCCAGAGAGTCAATCCTCGCTTGAGTTTGTTCGATTCTGCCCCTGAGGTTTTGCACATCATTTGCTGCTTATTGTTGTTCTACAGCAAGCCTTTCCACCTCCTTCAGTTGTTTTTCTGCTTCTTTGAGTCTCTCTTCAGCGCTTGGGCCAAGAGCCTCTTTGAACTTGTCTGTGAACGATTTAAGAAGGCCTGAACCATCTTTCTTGAAAATGGGAGCCTCACCCCCCTTTGACCCAAAGGAAACTATTTTGCTTTCATTTCCTACTTTTTTACCGAAACCAATTGGGCCTAATCTGTTGTAAGCCACGTTTGGAAATCGCCTTTTGATGAAGTCCTTAGCTTTATCAACCATTTTTTCTGTTGTAAACATGTGTGAAGTCCCCAAGAAGAGGGATGTCATCAGGATCAAACCCACTTTGTTCGCGAGGCATTGTATGCATTTCATACTGTTCACCATCGTGATATGGGGTGGATGAGCCGCCTGGTTAAAATGGGGTTGTTGTATCAACTTCTTCTTCGTCATCATCATCATTACCACCGTGGTCAATCCCCCAGTCTTCCCAAGGATTCTTATTCTCAGTTGTTGGATCATATCCGCCTTTTCCCATGTTGTAACAAAGTATATATTTATTTTTATAAAACATATATTCTGGCTATGGCTGTACAACCAAACCTTCTGCCCACACACAACGAGAAGACTCTTGGTGCAATGAAAGCAGAGCGCACCGTAAAACGCATCACATTTGACCGCTCTGTGGCCAAGCCCTGCGAGACCCTGTACGTTTCGGTGCCCAAACTCAACGAACATGAGGTTATCGTGTCAGGCTCGCTTGCCTTGATTTTTAACACTGAGCTTTGCCCGCGGCCACGAAAACATCTCGTACAGAATGTTTCTCGGGCACTGGTTGACAGACTCGTTGTGAAATTTGCCGTCACCACTGTCCAGGACACTGTTAGCTATGACATTTACAAAATATTTGAGGATCTGTTTCTCTCAGTGGATGAGGGCGACAACATGCTCCCTGAGGGCATCCAGGGTGTTGATTTGTGCAAAATCCGCTCTGGGGCCAGTAATAAGAAGGTCTCTAGTGTGGATGCAGAAAATAAACTGGAGTGTTTACAAAAACAAATACCGTATCAATCTGGGCCACCATATTTTGACTGACCACGGTGTTTTGTACCCACAGGCCCTGTATAACGATCTTATCTTCAAGCTAACGCTTGCACAGGCAGCTCATGTCGATGCAAGTAAGCTTGTGTATAAGTTGACAAATATCCAGCTTGAGTACGAGACGATCCACAGCAAACAACTGGCTGATGAGGCAACAAGCGTTTACTCTAGCGGAAAGGAGTTCGCCTACGACCATATAATGCAAGATGAGGTGGTGACATTTGCGAAAGGCTCAGACGCTAGGCTGAATCTTCGGGTGAACCCGCAGCGAAGATCACTCAAGGGCATTCTTCTTTCAACCCCGACATCACCAAAGTAAATGTCACCATAAACGGCTTTTCAAACAGGGTTTACAACAATGGCATCGATGGCAGTGACATGTGGAGAGAGGTCAGCCGACTCTTCGGGAAGATAACTCGAGGGAGACCCAACATGAATTTGACCAAATATCTCACGGGCAACAAGTTCGGCCTACTTATCGATCTTAGATCGATGGCTGATACAACTCTGCACGGTAATGGCCAATGCCTCGTCAACACAAATGACAGCGTGCACCTTGAGATTGAAAGAACAACCTCCGGCTCTGGAAACGCGCACTGCCACATCTACACCATCAATGACTCACAGATGATCATCATGGACAGGCAACTGCAGGCTGTTCAATTTTAAAAAAACACATGTAAGAAAACATACATATAGAGGATGGACCCAAGAAAGCTGCCCTTCAATGCCCTAATTGTTGGGCCAACAAACTCTGGCAAAACACAGTATCTTCTGAATCAGCTCAGTGGCCCCTTCAGGGGTAAGTTTGACTATATCGTGCTCTTAGGCCCAACCTTTGTCCACAACAAGACCTACGATGGTTTCGTGGATAAAGAGCCACGCATCTTCGTGATAGACTGCCAGCAGCATGAAATTGAATTATGGTTAAAACTAGCAAGTTTCTTTTTTGAGAAGACTAACACTCTCATCATTCTTGATGGCTGCGCCGCTTCGAAAGATGTGAAAGGCTGCACGAGTCAGCTGGTCTCCCTCGACTTCAGCTCGCGTCATGGTGGCAAAAGCGTGTGGGTGTTGACTCAACAGATAACCAGCATTGCAAAACCCTTTAGGGAAAACATGGCAGCGATCATGCTTTTTTACACTCCATCAAGCAAAACAACGAAGGCCATCTTCGAAGACTATGCCGGCGAGCTTACACACAAAGAGTACAAAGAGCTTATTGCACGGGTTAAGGAGCACAAGTTTTCCCACCTAGTTTTATCTCTGTGGCATCCATATGGGATCGAAGTGAAAATATAAAAAAATACTATATATATATACACGATGGCACAGTTCTGGTCTCGACTGGCAAATCAAAAGAAGCTATCAGCATACAGCTTTCACATGAGCAGGTGAAACGCCTCACAGACAAGGAGGTTGAAAAATACTACAAAAGGTATGAAGCCTATGTCGGTAACAAGACTACCGAATCTCTGATTGACAGCATTATAATGCTTGTCAGCAAAGGCACTGGCATGGTTGTTTCGATTGACAATGTGAAAGAGCTGCAGAAAGAACTCAAAAATGACTACATGATTAACCATGAATTGTCATCCCTTGCTGGTGTTCTTGTGCTGTGATGCGGGCGATTGTTAGCGCTGGCCAATGCTGCTCTGATCACTACAAAACACATCGACTTCAAAAAAGAGCCTAAAAACGATGTGTGTGAAGAGCTCTTACTGCCCACACACCCAAGCAGAGATAGTGAAGGTTACCCACTAGAGGGCTTTGATGAAGTTGACAAATAATCTGACAAGAACCAGGTAGGAACCATGTAGGAGCGAGCGCAGGTTTTTTAAAAAAACTTATATATATGGATGCGCCACGACTGGAGACGATACCTGAAGAAACAACAGCCAACACGCACGTTACCTCTGATGTTCCAAAAACTGTTCCAGCAAAAAACCCTGGTCGTGTTGCTTCTGGCAACAGACTAGCAGAGCGCAACCGTATAGCTCGCGAAGCAAAAAAACAAGCTGCCAACCCTACTCCAAACCCCACTCCAAACCCCACTCCAAACCCATCCCCAAACCCATCCCCAAACTCGACAAATGACTCACAAAGCAGCAGCAACAACTGAGGCTACTACATTCTGGGGGTTGGCGGTTTGATTGTCTCCGCTTTGGGTGTGTATTACCAACCTGAAGCTATTATGAAGACTCTTGGGCGCAACAAAACTCCAACCCCACCAGCAACGGAGGATGTCCAAACTACTCCTCCAGTCAGACAGACAGCGCCGAAATGAAAAATCCGGAATTCGCGAGATGGAATAAAAAATCCAATATATACAATGGCAAACCTCACCCAACTTTTCGTAAACGGAACTGCAATCGGAGGTGTTCTTCTTGTTTTGGTTCATTTCAACATAACCGCTATAAAAACAGTTTGGCAATTAGCAACACAACCAATCAACGAAAACACAGACCTAGCGCACGATGAGGAATTAATCGAAATTTAAAATCATATATATATATACAATGGCAAAACTCATCCATGATAACAAGCTCGTGAACTTAGTTCTCGATGACGCAATAATCACTGACCTTGTCAGCGGTGCTGAATGGGTCGCTAAAAAAAACCACAAAGAGGCATTCACAGCTGACCCCATCTCCGCCTGCATTTATCTTTTGCTTTACACAACATTTGTTATGTTTATTGATGAGATCGCAGAGGACGAAGAGATTATTAATTTTTTAAATCTTATATATACACAAACATGTCTGATAACAAGCTTGTGAAATCAGTTCACGATGCCACAACAATCACTGGCCTTGTCGCCAGGTATTGGATGGGTCGCTAAAAAAGTCGTCAAAGAGCCATTCACATCTGACCCCAGCTCGAATGTGATGAACTACGTAAAGTTCACAGCTGTCATGGCTGGAAGTATCGCACTGAAGAAATACCTTGAGGACCAGAAAATCCTTCCAACCTCGATGTAAAAATACAAAACATTATATATACACACAACAATGGCCATGGCGGTGCTTGGAGCAGTTCTCAATGCAACCGCTTTCACTGGAGGCAATTATCTAGCAAAATATTTGTCTGGGGATAGCAGCCAAGCCGCACTGGAAGAGAAGACCAGGCACGACAAGGCCCTTGAGGCCTATCAGGCGGCTTGGGCTAAATCACATAGCTCCTAGACTGGATTGCGACCAATGATCGAATCAAAAATCAAGCAAAACAAAACTTCTCAGACAGCGACCAAGCTCTTGCGCTCTACATCAACACCCACCGGGACCAACAAATAACACTTCCCAAAGAGCCCGAGTTCTCTGACTTCTATCAACCCAGTCTACAGTAGAAGCAAGGCGAGCTCTTGTTTATTGGCACGGGTGCCCTTGCCCTTGGGTATGCAGATTTTCGCTTTCTTTAAAACATATATATATATTTACACAATGGATGCTAAACTCTCAAAGATCTACTATAGCCCAAAAGGCTATTGGAGAAGCATTGCCGCTGTGAAAAAGCTAGCTGCAGCTGCTAAAATATCTCTGGAGGTAGCGAAAAAGTGGCTTGTCAAACAAGCCCTTTGGCAGATTTACCTCCCAGCGCCACGCTACATCCCTCGACCAAAGTTTGATGTAATCTCACCCAATGCGGTACATCAAGCTAATCTCCTTTTTTTGCCCCATGACAAACTTCCTCGTGGGAGAAAGGTTTACAAATAATTTAAGACGCTAGTGGAAAAACTACGCCGATGACTGCTCGGCTTGTTTTTGGCAGGCGGGTCGAAAGTGACGGAATTTTTATATTGCTTTTTGGTCATACTTTCCACTCATTTTAAGACCCATAAATTGCCCGGCAGAACATCAGGCGCTCGCACTCCCCTCCCTCCCTCCCCTCATCCAATGTTGGCTCTATGTTTCTAGAAATGTTTGTAAACCCAACCGTAAACAACATTGCTTGGAGGGGGGAGGGAGGGAGGGGTGTGAAATTTGGTGCAGATATAAATCGTATTGAGAATTTGTTTAATCTGATAAAAGTAGAGCTGCGAAGACAAGCTTTACAGAATAACATAACGAGAGAAAATTCTGAGGAATTTTCTCAGCGAGTATATAACACAATGATAAACTGTCCTGTGGCAGAGATCTATAAGATCATTGACTCTATGGATAATCGAATGGATTTGCTTATCAAGGGAAATGCCAAGCGAACGAAATACTGAAATGTAAATGAAAAGGAACTTGCAAATTGAACAATTTGTGTACTAGTATACATGAACTCTGTTTTGTATAGCCATGAAGAGTCCGTGAATTTACAGCGTACATTTAAGGCCAGAAATAAAAAAGAAGCAAGTGAAAGCAGAGAGCCAATGTCTAAATAACTAACATATACACAGGGGTTGTGACAGGGTGCGCGGGTGCAGGACGGCACAGTTCGGTCCAACCTGCACAATTCCGCACAATACTGAAATATTTGCTTAAATTGCTAACTAAATCAGATATTTCTATTGTTTACCAAGATTTCGAGAGACGTTTTAGGCTTTGTTCAGCCTATTTTGTTCCCAAACAATCGAGAAATTCCTTGCTTCCTGGATCAGCTCGAGCCAAAAAAACAAGGCGTTTTCTTTGCCGTCCTGGGAACTAGTCTCAGTCTCATTTCTCTCCGAGTTGCTACTGAATTTTTCCGTGTATAGTTGTCGTTTTCCATATATTATGTCGTTTTTCTTAGCAGCCTGTTGATATTTTTTTCGAGCGCTTTCGCTTCCTCTTTCAGTTTAATATGTCAGGGACCGAAAAAGAAACACCGAAGAAATGTATCTTCGCGCAGAAATGAATGTTACTGTGTCTGAATTATTTTCGCAAAGAACTCATCAAATTTGCGAATCGTCAAACAAACTATTAAAGCGGTGGAACTTCGGACCGATAAGAGAAAATTATTAAGTTCTGATGAGAATACTGGATTTTCTTTTTTCAATCAAGTGAAAGACGTTTTCATTCAGGAAAATGCTCTATGATCTATTATTAAAGTTTTGGAAGAAAAAGAAACATGTTCTCAAATTACATTTAGCACGCAATTTGCATACATCTCGGGGTTGTGTTTTGGCGGCAAACTTTCCGCACAATTTTCCTTTTTTTCGCGCACCCTGTCAGAATTTACAGCGGTTTACAGCGAAGTGAAGTTTCATTTCATACGGTTCACAAAGACTGAGAATTAAAATTGAACGGTTCACAACGGTTCACGCAATATATTAAAGAAGTATTATCATATATTTTTTTTAATTTTGTGAACCGCATGAACCGTGTGAACCGTAGCCGAACGAGATTGTTTACAAATATCTTTTCCTATGGTATACAGTTCTCAATGTGAACCGACTGAAAACTTACATAATGTCCTCACATTGAACTAGTGGTGACGGGAGCATGTATTATACCTGGATTATAAGCTGAGAAAAGCATTTGCCGCATGGGCGGATTTCCTTTTGCTCTGCGCGCGGGATTTGACGGTGTAAACGAATATTGAACCACCTAGTCGACATCATGTCGGTTTCAAGTTCATCGATCACACCATTTTTCAGATAAACAAGCGGACTCTTCCCAGTGCTAAATACTGGAGTGTCTCGTTGTAAACAAATGTCTTTTGCAAAATTTGTCTTGGGGGCTGGTAAATGAACAACATGACCTTCTAACATTAGAAGCAAATCATGCCAGGGGATTATGTGATGACACCAGCAGAAATCGTTTAGAAATATACACTTTGTATTATCAACACCGACCCAAGCGAAACTCCCTGTTGTGGGATTACAGAAAGTGTGGTATATAACAGTTAGAGGATTAAGAAGAAAAGTTTTGCCACAATTCGTAGGTCCCGGGTTTTTTTTGGTTTTTTTTTATTTATTTACTCCATTTATTGTTATTACAAACGTTCTGAAGTTATCAAGATAGAAAAAAAACAAAATGGAGAAGGGCAAGATATAGGTAAACTAATTAATGCCCTATAACTAAATTACATTTTTTTTTTAAGAAAAAAGAGAACACACTACTAAGAAGGGAACAGAAACATTAGATTAATACGGTGATTAATACTGAGCAAAATAATATTGGTAAAGTGCTCTTTTAAATTGTTGTTTAGTTTGCTTTTTGCGTATGGACATTGGGATATCATTCCAGTAATAGCATCCAATAACTGTAAGTTATTGTTAGGTCCCGTTATAAGGAGGTTTCTATTTTTCCCACGGCCCTTGAGTAATACTTCTTTCACAGCACTGCTAAATAGCTGAATGGGAACACCATTGTTTCGAAGGATTTCCTTGGCACAAATTAGCCACTCGCCATTGCACCCCTCCACACAATCACTATTGCCAGCTTCTTCAAGTAGTTCAATTCGGGTCTTTTTAGAACGTTCGAGTTTAGCGCTTGACTGGTCAATCTCCCAAGAAGTGCTTAGAATGTCGACAATCACGCGTGGTGATCTATTGATTAAAAATTCAGCCAAATCAGTTTTCCCAGCGTTTTTCTGTTCAAAAGCTAATGCTTGAAGTTCTATCACAGTTTTAATACCCTTGTCAGTAATAATTTGTGACACTTCAAAGGCGGTTAATTTTCTCTTCTTTTTACGTGTGGAAGATACTTCATCGTCGCTACATTCGTCTGCGTCACTTCCTCTTTCCCTTGCAGCAGCACGAGCTCTTTTTCCTCTGCTTGCAGCACTCGTTTTAGGTTCCCCTTTATTTGCGAGATCTTGATGACTCTTACTTTGCAGATAATCCACACCTTATTTAGTGACATAACGCCAAGCACTGTAGTAGTTATCATGCCGACTTGAATAGTGTACAACTATTCCATCGTTGATTTCTGTCGAGCTTTAATGCGAGATGGTAATGCTCCCCAAATTTCTTATGTTTTTCGCGGGAACAGCACCACTGCAAAACGTTTGCAGTACCGTTGTCGAAAGATTTTACTACAGCCGCGGCAAAATCTTCACGCGATGGAAACTTAGTCAAGTTGGCCTGGCTATATGTAATTAAATAAACGCTCCTGATATTCTCAGTGAGACTGTTACCGTCGTCAGTGTCACATGAAGATGTCGAATCATCGTTAATGTAACTTTGTAACAGCTCCATCGACAGTAAAGAAACACAGCACACGAGTAAATACTTCCACAACATCACAACATACAACAAACCACGCAAGCGTAGTTGCTGAAATAAGCGAAATGCTATTATTTACACAGCTGTGCAAACACTAGTATTTCTAGACAAGTGCAGTAACAAGTTGTAACGAGTTTTCATGCCAGTTTATTATTTGCTTGGAGCACATATGAAAATTAATAATTTTTCTATTTATACAATCGTAGCCAAAACCTGTTGAGACCAATAAAATTCGAAAATTCAGGCACTTTCCAACCCCCCCCCCCCCCCCCCCCCCAAAAAGACAAAAAAAGTCATCGGCACAGTTTTTCCACTAGCGTCTTCAATTATGCTTTGACGGTTGTCAATGTGTTTAGCCGCTACAAAGAAGCAGAGCCCTTGACCTCGAAAGGGTCTGATGAGGTTTTGAAGGCATTCCAGAAGATTTACAGACGTGGCCTTTGAAATGGCCAGAATTATTGCAGGTCGACCCTGGGCGTGAATTTATGGGTGCTGTGACTAAGGCTATGAGAGATAGCAAAACTGCTATTCGTCGTGGGCACGTTGATATACACCGAGACCAAGCGATAGTTGAAAGATTCAACAAAACCCTGGCTGAACGCCTATTTGGACACCAGTATGCGTTTGAAATGCAGTTGAAATGCGCCTTCCATCCGGCCAGAGATCGACTGAATGGGTTAAAAGACTGCCCGATGTTGTATCAGCTTTAAACAGTGAAGTAACCAGATTGACTGGCAAGAAGCCTGCGCAAGCAATCAAAGAGAAAGCCGTTTCATCCAAGCCCTCTACCCCCTATTCTAGAGCAGTGGGAGTCAACGAAAAAAAGCTCCCTCCCCGGGTTAGTGTGAGATATTTGTATCAGCCTGGTGAGCTGGAGGGTGGTGGTAGGCGGGCTACCGATCCAATCTGATCTTTAAAGGTCTACAACATTGAAAGGGTTGTTACCAAACCAAACGAGCCGGTCGTGTACTATATTTACGATGGACCCAAGCGGGGCTTCATTCGAGAAGAGCTGATGGTTGTGCTGCCAGACACTCAGTTGCCACTGATATCTTTGTGACCATATGCTACAACCAGTTGCAAAAAGACTTGAGACATTGTACCTAATTTGGACGTCAAGGGTACTTACAAGGTCGTAGTGTTTCAGACCCCTCGCTCTCCCTTCTCAAAGTTGGTCACAATAGCAGATCATGCTGAAATTTTTGAGGAACAACATTGGAAATAGGGGAGGGAGGGGGGAGTTGTTTAACCTTTGAGATGTGTGATTTTATGGGATGTTTACTAAGAAAGAGTGTTTTCCTGGTCAAGTGTCTCAACATTTTCGCAACTGGTTGTAGCGTATAGACTCCATCATCTGCAATCCAGCTCTTTGAGTCGAATGGCGAGAGTGTTGTCTTGTTTAGATGCACTTCGTAGATCTGGTGGTCTTTGCTTCGAAGCATGTCTGTCCCGTGTTTGAAGGCTTCCTTTTTGAAGAGAGCGTCCTTGTAGTTCTGGTGTCGTATTTCCTTCTTTGTCACAACCTTAGTCGTGCCCTTTGCTTTTTTGATGTTTTTCTCATTTCCCAACACCATTGAGTACATCTTCGAGCGCAAACACACAATCTCCGAGATTGGCACGCCAGCACACTCATCTTTCATTTTGCCGATGACCTTCTTGTTCTTTTGACTATGAAGGAAATGGTCCTTTGGGAAGTCGCTCGTGTCGTAGAAGTCGATGTCGTTCTTCATGTCTTTGTAGACATGCTCTGCTTTGATCTCTAGAAGCAGGGAATCTGTGTCGGTATAGAAAAGGTGGCAAACCGAGCCGTATCTCAGATCCAGATGGAAGTAATAGAAGTCGTACATCAAAGTCTTGGAGAGATCCAGCACACACATGCCTGTGTAGACCGGACTATTCATTTTGATCTTCTCTTTGTGCATCTGGATGCCAGCAAGACTCTCTCCGAAGATTGAACCCCTTGCATAAAGTGGGTTGGCGATTAGCTTCCGGAGCTTGTCTGTCTTGTTCACTCGAACAAGCCTTACATCGATACGATTTCTGAGGTTCTCCATCGTCTTGCCGAAGACTGAGTTGTTCATGAGCTTGAAGAAGTTTTTTTCAAAGTCTGATGTGGCCTTCTTTCTAAGCTCGGTGTTCAGTCTGATATAGGGCTCCATCCAATCCTTCTGGTCGAAACCCAGCACCTTGTGCACTTTCTTCAGCTTCATCCCGAGCTTGAGATACTGCTGGAGATTTCAGTAGTGTAGGACATAGTTGTGCTTGTCTTTCAAAATGAGGAGCAGCTTGTTAGTCCTGTCCTTACCTAGATGCAATGCTCTCGCAAGGGATATTTGGTATGGTGACATCCACTTGCTTGGAACTTGTGACTTCTCTGGGGTGAGAGGATAATAGTTGTGCTTGTAGTGGAGCTCTTGTGGGTACTCCAAGTCCACCTCGAGGATGAAGCCTCGCTTTCTGTTTGGTGCCCACTTCATGATCTGCTCTTCGGTTGGCATAGTACGGGCCCACCCGAAGTTGCCAATGGGAAGCGGCTGACTCATGGCCCAACCATAGAGA
This sequence comes from Dendrophyllia cribrosa, assembly GCA_024195265.1. Classification (NCBI taxonomy): domain Eukaryota; kingdom Metazoa; phylum Cnidaria; class Anthozoa; order Scleractinia; family Dendrophylliidae; genus Dendrophyllia; species Dendrophyllia cribrosa. The sequence continues at coordinate 19,417,904 of JAJLRJ010000004.1, forward strand.
GTATTTGCATCAAGATAGATTATGTAAACTTTCTCTTTGTCCAGGTTGTAGTCACTGAGGTATGGATTGTTCACCTTGCTGTAGCACTTCATCTCTGTGGAAATGCCGCCTCTCGTTCCCTTTTCAACAAAGAGATGCATGTTGTAGTCAGTCAGTAGCCCCAACTCGATGGCCGTGTGTTTCGACAATGCATCCCAACTCAAGCCTGGACTAGTGTAGTAGTGTGCCGGGTCTAAGCCGTAGTTTTTGAGGCATGTTTTCCTAAAGTTCTCAAACACGTCTGCAAGGAGTAAGAGAGAGAACTCTGGACTCTCGTACAGAGTTCTCTCCTCTGTAGAGATAAGGCTTGTATGACATACCATTCGACCTGACAACATCAAAGCTGAAGCCGCAAGGCTTGTGGACCTCAGTCTTAGTGGTGCTGGTTTGTTCTGTGGGTGGTATGCGTGTCTAACTTTTCGATAAGGCTCTCACAGTCAGCATATATTACAAACAATGCCTTCATATGTTTTTGGTAGTTCTGAAAGCGAAGAAAGTGTTCGCCTTTCTTTGGCATCTCGACTCTTACTGGCGGCCCGCGGCTCCTCTGCAATAGTCTTGGTGGTCTTTAAGAATTCTATCTGATGAGAAGCCTTGCAAACATCTCTCACAGAAGTGAACATGGTGGTCTGTAGTATGTTGATCGCGAAGAAGCCTGCTTAGACTCTTTATGTAGCAGTAGTGATCTCTGTTTTTACCGGTAAGGAGCATTACGTTGACCCGTGGAATTTCCTGACCTTCCATGTTGCTAACATGATAAATCACTACACTTCCGTTTTGCCAGCCGAAGACATTGATTGCAATGTTGTTCAGCTTCTCGACCTTCGGTATTTCATGTAAAGGTGTAGGGAAGGAAATGCCTGTAAAGTCAAAGCCATCGTCTGTTGGATATTTACTTGGCCTATCCGAGTGATCCGCAGCGGGGAAACGTGCAGCTCTCAAAGCCCATTGTAGACAAGCATGATCTCTGTTTTTGATGTTCTCAATGGCTTGTTTGGCTTTGAGTTTTGGAGGAAGAAGGATGTACGAACCGCCTCTTATTGGCACATTTCTAGCAAAGTCTAAATAAACGATCGAAAACCCGTCAACAACCCAACCTGAGCCGTTTTCTATCCAAAGAGCGATTAACTCTCTTTTTCTATTTATTTCTGCATTAAGTTTTCCTATAATTGATCCTTGATCAAAGGCGTTCAAGGGTATTGGCACGTCCTGTCTTAAGAAGAATTCAGCATGTTCTAGTTGTTTCTTTTCTAAGCCTAACCATCGTAGTGTAGCTAAGCTTTAATGGACCTAAACGATCAACTTCTAATCTAATTACTCTAAGAAGCTCAGACTCGATCAATTTTTGAAACAAAAGTAAATCCTTCACGTGGTAGTTAGCTGGAGGGGTCATCTTATAAGTTTGCAGCCAATTTCGAAAACCGAGAGTGAAGTGTACCATAGTGGTATATAATAAGGGGTATACATTTCTTCAATTGGTGTTACCCAACCCCAAAGTCTTCCAGAAAGGCTCCGAGGGGTGGAATTACCCGCTTAAACAAGCGTTTTAAGACCCAGCAAAAAGGTAGCCGAAAATCGAGGTAGCCTAACGAAAATTGCGCTATAATAACTGATCTAACAAATAGTAGTTAGAACGATGCACGTTCGGGATCGCCCCAAAATAAGCCTCCAAAGACCCCAACGAAACCTTCCTGGAATAGTTGAAATTTCTCCTCGGAGCCTTCCCCCACGGGCCGACTGGAAAGAGGTTCGTGGGGAAGACTCCGAGGAGAAATTTCAACTATTCCAGGAAGGTTTTCGTTGGGGTCTTTGGGGGCTTATTTTGGGGCGATCCCAAACGTGCATCGTTCTAACTACTTGCCTCATAGGAGCCTTTGATTTTTGCCATCCACACTCAAACGATAAATCTCCATTTTCGAAAATCTCCACTTTCGGCAGTTTACTTTACTCTGCTATTTCGTAAGTTTTGTTTGTTTCATTTTTTAAGCAGAATGACATACCATCTGAACAGGCAAAGAACAAGAAAAAGGTACCTCGATCAGTTCAGTATCAGCATCATGTTAATTATGCTGTCAAATCCTGCCAATTTTTTTACTATCTGCATGCATGTTGTAAGACCTTCAAACATTTCCCTTGTTATTTCTTTAGATAATTTCAAACCCCGCTTTATTTAGATTTGAATGTTGTAATATTGTAACAGCAAGTTTGGAAGAGTTTTGTGTTTGAATAGAAAACAACAGAGCAATAAATAAAATTAGAAAACTGCATTAATTTTTTGATACAGTACATTTGTTTTTCAGATTTCAGCTAATATGGGTCCTGATCACCCCCTTACCAGGCCCACTACTCCAGGGGCAAGAATCATGGAAACATTTCAAGGTTATAATAATAATATTAATAATTATAATAACAAAATAATAATAATAATTCTTTTAACTCTTATTCTGTCATGTTTGATCATCTGGGTTAATGAAGTTCAAAAAAGAACTGTTGTTGTTGACATGAGCTGACGTTTCAATAACCTGAGCGGACGTCATGAGTCATGTGGGTTATAAACCACTGCAGTTGATGGCATCAATGTCTCTGGCTGTTGCTCATTGGTCAGTTAACCCATGATGTTAGTCAGTGATGGGTTAGTTTCGACCCTCGTTAGTGTAATTGTCGTCAGTGTATTATTAGTTAAATTTAAAAGTGAGTTTTGTCTATTGTTTATACACTGTATAGCCTAAAAAATGTTTTTGCTGCATAGCACTCAAATTTAATGAAATAATGAAAATTGTTTGTCATGTAATATATCAAACAAAAAAAAACAATGTTTCATCAAATTAATATATTACCACCGCGAAGTGAGTTGAAAAAATGAGGCACAGCCTAGTTTTTTTTTACCCACTTCCAGGTGTTTGGATACCTGATGAAATACTCTTTCAAGTGTTTGATATAGCTTCTCTAACTGGTCTCTTATTAGTCTTAACTATTGTTTGTCGGTTCTGTTAATGTCATTGATAAGGCATTTGCAAGCTGCAGGTAGCTGTTGGCATCGGTTCAGTGGCGCTCATTTTAAGTTCGTAAATCCTCTTTCTATAGTTAGTCGTTTGTATTAGTCAGTACTGTAGCTAACAGTTGGCAGAGTCCCAGTCAGTTTTTGGTCAGTTTGTAATTGGTACTCAGCAATGTGATTGTCGATATGACCATTTTTTTTGTTCCCTCTTTGTATTCAGTCGGTCATATGTTCACATTTCTACCAGTCACACTAATGTAAGTGGCCTGTAGTCACAGCATTTGATCTTGTATAGTACTCCTTGTCTGTCCCTAGTTTCATCCATGTATTTATCATTATAAAATTCATTAATAATTCATAACAGTTATGACAAATCAACAGGTGGTATTTGAGTCACATGTACACCTCTGTAAACCCCAATACAAATCAACTGAGTTGATGAATTATTAAACAGTAGAATTAACTTTTGACACAGAAACCTGCTCAGCTAATTAGTATTCATTAACTTTTCATACAGATCTCTACTCATTGTTTCATTTCATAAGTCAATAAAATATTCGCGTCCGATTTGTATGGGCGTTTACAATGGCGAGCCAAAGGTGAGCCATTGTAAACGCCCATACAGATCTCCCGCTCATATTTTATCTACTACTTATTTAGTTGGTGACTGTCATAAAACAGTATTTGGTTTGTGAGCAACCAAATTCTGTAATGTTGTAGAATGCATGTGATAGTCTCAGAGTAGCTTTGTTATAGGATAGTGTCCGGTTGGTGTTCATTGTTTTAGGTTTGTTGTCAGGTTGTTAATCACATTTGTTTCATACCCTCTCTCTGTTTATCCTAGTGTACTGTTGCTGTTTTCTTGTCGCCATGACAAAAGCAGATTTTGTGATTTAAAGTTTCATTGAAACTCAGCTCAGTTTGTGTTGTTTACAATTTTTTGTGCGCGGGCTGTAATGCCTGCTACGTCGGCGAAACCAACCGACTTTTTTCCACATGCGTTCGTGAGCACTTATCTACTGATAGGGCCTCTCACGTATTCAAACACCTGGAAGACTCTAAAGAATGCCACAGTTTATGTTCACCCAATTGTTTCAATATCTTAGATCATGCTTCCACCAATTTTCAGCTTAAGATAAAGGAAGCTTTGAATATCAAATGGGAACAACCTTCTTTGAACCAACAGTTGCATCATGTTAATTTAAAACTTTCTTTTTAAACACGTATTGTCACACATTCTTTCATTTATTTGTCAAAGGTGTTTTCTCTCATTAGCATTTTCATTTACTTAGTATAAATTCAACTTTGTAACTTAAAATTTCAAACTGAAGATGACAAAGGATTGTCGAAAATTATTACTGACTTGCTGGCTATTATCCAGACCCTTTGGAAATATTTTTATTATCTTCTCTTAGAAAGGCGTTTTAAAAATTATTGTCTTAAGGGCCCATAACACTATCTTTTGAAGCTGTTGCTAGGGAAAAATCAGTTTGCCCTACATGTAGCTCAGCAAATGTTTGCTTATATTTGGCCAAATTTGAACAGCAACCTTAAAGTACACCTGTGAATCAGGTTATGACATCATCAGGCCATGCCCAATGTCACATGAACCGAAGCAGAAAAATTAATGAGTATAACTTAATCAGAAACTTACCATTATATCCATAATTTATAGTATCATTCGATTTTATGCACCATTTATTAAAAATGCAAGCATGCATTTTCCTTTTTCGTTGTTTGATTTTTCGTAAAAAGAATGATTTTTAAGGCTTCACGAAAAATCTTTGATCTTCTGATTTCATTTGAAAAACAATTTTAGCCTTTTTAGCCTCTATTTGCGCCGAGCATGGTTCTCTTCCCGGGGGGGGGGGGGGATCCCTGTACAAAGTTTTGTACAGGGATGCTCTGCCCCAAGGTCGGCCAAACCCCTACCCTTTCATATACCCTTTTTGACAGAAAAGGTACCCCTTTCATATACCTTTCTTTGAAAATGGTACCCCTTTCATATATCCTTTGCATGCTTCTGTTCGGTATATTTTGAAAGGCCCTTTTTATAATACTTAAATGGCAATTTTCTCTACCTTTTTATACTTCAACTTGTGTTCTCGCTACCCTTTCCTATTCTTCGTGAAATCCCTACCCTTTCATATACTAATCAACTCGTGAATTTCCGACCCTTTCATATACCTCCAGCTTAAAAAAGGTACCCCTTTCGGGCGGAGAATCCCCGTATAGCCCATTATAGGGAGTACCCCCCGGGGGTTCTCTTTTGTCTGCACTGTAAGTACGGTGGCCTGTTGTGAGCCTGGGCCCCTGTGCTATAAATTGAAAGCTGCCAATCTTTTGAAGTTAGACCAATCTGTTAGGATTTGAGTATGGTTATCGTTTGTGAAGTATGTTTCAACCTTCACTCAAGAAAGTTGCCTTTCTTTGCAGACAGGGAGAAACGAACCATGCCTGTGTCTGTCACAAGCCTTTCAATCACTTCACCCTGCATGGGTGAGAAAGCAGATACCTTCAAGTCCAAAATGTCCAAAGCATTGCTCTGTAAACTCATGCATCTGTGAGACGGTTTCTCTTGAATTTGAAGAGCAGTATAGTACTTACAGGCTGTACATAGAAACGAAAACATTTCTCTTTTTCTTTTTCAAACAACAGTCGAGTTATCCTCCATTGACAATTTTTCAATTTTTAGTTCTAATTATTTCCTCCCTCTAAAATAACAACGAAGCCATTAAAGTGGTCCTATCTATTTTATCACATACAATGTTTTAGTCATATAAAGATCAAAATGGAAAATATGTAATTTTATTTGCCCAAAATTATGCGCCATTTAATTTGGTGTTTACGTTGAAATGTTTATCTCTGTTAAGTGGCCATTTTGGCAGAATACAACTTTGATCATGGCTTTATACCAGAAATCAGCCCTGAGAAATTCGAAAAAAAAAAAAACATGCTATGCTTCTTGTAGAAATTGTAACAACTCGAGTACTTTTCCACAAATGTGAACATCTTACTCACATGTTAGCCCTTGATATCCTTAAACTTCTCGGTCCAGAATTCCTTGGAGTTGACCTGGCCAGCATTGACAAAGACTGAAGCAGTAGGAATAAACTTTTAGTAATTACTGATATCTGTAAACTGATCAGTCGAGCCCTCTTACTCCTTTTTTAATTCTTCGTTTTGAATCAGCTTAAAAACCTTCAAGACAAATCTTTCCAGAGCAACAATATCCAGTTTTAAATAAGTTTAAATACTAACCAAGAATTCAGGAGTTGAAGGAGATGAACTTCAAATTTTGCATTGTTTGAGACAGTTTTGAGAGAGAGATATCAGAAGTAAAATTGCACTTGATTTAGCTCTGAATAGCAACCGCATTACTTAGCAACGGGCCGGATAGTGTAATGGGCTCTTAATTACTTGGCCACTGAACCAACCATGCGGGCAAAGCAGCTTTATAACAGCTTTATGGTAGCTTTCTGCGGAGACAGTTTCATCGCATTTTCTGCAATCAGGATCACCTTGCTTTACTCCCTAGTTGATCAGCAATATACGGCCCAAATCTTCATTATGCTAAGTTTTTTAAAAATAATTCTCAAAAAATGTGGATGGACCATTCATGCTATTAACTGTTCATTAAAGCAGAGAAATTCAATATAACATCCTAAGAGTCACACAGTTATAAACTTCTCTAAAAAAAATTGGTTTTTAATGCCACCTGCCATATTTTTGGCTCACAACGTTATTTAAAAACGTGATAATTATTAGCACATGCACAGCAAAAGCTTGGCACAAACAAATAGTTCAAACAAAAACGGCTTTAAAACTCACTCATCGTATCTTTAACATTGGGTAGAGTGGATTGTTGCATTAAATATAGTGTTGTTTTTCTGCCAAATTGCACAAAGTAACATTATTAAGACTTCCACCCTTTCTTTGAAGAAGATTTTAGATTTTGGTTTTGGACATTAGGGACCTAATAAAGTGTCAGAGGAACTTTTCAACCAATCATATGCTAATTTTTACGCCAGGAATACAACTTTAGATTGACGTCTCAAAAACAAGCAGAAGTATGTACATTATGTAAGAATCTCGATTCTACTGTACAGATCTAAGCTTACAACGGAAAATTATCAAAAGTACTATAATCATCGCGAACATCTTGGACGTGTTAAGAGGGTGTTATTCTATACTTTCACCAACAGAAACTGCTTCCAGACCAACGACTACAACAATAAAACCCTCGACACCACAAGAGCAGGTCAGTGGACTTGAGCATGTATTGTTTAGCAGCATGCAACATGTAATGATACTGATGACTGCTTGGAGCATGTATTGTTTAGCAGCATGCAACATGTTATGCTCATGACTGTATGGAGCATGTATTGTTTAGCAGCATGCAACATGTTATCATACTGATGACTGTATGGTCGAGCATGTATTGTTTAGCAGCATGCAACATGTAATGGTACTGATGACTGCATGGAGCAGGTATTGTTTAGCAGCATGCAACATGCAATCATACTGATGACTGCATGGAGTATGTATTGTTTAGCAGCGTGCAACATATTATCATACTGATGACTGTATGGAGCATGTATTTAGCAGCGTGCAACATGTTATCAAACTGATGACTGTATGGAGCATGTATTGTTTAGCAGCATGCAACATGTAATCATACTGATGACTGCATGGAGCATGCATTGTTTAGCAGCATGCAACATGTAATCATACTGATGACTGTATGGAGCATGCATTGTTTAGCAGCATGCAACATGTAATCATACTGATGACTGCATGGAGCATGTATTGTTTAGCAGCATAAACATGTAATGATACTGATGACTGTATGGAGCATGTATTGTTTAGCAGCATGCAACATGTAATCATAGTGATGACTGCATGGGGCATGTATTTTTTTAATCCTTTGAATCCTGTGTTTCAGCAAAAACCACACTTTATAGCCATAATTTTCAAAGCAACGACAACTGTTTTGATTTTAAAAAGCCACAAAAAAGTAAATGCCATTATCTTTTACTGGCATTTCGTGAAAATAAGTCAAAACATTGTTTAACACTTGGTTGTTAATTTGTTTAGAATCCTAATTTTGTAATGTTTTTTTTTTTTTTTTTTGGGGGGGGGGGGGGGGGTTTGCTCTCCTTTTAGGTCCTGTTCACATGGAGGTGGGGGACCTTGGGAAGGTGAGGTACCCTGCCTCGGTAGCCTCGAGGCGGGTTGCCTAGTCAGCCAGGCCGGGTAACCCGCTTAGCTAAAGTGAGTTTTCTCCATGTGAATGCTAATAATAATAATACTAACAAATATTTCAACAGGGTAGCCACTTCAGTTATACAACTGATATCAGTGTGGGCCCTGTAAAATAAAACTAAAATAAGAAATTACAGAAAATTTACAGACAATTACGGATAAAAATTTATAAATCTTAGTCTATAAAAACACTTACTACGGATCAAAATTTAAGAATTAAAAAGTGCCGCACCCTTATAAAATAACGCACGTTTTGTAATCTCTAACTTAATTTTTTCTATAAAAAAATCATTACTGTGCCTAGTGTTGTGCGAATGGATGTCACAGCGTTTCGTGTTAAAATAATTTGTGAATGTATCACTAATTGTATTACGTGTTCCTCTTGTCGCTCTGATAATGTCTTCCATCCCAGATGACTAATAATGGCATCACTTGATAGGTCTCGCGAGTTTTTGAGGATTATTCTGCCAGCTCGTCTTTGTAATCGTTCAATCTTGAGTTCGTTTTCCTTGCTGCAGCCATGCCAAGTTACGTCAAAGTATTCTAGAATAGGTAGAACCATTGCTTTGTAAAGGCGGTTGGCAAATTCTGTTGTAAGAAGTGGTCTCACTCGTGAAAAAATTTCCAGTTTCTTAGATGTGCTGAAGGGGTGGTAACCCGCCTAGCTGGGGTCATGTTCATCGAGGCATTTATCTTTCGTTTGAATATTCCGTCAAAGCCCGCCAAAACAACATGGCTACCAGCCGCTACAGGCCTGGTGAGCTTTTCGCCGATTTCATCTTTCAAACATTGAGGAAAACAGTATCATTGAAGAAATACTGAAGAACTTGGTGTCCGATAATCAAACTGAACTTTTTCCCAAAACAACAAAACGGAAAGCTTCAGCAGATCCAAGCGTTCGTCAGCCCAAATCTGCAAAGAAGTCAAACAAAAAAACCCATAGCGACCACAAGATAGCATTTAGAAACAACACCCCAGTGCAAAACGTGGACCCCTTCGGGACCCCCATCTGGACCCCTTCTGGACCTTTATCTGGCCTACCCCATGGCTGTTGTCCCTACCCCAATGTTTGTTTACTTCAACTGGGCTGTTGGTGGAGTTGTGATTCTAGATCTTAATTCTGCGCAGATACCTTTAGAGATAGCCTTACTAATCAAAATGCCATTCGCCATCAAATTTAATTGAATTTGGTCTTGAAGAACAAAACTTTGTTTCTCAATATGACCATTTAACTTCAAAGACATATGCCATTGTGGCAGGAATGGCATATTCATTAATTCATAAGTTCAAAGGCATCCATTGGGGAGAATTCAAGCTCAATAGCCCATTTCTGAGTTGCTCTTAATAGCCTTCTTTTGAAACCGAAGCCAAGTGCAAAACCATTCATATGAAAATGACTTTTCTTTCACATGCAGATAAAACTTCTATCCATATGAATGGTTTTGCACTTGGCCTTGGTTTGAAAAGGGGGCTGAGAGCAACTTGGAAATGGGTATTAGATTGCATGAAGTAATAAGTCGCTTTTCTTCTATTATTAAATCACCAATTCTAATCATCCCCTTACTAACCAGCTTATTGTTAAAGACGGACTTTCCTTTAATACAAGTGAACTTTTTGTTCCATATAACTATATTAGATATTTCCTCATGTGACAGGTCAGATTCATTTCTCTGTCTAGCTGCCGGACATGATGCAAAATACTCAAAACACTCCTTGTAATACTTAGGAAGACTAATTGGAAGTTTTTTCACATCATATAGTCGCAACAAAGAACAAATTTGTTTCCCATGGGATTAAGGTAGTGTGATAAAAAAGATTTCCAACAACTTGAGTCCTCACTTGTGAATTTTTTACAACATTAAATATTCTTTGCGTTTTAATTATGGACTCTAAGTAAGGAGCTTTAAATCCACCATTTTCAATATCACTGATGAACGACGACTGTTTTGCCTTGTCTTTGCCCTTCCAAATGAAATCAAATATTATACTGTTGGCCTCAGTTGTCACCTCTTAATTTAGCCTAATTAACCCTGCATGATACAAGATGGTTGGAACCACGAATGTTTTAACCTATTGACACCTGAGAATTTTTACGTTTTTGAGCGATTTCCTGCATTCACACGCCCCATATTTAAAGTTACCATTGAAAGTGCTGCTGTTCTAAAACACTGAAGGCTCGAGTTTACTGGAAATGTCATTGTGACGTCATTTTGCTTGGTTGAATTGCAATGAACGCAACTGAATTAAGTAAAATTTACTTACTAATATATATGGAGCCTGAAGAACAAAAAAGTCAATTATGAAATTAAGTGGCGAATTGTGAAACAAGCAAGATCGTATTCAAACATTAACAAAAAATGTAATTTGTGTTTATGGGAGAAGTACTTTATTATTTGTAAACCGGAAATGTCAACTCTCAACAATAGAAATGAACTGACGTCGTCCTGTAGACATTCTAAAAAATTTCTATTGAACACCGTATTTGTTTAAGCTGTTCACCAATTGTATCTTGACACGTCACGCTAGAAGGTATTGTTCCTAATTTTCAAATTTGTATATCTTGAATGTATCCGTTATTTTTGGGCAGTTGCCTGATGATTGCTTCGAGAGAAGCATGAAATTTGGAGTTGCAAATATATGTGTTTGAACTAGTCCATATTCTTTCTTTCTTTACAAAGCTCTGGATTATATCCATTGAGCACTTTTATAGCAGGTGAAGAGTTCAATTTTTCCTCTACTAGTTATATTTATATATATATTTATTAGAATAAAGCTTGTTGGATATCCAACGAAGATGCCACTTGTGAAAAGGATCCAAGGATACTGGACGCTTGTGCTTAAGGTTACTGTAAACCTTCATTGGTCCCATTTTCCATAATTTTAGATTTTTTGATTTCTGTAAAGATACAACATCAATCTAAAAATTATTGGAAGAATTTTTGCAAAATCATTAAAAGAACACGAGATATTCTTAAAAAAGAGTTTTAAGGGAATAGTTAATAGGTAGCTATGGGTGTGATAATCCGATAATCCTATTTAGGATTCCAGCGGCCTGTTGTGATTTTCCCGCTAAATTTCATCCGGGTGTAATATGGGGGTGACAGGCCTGGACGTTTCTTACCTCATGTTTTTAATGCCATTTGCTCCTTCTATATGTTTTGAATGGGTATTCTACATTTAGCCATTTGTTAAGGAGGATTTTATTTACTGTAGAGTGTAGACTGAGTTTTAAAAGAGTCTAAAAACCTTTCAAAAGCCGCGTGCAACGGACTAGAGGTCAAGTCTGTCAGTTGTAGTTGCCGGTCGTGTTGAGTTTGTAGATTTTGACCTCATCAGTTAGCGTCCTTTTTTGCCTGGCGGTTGTTGTGTTGTTTTCGCCATTAATATTGGCATGTAGATTTTTATGTAGGAAAGGTTTGAATTTCTCTAACCTTTCTCTCTGAAATACCAGACATGACAGAATCTGAAATGAGTGTTGGCCGTGAATGTCTTTCCTGCTATTTATGTCATGCTGGGACCAGCTATTTTAGTTTTGTCTTTACAGGATTTTAATTTTTAGGATCCAAGCTTTATAGCAGAGAGAGTTGTAGCTTAATAAATTAAGCTATTAAACTTGTAGAGAGTTGAAGTTTGTCACAGTCAAGGCTGTAAGTTAGCTTCCATTCGCTATGCTTTATAGCTGAGTGGAGCTCGATGTTTATTCTAAAACTTCCGTTGGCAATTTTGACAGTCTAGTGACTGCTTCGTTTATTGTTTTTTGCCACGGCACAAGTCTTCGTCTTTCCCATGATTTTTCACCTTTGAATCAAATGACTGCACTAATCGGCGAATGCTTTTCCCGCAAATTTCCTTTGTCAAGAGACTCTTCAGGGGGTTGTATGTTGCGTTTCATTGGTTGGCGGCACGAACATAATGAAACATAATGAACATAATGAAATTCTTTTGAGGCTAAAAACTCGAGGCTTGTTTTTGCGAGAATTGCCTCTGTTCAAATGAATTAATAGGGTATGTGGATTTGTCAGATTTTCACGAAACTTGGCCAGAATGTTTGTTGGATTTTAATGCACCAAAGTGTGCGGGGCTTTTACGAAATTTTAAATACTTTTCTTGTGGCGCCCCAGAGTGTGACGCGCATAGAACAATTTTCTATTGTCCAACTTCAAAGTGGATTTACTCTGGAACCAATAAAAATATCGAAAAAGCCCCACACACTTTGTTAGCCCATTAGCTCCTGAATGACATAGACCAGTTTATTTTTTGCAATTAAAACTATAGAAAAGTTACGAAATAGAGTAAGGCTGACAAGTTACATAATAAACTAAAAATAAAGCTAAAAAGTAAAAAAAAAAAAACATTACAATGTAATGGTGTTGTGCAATTGTAAAAGCATAACAAGCTCCCTAATTAAGGCCCCCGAATTATCGCAAGGCCAATGTAGTAACAAGGTCCCTAAGCAGGGCCCCTAAACAATAGTGGTAATAAATTCCCTGCTCGATCGGAGCACCTGAACAACAAGTCAACGCGAAAATAACAGATTCCCCAAACAGGGCTCCTGAATGCCAAGACAATTACAAACAACAAGTAACGTAATCGAGTAAAATCAGCTAAAAATTACAATGATAAAAATGATAAAAAGATAAAAAGAGACCGAATGATGAAATGAGGCGGCATGAAAGGTCTTAGTTATATCTAATTCTATTCGTTGAATTGAACTCCGATCTTTTGTTTAGGCCGTGTGGCATCAGCTTTGCACCCTGATGCCACACGGCCTAAACAAAAGATCGGAGTGTGTCGGCATCAATCGCAAGATAACTGACGTTTCAACTCCAATTTATTAGAATGCAGTAGGTAAAACCTGGGTGATAAAATTTCAAAAATATTTCACACTGATACAAGACAAAACAAATAGCAAGAAAAATTCAACTTTGCACTGTTCAAAGATACATACGTTGTTGTTCGTTATATTCAATTGACACGGTCCTGGGAAAACTTAGGGTGAAGCGAAACAAAAAACTTCAGCGCCAAAAAACATGGCGGCACTATTTTTTACAAAAGCACATGTTCTTAATTCCCACAAGGGATGATGGGTACGAAAAGTGAAAACCGCTTAAGTTCATACCACTGGCTCAATACTAAATGTTCAAAACTAAATCGCAGCGAATACTGTAGAAAAGCCATAAAATATAAACATTAAGTTCCTGACACACCTTTAGGGTGGGGGTTGCTGCGATACAACTTGTAAGAAGGGACAAATTACAAAGTGTCACCAGATAAATGTTCATCAATATCCTTAATATCATTTGCATTTCTTGACTTTGGCTTCAGACTCTAGTTCACAGGGATAAGTAGGGCAAGGCGCTGGACTGCTCTTGAGACTACAGTGTCTCTTGCACCCCGGTACTCATGAACACTCTCCCCAGTGCGATAGCTCTTGTACTGGACCGTCACCTTGTGCACTTTGCCATCTTCTCCTGGAAACACATCTTTCACAGGGCCAACCGATAATCTCCTCTTAGAATGTTCTTGTCTGCAACAATCACTACATGTCCGGGACGCAAATTGCGACTTGCAGTGTGCCATTTACGCTGTACTACCAGAGTTGGAGCATACAGTTCTTTCCAACGTTTCCAGAAGTCATCCACAACCGACTGAACAAGGTGATACCGATTGTTAATATCTTTGTCAATGGGCTGCCATCCGAGAGGGTTAGTTGCAGTGGCTCGACCCAGCAACAAGTTGTTGGGTGTAAGAACATTAATGGTGGAGTCTGCTTGGCAGCACACCAATGGGACACTCATTCAACACGTTGGACACCTCGCTGCACACTGTGAGAAACTCGGGCACTGACAAACGTTGACTACTCACTGCGAAATGAATGGCTTGTTTGGCGGACTTTATTAATGACTCCACTGCTCCTTGATACCAGGGACTATCAGCAGGACCAAACACCCAGGTTGACCCATTCTGGGCAGAGTCTCTTTGTAACAGCTCTGGATCGATCCTTTGCCAGGCTTCCTTGAGCTCCCTCGCTGCACCCACATGTTCAGAACCTGGATCACTGTAGATTTTCTCTGGCCATCCACAGAGACGTGCAAATCTGCTGAGGGCCATCAGGAAAGTGCTGGTGTCGTATCCAAACACTGCCTCGATATGCACAGCCCTCATCGCCAAATCTGTGAACATAACACCATATGCTTTGCCACTTGTACGTTTCTGCACTTCTCCTCTAACTGTATATGGACCAAACATCAAGCATCACGTGGTTAAATGCAGGTGAGGGTTTCAGTCTCGCTTCTGGCAGTAATCCCATTGGTTGCTCCAGGAATCTTGCATCTCGTAACTTGCACAACTGACAGTTCATTTTCACTGATCTTGCCAGTTTGCTCCCATGAGGTACCCAAAAGTACATATTGAATCGGGCCAGGGTTGCATCACGTCCTCTATGTCCTGCTTGGTGAGCACGTTGCATGAAAAGACGTGTAGCTGGATGCTTTGCGGGCAATAGCTTCTGTACGGACAAGTCTGGCATCATCGCGTTGAACCTGGTTAGACGTTCTCCAACGACCCATATTCCATTGACATCTTGAAGAGGCTTCAGCTTGGCATAATGACCTCCTTTGCCCCTTTTGCTGGGGAGTTGACAATTTATTCACTGGGGCAATACGACACTTTGCCATAATAAGTCGACACCAATAGTCACCATTGTCTAGTTGCCATCTGCCATATGCTGCAAACCCGTGGGCGAGGTCACTTCCGTCACTGAAGATGATGAGCCATGGTCGGCCAATGGTGTTGAGCGGTCGTAAACAACGATCCAAACTGAGCTGCTCGAGCTGGAAAAGGGTGCAAAAGAAGTGAACCCATTTGGCACGGAGATCATTTGGCAGCTGATCGTCCCAATCCACCTTTTGAGACCATGTTTCTCGAAGGTAAATTTTTCCCAGCAAGGTATAGGGACACACGAGTCCAAGGGGATCAAATATCTTCATCACTTGTCCCAGAACAATTCTTCTTCTCAACACCAGTGGTAGGGCTTGAGGCAAGTCAGCTTTCTTGAGGTTTGGGCCTGTGTGCATTCCTTTCTTCTTCTTACTGAAATTGAGAGTTACTTCAAACACTACAGAATCTTGCACTGGATTCCAGCCAACACCCAACACTCTCAAGTTGCTGTCCGTTCCTTTCAACATATTTGTGTGTGCATGAACAGGACCATCAGGTGTGGTGACCGTGTCATTCTTGGCATACAATTCATTGACGGTGCGAGGACTTGACTCTCCACTGAATTGCCAACACTTTACTGCAAAACCTCCCTTGGCAAGCATGTTCGCCGTTTCACAGGCAATCTTCAAGGCTGCTTGTGCACTTGGCTGAGATTCAATCAAATCATCTACAAAGCTGGATCTCTTCAGGAGATTAGCAGCTTTTGAACTGTCACTTTCAAACAAATCTGCTGTCTTGTACACGGCTTCAGTGCTAATAGCAGGGGCTGGGGTGTCACCCATATTGACACATGTCATGACGTACACATCTGGACCTTGGTCCATTGTCAGATCACGCCACAAGAACCAATGGCAATGTTGGTCGAAGGGCTTCAGGTGGATAGAGTGGAACATTTTACGAATGTCTCCCACAAGAGCTACTTGTTCCTCTCTCCAGCGAAGCAATACGCCAATTAGATTGTTCATGTAACAGTCATGTAACCACAGGTGAAGTTTTCCATCTGACGTCCCAGGTTTCCACCACCTGCAACATTTGTATGGGTTCTGAAACTTGCATGTTTCTCACTGATGTTGACCAGCTCCACAGGGTCAATACAATCTGGCTGAAATTCGGGATGAGCGTCAAGGCGTGCATGGTAGGCCTCATGCTTGACTACCGAATTGTGAATTGTCTTTACAAGATTTGAGTCGCGCAAAGTTTCTTCTACTAGATCAGGATGGGTACCTTGAAGGCAGACGCCAAATTCTCCGTTCATGATGCTCAAATTCTCCCCACACTTTGCTTCCTCATACTTTGGAAATAAACCAAAGTAGTCACAACCAAAAAGAATGTCAACCTTGTTAGTCTTTCTTTGCAGAGACCCTGGGTCATAGCCAGGAAACAAATCGGCTAAGGCTTTAGTGTTCAACTTACAGACAGGGCCAGTAATTCTATCCATACCAAATGCAGTGACACTGACTTTCCTACCAGTGTCCGTTCTCAGTGTAAACTGATACTGTCGAGTGTTGTAGGTTTTCTCAACATTTCCCGTAGTTGTGACATCAAGTGTGAATTTGTTCAGTTTTTTCCGCTTTGATTCTATCAGCTTCTTGGTGGGTTATGTAACTTGTATTCGAACCACCATCACAGAATATAGTGACACTTTTCCCACTCTCACACACCTTTGCTAGCCGGATGGGATAAAGAGCGAGGCCGGCTTCTTGTGTAGCATGACCTTCTGACTCGACATGAGTATGATGATCAGTTCTTTTTTGTTCCTCTCCCTTTAGAGATGCTGATTCTGTTTGAACTTGATTGGCAGTGTTTGAACCTTCCTTCCTATTCCCTGACTTGCACAGGAGAAAGTGATGCTTCTCACTTCCGCATGATGAACATGGTTTCTTGTTGGGGCACTTCTGTTGTGGGTGATCTCCAAAGCAAACAAAGCAAGCGTTCATTTGTTTGAGAAGTTCAAACTTGCCACCCTTGCCGTTGATGGGGAGCTTCTGAAATTCTTTACAACCACTCGTTGTATGTTTAATTGTTTTTCTCCTGTGGAAGTACAGTGGTAAAACTGTTTTTTGTTCTGACCAGCTCCTGTTCCATGATGTGTAGGTCCTTTACCACGTTCCCCCATTTTGGAGACTTCAGACACCCTCTTCCGTCTTGGTTGGTACTCAGCTAATCGAGCTACTGCCTCTCTCGCTCCAAGAACTTTATAAAGGGTTTAAATGGCTGGATCTTCTCTATTTGACTCATGTCATGATGTTTGCGAATCCATTCTATTCTTAGGTGGTTTGGTAAAAGTCCATTGACAAAATCAACGTCCCTCATTGTAAGAGTATTCAACTGATTTGACTCTTCAAGCTGGCTATAGGACGACTCCACAACATCAACAAATTCAACAAGACCTCTATAATCGGTTTCTGAAACTGGTTTGAGCTTGTATAAATCCTCCAGTGCTGCTTGGACGATGGCACTAGTGTCATCATAATAGTCCTCCTACTTCTTCCACATGGCATCATAAGCCTCTGGTTTAGTCACATACACTACTTTAATCCACTGACTAGCTTCACGTTTCACCGATCTCTTGAGTTCATGAGCTAAAGCTGTTTTATTCTTGTACGCACCTTCTGCTAATTGTTTCCAGACTGCTTTAAATTCTGGCCAATCCTTTTGCTGGCCAGAGAAGGTGGGGAGTGACATTTTCTTAAGATGAACACCTGGTGTGTCTGCCGAACTGGCTCCACTGCTTTGAGCTGACATACCATAACTGCCAAGCTGATAGGGCATGACATTCATTAACTGTCCAGGATAAACCTGTCCTCCAGTCGACTGCTGAATGGATGGCTGTGACAACAAGTACTGATGTGTTGGAGGCATACTGTAACCAGCAGGGTTAATGGGACCAACTCCCGTGAGAAAATTGTTTGCTTGGGTACCATCACTCTGAACTGGCAAAGCATAACTTACAGGTTGATGTGACAGAACACTCGTCAACTGTCCAGGATATACATGTGTGACCATCGGTTGATGAGTAGATTACTGCGATAACGGGTACTGTGAAGTTGGAGACACACTGTAACCTGAAGGGTAACCAATTCCAACTCCAGTATTAGAATTACTTATTTGAGCAGTTAGCTGACACTGTAACACTCCCTGAGTGGGAAAATGCAGCGAACCCACTAGTGACAGATTGACTGGTGTCAGAATTGTCTCCCAGCTGAGCTGTTCCTTGTACGGGTAAAGCAGCACTTCCTTCCAGTGGATGGACGAGTGGATCAGCTGGTGGGGACCCTGAATCTAATTGAGCAACACTTGATGTCTTAGATGCTTTTGCTTGAACAAAGGCATTTCTGGCCCCTGTATAAACCTCATTCACATTTGCCCGGTATGCAGGTATGTCTAGTCCATTGACAGTTTGATGCTCTACATGTTCTTCATCCAAAACCAGGGTTTCATATTCCTCATTGATCATACAAAAATCATTGTACGCTTTCTCGAGTTCTACCATTAAGGCCGTCAAAATATCAATGTCTACACTCCTGCCAACTGCATTGTTTAATCTTTGTGAGGCTATGGTGACCTGCTGCTTAGCCTTAGTTCTTTCTTGTTTTTTATCCTCTACAGCACTCATAACTGACAATTTTCTTCACCAGAAATATCAATACAAACAAATACGTTGACTGGTGGACTGAAAATAATATCCTTTTAATGACAACTCACAACTCGCTGTTGGCTGGTAACTTGAAACAAACAAATCCAAACTCACCGTTGGCTGACAACTTGAAGTTAACACAAATTGAGTCTCACCGTTCGAAGACAACTTGAAGCAAACATGCTTTCAACCTCACCGTTGGGCTGGCAACTTGAAGTCAACACAAATTGAGTCACCGTTCGAAGACAACTTGAAGCAAACACGCTTTCAACCTCACCGTTGGGCTGGCAACTTGAAGTCAACACAAATTTAGTCTCACCATTCAAAGACAACTTAAAGCAAACACGCTTTCAATCTCACCGTTGGGCTGGCAACTTGCAGTCACCACAAAGTGAGTCTCACCGTTTAAAGACAACTTGAAATAAACACGCTTTCAACCTCACCGTTGGCTGGCAACCTGAAGTTAACACAAGATGAGTCTCACAGACAATAGTTCGAAGACAACTTGAAGCACAAATCTTTCCATTGGAGACTCTTTTCAACGACGTTTTACTGTGTCGGTATCAATCGCAAGACAACTGACGTTTCAACTCCAATTTATTAAAATGCAGTAGGTAAAACCTGGTTGATGAAATTACAAAACTATTTCGCACTGATACAAGACAAAACAAAAAGCAAGAGAAATTCAACTTTGCACTGTTCAAAGATACATACATTGTTGCTCGTTATATTCAATTGACACCATCCTGGAAAAACTTAGGGTGAACCGAAACAAATAACTTGAGCGCCAAAAAACATGGCGGCGCCATTTTTTACAAAAGCACATGTTCTTAATTCTTTGTTGTGAAAATTTCAGTTCTCAATTTAACTGTCTATGTATATATTTCAGAAATCGCTGTGAATCGCATTCCTAACGAGAATAGGTTGGTGATCCAAAGATTATGAGGCAATTAGTTGTCCATATCTCCCTTCCCACACTAATTTGTAATTAAATTTCCTTGGGGAGTGGACTGTGAATCGCTGAACAACTGGGTAAAGTGACGCGATCCTAATTGCAGAATTTGTGTTAATGTCTTCCAAGCTTTCCACTATGAAGCCATAAATGTGTTGTTTGTGTTTGTGTAAGGATGGTTGTCTCAGTGGCCTAGTGGTTAAGGCATCTGTCCGGTCATCAGGAGACCCGGGTTCAACTCCCCGGCTGAGGCACCTTTTCACTCATAATCTTTGTTGTGAAAATTTCTGTTCTCAATTTAACTGTCTATGTATATATTTCAGAAATCGCTGTGAATCGCCTTCCTAACGAGAATAGGTTGGTGATCCAAAGATTATGAGGCAATTAGTTGTCCATATCTCCCTTCCCACACTAATTTTCTCTCATACACTGTTCATATATATATATACTGTATAGGATAAAGTCAGAGACGGGACATGTTTTTTCTGTTACTCGGAGTTTCACGCTGGTGCGATCTTCAGACAGACTTTATTGCAATGAAAAATATATCTTTGAAAAATCCTATTTGTAACAATAACAATAATAATTTTATGCACGTAGTAAGTTAATATATGTGAGTTTCATTGTGTTCTTCAAGTGATATGGCCTTTGAAGTTCATTAGTAAGTATTTGTTTTCGTGTCGGCATTTGGAAATAAATACAGATCTTTTGTTTAGAAGGTTGGAGTCGGCGAATTTGGTTAGAAAAAATTTTTCGGCAAGGCAAAGGTTACACCTTTTTGTTTTGTTGCTGTACGCAGCGGCTGATGTGAGAATTGACCATTTGATTTTGTAGTTTTCTTTTGCATCTTTGAGATTCCAGTTTCACAATGAAACTCGCATAATATTAACTTACTACATGCATTAAACTAGTAGTAATCAGAGATTATGGAGACGCGTTCGGATATTTTTTTTGTTGGGAAGGGGGTGGGGAGAGATCACTGTGATTTCATTTTAGGTTTTGTTTCTATGGAAACAATCAGAAGATTTTGAATTAGGGCAAAATGTGTTATTAGATACTTGTGATGGGAAACAGATGTCAAATGAAATTGTCGCCCAAAATTATAGGTGATCAAGGGTACATTTGCGGTTGAGTGTACTTGACAAGAATGTTCTCTCCAACCCCTTCCCCCTCCCGTTCCATTGTCACATACACAAACAAACAAAGAAACACAGAGAAGCAAACAAACTCGTCTCGTTTTGGAAATAACAGCAATGTTTAGTTTGGAACAAACTGTAACTGTAACTTAGAATAACTTACTTAGAATAATCAATAGCCAACTTGAAGAACAGGAACGAAATCTTGATTTAACTTATTTACTGGGATAAACATTATACAATGTGGTTGAAATACTTAATTTTAGAATGGTTCACTTATGGATGAGTCAATTCCAGCAGTGCCCATCCCCCCGCCCCCCGCGCCAACCCCTGGGCATTTTCGTTTTTTTTTTTTTAAAAAATGGTAAATTACCCACGGTGGGGACAAGTAAGCTGTTCAAATTCCCCGTGGTCGGGCCAAAAAAGAATGGTAAATGCCCTACCCCTGGAGGTCACGTGACCAGGGCCTTTGACACCCCCTGGCGGAAGCAAGGGTTAGGAAGGCAGCAAACTTGTATTAATGGGGTACAATCTGATTTTTGTAATGTCACATGTGGCATCCCACAGGGCTCTATCTTAGGCCCTTTTTTGTTTACTATTTATATTAATGATCTCCCGTCATGCAATTTGTTTTCAAAACCTAGGATGTATGCAGATGATACTACCCTTACCTCATCCGCAGAGGACCCATATGACCTTGAATATAAAATGAATCATGATATGAAGTTAATTCAATCATCGCTGACGGCTAACAAATTGACTCTGAATGTCAAGAAAACAAAATACATGCTTATCGGGAGTCAATGTAAATTATCACAATTACATAGTGACTTTACCATACAAGTAAACAATAAACCGCTGGAAAGGGTATTTAAACATAAAACCCTTGGAGTTCACATTGACGAATCTCTTACCTGGCGCCCACATATTAATGATGTTTCAAAGAAAATAACTGCTGGTCTTGCAGTCCTAAAGCGTATTAGTACTATCATACCATTTGAAACTAGAATAAATATATACAATGCACTTGTAATACCCTTTTTTAATTATTGTAGTCCTGTGTGGGACAATATTGGTAACGGTCTATCAGACAAACTCCAAAAGCTGCAAAATAGGGCTGCCAGAATTGTCACCCCAACACTGGCATTCTTGTATTGACGTCACAGCGGACTATTTCCAGTTTTTCTTCTTGCACGGTTTCGTAACCCGCCGGGAATTGGAATTGGAATTGACTCATCCATTAGGATAATCCAGAGGAAGTAAAAGTTGATTTAAGTTATTTTCTTAGCCAAAACAATATGGCTGAAAGGTCAGCTCCAAAGAAAAGTAATATGTTACAAAATCAATGGTCTTTCGAAATGATACATTGATACTAACATCATGCTTATGTTTAAATGTCTTAAAAACATAACTGCATCTCCAGGTATCATTCATCAAAGCTTGAAAAGGAGTTTGTGCAGGACTCATAGTAGTGAATTTGGCTGTAGTATAATTGCTCTCTATTGGTAGAAAGCCTCTGCTTTGCTGAGAAGTACACAACTGAGGAAAGTAAAATCGAGGTAAATAGGTCGGTTGCGTTGTGTTGTGACCACAAGTCCACAAGCGATAATCACGTACCACATTTGCCGATAGCGCCGAGGTTGCACAACTCGGTAAGGTTGTTTGTTGACCACAAATCATGGTCATTTGCCACTCCAGAGCTGCACAACTCGGTGGGATAAATAATTTGTGACCACAAATCATGGTCATATGGCTCAATGGCCGCTGCATGTAATGACTGAGCTTGTCTGTTTGATTCCGCATGTCGATGTGGAAATACTTCTTTGAAGGCAAATCGCCGGGCTGCAGCTTTCTATATGCAAGATGAGTCGTACACACTGCCCTCAGACTTCGATAAATGCAACCTAAAAGACTTTTAAATACCATAACGTGCTATTGCAAATAATATTCAATGACACTTATCTGCAAACTTCACAAAATCCACTTGCAAAGATGAAGGAAATTATGTGACGCAGTGCAAAAACTGTACATTTGAACACGAGCCCCTGAAAAAAAAAACAATAGGGGCGACCATTTGGAAGACGTCCACCCAAAAAATCTCAAATTTTACTACACATAAACCATTATTATTGTTACTGTTGCAAATAGCATTTTTCAAAGATATATTTTTCATCTCAATAAAGTCTGTCTGAAGATCGCACCAGCATGAAACTCCAAGTAACAGAAAAAACATGTCCCGTCTCTGACTTTATCCTATACAGTATCATGCTCTGCGGCTTCTCTATGCATCAAGCATTGTCGTACCAGTGTACACAAATCACCGATTTATATACATTAATTGTTTATATAATTTCTTTATATACAGTGTAATTTAATGTATCCTGTAGACTGCAGACTGTAGACATGCAAGTGAAAAACATTTATAAGTTCCACTACTTGGATTAGAAATCATCACTTACAGTTTGTTCCTAGGAGACATTGTCAGTCAATCCAAATTGCCACAATTTGTTCCCAAAACGAAAAATTGCCAAACAGTACCACTTTGGTTACGCACTTTGAATCCCATGCCTTTTTTTTTTCAGGCTTTAATTGCAACTCCGTCAGTTGCTGTCTTACTACAATTAGTCCATGAGCCAAGGCCTGGAAAAATGATTTTCGTTGCACCCCCCACGGGACATAGTGACTTTAGTACCAAATTAAAGCTGGTTGCCTGTATTTTATGAATCTGCTTGTTGCCAATTATGTAACCTGTGCTTAAGCGAGATGTGTGGCCGTTTCCATGGGGAGGTGGGTTGGGGATTTTGCTCCCTATGAATTCCACACAACATAAAATAATCCATAATTCTGCTGAAACTCAGCCAATTTGATTCAATAAGACGTATGGGGTAGTTAGGAAGCATTTTTTGCTAAAATTATGAAAATTCATATCCCATCAACCACTGGTCAATATCTCACCAAATATGCAGCAGTTATGCACCATACTTAGAATATCAACTTGGACACTCTAGAATTAGCTGTCCTGTTGGCATGGTAACGGTTGCTAGGGAAACTTAGAAATGCCCAAATACCTCATGAAGTTGCTTTTCAGGCATATTTCCTTAAGGAAAACTACTCAAAACATTAAACAACCACTTCCAACTTGCTAAAGATCTTGTATTTCAGTGAACAGTTCCACTAGCAATATTCTTTCGTCATAACAATCTTGCTTAGCAACCAGGAACTTGCGAATGTCATCATACATATAATGCTTGTGAACTCAAATTGTATACTCAAAGTACATCACACATTAAACACTAAATTGCATTAATTGCCGTGTGTTAAAGAAAAACTATTGCTGAACCACATGACTTTCCAAAAAGCTAACATGGTTTTGTTCAGCACTTGACTTATCATGGCTTATGTACTGTTTATTTCACTATAATTCAGCTTGCCCGAGGGCTGCAAGGTTTTAACTTCATAAAGCATCTTTATTTTTCTTTTAATTTTCATGTTTTTCAAAGAAGCTCATACTCATGCACATCTTCCTCGTTGTCCTCATCTTCATCTTCGTCTTCATCTTCCTGTTGCAAAGAACAGTTTACACAGTCCTCATTGCAGGCACAAGCTTCTGTGCAATGAAGGCCATTCTTTACACAGGAGCAGCGTCTTGAATCACATGGTCTGTTGCAGCTGCAGCACACAAGCTGCATTACACCCTCAGGGGCAGGGGCCAGGTGAGACCAGACCACTTCCAGTTGTCCATCTTTTAGTTGCCATCCTTGACCATCTGGATTTTGATTTTCAATGGACCTTTGTAAGGAATTCTTCCACAGATAGGCTTGATAGTTGGCACGCTTTATATGGTGTTTAAGAGCTGCTTTTGTTGGGGGAAGCTGGCAAGACTGCATAATTTATTATTCTTGCTTTTGCAGAACATCTTATATCTGATCTCATTTTTCTTTCTTCGCCACTGCCACTGTACAATGCACACACAAAATGCTCTACGTTTGCGATCACTTCATCTCCTCGTGACACTGCCTCTCCGATACCCCCATGTTTGTCTCTCATGTTTTGTTTTTCCTTCACCATCTTCAAGGCTTTTTTCTTCCCTTTCCCAACGAATGTACTAACAGTGTCACATCTGGCAGATGTCTGGACCAAGTTGTTCACATACGCTTGGCACACTGATGAGGAGAGATCTGCATCGTGTTCCACTGATCAATGTTATGGATGCTGAGATATTTGCCTGGTGGTAACACGCTAAAACTTAGTAACATGCTAGAACTTCGACATCAGTATCTGATGATCTGATGGCAACTGATGTGTGACCACAGGACGAGGCGTGATACGCATGCAAAAACATCCTTGCATCGGCGTCTTCTTGGTTGCTGCAAAGCTGCAAGGTTACACTGAGCACAATCTTTCCATCAACAACTTCAATCTTTGTACAGTTGTTTCCATGAGTAACAGAGTGTACGAGCTCCAATCTTCTCAGCATACCTGCTAGTTGACCACTCTTTTACAAGAAAGTGCAGTAGCCTGGTTTTGTTGGTCCCATTTGACATAAACTTCTTCCACTGGCGAGGGCAGTGCTGCTGGCGACTGCTTATGGCAAAAAGGGCTTGCCCGTCTCTACCTCGTTTACTTCTTTCAGTGTTCTTTATTGACAAATCGGGATACTGATCAGCGACAAAGTCTACCCTTGTTGCTGTTCCTGTAAGCGCCAAGATTTCTGTTAGAAGCATCTCTGCCAGGTCTGCAAAGCGATTAGGCACCCTTGTAACCATTTGCAACATTGCCATGGCATCTATGATGACAGCTGTTGTGTTTGGTGGTATGCTTGTCAAGCACTCTAATCTATCTTCTAGAAGTTTCGAAGGAGCCGCCTTGTTAGTTTTAGCCAGCGAGCCATCTGACGTAGCCAGAGACCATGGGAAGAGACCAAGTTCATGTTTCAGTAGCTCTCGAAGATCCATTTGCGACTCTGACCAATAACCAGTAAGCGAGCAAACAAGTTCCAGTCCGCTCTGAGAATTACATTCCTGCCTCCCGCTTTTACCAATGCCTTCTTTTGTACGTCGCGAAACGTGCCTAACTTGAGCTTTGACAGTGTCTCATAGAAGCCAGCACTGTTGGTTTGAAGACGATCTGTGACGAAAGAGACCAGCGCTTTACTCCCTTTCTCCTTTGCACCCAAAAGATCGCCGTTCAGGCTCTTGTCAGCAACATACCCCGAACCAAGGCTGATGAGATCGTGAGACAGTTCAAATGGGTCGCACCAGTGTCGCATAACTTCCATCGCTTTCCTAACATCTGCCTCATCTCTTTGCATGCGTGTGCAGCCAGTTTCCTTATGTACTTTATTCTGATCTCTGTCCATGGATACCATCACTCTGCACTTGTCTGCAAGCGCTGCACGGGAATGAGCCGTTAACATCCATCTTTGGACTGCACCTTTCTGTAGACTGAATCCCACTATACCACCATTCGTCTTCGTGCTTCTATTCAGGGTCTGCTCAATGGTTTGGTCAACTGGTAGCTGAGAGAAACCATGGGATGTCGACCTCTGAGAGCCAAAGTTACCATCTGCTAGTAGCTGATGTGCCTCAGGATGAGTATCTTGCAAGGACACCATGGTAACTAAGTAGCCGGTAAGTAGCGGGCATAGTTGGTGTGGTCATACATGTAGGCAAAAAACCACAGCAACAATCTAGGTGGAGTTTCCAGTTGCCTTCCCTGGTAGCACGAAAGAAATTCATCAGTGTTGCCACCATTTGTAGGTACGTGTTCCAGAACACTTTCATTGGACCATTGCTATCTTCTGAGTTCTCCCCATAAAGACGGAAGAGCTCAAGGAACTCTGGATTCGATAGTAGCTTATCAAACTTCTCTGCATATAATGCTCTGCGGATCTCCCTCAAGGAACGTACAAGCATCACATAGTTGATTGGCTTGTTATGCTTCTGGAGCCACGTGCAGAACCCTTGCCACTGCAACCGATGCATTGCCTTAAAGACGATCTAATTTCAGGCAAAAAGATTTTTTTATTCACTCAGTGAATCATACAAATTTCTTCTTTGCAGAAAGGTTGGGGGGGTGCACAAGAGGACCTGTCCGTTGTGGTTCCCACCATTATGTGGTTGTTCTATATTGCAAACTATTACACAATGTTGCGATTTTTGTTCCTATTTTTCCCGGTTCCTGCAACCTTAGGAATCCCTCTTTTCGTCCTCTCTACTCCCACATCCCTTATTTTTCTCACACCCTTAGGGTTGAATAAAGCTATTTCCTTACTTTATGTATACTAGTACACCAGCTACAGAACCAGAGCCGACAATACCACTTTCAACAAATATATCAGCAAGACCAGCATCCCCAAACCGTTTGCCAATAGCTGCTATGAAGGAATGGAGCTAGAACTCGCGGGGAAGGATTAGTCTAAAAGAATTCTGTGTATTTTCAAATGAAATACAGTCAAAAAGTATTGTTATATTACATTTGAAAATTTTAATATTTTGAATGTGTTTAATACAGTAACTAGAAAAGGGAAGGTAGTATAGTTACAATTTGCAAAACTGAACTGAACTAAGATAACTCGTTGGAAATTGTCCTTAGTCGTTTTTTCTTTTGATAAAATTTGCCAAATAGACTTGAGAACTCAATAATGGAAATGTTCACAAGCATTGTATGTATAAAGGGATACATTCAAAACAGATATTGATGACATTTGCAAGTTCCCAGGTTGCTAAGCAAGATCGTTATGACGAAAGAATATTACAAGTGGAACTGTTCACTGAAATACAAGATCTTTAGCAAGTTGGAAGTGGTTGTTTAATGTTTTGAGTAGTTTTCCTTAAGAAAATATGCCTGAAAAGCAACTTTATGAGGTATTTGGACATTTCTAAGTTTCCCTAGCAACCGTTACCATGACAACAGGACAGCTAATTCTAGAGTGTCCAAGTTGATATTCTAAGTGTGGTACATAACTGCTGCATATTTGGTGAGATATTGACCAGTGGTTGATGGGATATGAATTTTCACAATTTTAGCAAAAAAATGCTTCCTAACTACACCATACGCCTTATCTATGGGTGCCCTGTTCCTTAAAATCACGACAAAAGAATAATAATGAAAGTTTCCCAATTCCAAAGAGTCTATTCTGGACATAGTGGAAATGTTTTGAGTGAAATTTATAGATATCTGCTAATTAATCGAAGTTTTGATTATGAATTGGCCAAAAAAGTAAAAACCTGCATATCTTTAAAGATTTCCATGGCAACCGTTTCCATGGAAACATAAAAATGCATGACACATATTGCAAATTGTTGGGGATGGTCTATTATGTACACACACAACATTTTAATCAAATTGGTTGAGTTTCAGCAGAATTATGAATCATTTTATGTTGTGTGGAATTCACAGGGAGCAAAATCCCCAACCCCCCCCCCCCCTCCTTGGTTAAGTTTTTAGCAAATAGTAAGATGTCATAATAACAATGGTCAAATGGTGTTGCAAATTAGCATCACAGAATGGTTTCTCAAAATTTGATACTGTTTTTCAAGCAACACAAAAATGGTTTTATACATACCTCTTATAAGCCGAGTTCGAGGTCCGTACAGTAAGTTACGGACGAAGTTTTTTTCTCTCGATTTATGGCCCAAGCGCGCTTCGCGCTTGGGCCATAAATCGAGGGGAAAAAACGAGGATCCGTAACTTACGGTACGGACCGAGAAAACGAGGCTAATAAGATATTTATTATCTCTAAATCGGAGATAAAGGAAAACCTTTCAAGTCAAAAGATGGACCGGCTTCATTTGACTGACGCACGTCACAAGAAAGCAAAGAGCAAATTTTATTGGCTTTCAAAAATAGTGTGATCGGTCCTCGATTCGGCCGTGAACTTGCATGGCTCTTGAATGAAAACTATGTAAAGGTCTGTAAACGAATTAATTTTTTCTTCCATGTGTTCGATAGGACGACGGAAACCTGATACAAGGTAGTTTTCTTTGAAAAAATTCTTAGTTACTGGCGAAGACAACTGAGGAAAAGAAGAAAAAAATCGCCAAAACAAACGTGTTTGTCAAACTGAAACTGGAAAATGTGGCTGTGGCAGCATTTCGGTCAGCAGCGGTGAACGAAGAAACTCTCAAACTTCAAAGAGGATACTCAAAATATCTCCTCATCAAATACTGCAAGCTGTTTTTTACTTTTCGATGTGCATTAGTGGCTTTATGCCACAACGTGAACTGCAGCAAGAGCTGAGCTTATTTGCGAATACGCAAAAACTGTTTTCGGGGAATCCACTGCAAGGACAAAAATTTCGCTGAGGAATCAAGGTACACTTTTAGCGTAATTCTGTAGCCTCAAGTTTGTTCTTTCTTAGAGCCACTGCCACAAACGATAACTCTGAACTTAAGTTTTATATAACTAGACAAGAACGTGATCAAACTAAGCTAGCTTATATGATACAGTTTACCAATGGAAGCCGTTTCAAGTTGTTTTGCAGCTTTAAGCTTATATGTTTTTCGTAGAGAAGTTTTCTTACAAAGAAAGGTACTCTTTTTTCGATGATGAATTAAATTGTTGAAGTTAAACGAATTTGCCAAGTTACTCGAGTTTTTACAACTTACAGCCTTAAAGCTAAATACCAAAACAATAAGCATGCTATATCGATTTATACTCAAGAAAATTGTCAATGCATTTTGAATCGCGGCTAATCAGTTTTTTGCTAAAGTTATAGCTAATTTCATTGAAGGGAGTTTTTGTAACCTGATATGTTAACCCATTTAGCTCCATACGTTTTCTCTGGATAAATTTTTAGTGTAGAAAACAACTTTTGTTAGCGCTAGACCGATGCGTGCTGGACTCTCAAATTTTGCGGTCCATACTGTAATTTATGGACCGGAAAATTGACTAATCATAGCGCGCGTACTAACTGAGAGATATAATAATTATGCTTATTTCCCTGTTTCCCAGTGGTTCCAAGAAGTCGTCATTTTGGGAAATTTGGTGCTTCACAGTCCAGCAAAATAAGCTACCTACTGATCAGGTCATGATGACCTACTGGAAATCCCCTAATCTGCCCCTTCTTAACTCGTGAATAAGTGCAAGCATAATGAACAACATGAGCTTACTGCAATATTGCATTTAAATACGCTTTTATAGCATTTCTTATTCACGGGTTGGCTCTTAGGAGCCTTTGTTTAAGAGGAAGTAATTGGTATTAAAAGAACGATAAGTAGTATAAAGTAACCAAAGATATTAAATTGGATGCATTAACCACTAATTAACCAACACTGAAAATTGGTACTCGCCAAAACAATTTAAGCAGCCGCTAAGGCGTGTATTTCCAGCCTTTTGACAGTATGGCAAATACAATGTGTTACATGTAGCTTTGCATTTGACACCAAAAAAAGATCATATTAGCTTACCTCAAGTTCTTTTTAAGGGGTCTTTTAAGGACCAATGTAGCCACAGACGTAGTTGTCGACTGTTCGAGAAACGTTTGTCCCTTATTGTATATGCGCATTGTGCACCTATACTTGTATTGCAGATGAGCAAAGAGCATGTGCTCGACGCCATCATGGAAGTTAACGTGCCTGTTGTGTTCCCTGAAACACTCTGCCTTGTTGTTTGATGTTACAATATTTTGGTGATGAGGATGGCAGAAATCACATCCATACCGCCTTTTGATCCTTTCAAACAGGCCGATTGCATCAGTCCACGATGGACCAGGTGGAAAACCAGATTACAATATTACATTGATGCACAAGGAATTACAGTCGACAATCGAAAACGTACTTTGCTACTTTCCGGTGATCAAACAAATGCAGCCACCCACCACAGCCACCGAAGCAAGAAGCGTTCTAGGATTAGTCAATACAGTGGTCCGTTTTGTCCCAAACTTAACTGCTATGACAGAGCCCATACAACGACTTACACACAAGAACTCTCCATGGTCACGGGGCCCTGTGCAATCTGAAGCCTTTGACAAGCTGTGTAACCTGATCTCGAGTGACACTGTTCTAGCTCATTTTGACCCCTCCCTACCCACTCAAGTACGCCATGATGCTTGCAAGATTGGAATCAGCGGTCAGAAACATCCTGACAGATCTGTAAGGCCTGTCTCATATAAAGTGTTACAGCCAAACAGAAAGAGAAGCCTTATCTGGAGTGTGGGCATGTGAAAGATTTCATTTTTACATCTTTAAAGGATTTATTCAGGAATAATCAGGTCGAAATACATTCGGTTTCACAATTCACACGAAGACAAAACTCGCAATGAAGACTATATCAGAATTCACAGAATCAAGAAATCTAGCACGTATTCGATGTCACGTGACCGATCAAAGTTCAAGTTCCAAAAATGGTAATCAAAAATAATGTCACACTCCCCCCTTGACCAGTGTAAAAAACTCTTAAAGTTAAACTATGCTGTCATCGTCCGAACACTGGTCAAGAAATCGCCTTCATTCTTCTCCAGCAACTGCCGCTGCTCTTCTCGGCTTTCGTTCTCTGACAATCGGTTGCGGTGCAGCATGACATGTAGCAATCTCCGCAGGATTGGACTCCGACTGTTCTAACTGTCTTACTTCAAGAGGAAACAGCTTCTGGATTGGACGGTTGACAGACATGGCTCGCATCCCACTAGAGTTAATTCTGACTTTGGCTCCTCGAACACTGCGATCGTGGCAATTTTCCTTATCATCCATCACAGTTACAACGTCACCAGGAGAAATATGCGGCAGATTGCTTTTTCTCACTGACAGGTTGTGATGCTCTCTCAACTCCAACAAGTACTATTCCATCTCCTCCAGAAGTGGCCCAGTAGGGTAGCAAGATACCTCTCTCTCCTGGTCAACACATAATGGTCATCCTCCTTCTCTGTCTCCAGTGCAACCTTGTCATCTGGAATAGACAGTAATCTCCTGCCAGTGACAAGGTGTGACGGGGTAAGGGGTTCGTCTACATCGTCAGGATACACATAGGTGAGAGGGCGCGAATTAAGGATGGCCTCTACTTCCACGACCATGCAGTCAACAGCTCATCATAGGTTACCTTTGCTCCTCCAAGCATCTTCTTCAGGCACCTCTTAGCAGACTTAATCATTCTCTCAAAGAAGCCACCCCACCAAGGGGCTCTTGGAAGTTGGAAGCTCCATTGGACTCTGCTTACAAAGAAACTGTTGGACTTCAGGAAGATTGAACAACTTCGATAGTCTCTTTGATGCTGACTTGAAATTCTTAGCATTATCACTCCTTACATGTTTTGGAATGCCTCTACGACTGATGAATCTTCTGAATGACCTCAGGAATGCATCTGCTGATAAATCTGGAGTGATATCAAGGTGGACTTCTCGAGAACTTGCACAAGTGTATAATGCTAGATAGACTTTGGATGCTTCATTCTGTCTTGCTGAAAAACCATAGATATAGAATGGACCAGCAAAGTCAACACCACCTGATGAAAAGGCAGGATCATCCTTTACTCCCAACTCCGGCAACGCGGCTGGGGGTGTGGCTGGATACGAATTACCCTCAAACCTACGACACTTGCAACAGCGGAACAGGATTTGTCTCACCACTTGTCTACCTCTGATAATCCAGAATCGGGATCTCAGTTCAGAAAGAGTCTCCTTCACTCTGTTGTGGCCAACTCGATGGTGACAATCCAAGATAACAAGGTCGGTGAATGGATGGGTTTGTGGTAATAATACTGGATGTCGGGCAGTGTAGGGCAGGTCTGCATGCTCAATTCTTCACTTGCATCAAATGAGGCCCTGTTCATTAAGAAACAAACCCAGTTGGTCATGCCACTGTGGGTATTTGCGGTCTTTGAACATTGAGGACTGTATTGACTTCAACCATAGGTTCTCTGCTTCTTCTATTTCTTGTGTAGTTATTGGTCCTTGTTCCTTCTCTTCGCTCTTTGATTTCTTCAGGTTGTTGACAAATCTTTGTACAAGGACAGACTCTCAACAGTCGGTGTATACTGCTAAACTTCTCACAGGAAATGATTCCTTTCATGTCGGCTCTGCTTGCAGTGGTCATTAAGTTGATCACAGTTTGATTTTTCTTACGTTTCTCCGAGACCTTCATCTCACTCACAACCTCTTCAGTAGGACTGACGGGCATTTTCAGGTTTGGCCATTCTTCCTTGGGCATCACTACCCAGGTTGGACCCTTCCACCACCTTGTTTCACTGAGTAGTTCACTAGGCGTGGCTCCTCTTGAGGCAATGTCGGCAACATTTTCTTTAGTAGGGCAATGGAACCAGAACTGCGGGGCAACTATGCGTTGTATCTCGGTAACACGGTTCTGTACAAAGGGCTTCCATTCATTATTCTCTTGCAAAATCCAGTAGATTGCTGTCAAGGAATCTAACCAACAATAGACATTGTCAATCTTGACAACAGGCTGAAGAACGCTCTTAACAGTACAGACTAATCTTGTAAGGGTAAGTCCTGCCAAAAGCTCCAATCTGGGGATACTGTGGTTTGTCAAGGGTGCAACTCTTGATTTTGAACAAATTAAACTTGTGTAACATCCTCCATCAGTCTCTATCCTAATGAACACAACTGCACCAAATGCAATTTTACTTGCATCTCCAAAGCCATGCAATTGAACAGATCGCACCTCTCCACACCTCCTCTATGTAACAACGCGGCAGGCTGATGTACTTGATGGCGTCTTGATCTGTAATCCACTTCTGCACCTCCTTCTTAAGTTCAGCATTCAAAGGTGCATCCCAGTCTAGTCTCTCATTGCACAGTTTCTGAAACATCCGCTTCATGGGAAGTACTATTGGTGCAATCAGTCCCAGTGGATCGTAAATCCTCGCAGTCATTCTCAGAATCGCTCTCTTTGTTAAAGAAATAGAAGAAGCAAATGTTGCGTAGTGACTTAATTCCACAATAAATTTGTCATCAGCAAGGTTCCAATTCATGCCCAGAAGTTTTTGCTGTTTAGAGCTCTGGATTGCTTCAGCTGTGCCACATGTCAACCTTGCATACGTACTTTCCTCTTCCACTAGATTCAAGGTTTTGTCTTCGGGCTTCGGTTGGTCCTTTACTGATGTTTGCTCAACTTCAGACTCTATCATCTGCATTAATAAATTAACCAAACTTTTTTTTATTTAAACACAATTTCACAGACACGCATATATAAAAAGCTAAAAATACAATATTAATATGTAAGAATAAAAAATAAAAATAAATATAAATTAAATAAATTAAATATCACATGTATATCATAAATATATATTAATTGGTGATCATTTGACTGCCACTTACGAAGGTTGAATCCGCCTTCAGCCATGCGTTGATGTGCCTTGAGGAACAGCTGATAAGCTTCTGGAGTCGTATTCGTACCTCCACTAAAGTCATCCACGTACAGTGATGAGAGAAGTTCTTCAATGAATGCGGGATCATCTGAGTAGCTTCCTATGTGATGTGAAATGCACGCATTCAACAGGAATGGGCTACAGTTGACACCAAATACTGCTCTGGTGAAGCGGTACAACGCCAATTTCGGCTGGGGCGAGGCTATGTCTTCAACCCACAGGAAACGCAACACATGGTGATCTTCAGGTGCAATCGATACTTGATGATGGTTGAGAGTACCCTTAAACTGATCATCATATGGTTGTGAGTGCCCTTAAACTGATCATCATCATGGTTGGAAGTACCCTTATACTGATTACCGTATGGTCGAGAGTAGCCTTATACTGATCATCATAAGGTTGAGAGGACCCTTATACTAATTACCATATGGTTGAGAGTACCCTTATACTGATCATCATATGGTTGAGAGTACCCTTATACTGAACATCATGTGGTTGAGAGTACCCTTATACTGATCACCATATGGTTGAGAGTACTCTTATACTGATCATCATATGGGTGAGAGTACCCTTAAACTGATCATCATATGGTTGAGAGTACGCTTAAACAGATTACTTTTTGGTTGAGAGTACCCTTATACTGATCACCATATGGTTGAGAGTACCCTTATAATGATCATCATATGGTTGAGA
Organism: Dendrophyllia cribrosa; assembly: GCA_024195265.1. Lineage (NCBI taxonomy): Eukaryota > Metazoa > Cnidaria > Anthozoa > Scleractinia > Dendrophylliidae > Dendrophyllia > Dendrophyllia cribrosa. Next base: position 19,452,664 of record JAJLRJ010000004.1, read on the forward strand.
GTACCCTTAAACTGATCATCGTGGTTGAAAGTACCCTTAAACTGATCATCATATGGTTGAGCTCCCTTAAACTGATCATCATATGGTTAAAAGTACCCTGAAACTGATCATCGTATTGTCGAGAGTACCCTTAAACTGATCATTATATGGTTAAAAGTACCCTTAAACTGATCATCATGTGGTTGAAAGTACCCTTAAACTGATCATCGTATGGTTGAGAGTACCCTTAAACTGATCATCATATGGTCGAGAGTACCCTTAAACTGATCATCGCATTGTTGAGAGTACCCTTATACTGATTACCATATGGTTGAGAGTACCCTTAAACTGATCATCATTTGGTTGAGAGTACCCTTATACTGATCATCATATGGTTGAAAGTACCCTTAAACTGATCATCATATTGCTGAGAGTACCCTTAAACTGATTACCATATGGTTGAAAGTACCCTTCTACTGACCATCATCTGGTTTAAAGTACCCTTAAACTGATCATCATATGGTTGAGAGTACCCTTAAACTGATCACCATATGGTTGAAAGTACCCTTATACTGACCATCATCGGGTTTAAAGTACCCTTAAACTGATCATCATGTGGTTGAGAGTACCCTTATACTGATCATCATATGGTTGAAAGTATCCTTAAACTGATCATCACATGGTTAAGAGTACCCTTAAACTGATCATCATATGGTTGTGAGTACCCCTAAACTGATGATCACATGGTTAAGAGTACCCTTAAATGGATCATCATATGGTTGTCGCATGTCGAAAACGTTGATGCCCTTACAAATTGTACAAAGTGTAAACCCCTAAATAGTAGCGTTTACAGCAGGTAGTCTCCTAGCCATTATTTGGGTCGTCACGAAACACGCCGTTGCGGGTACGTTCTGGAAATTGTACCCTATATATAAACTAGCACCTGCTGATGACTGGAATCTATTGTTTACCATGTCATATTGAGGCATGTATTGTCATGATAACGGATAACACTGTTTAATTGGTTTTAGGACAGACCTTCAACCTCCTCTAAATCGAGGAGGGGACCCAGACCCACATCCAATTTAGCAGCAGAAGGTGAGATGGTCCAAACTCTCTTTCCAAACAATGTAGTGTATGCACGAATGTTTCTCATATTTAACAAGAGGCTACCCGGTAGCCTATACTCGTACCGGTAATGTACGTTACTTGCGGGGAACACTTATGTGACACAACAACAGGCAAATAAAACCAAAATTAGTTTCGCTTCTGCTTGCATGCGTGCGTATTCTCGTACCCAGAAATGTCCCAGATCTAATGCGATGCACAAATAACAGACGAAAACAAAAAGAATAAAATAAAATAAATGGAGAGCAAACTTTACCTCGTTGCCGTATCCGTCACGAGTAAACAGCAACAAACAATAAAACCCAGATTTGTTTTGCTTTTGCTCGCTTTTGCTTGCAAAACGACGCCACCGAATCCCAAGTATCGCAGGCTCAAAATTTTCTCGCAGTGCATGCGTACGTATTCTTGTACCCAGATCTAACGCGATGCACAAAAGTAGATACGAATACACGGAGGAAAAGAAAAAAACGCAGGCCAATCCTTGACTCGTTGCCGTACCGGCATGAGTAACAGGCACAAACTATGAAAGCCATAAGACACTTAATAAATGAGATAAAATTACTTTGCATGTTCCCCGCTTGTAACCCCTTTGCCCATCTACCCTGAATCCTATAGATTCGGAAAGTATAATGGAAGTAGAGTGCGGAGCAAAATCCATCAGATTTTTACATAACGGTTGAGTATTTTAAGAATCTGTTTAAAATTGCACTGTACAAAATGAACTGCAGTTATTGTTAATGTTTCTATGAGATCAAAAGCCCTCCAGGATATAAGCCATCCCATGCCCACCCTTATAACCGAGATTTTATGATACCTAATCCCTTTACTTTAGCAAGAACGTTGATGACAAAGCTTAGACATGTTAGGTTCAAGGTGAGATGTGGTGGACTAACTTTTGTTTCGTTTATTTACAGAAAGACCTCTAAGTGCAGCAAATGTGAGTTAAGTGTCCTTAATTTAATCCTTTAGCTGTTTGAGTGTTTGTTTGTTAATGTCTAATATTGTTTCAGTGCTTTGGTGTCGTGGTCAACTTCAACATCATGATGGGCTTCAAAACAGGACAACATGTACTATTATTATTATTATTGTTATTATTATTATTATTTGAACGTTGTTGCTGAGTGTGTGCTTAATCTCTAGTATGGCCAAGAGCAAACCATGGTCCTGAGGCACTATAGGGTAGTTCTATTGGGTTGATAGCACACCCTCCTCAAAATTGATGATGTACAGGTACCAAGTACCAAGTAAAGTGATCTTTTGCAGTTCATTGATGTTTATTTGGCCAGGGATTTTCCAGTGTACTTTTCCAGTCCCTTTTTGATAGCCCCGAGTGCTTTGGTGATGACTGGTAATGTTTCCGTTCTCATTCCCCACATTCGGCTTGTTTCGATTTCCAGGTCCTTATATTTGGATAGCTTTTCTGTTTCCTGCACTGATGTATTTCTGTCTGACGGTACTGCCATGTCAATAAATTTACAGGTTTTCGTTTTGTGGTCTTTAGTCACTATGTCGGGTCTGTTGGCTGTTATTTTCCTGTTTGTGTGTATCGGCATGTCCCATAATATTGTGACATTGTCATTTTCACTGACTGTTTCTGGTTCGTGGTCATACCACTTTTCTGATGTCTTTATATTATAGTTGTGACAGACTTTCCAATGTATATACGAGGCAGCTTTATTGTGTCGCTGAATATATTCTGTTTATTCACAATATGGTCGATTGTTTCGTCATATTCATTACACATTCTGCATAAAGGGTTGGTACCATCTATAATAATTCTGGCGTTGTATGATCTAGTAGCCAGGCTTTGATCTTGGGCTGCGATTATGAATCCTTCCGTTTCTGCTTTCAGTCCACTGCTTTTGAGCCATTGGTTGGTTTTGTGATGGTCAACATCCGCTTCCTTTATCCTCTTTGGATATCTTCCATTATTATTATCATCATCATCATTATTATTATTGTTAATTAAAAGGGAAAAATGTTCTGTGGTTAAAAATTTTAAAAAAACTGAGCTTTCAACTGTTGTCTTCAACGGATAGAATTAGCAAAGAAAGCAAATGTACATAAATAATTAAACAAGTTAAAAAATACAAAAGCTAAAAAATGACAAAAGCGAAAGAATGTAAAAACTAAGAAGATATTTAAACATGTGAAAGTCAATATTTATTTAAAAGAATGCGATATTGATTGGGAAGTGGGCATGAGTTATTGTCAGCATCAACAGTTTTTGTGGTTTGCCAGGACTCCAGGGTCTTAAAATGGCGATAATTGCCTTTGTCAATAATTGATACATTTTTAAAGTCAATGAGGTGATTCTTGGACCAAGCGTGATTTGCAACATTAGAGTCTTTGGTGTGCATTTTGACATTTCTGGTGTGTTCTTTCTTTCTGGTGTGAAAAGACCTTCCGGTTTCACCAATATAACTCGACTGGTCTTCTTTTTTCGGACCGAATTTGGGAGCAGGGAATTCTTGTTGGAGTGTTTTTACCGGTGTATTGGTGACTTGTATGTCGTGACGTCATAGCAAGCACGTTAAAGGTTCTGTGAGGCCTTTAATGTACGGAAGGGTCGCAAATTTTCGAGGACACGGTGGGTCAACCCATTTAAAAAACATTCCGACAAGTTCGTCAGGTGTGGGAACTGGTGGTGGACATCTTTTCTTCCTTTTGTTGTCTGCAATGAAGTTCATAGGATAGCCATTAGATTCCAATGCGGTATAGACTCGTTTGATTTATTGTTTTCTCCCAGTTTCAGAGTTAGGTAGATTTGTAGCTCGATGTAGAAGTGTCGCATCAGTGCTAATTTTGTGTTTCTTGTCATGATGAGAATGGAAATCCAAGTATCTGTCAGTATGGGTAGGTTTCTGATAGACGTTAATAGAGATTTTACCATTACCTCGCGAGACAAGGGTGTCAAGGAACGATATCTGACAATTGTTTTCATGTTCAATGGTGAAAGAAATGTGAGGGTCGATGGAATTCAGTGAGTCATGGAAAGATGATACATAAACTATCGTCCGCATAGCGTCTCCTATATCTTGGGGAACAGGGTTGAGTTGATGGCAGAATCCTCAATTTCGTCTATGCATATGTTGGCTACAACAGGGCTAACAGGGCTGCCCATAGTGCATCCATGAATTTGCTTGTAGATACTATCATTGTAAATGAAATTATTGTTGGACAGAACAAAGTTTAATAGAGAAACGACGTCCATCAATGTCTAATTTTGTTCTGGAGTGTAAAGAAGAGTCGTCTTCAAGTTTCTTTCTGATGTACTTGCAAGCTTTATCAACGGGATGGCAGTGAATAGAGAGACTACATCAAAAGATACCTACCTACAGAATCCAGAGATGAGATTCGGACCTCCACGGCTGCGATCCTCCACCGAGCCCAGCTACCAAACCATAACATCATTAAGGAAGAAAACAAAGACACCTCCAGAGTCATCATGAAAGCCGACAAAGGAAACTGTTTCGTAGCCTTGGATAGCAATGATCATGACAACAAAATGGAATCTCGTCTTGCTGACCGAAACATGTACGATCTAATCACCAGATCTCCATTCCGCCGAATAGAACGTAACCTCAATGATATGCTTCTGAATTTAAAGAGACAACAAAAACTTGATGACTCAACTTATTTCAAACTTAGATCTACTGATGGCACACCACCTGCTATCCGCAGCTCCATCAAACACCACAAAGCTGATAATCCTCTCAGACCCATCGTAACACATATGATGTCTCCACTCTACAACACTTCAAATTCCTCACCAACATCCTCGCACCCATTCAAAAACATAATGGGTATTCAGTTTCAAACTCATTGCAGTTTTACAAAGAAACATCTAACATTGACATCCAAGATGATGAAACTATGGTATCTTTTTACTTGGATATAATGTTACTGTTTCATATAGTAATGGAGGAGCCTTAAATAAGGGCACCTTGAATGGAACTGTTTATTTATTTTTTTATTTATTTTTCCAAAGTGAGAATGCAGCACTTAACCGGGTGGCTTATAAGTTAAGGAGGCTCGGAACCTTTCTTCCATAGTTTGTGTATTTTGAATTGAAAGTTTGACGTGGATGGCAAACTTCTGGTTTTTTGTTGCATCCTTCACCAAGTTTATGTTATGGCGAAAGTTTATTTTTATTTAAAAAATAATAATCTTGGTGATATGTCATAAAGTTGATAAAGTATGAAAGAAATCGAAGTTTGTCTTCCTCGTTATATCTGAGTTAGATATCAAGCATTGCATGCAACAAAGTAAATCTTCAAACGAGTTCGCAAAATCGGGTTTATATACACTGTGACAGAAATGCAATGATCTAATTGCTGTTACTTTTGATTTGTCTGTACATGTCAAGGAAACCAAAGCTAGTGCGGCAGCTGATGGAAGTATGACCCCTCCAGTCAAGATCTCCGTTCTCCCGTAAGCCTTCTTCAAACTAATTCGTACTTACTGTATGTCATTTATAGAATAACGTGTTCTTCTATTAGCAAGGACCCTTGTTACTTTGTGTTTATAGAATACCAATTTCAAACATTCCCATCATTCTCCAGCACATGTATTTATGTGTTTTCGCTTTATTCAAACAGTCACGCTGTCCCATCCACCGCGACCTTAGGTTTGTTGCTTAGTTAGTAATACCACATATCCTTGTAGCGACAAGTGCGGTGCCGTGCAACGTTCGGAGTGAACGTGGTATTTTTAAGCACGTTGGATATTATTTTTTAACGAGGGGTGTCAGGTGAAACCCGATATATCCTAAGTTATTAAAGGGGGTATGATGAACAGAAAGCTGATGGTAAGCTTAACTAAAATGAAAAGTCGGAAGCACAAGAAATAAGATTGACGACTGGGCTATTTTTTCAATTTTATCAATTCTCAAACTGAAAACAGTATTTCGCGACCGTCTGCACAGTACATTAAGACTGTACGAAAGCTCACAAAAACTTATCTTTTTCTCGGTCTAGAATAACTAGTATGACTAATTATTTGGGCGTGGCGACCAAGTATAAAAATGCAGTTTGGTCGTACACAAATGTGCAGTATTGCGCAACTCTGGGGACTGGCAGGGAATATGGGCTTGTTCAAACCTTCACCGCGGTCAAACGTCCGAGGCGTTTTTCGTTTTGTTTAGTGCGATTTCATTTAATATTAAGTGGAAACGTGGGCAAGGATGTATAAAATAATTAGTTTATGTTACTTCCTTTTTATCTTTCTCAAAATGATAAGCTTCTTTTCGTTGAAAAATGATCAAACATTTCTGAGCAAAATTGTGCGGTTCATAGTTTTCAAACGCTTAGAACTTTTTAGTAAACTTTCAAACCGATTAGTGAATTGACAGTGTATTGTTAATCTATTAAACTTTTAACAATGAAAATGACAACCTTAACTTTGAAGTACTTTGGTTAACTTTTGTAAATTTCTCTCGTTTGACCACGGTGGAGTTCAAACCTGTTGTTTGTCGATGCGAGGCGAACGTGACAAAGTGCGAGATGTGTTTTCTCTGTTGCATCTAACAGTTTCATATTCAATATGGGTAAGGAAATTACTCAAGAAGACACTGCGAAAGTGTTTGACACTCTCGCCATTAATTCTACGATACCTTCGAATTCAGGACGGAAACCCGCTAAAACATACGTAAAACCACAGGTAGCCCAAGCTATATGTGTCACAGTAACCGTTACGAGCGAAATTATAAGGATTTGTACGAGAAAAAACAGTCCATTCTAGGAGCTAAAAAATACGAGCAAGATTTCAATAAAAATTGCCTACCTTACTTCGCTTGTGTGTTTCCTTGTCTCCTGTGTGGTTTTTGGAGCAATTTAGAGCGTTTCCAGTAAGTTTTAGTTCCATTGCCGCTCTAAATCGCTCCAAGAACCAACAGGAGACAAGGAAACACACAAGCGAAATAACTTAGGAGATTTTTATTGAAATCTTGTTCGTATTTTTAGCTCCTAGAATGGACCGTTTTTTCTCATACAAGACCTTATAATTTCGCTCGTAACGGTTACTGTGACACATATAGCTTGGGCTACCTGTGGTAAAACATCAGAAACATTAACCAGCATAAGACTGAGACGAATACTCTGCGCCATAGCGCTTGTTTAACAAGAAGATAACAGTGGACAGCGAAGGAAGAAATATAAGCGTGGAAGGAATCCCAATTAATTACACTTCTTTCGGATTTTTGCCTTTCATGAATTTTTATTTTGTGAAGTTGAAGGAACAGAACAGAACAGCCAACTGAAACTACGGGTGCAAAAATTCACTGCCGTCGGAGAAGATGCAAACAATGCACGTGTGTTCCGAGTCTCGCTGGCGCTAGTGAATGTTTCTCGGGCGAAAATAACCTTAAAGCGATCACTTTTTCATTTAATTTTCTTTTCTGTGTTTCGGATACAAAGGAATAAAAACTAGATATATTTTCGTGTGTCTGATTACGAGATGTTTTATGGAATCTCTGCGTTATGCGTTACTGGAAAGGTTTCAAATGACTTTTGACATTATGAAAATTGCAACATTTTTACCTCAAATGAAATACCATATTTCAAAGGGCTAAATTTGTTTCTCTCCTCCTAAATTATCACTTCTGTCGTTAACTTTGATTAAATTTATAAGTTTCATTCAAAATTTATTATGATAATGACGGGAATAGTTCCAGCAAAACGAAAAGTTGTTTTGACCCCGGATCTGGACCACGCAAAATAAACTGAAAGATTTGTGGCTTCAAAAGGGCAACTTTGTAGCTACATCTGCATTCACTTCGAAAGTGTTGGAAACATTGGCCTTACATTGGCCTTACACACACACTGAATACACGAGCACATACACCATATAAAAAGCAAAATAGAAAACAGACAAAAACAAACGTTACATGTCATAAAGAGGGTGCACAAGCATGTCAAAACTCACCAGGGGAACGAACCCCGCCTCCCCTTCAGGCCACCCAGTGCAATGTGACCTAGTAGAAAAATTCAAAAAACAGACAAGAAACAGATAAAAAACGGGTGAGGGTAAACCGCAGAGGACAGCCAGCAAAGACGACCCCTCTGGAAAACCCAACCCGACTGGAGACATCATGGAGCAGGCACCACGGTCACGTGGGGATCCCAGCGGATGACCCCTCTCGCGATGAGATCCTCGACCTTCGAGGCCTGCCAAGGCATGAGGACAGAACCCTTCCGACAGTCAGCAAAGCCCGAATCAAGGGACGAAAGGTACTGGGCGTCAGCCTTCATAAGCGGCACCTTGCGGTACCATCCCCAGATGGCAGGAGGGTACCTAGCGCCCGGGCGGGGGTCGATGACCAATGAGGCCACGACGTGGCCATCCAAAGACACGTTAGACGGGACAGGGGTATCACCCAGCTCCGGAGTGCACTGGGACTCAGACTCCTGAGAAGCAGAAACACCCGGAGACACAGGGACCTCTTGAGGCGTAACGGAAGAAACAGTGGGGGTGGAAGCCACGAGGGGCGCAGAGGTGTAGGATGGCTCCTGTGAGGTAGCAACAACCCTGGACTTACGCTTCATGGAACGGATTTCCTCCCATTGAAGCTGGTCCTCCCAGACCTCATGATGGGAATGGGGGAGACGAGCATCATCCCTCTCCGGGGAGAGGGCCATCTGCTCAGGAGGAACTGAACCCTGACTGGGAGTGGGAGCACTGTGATGCTTTCCCACAACCCGGTCTTCCCTGTCCTCCACCCTAGTGGGGGACCGGGCCTTACCCATGGATCGTGTGCGCCGTGGGCTGATGGGACCAGGCGGGATAGAACGGGCCACCGCAAGGTCACCTTTCAAAATGGACGCCTCACTCTCCGAGCAGGAAACCGGAACCGGAACCTCTGACCCGCTGTCAGTCGAGATGGACTCCTGCCCGGAGAGTGAGGCATCTATTTTGGAAGGTGACCTCGCGGTGGCCAGTTCTATCCCGCCTGGTCCCATCAGCCCACGGCGCACAGGATCCATGGGTAAGGCCCGGTCCCCCTCTAGGGTGGAGGACAGGGAAGACCGGGTTGTAGGAGAGCATCACAGTGCTCCCACTCCCAGTCAGGGTTCAGTTCCTCCTGAGCAGATGATGCTCGTCTCCCCCATTCCCATCATGAGGTCTGGGAGGACCAGCTTCAATGGGAGGAAATCCGTTCCATGAAGCATAAGTCCAGGGTTGTTGCTACCTCACAGGAGCCATCCTCCACCTCTGCGCCACTCGTGGCTTCCACCCCCACTGTTTCTTCCGTTACGTCCCAAGAGGCCCCTGTCTCCGGGTGTTTCTGCTTCTGAGGAGTCTGAGTCCCAGTGCACTCCGGAGCCGTCCCATCTAACGTGTCTTCAGATGGCTCCGTTGTGGCCTCATTGGTCATTGACCCCCGCCCGGGCGCTAGGTACCCTCCTGCCATCTGGGGATGGTACCGCAAGGTGTCGCTGACGAAGACTGACGCCCAGTACCTTTCGTCTCTTGATTCGGGCTTTGCTGACTGTCAGAAGGGTTCTGTCCTCACACCTTGGCAGGCCTCGAAGGTCGAGGATCTCATCGCGAGAGGGGTCATCCGCTGGGATCCCCAAGTGACCGTGGTGCCTGCTCCATGATGTCTCCAGTCGGGTTGGGTTTTCCAGCACCCTCCCTATGGCATGTAACGTTTGTTTTTGTCTGTTTTGTATTTTGCTGTGTATATGGTGTATGTGCTCCTGTATTCAGTGTGTGTGTAAGGCCAATGGGCATTGCACTCTGCCCATTCAGACCGCCAAAAAAAAAATACACGACTTTGGTCGTGGATGGGCGCCCCTGACCTTGTTGAATAAATCATGAGATCCTCCATTTTGAATATTTTACTCAATTTCGACATTTTGAATAAACAATGAGATCCACCATTTTGAATATTTTACTCAATTTCACCATTTTGAATAAAGAATGCGATCCTCCATTTTGAATATTTTACTCAATTCCGCCATTTTGAATAAACAATGAGATCCACCATTTTGAATATTTTACTCAATTCAGCCATTTTGAATAAACAATGAGATCCACCAGTTTGAATATTTTACTCAATTCCGCCATTTTGAATAAAGAATGCGATCCGCCATTTTGAATTAGGGTTATTAGGGCATGCGCAGTGGCAATCCTTAGAGTTAATATGCTAATAGGGTAATTAGGGCATGCGCAGTGGCAATCCTTAGGGTTAATATGTTAATAGGGTTAGGGCATGCGCAGTGGCAATCCTAAGGGTTAATATGTTAATAGGGTTGGTCCCTTGGGAATAATGGGGGTTAATGGAATGTCTGGAATGCATTGTTCTTTTGGTCACGTGACCTAAATACTGCTCTCTCATTGGTTACCTGCCAAAGCGATGCCCCTTACTACTAAATTGATTAATATACAGCATTGAGACACTGTCTATCAGTAGCATACTACATTGTACATCATAGCTACATACTGTATACAAATCACTGTTTTGAAACGAAACAAACTGCAATGCAATGCTGCATGGAAAAACGTAATGTAAAGTACAGTTCTGAAAACGTCTTTCGATATTTGTTTGTAACCACAAACAGGAAATTGTATGACATACTCAAATTATCATCACCTGTTCACTGGAGTGTCTGTAATAAAGAGTTTAAGTTTATATGCATTTGCTCTCAGGCTCCGAGATTTAGTGTCCGTTGTCTGAATTATAGCGGTTGTTTTTTTAACGAAAATATGTCAGGACATAGGAAGCTGTCCGTAATAGGGAGGTGTCCGTATTAGAGAGGTGTCCGTAAGGAGAGGTTTGACTGTAGTTGCTTTACACACCTATTGATTTGTCATAACTGTTATGAATTATTAATGAATTTTATAATATGTATTGCTTAGGGGCTGTTATTTTAACAGGTTTAAAAGATTATTATACAGTCACTATTTTGCATACATTTTGTTGGTTCCTACGATCTAATGATGGCGTATTTGTTATTTACGATGTTTTAGAACCGAATTTGATAAAGCGTTTGTATCAAGGCCCAAGATTCCTCGCACTCCTGATTCAAGACCAAGAACTAGCACCCCACCGCCACTAGGGAGATCAGCATCTCCCCCTAGACCAACATCAAAAGATGGCAGGCCTGGTAAGTAATGTGACCTGACATTGTTGCCTTTTCCTGGAAAAAACGCTCATTGCTTACGTTTTTGTCCATTCAGGAACGTCGTCGTCAAGAAAAAGCAATGTCTTAACTTAGACGATCAGCAAAAGACAGTGCCAAGATAGGAGTCAGATAGTACAAGTAAAATAACTGAGAAATCGACGAATTCAGCGGCAGAGAAAACTTATCAACAAACCACCTGCGCCATGACTATCATAAAACGCATAACATTTATATTTTCTAGCTAGCATGTCCTGTTATTCCTTGGAATAATATCTTTAGGGAAAAACCAAAATCTGCAAAGACAATAAACTTAATGAATGTTACAGTGGATTTCAGCTTACTTTGGCCGCGCTGGTCAGTTGCCAAGTTCGTTTCGAAATTCGGAACTACCTTGCTAATTTGCCAATTACATTTGTCAGCTAGCCAACCAAATTGCGAACCTTGTTTTGAAGTTCGCAATCTCGGCAAAAAGAAGTTCATTATCCCCCCTGCTAACTCATTAGCATTTAAAGGTGTGGGAAGACTCCTGTCGAGCAAAAATGACAGGGAGCACAGCGGATAATGAGCCAACACAATAACAGAGGTGGAGGGGGGGAGCGGGGGACCAGTTCCTAGATGTCTTCCCGAAATGGCACAGCTTGCATTCTATTCTCTTTCACTACGTTCAGCCGAATAAAATACATGTCTATGACATGCTATTAAAATGAATACAACTGTATAGGGAGAGGCCGACCAGCCATACAAGCTTTATTTGATTTCATGCGACTCAAAACAATTTTTCATTTTACAATAAGTATCAATAACACTGCATAAAACAAAACTGGTAAATATAGTAACCAAAGCGACTACAGGCCGGACGCGAAAAACCGGACGATGTCCGGAAACATGTTCTCCAAACCAAGTGCGTGTTAGTCAAGTAACTTCTCTGGAGGTTAAGGAAGAGCTACATAAAGGTATAAATTGATTGATTGATTGAATAGTAGCGAGCGGGGGGGGGGGGGGGTGGGAAGTGAGCTTGTAACTGGTGGCGTCAATGGGTAAACCTCGTGGAAACGAGCAATATAACTAGCTCGAATTCCCAAAAGGGGAATTAAGAACAACATTGCCATGCCGCAATGTCAAGAAATACAATTCTATACTCTTTCACTACGTTCAGCCGAATAGAATACATGTCTATGACATGCTAAATGAATACAACTGTATAGGGAGAGGTCGACGAGCCATACAAGCTCAAAACCACAAAGCGAATGGGAGGGAAAGGAAAAGAAAAACAAAGAAAATTAAATACCTAAATTAAGAGTAACGTCCAACTGATTTTTTAAATTATACCTATAGTATAAGTTTTTTGAACTGTCGGAAGCCCAACGACCATGATAACTAATTTTACAGTCAGACACATTATTATTATTAGCAGCTGCAGATTAGCGCCCCCGATGCAAAAACTGTGTAGATTGATATGAGTAATTTCAACTCCAGCTAATTTCAGTTTGGACAAAATATAACTTCTCTGCAATGGGTTTGAGAAAGAGACTGTCCCGATCTGCATTTCAGGTTACTGTAAACCTTTATTGGTCCCATTTTGCATAATTTAATTTTTTTTAATTTCTGTGAAGATATAACATCAATCTAGAAAATATTGAAAGAAGTTTTGCAAAATCATTAAAAGAACTCGAGATATTCTTAAAAAAGAGTTTCAAGAGAATAGTTGATAAGTAGCAAAAGGTGTGATAATCCGATAATCTCTTTCCGGAGTGCAGAGCCTTCTTGTACTTTTCCCGCTAATCTTTATCCGCGGGATCTCGCATTACATGTTATGCATATTTTGTTTACATCGCAATGCGGAGCGCAATTCGCATCGTCATAGCGTATTCTATTGTAGCATCATAGCGTATTCTCCCCGGCTATTTTCCATGTTTCACACCGTCGTCTACGCTTGTTCCAATTCCTGAAGATTTACAATTTGACTATTAAAGCCAAAGTGGAATTTTTGGTTAGCAGAATTGTAGAGATCACGAGTGAAAAGAACCGCGGCGAAGAGTAAAAGAATAATAAATGAATGAATAGCTTACTCGCCTGCATTTACTGCTGATACCAGCGCGTGTTTTCGGTCAATTTCCGCGGCCACGTCTGTTGTGTTTTCAATTCTTTGAAATTTCTCACTGGCCCTTTTCGCTCGTTTGTTTCCACAACAATTTTGCTGCGTTTTCGTTGCGTTCTTTCCGCTCATTTGGGTTTGCAGTTGCGCGAAACTTTCCCGTTTTTTCTATGGTTTTTCCCTTTGAATAACTTGACTAATCGGCGGTTAATTGAATTCACATATACTGCTGTGTGACGATGCTTTTCAGGGGGTTCTATGTTTCATTTTATTGGTTGGCGGCACGACCACGATGACAGCCGCTTAAATGAGGTGTGAAAATAGTAAAAATCTTTCGAGGCCAAAAACTCGAGGTTTGTTTTTGCGAGAATGGCCTCTGTTTAAATGAATTAATAGGGTATGTAGATTTGTCAGATTTTAACGAAACTTGGCCAGTTTGTTTGCTGGATATTTATGCACCAAAGTGTGTGGGGCTTTTACGAAATTCCAAATACTTTTCTCGTGGCGCCCCAAAGTGTGACGCGCAAAGAACAATTTTCTATTGTCCAACTTCAAAGTGGATTTACTCGGGAACCAATAAAAATATCGAAAAAGCCTCACACACTTTGTTAGGCCAATAGCGACCTTCAGATTTGACTACGAGTACGAAATCGAGTACGAGTACGACCTTGGAATTTCGAGATAATTGTATCCACCGAACTGTAACTCCTTCCTGTTGCTGACTAACACGAAAATAAACGTTAGGGATAAGATTGGTGTGATAATTAAGTATATGAGGCACACGAATTTGGTTCGAAAACTCGTACTCGTACTCAATCTCGTACTCGTAGTCCAATCTGAAGGTCGCTATTAACTCTCGAGTGACGCGGACCAGTTTGTTTTGATTTTCGCGCTAACACGGAGACTGGTAATTCAGTGAAGCAAACGCCGTCGGTTCTGCGTTTAAGGCTCGCGCTCGCTTAACTAAAGGAAAAACAGGAAAAATAATTTATATTTTCGGAATCTACAATTTATTAGCTTTACAGTGACACATAGTTTTCTGGGGTTTCGTTAAAAATAGCGCGAGTACGAAAGATTTTCGGGAACGCACCCTCGAAGGTTTACAGAAGCCTTAAAAATTATGAATTATGAATTTGTAGTACTGCATCTTAAGGAAAATAAGATCGACTCGATGGTCGTCGATCTGACATTTCGCCTAGAATCTAACAAGAAATTGATAAGGACAGGTTGATCACCTCGATTTTGCCACTGTAATAGTATTTCCTCTTCCAGACTGATCAGTTTTTCTTTGGGGAACGTAAAGAGAAAAATAACAAACGAAAAATTTCACAAAGGAACATTTCAAAACAGTAATTTCATTGAAGCGAAGAAAGCAGCAAAGGCCAATAAAGCCATTGCAACATCCCTCAAGTCTAAAAGAAGCATTTTCATGTCCAAATGCAGCAACTAGAATCTTCAAATCGTCAGCTGTGACAGATTCCCTGATCCTTTTGAGACCTTTGAAAGCAGATCGGCTGGCATCATCTAACCAGGGAAATGGCTATCCTCTGCATGGAAAAATGATACTTCTCCGAACAACGTAGCCCAGTTTTTCCACCTTTGTAAAGCGTACATATGGGAACGAGACGTTGAAGGAGCTCTGGAATTATGTAACGATTGTTGGACCAGATTATCCATACCCCTTAGACGGGGGTCCCTGATATCCAGAAATGTTTGTGGTGGACCATAATCTTGAACTGAAAAACTCAAGAATGGAATGAAACAAAAAACTCCATTAATATGCGAAATTATGCAAATGCAATAATTTATATATTTTCGCGAGGAAAAATGCAATAGCAGACTAGCATAAATAAATATATGCATAACAATGCAGGTGAAATACTGATGTCATACTGTGGACAAATGTAAAGCACCATCAAAAGCGCACATGAAACCGAAGCCATATGGTAGGCCTTAATCTACTGTAACCAAATAATTTTTCTCACTGCTGGAACAGGGACTTCCAAACATGGAATATGGTAAACTAGCACCTTGGAAACGGAATGTAAATTAGCATGTTATGAATTTTTATTATTTGTTTTGGTTTTGACATTTTTATCACATAGTTAGCATTTATTGTTGTTATTTATATTTTAATATTCAGGTATTTATATTTATATATATATATATAAATAGGTTTTAGATTTTTTGAATTTGGAATGTCCAACTGGAGAATGCGCTATAAAAATAATAAACCCCAATAAAAGGACAATATTAAAACGTGCCATACTGTGGGCATGTAGGCTTATTAAGCCAAAGAAGCGTCCAAGCGGATGACCAACACTGAAGATGTGAAATCCGTGGGGCCAAATATAGAGTTGGCAACAGAACCTTTTACAAAAATACCCCTGTGATTCTTAAATTCGAGAACGTCGACTACAAAGGGACATGGTTGTCGATAAGGGAAAATTAATGGCCAAAAAGGTGACGAGGGCCATTTCGGCACTACAAGCGTTTCCTTTGCTTTGCAACAATACAAATGTAACAGAACGTTAGAGGCAAGATGGACCAGCGGTACCTACCAATTGTTTTCACCTGCCCAATTGGAACTAAAAGCATCAACGCCTTCACAACCAGGGCACCCAAACTTGGACTGAAAACGGTTACACTTATGATTTGTATTGTCCGCGAATCTTTCGAACGGAAAAGGACCCTAAAAAGAACAAATAAAAAGAAAGAAAATCAGGGGAAAGCCCCCAATCGTCGTAATCCACTATTCAGCTAATGGAGTCGGCAATATCAGCATCCCACTGATCAACAGTTACGAAATTCAGATATGCTCAGAAGAAAAGTCTGTCCTCTTTGAATTGAATATGATTATCGTTCCTAGAGATCCATTCGATCTCCAATTTAACCGCATTGGAAACACAAAATTTGAAAATGAGTAAAGCAAGGGAATGAAGCCTAAAACACGTACATGTACTAAAATTTTGACAGTTTTGCCTTTGACAAATGTGTGAAAAGATTGCAAACCGTGGAGAATATAAATCATTTCATTTCATTTGTTTTAATACTACCGAGCAATTTCTCGTCATCGCTGAAAGCTTTGTGAAAAAACTGTTTCTTTCCTGAGTCAATAACGTGCAGATAACCGCCACATGCAAATTGACTAGCATCATTCAACAAAACCCAAAATAACGGGTGTGGAATACTCAAGGATGCGCGCACGGTTAAATTAGTTACAGTAAGTAAGCCGGAAAGTGAGCTCCTGGCAACGCTCCTGCAAAAACAGTGATGTACTCAAATCGAGATGATCATCCCAAGAAGCTCTATCTAAGACTAACTGAAGTTGCAAAAACCTTGACATCAATAACGAACTTGACATTCCCGACTGTGGGTCTAAAGGAAATAATTTTGCTGACAACAGAAGCCAATTGTCTTGCTTTGACCCTGGGAAAAGTTTTGAGGATATCGGTAATGCAACGTTCCAAGTCGACAATTCTCCGTTTCGGTATGGTAATAACGCCTTCAAGTAAATCCCAAATAATCCCTAACCATTCTAGCCTTATAATAGGAAACCATTAATTGGCACTTATCTACATTAGGAACCACACCAGCTTGAAGTAAATCAGTTTTAACTATATCAGAAAAAATCTTTGCTTGCTGGAAGACTTTCACATAACCAATGCCATCGTCTAGAAAAATAACTATGGTAATACCCCGGGCTTCTCCAATGACGAATCGGGGCTAATATTTCCTGTTACGGATTGATTTTTTCCTAAAGTTATAATTATAAAAATTAATATATTCTTTAGGAGTTTTATAACCGTGTTCAGTAAAACAATTTTGACATACTCTTGCATGATCAGTTTCAATTTCTATTTGAGGATAATCACAACAATCATTTGTTGGTTTCTCAGGTTCCATCAAATCTTTATCCATTCTTTTTTTAAAAACTATATGATTTATTGCATAAGAATCTATTTTATTTTCTCGAATAACTCTTATCATCTTGTGAAGATAATGCTGTCTTATTAATTTGAACAGAATACATATCATGATCTTTTGATTTAATGATATTCATCTTTCTCATTTGGTATTTTCAGAAAATAAACAATCTTTATAATTATCTAATGTTAATTGTTGTTGATAACAGATTTCTTAATACTTTTACATTTCTTGTGGGTGATTCCATCCCTCAAACCCCCTGGATTTTATATGCATATAACTTTGCCCTCAAACCAACAAGTTCTATTATATTTTTACCAGCAGCTTCGTCTTTCATTAAACCAGGTACATTCCTATTCATTCTTGTTGGTATTCCAAATTTATGATCTTCTGGATAATTTGAATTATCAAACCTTTTCTTAACATCTTTTGAAATATGTTTATTAAAATTTTCTGTTTCAATTTCCTACATTAATGAATCAGTATCAGTAAAACGTAGTTGAGCTTTATCTTCATATTTTCTTCTGATGCAATTATAATGAGAATCATACATTAATGTTTTTGAAATATCAAGAATAGAAAGACCAACATAAATTGGTTTGTTAAAATATATTTGTGTTTTTTGCATGTGAAAAGCTGCTAAATGTCTGTCAAATATTTTAATGTTTGAAAGTTTGGTTTTGCTACTAAATTTCTTGCTTTTTTTCTATTATTTATCAATCTTATATCAACTCTCTTTCTTATGTTTTCAATAGTTTTACCCAAAACAGAATTATTCATTAATTTGAAAAAAATTTTCTCAAAGTCTGATTCTGCTTTTGTTCTCAATTCTGTATTTTTAATAATATTTGATTCCATCCATTTTGATTAACCCATTCGCTCCTACACCGGCCAAAACCGGCCGTACAATACTCCACTGCTTTAAAAAATTGCAACTTTCTCAATCGCGCGAACATTGCCCTAACTAGCAGTTCTGAGCATTGACTAGAAAGTCCCTCAAATTGAGATACCCAATAAACACAAAAAAGTCAGCGATTTTTGCAGAATATCAGCGTTTGAATTTGGACAATAACAAAAATGACTGTTTTTAACGTCATAGAAAAACAACAAAAATCACGTTTTTGCCTGTAGTTTTTTTTATTCAAATCATCATGGCAAACCCAAAAGTCAACATTCACAGCAAAATTCAGTCCTAGTCCTAGCTTAGCAGTGAATTTTTTTGCTCTTATTCGTTGCTCGGGCCGAGCTCTAGACTCTCGTTCTAATGCATACTGACCTTGCCTCGATTTTCAATATCACCACCGCACTGCATGCTGGGAAAAAGCCAAAAATTTTGACAGCGTTCGATTCTTTCCGCACACATTTCATATTTATACTAAGTCCACAGCCACTCCGACCCACCGCCGAAATTTCGCGCTTGTTGTATTCTCCTGTGGTCGCAACTTCCAAAATATGCCGCGGTAGGTCGAGAAATTCATCCAGAGTCGAGTCCCAAAGCCACTTCGTTTCCAGGCGGCCATTTTTCCAGTTCAACGAGCAACGAGCCAAATTTGTAAACGAAGTACAACACCTAACTCGCTTCATTGAGAAGTGGACTCTGAACTACCTCCAAGCTTAATGATGCTCATCAGGCAGCTACTAAAGATGAAAAATGGCTGTGAACTTACCAAAAATTGTAGATAATTCATATTGGACCCTTTATTGCAAATCAACCAAGCAAAATGAGATCGTCACAATGACGTTTCCAGGAAACTCGAGCCTTCAGTGTCTTAGAACAGCAGCACTTTCAATGGTAACTTTAAATATGGAGTCACGAAATCCTATGGGGCGTGTGTATGCAGAAAATCGCTCAAAAACGTAAAAATTCTCAGGAGTGAATGGGTTAATAGAATTTTTAAACTTATCTGTAAACTTTAGTCAATTCCATCCCAAGTTTAAGAATATTAAGATTTTTATAATGTAAAACATTTTTTATGTTTACCTAAATGAGGAATTAGTTTTTTAACTTTGTTTGCTATCATTTTTTCTGGTGCTAAGGATAATCATTGTATAAATCATGCAATTTCTTTGGATCTTTTAAATCAACCTCAAAAATATAACCAATATTTGTGTCTTTTTTATTAAGTATCTTTTCCATATTATCAAAATTAAGTTCTTCTTTCTTCAACCATTTAAAACTGTGTTGGAAGTTTTTGACACATTGCCCAACCATAAAGACTTTTTGCATCAAGACATGTTATATATTTTGATGGTTTATTTGAGTCACAATTTTTCATGTATTTGTTGTTTGCTTCAGAATATCCTCTAATTCCTTTTTCAATAAACATTAACATATCATAATCATAATCATGTAATATTTCAAGTTTTATATATATGTTTGTTTAAATAATGCATCCCAAGCAAGACCTGGAGAAGTATAATACCAAGCTGGATCAAGTTTATAATTTTCTTGACATAATTTTCTAAAGTTTTCAAAACCATCACTTAGAAGTAAAACATCACATTTCAAGTAAATAGCATATCTGTAATAGTTTTACAATGAAATATAGACCAAACATGTTTTGCATGTTGATAATCTTCATCTGTAATATTTGTATCATTAAGTTTTTGAGTAAAATTCTTCTTTTGGTAGAAGATTTGTTTCAGATAATCGGTTTATAGAATTAATATAATCATATGGGTAAACTCCTTTCCTTGTAAGAAGGTTTCTTTTAGTTTCATTTTTATAATATTTCTCTAGATTTGTGAAATCTTCAGGTTTCAAATTTGAAACAAGATTTAAGAGACTTGTTTACATGAATTTGAAACTTAATTCAAGCTTAACAATTTTTTTATTCCTTTTTAGAAAATGAAATGTATTTTTCATCTGTTGAAGGAATACATTCTACATTTTAAAATTTATGAGCTAATTGTTTTAAAAACAAATGACAATCACATCCAGAAAGATTGTGAAATATAACAGGAATAAACTTTATTTTTTTACAAGCTAAATTACAACTATTATGAGCAGCATCTCTATATTTTCCTGAATAAATATGACAAGTTGTGGAATTATTAAAATCAACCATGTCTTTTGTATAAATCATTTGTTTAGGAAATCTATAGTATTTAAAGTATAAACAGAAACCTGGAGGTTCATGTTTTTGATATTCCATTGTAACTTTTTGATGAGTTGGGTTCACAGTTGTTTAAAGGAATGGCAAAAGATTCAAAATCAGCATGTGCAACAAATGAGTCACAAATGGAACTGGTATTTTCTTTTGAAAGTTTATAAACTGAAGATTAGTTCCATTTTGAGGAAGTTTTATAACTACATTTTCATCATTTTGACTGCAATATTCTGTGTTTATTGAGAAATTCTTGAGTACCAAATCCATTCAAACATCTTTTACAATAAAATTTCTTATTTCCTTTGGAAACTCGTGAAGAAACAAGTCTACTTAAACATTTTATAAAACAATAGTTATTATGAAAAAAGAATAAATCAATAGAATTAAAACAATCTTTCTCATTTATACGAGGAGGATAAATTGTTGATTCTTCACTTGAAAAAACATTAATTCCTGGAAGTGAAGGATTAAGTTTTTCAAATTCGGTAATGTCTTTAATTTTTATTGTGAATTCCAGTCTTTTAAAATTAAGATCATTTTCATATTGTTTTAAATCTGTTAGTCTATCAGGATTCTTTTTATATAATATACTCAACTTGAACTTTTTGGTTCTTAACTTCAAGAATATATTCCTGAATCTTAATTCTAATTTTCAAATTTGTCAAATTAAAATACGTCGCACCAGGTTCATGAGCAATGGCAGCGAGAGTGGCACAAAACAATAAGTTTATGAACCAAAACAATGCCTCTGTACATGCGTTTTACATTTGATACATTTCTTTGCCGTTCCCTGCAGAACAACAACGTCAAATGATCAAATTATGGGTTTTGAGGAGAACGTGAACACACGACGGTTTATTTTCCTTGCTCTATTTGAACTTGAAATCCGTCCCTACGAACTCAGCTCCTGGACAATTCAGTCACATCAGGCAAATTAAACAATTTCAAAGTAGTTTAAATGAGCGCAAATTCTTTCATTCAATGACGTTTTCTTTCGTGTTGCCGTCTCACGGTAACAGCAGTGAGAGCAACACAAAACAATAGGTTTAATGAGCGAAAACAATGCCTCTGTACGTGCGTTTTTCATTTGATACATTTCTTTGCAGTTCCCTGTAAAACAACAACGTCAGATGACCAATAATTATAGGGTTTTTTAGAAAACGTGACCGCACGACGGTCAATTTTCCTTGCTCTATTTGAACTTGAAATCCGTCCCTACCAATTCAACTCTTGAACAATTTCAGTAACATTAGGCAAATGAAACAATAGACCAATTCCGATATATTAAAATTCATACTTGGCTCCGAGGCTAAGAGGAATAAAACAAAAGAAATAAATTATTCATACCTGAACCTCGATGTGATTTCTTTTGTTTTATTCCCCTAAGCCTCGGAGCCAAGTATGAATTTTAATATATCGGAATTGGTCTATTTGGAACAATTTAAAAGTAGTTTAAGTAACAATGCGTGTAAGAACTAGGCAATGTTCTATTGTTCCGCGGCATTTCGCTTTCCCCACATAAGATTGTTTCGGTTTTCGTACTGAAAATGCATCAACCTATGGAGAACATGTTTTTTAAATAAAATGACTGGAACTTTATTTTAAAGTGATGTTTCTTCTGTGCTACAAGATTTCATCCAATCGTGAAACTCCAAAACAATGGACAAGAAAGGCTTCTAATTTTACATGTTTCCCACATAGAATTTTTGTTGCATTAAAACTCAGAATTGTTTCCACTAAAAGGGAACCAATTAGTAAACTAGAGAGAAATAAATGCACTACCTGGTTAAGTGATGGTAGATTTTCACGTTTTAGCCAATGAGGTGGACGATTTCAACAATATCACAATTAACACCTTTCTGCATTCCTTGCCGTTAGGTTGCCTAGTTCTTACTACTCTATTACTTAAATGACCGCAAATTCTTTTTTTCAATGACGTTTTCTTTGGCGTTGCCGTCGTAGTTGCTAAAGCTCCCTGATCGCACCAGTGGCTATTTTCTCATCGAAATGAGTATTCATTTCAATTACATTTTATATAATATATTATATATTTTTTGAAACTTTTTTTATAATCCTACGAAATTGTTCATCAGACCATAGAGCAAAATAACAAGACAACAACACCTTGTACAAATAACATTTACTTTATTTTTTGCCGGAAAAAGCAAAGCCGCAGCATGGGGGAAGCAAAACCAAAGGCCTCCCCCTTGATGCGGCTCGCCCAAACCGCCAGACAAGTGAAGTCAGACCAAAAAAAAACAATTGTAAGGATGTGGGAAGGAGAAAAATAGATTTAAAAAAATAAACGACGGCAAGAGAAAATGTCTAAGAAACGAAATGTTACTGAAGGTTAATGTTTTGAGCAATCAGTTTGGCCACTGAGACCCGTCGTTACACTGGTTGAGCGATGTAGAGAAGTACGGCGTCCGAATTCCAGTCTCCCTGGAGGCTGATAAGTACCACGGGAGCAGCGCAACGGAAGGCATAGGTAGCCCCACCACGACGAAAACTGTGACCTGAGAATTTGGTGGCGGGAAAGCCTGCATGACCAAGGACCTTGCGCAATTTATCTGTGAAAGCAGAGTGTGTAATTGGAGTTGCTTGACCTTTTTTGGAACGCAAAAATGCAGGCGAAGTGGGAGCGGCCGGGAATTCTGAAATATGACGTTCATATGCTTGTGCGGGACAAAGTGGATGACCCTGTGTAAGCCGCATAACAGAAATAAGCAATTGACGTTCCCGAAATTGAATGGTTTTTGACCAACGAACACGGATGACCAAGCCGCAGGGGCGAATAATGATATCTCGGCAACACAAATTCTTGGCGGGATCGAAGTTATTCTCTGATTTGGGCACGATTTTAGATTTACGAACGCGAAGAACCCAATTAACATCGCTGCCCAGAATCCTGAGTCAGCTTGTGCTGCAAGTTGAGGGTGAATGCGCATAAGTATTTTCGGGGTTACGGACAGTTTTTGATCCTGTGCGTCACCAAGAATGCGTCGTAGACCGCGAATAATAAGTTTAAGAGAAAACACATCCTGATACGTGACGCTTTAGCCAAAGTGCCTGTGAAGAACATTGATAGCAGAGAGATAGTTAATTATCGTAGAATATTTGCAGTAAGTAGACAAATGAACTAGAAACCTAATTAGAGTGATTTTTCTCAGACCGTGAAATAGTTAGTACACCAACAGAAGTTAGTAGATCTTATTTCCATTGTTTTCTTTTGTCTATTTGACTATTATACACTAACTACTAGTAACTGTTTCACAGTCTGAGGAAAATCACTCTATTGTTCTGTCTGCTGCCGGGATGGGAACCAAGTTGTACTTAGCGCAGAACCGTACATAGGTACGCCATTGAGAGCGACGCGTGTTCAGAGTTAATTGAGTGTGCGTAGGCCGCGGCAGAGACAAACGTGGCACGGAGGTCCAGCTGCGTGAGATATCCTATGGAGGGGAGACAACCTCATTAGACAAGAGCGGAGATTAAATAAGTCTACTCAATCTGTCCGCATAAACGTTACTTATTCCGGGCAAGTGGCGCGCGCGGATATGAAAATTGTGTCAGACACTAAGCCAAAATAACTCCCGCAGCCAGGACATAGCGATTGGGTTTCTACAAGAGCCTTTGTTAATAAAAGCCGTGGCTTGAGTATTATGTCTCTCCGCAAACGTGTTTATAATCCAATCCTATACCTAATCCTAACCCTATGCCTAATCCCATACCTAATTGCATCGACGAAGGAGACGCTTCCTAATCTTGTCGGCTAGGCGGAACGAATCGAGAAAAGTGTCGGTACCAAATCTGCGCCATTTTGAAACGTCACAATAGTATCCAGCATGCTTAGCGCGTCGTCTAGGCGGAACGAATCGAGAAGTGTCGGTATCAAATCTGCGCCATCTAGAAACGTCACAACAGTATCCAGCATGCTCAGCGCGTTTGTATGTACCATTTCTGCGCCATGTTGAAACGTCACAATAGTATCCAGCATTCCCAGCGCGTGGAAATCAGGCATCATCCTGGGGAGCTGATTGTCCGAAATGTCACATGTTATTGTGAATAATCTATTTGTCTTGATTTGGTTTCGGATATTTTCCCGATTTTGGAATCGTACGGCTTAATATCTCAATGCCTAAAAGTACGCAGTGGAAAAATTGGTCGAAGGTTCTTCTCCGGACCAAGTAAGTTGTTGGGTCTCTTTGGAATCAAGCAAGAAGTTATCGGTTTTCCTCGCTTCTAGCACCGTACGTTCTGGTATGTTTTGAATGTTCTATCTTAATTTTGCTGTGGTTCTCTGCCTGATTTGGGAAGCTATCACCTAAATACCGACGTCGTTCTTCGCGATGTTCTACGGTGCGATGCGCTGTATGTCTTGTAACAATAATTCACTGACCGGCCGCGCCAGGCGAACGCAGATTAATTTTATACAGGGCTCGAAATTGCGCCTATATCGGGCGCATTTGCGGCTAAAGATTTCGATTTCGTGACTAAAATTTGTCTAGCTAATAAAGGAATTATATTCAACAGTCTTGTGTCTTACTTGTAACTGGTAGTTGCAATTTTATCCAACAAAAATCCTGCGAAATTCAGGTTGAATGTTGCGTGACTTAATCGTCGATTTCATGCTCCATTAACGCGGTTTCCAAGAAGTTTATCATGGGAGCACTTTTTCTGACTTTCTCAGAAATTTCTCATTTCCGGTTCCGGTATTAGTACATGTACTGAGGCGTATGATTTCAGAATCGGGGAAATAACCGAAATGAAATCAAGACAAATATACTATTTATATGTCGGAAAAATCTAACCTTTCGGAGTACACAGCACGGCAGAATTGAAGGATTTTGCCCGATTCCATGGCGATAGCGTGAATTTGTTTGATGTCCGACCGACGTTTTTGCCTGCATGACATACCTCGCGACATAGCCCCTTTAAACAGTGGCTGAAACTGAGGTACCAGGTCAAGACGAGGTGCCACGGGATAAGGAGCTAGGAGACGCACTATATAATTTATGATTACTACTAGTCCTAGACCTAATCCCACCCCGACCCCGGCCCCGCGTTTTACTGACACCCATTCGATATCAACGATCGATTAAAAACAATTAGCCGTTGAAAATGACACAGCGGTGTCAGATCGTTCAGTGAAACACCATGCGGGGCGACTGCAGTCAGTAATTGGGCGGGATTTTCCTGAATCCTTTTTAGGTACACGGCCGATCGCAATAGGGTGAACGCAACGGGGTTTTGTGTGAACCATCGAGATGCTGCGCAAGGCGAGTTACTTTGAGAACAAGAGGCTAAACATAGCCTGTACTCATGCGCATGAGACTCTAAGACGCGTTGATTGAAGCTACCAATTTTTCTGTAGTCGCTTTGAATATTTAATTTATTGATTCTGATCAAACCCACACTAGTGTAATACTTCCCACACGTTAACCGTGAATTATTTCTATTACATTGGGTTATTCCAGAAAGAATCCGCCCCCCCCCCCCCCCCCAACCGACGGATGGCAAGATTGTTTGACCCCTCCCCCCCACCTCCCGCCTGGATTTCCAAGCCCAGAGACCCCTTCTCCTGCCCGGATTTCCAATAAATTTGTGGAAGCCCTAAATTTACAGGTAATGAAAAAAATACATGTAATCGGATTCAGGGGATTCTACTTTTATAACGTCAAAACTGTGGTGATGAGTGCTATAAATTTGTTAAACATTTTAATAAAAATAAATATTTCGTGACACATCATGCCCCCCCCCCCCCCACCCGTTTGATTTCAAGTCCAAATCGAAATGAAATTTTTCTATGAAGCTACAACGCTGGCCAATACTTCTTGGGACACTCACTGAAATTACACGCAAAAATACGCTTCCCTGATATATTTTTATCCTACTATTCAGTATGCTTCTGAATGTCGTTATCACATGCCATTTCAGTCCTCCCCCCTCCCCACAGTAATGTTGATTGCTGTGAAAACAATTTGTTACCCGTGAGGTCAACATTGCACTGGGGAGGGGGGAAGGGGAAAGGGGGAATGCTTAAAATTGCAGAGTTATTTCGTAAGTGTCCCAAGAGTATTGGCCAGGGTTGTCCGAAAACGTCTTTGTAAGGAAAAGGTTTTAATCGTGAATCAAAGGGCTCTTCAAGCCATCTCGTTAATACGTTAGAAGGTGAGGTTAATAAAAAAAATAGGCAGTCTATGGCTGCATGTAGCTTACTGCGCCTGTTGTTACTTAGATTATCGTAGGATTTCCTCCCTCCCCCTCCCCCCTTTCCCCCTGGATTTCCAAGCCGAGAGACCCCCCTCTCCTGCCCGGATTTGCAATAAAGGTTTGGAAGCCCTAAATTTACAGGTAATGAGAAAAAAAATACATGTAATCGCATTCAGAAGATTTTGTTTTTATAATTTTCAAAACCGTGGTGACGAGTGCTATAAATTGGTGAAACATTTTAAAAATAAATATTGCGTGACGCATCATGAACCCCCCCCCCCCCCCCCCGTGATTTCAAGACTAAATCGAAGTGAAATTTTTCTAGTTCCTAATAACTGCTTTGATTTTTTTGCCATGTATTAGTTTTTCCTGGCTTCATAGTTTATTCAAAGTGTTGTCGCAAATACACAATATTTCCTTGAATGAAAATGTCTTTCCCTTGAATAAAAGAATTAAACGCTTATCAGAATTCAGTGATTTTCTGCTTCCGGAAGGCTTAGCGATTTGTTTATCCTAATTGCAGCGCTAGCGTCTGCGAATTATACTATAAACATCACAACATAATATTTAAATTCAGCAACCTACTTTATTATATCTAGTGTTTTCTAAAATTTCCGACTTTTCATGTGTATATAGAATGCCATTCTTATCCAATTTAGTTTAGTCTCAAGAGGAAAACGCGTCAAATTATCGCATCAACGAAACTGTCGGCCACGCAAATTTGTTCAGCATCTGGCGAATTTCTCGCTCGATCGATTGTGGTCAAGTTTTCTAAATATTTGTCAAAAGCTACTAATAAGACAAAGAAACAGTCTATGAAATGTTTCTTACAAAGTAAATGGACATTAAAAAATGTGACTTTCTTTACCGTAGTTTTCCAGGAATGCTTGAACATTCTTAGTAAAGTCTGCCGCTTCGAGTATAAATTTTGAAAGAAGACATGTCCTCACTTGTGACAAATTTCATCGCTTTCAGCTCTCAAACCACCACTACAAAGGCATAAAAATCTTCTAAAGGACTTTTTCTTTCCATTTCGAAGTCTTAAAAGGCGTGCTTTCATTCCGGTTATGCAAAATGAACGTCTACAAAATGAAAGCGTGGAGTTCACGGGCGGCCATATTTGTTAGAAATCTGATAGTCTTCTGAGGGAACATTCGATTCGGGCCATTCGAAGCTATCCTCGACAAACGTTGAACAACCGACGAGGTTCCAAAACAAAAAAAGAGTTAAGATCGGGGAATATCGGGTCAAAATCGGCAGAGTTCGTTGTGGGCTCGGATTCTATTGTTACACTCACTCACTCACTCACTCACTCAAACGGATAGCATAGTAGCTTTCGTAGTTTCGTAACTCTCTTGTGGGCTTCGCAGTACACTTGTGGCAAGTCTAAAATTTAGGAAGGCAGTGAATATGCAATAACCTAAGGTAATATAGAATTGGAAAAAGCGTGTTTTTTGGAAGTGAATTGTTGATACATATTCTGGGGGGGGGGGGGGGGGAGTACTCCCGACAATTAAGGGTAGGTGTGTGCCGCCTGAAGCATCAAAAGCAACCATTATAAACAATTGATAATTTTGTTTTACGAAATAATAGATTTCAATATTTATTTTCTTGCGTTAAGTCTGCTAGATTCTTTGCTAATTGAGCTACGTTGAGCGCTCTAAGGCAACTCTCTTGCGTCAGGATTTCAATGCGATAAAGCTACGTTGAGCACTCTAAGGTATCTGTCTTGTCCGCTTCACGATTTGAATGTGACACACCAACTGATTGATATTCCTCTTCTTTTTATAAGCGGAGAACGTTTTCTCTGTCTTGCTTGCCACTAAAATAATACATTGTCTTTTTGTTTGTTTTGTCAATTAGCTCCCATATAGTGCCAATATTTTTCCTTTAAAAAAAAATCAACACGCTGAAATCGCTTATAATGCTTGCTTGATAAACTTTTGTTAACTAAATCAGCAAAATTATTACGTCTTTTGCATACTATTGCATAATCAAACCGTAATGGCAATGATTCAGTGTTCCAAAATAGAACAAAAGCCAAATCCATACTCTTGCACAATCAAACGGGAACATTTTTAGTTAGCTGAATACGCAAAATCTCACCTCTCTTGCATACCATTGCATAATCATGACACCTCAACATTTAATAACCATTCAAAATTGAAATTTCTCTTTAACAATCAAACCGTAATAGGAATGATTCAGTATTCCAATGACTACTGAAAAGGGACATTAACGTTAATTTTGCAGAAAAGCAAATCCATTGTATAATACAATCAAATTAGGCCCCTTCACGAGCGACGCATGAAAATAGAACGCGTGTTGTATTTCCGATTTGACAGCCTTGTCAGATAAATGACCACAAGTTGCTTCTTATTGTCTAAAATTAATTGCCGACTCGCTTAAGCTACCTGCTTTGGTGGCTTAAATTTAACTAGAGTTTAACTCAATTAAGCTGACTCGCTTAACTTTAAGCAAATTGGAAAACCAACTCTTTTGCTCTTCACGGTTAGTCATCCCGAGTACACAACGTATCGCAGAACATTCCTCACAATTTTTCTTTTCACGAACATTTCCGGTTGTCACTCGCTAAGCGACTTGAAAAATCGCTCTTCAGGGTTAGTCATCCCTTTCCGGTTGTAACTAGCTAACGACTTGAAAAATCGCTCTTCAGGGTTAGTCATCCCGGGTACACAACGTATCGCAGAACATTCCTGACAATTTTTCTTTTCACGACATTTCCACTTGTCACTCGCTAAGCGACTTCAAAAATCGCTCCTCGCGGTTAATCTTCCCGAGTAGACAAGGTATCGCAGAACATTCCTGCCAATTTCTAGAATTTTCTATCAATTTTCTATTTAAGTGCTTAAAACCACAAAAACAATAAATCCAAGATAAGAAACAATCTGTCAGGCGATGAGGTCATAGCTCTAAAACATTTGTAAAACAACTCTGCTATAAACCCGCGTATAAACCTCAGAAAGCGGACAAACATACAAGGTGAAATTTCTTAGCTTCGTCGAGCGCGGAAAATGTCAGCTATAAACCTCAAAAAGCAAACAAAGATACAGGGTGAAATTTCTTAGCTTCGTCGAGCGCGGAAAATGTCAAAGCGCAACTCACCCAAATCACTGTAAATAAGAACTGTACGCGAAAAATGTCAAAGCGCAACTCACGCAAATCACTGTAAATAAGAACTGTAATACCCTTGTGGTGAGGTCATAGCTCTAAGAACTGTAATACCTTTGTGGTAACGTAACGTAAGACATAACAAGTTAATGACAATTCAATACCCTAGGGAAATTAACAATAGGTCCGGGGGTGCCCCTCAAAAATTTTAGTGGCGGTATGTGACGCACTTCTTGAAATCCTAACCTGTTTAACCAACCATAGCCTCGGTGCCCTAATATAGCTTCTTTAAAAAAGAAATAAGTACCCCCCCCCCCCCCCCCCGGACAAATGTTAACAAAACTAAACAAAGACCCTTTGTTAACAACTTTTGCCCCTTTTTTTCGTAGTTAATCGTACATCTCGTTTACGCGCAAGCGCATTAACGAGATAAAAAAGCACAAAGAAAGGTGGGAAAATTGTAGGTACGGAAGTGCACATTAAGTAGTTAAGTGTTCTCTTTGTGTGTATTGCAGTACTGTGCGTGCCTAGGCGGGTCGACGGGTTAACGTTCGATCATTCGTTTTAGAATTTTGACGAAAGTTTAATGATTTCACATGCGGCTGATTGCAAGACTGTTTTACGCCGTTTTAAATATGAAAGTCCTGATGCTAAATCGCTATTGCGAATTGTATGGTAGGAGTGATGCCTTGGGACGGCAAAATAATGGAGTGGAATGCCTAGCGTCCACATTATATATTTACTTTGAAAGCATTGCGTGACAGCAACACGTTGTAACAGTTCTCACTATTATTTCTAGTCATTTCTCACTATTTCGAAGAGACCTGCCGGACAGCCAATAGCTTTTTTAAAAATAAACTGGCATGGAATTCTATCGCTTGTGTGTTATCTTTGTTTTGTACTCGTTTTCATATAGCACAGGAACCGTGTGGCTATTTATGAACATTTCTCACCAAAATGGCAGTAAAATGATTTAATTAAATTTCATTTTTTGTTATGTTATTGAAGTGAGAAATGTTGAAAATCGTACATATCGGCCCTAATGTGTAGACAAATCCATCTCATGAACAAGATCAAATGATAGCGACACTTATGACGCTCTTCGACAGATCAGAAGTTGATTAAAAGCATTTCAAAAATTACTTTTCTTTGGTGAGAAATGTTCCCGAGAAATGTTGCCGAGAAATGTCACAAATAAAGTAAGTCAACATGATAGACACAACATGTCACGCGCTATCTGAGCTGCGTTATCCAACTGAAAATAAACTTAGCGAAGCAGCGACCACATGGAATTAAGTCTTGCTGTTTCTCCTGTGGTATTTGTCTCCAGAATCGCCTAAGTGGCAACGCTTACGCATAAAGAACGGACGCCACAGCGCGCGAATCGCGCCTAAATTGGACCTCATTTTCGTGATACAGAATTCTAAAGTCTCGTAAACTAGGCTCAAAAACAGGCGACACACGATCAGTGAAAGCACATAATAGCTTGTCCGCCAAACTTGTAACACCACTGTTACAAATGAAAGCTTAGTTACAATAACGGACTATGTAAAGAACACGACAATCCAAATATGAGCTATCTTCTCGCTAACAGGCCCTTGAAACTGAGTCACATAGCTCAGTGCATATATTGCGATGTTCACCAGTGCAGATAAATGTCAGTTCTTTGCGATCACGATTACAAACATGGCTACCTCGACAGTAATACCAACGAAAATAACACCATAGAAGAACAGAAAGTCTATTTTTATTACAAAGCCCATTTCAGACAACCCTGGCCAATACTTCTTGGGACACTCACTGAAATTACACGCAAAAATACGCTTCCCTGATATATTTTTATCCTACTATTCAGTATGCTTGTCAATGTCGTTATCACATGCCATTTCAGTCCTCCCCCCTCCCCACAGTAATGTTGATTGCCGTGAAAACAATTTTTTACCCGTGAGGTCAACATTGCACTGGGGAGGGGGAAGGGGGAATGCTTAAAATTGTAGAGTTATTTCGTAAGTGTCCCAAGAGTATTGGCCAGGGTTGTAGTTCTTTAAATAACTGCTTTGATTTTGCCATGTATTAGTTTTTCCAGGCTTCACAGTTTTTTCAAAGTGTTGTCGCAAATACACTTCTTTCATATATGCAAATTTCGTGTGGAATGTAATTCGATCGTGCGCTGCTTGTACCAAAATATTTGTACTAAAGGTCAAAACGTTTTAATGAAACTCATATTTCCTTGAATGAAAATGTCTTTCCCTTGAATAAAAGAGTTAAACGCTTATCAGAATTCAGTGATTTTCTGCTTCCGGAAGGCTTGGCGATTTATTTATCCTCATTGCAGCGCGCAGCGCTGGCGTCTGCGAATTATATTATAAACATCACAAAATAATATTTAAATTCAGCAACCTGCTCTATTATATCTGGTGTTTTCTAAAATTTCCGACTTTTCTTGTGTATATAGAATGCCATTCTTATCCGTAAAGATGATTCGCACAATGTTTTCGCGAATCAAAAAATCTTGAAAGCAAACTTTATTTCAGAAAGCGCTATTTAATTCAATTATATTTACTAGTGTGCCTTTACCATGATTATTGGCTTCATGAAGAAAACATTCGAACAAGTTTGCGTCTAATGTTTCCCAAACCGTGACTGCTTTCTGTTACATTTGAAAAGACTACTTTTAAAAGCAATAAAATCAGTAAACGACCGGGTTATTTTTCAATTTTAGCAATTCTCAAAAACTGTATTACGCGACAGTCCGTTGACTCTGTGTTTAGAGTGCACAAAAGCTCACAAAAGCAACTTTTTCTAGAATAACAAGTATGACAGAAAGAAAAAGTCAATCACAAATTGATATCAACATAAATTCTCACCGAAAAATGAAATTTCTTTTATGGTAAAGTCCCTCGCCTGCTTGAGAATTCTTTAAAACTCCGCTTCTTCGGATTTGATCGCCCCGCACTGATAAAACTTTAAGCAAGATTTCGTCGCTCGTCGCTTACAGCTCTCCTTTTTCTCCACTACAGCGGCTTCTGAGTATTCTTTAAAGCTTTCTCTTTCCATTTTGAGTATTTTGAATGTGTGTTATTATTCCGACAAGACAAAACTATGGTTTTGAAAACCAAGCACATGCCGAGCGCGGCAGACATTTTTGTAGAATTTTTATGTGGCCTGCGACCCGGTTAGTAATAATATATGCGTGCATAAATTTGCATGCACTAATGTGACAAAACGACGAAGAAACGCAATCCATTTTAAACCTCATGAGCTTACTGCGCATGAGTAATAAAAGTAGTGAGTAGAGAGGCAGTCAAATACCGGTTTTCAAGTTCATAGAGAATCTGGCCGAACGCGTGAGGCCAGATTCTCTATGAACTTAAAAATCGGTATTTGACGTTCCTCTCTACCCACTACTTTGGATACCCCTCCCTCAAACCCCGTAAGAGGGGGTCAAATGCGTTTTTTCCCGAGCCCGCCCGCAACGGCAAGCGAGACATAACCAATTGAAGAAATCCCTACACCCCATATAAAGGTGACAATGCCCTTCGTCAACGAACCAATGACTGCCGTTGCGTTTTTGAAAATGAGGGGAATTGAGTTGAAAGAAGGCGATGACTTATATGCAAAGAACAAAGGGACGTTCGAATACAACCCTTGCAGACATTGCGGTTTAAATTTCACACAAGGGCATTCTCTTGTTGAGCATCAAAAATACGCTTGTAAGAATCTGCGAACAGAACTACGGCCGAAAGAGATTTGTCTCGGCTGCAATCGAAGATTGTCTAGACAAACGGTTTCCATACACTTAAGAAATGGTTGCCCGTCTTCGAAACGGTGTTTTCCCGCATTTAATCCATCACGTTATGTTCATGACGGTTGTAATTATCCAAGATTTCTAATAGTTCATAGTGATGGATGCAAATGGATTGTACCTGAGAAAGATCTTTATTATTATTTAGAAACTTATGACATAGTTTCTGTTAGCAAGGCAATTTGCCCTTATGATTAGCCTATTGAAGCCGCGCAACTTGTATCACTGATTACCAATTGAAGAAATGCATACCCCTTGTATATACCACGATGGCGTATGAACAAAGACTTTTGCTCGCCATTGTAAATGCGGAAATGCAACACTCAACTACGTACATCAAGGCACATCGACTAAAGATCACTTGCCTTGGTTGCGAACGAAGAGTGTGTTTGTCAACGATTTATAATCATAGAAAAAATGGTTGCCCGTCTTTGAAAAGAAATCCTCGAGCTCTTCTCAGACATGAGATGGATTTGGCGGCACCCCTGACAGCTGTTCGAGATGTTTTTGCTAAGTCATATGTCAGCTGGCATGAGCTGAATGCATGGCTTGACGAGCAAGAACAAGAACAAGAACCCTTTAAAAACAAAAGCCTGGAGGCTCTCGCCCCCTTACCCAGGATCCGAGATTCGAGCTTTGTTTCTGATTTCATCGAAGGCAAGACATCACTCGCAGCTTTTCAAACAGAGTTGTGTGGTTATTACCAATTGAAAAAACCTTTACCCTTTACATACCAATGATGGCGACAACACAAGTGTTCATGAACTTTCTCAAATCGAGAAACACTGGTCTGAAACAAAAGAGCGCCGACTGGGTGAGAGCCAGACAAAACTCCATCGGTGCATCAGAGATTTCTGCCTTGACAGGATCGTCACCGTTTGAATCACGGCACAGCTTGCTCATGAAGAAAATACAGCCAACAGATATGCTCAACAATGCGGCTTGTACCTGGGGCAATCTGTTCGAGCCGCTTATTCGCAAGTATTTTGAGCAAAAACATTTTGTTTCCGTTTTTGGTCACAGCATCTCTCTTAATTTAGCAAGAGAGCATCCGCTTTATCGAAAGGTCACTTGTAGCCCAGACGGCTATTTTCTAGACAAAGATAACACATTAAGATTGTTAGAGTTTAAATGTCCGTTTAAGCGAAAAATAGCTATTAATAGAATTCCTAGCTATTATAGCGATCAGATACAAACATGTCTTGCTTTGAGTGGTGACATGGTAAACAAAGGCTTATTTGTTGACGGCTATTTTAGAATGTGTTCTTTAAACCAGATTGATCCAAGTTTAGCACACAATCATTCTCTCAACGGAGGAAAAGAATATAAAACTAAGTGTAACACAACACTTGCGTGGGGAGTTTGTTATTTATTTAGCAAACGGGCGATAACAAGAAACCAAAGCTCAATCATCGATGTCGGCTCACTCAAATCGAAACAATTCTTTGAGAGAATTATGTCTTCCATTGCTGAGAAGGATCTATGGTGTTGTTATGGCGCTGTAAGAATGTAGTTTAGAAAACAGGACGAAAACGAGGAGTTTTTGCGTTATATCCATATGCAAAAATTGTTTTCAGAGGGTTCAGAAAGCCCTAAACCAGTAGCTATGTTCGCATGGAAGCTTCTGGATATAACTGAGATTGAGTCGCCAAAGCAACCAAACTTTTTGAAAAATATTCAAACGTCGGTCGAGCGTTTTCATAACAGCTTGGCAAGCCTTCGAAAAAAAATAACCGAACACTCTGAAGAGGCAGCTGAAAGCTATCGCAGCCCTAAGAAAAATGCTGCCACCGTAAGGGCTGGAGACGAAGAGCAAATGTTTGAATTTATCATGGATAAACTTGCACAAGGTTATTAATCGCTGCTGTCCAATACCATTCATTTCTTTGACGTGTAGCGGGATTCTGATGTCTTATGTATGATAAGATTTTGTGTTTTCTTGGCCCTTCTGTTAAAATTAGTTTTAAGATCTTATGAATTATGAACACATAAGACATCCCGCTTGGAAGATGATCTCTTATGCTTGAGTAAACAAAGTTAATTTGCTTAATTTCGTCATCGGTTAATCTCTGAGGGGGTTCCCCTAGGATGCAACTCAACAACATAGTTGTGTGTTTATTGAAATCAGTGCGTTTTATTTTTTTAAGAATGTTTCGTAGAGCGTCAATTGTTAAAAATGATGGATGAATATTTCGTTTTGCCATTTCTTTACGTATTTCTAATAAAACCTTCTCACCACCGCTTATGCTTTCTAAAGAGTAATTTCCGAGTAACTGATCAAGGCGATATTTAAAATTATAATTTATTCTGCATGGTGTTTTAACTTTCATATTTTTTTCTTTACCGTAGAGGTCTTTATGAGAAAAGACAGCTCCGTATATTGTTTCAATGCGGTTGCATTCTCTGCAGACAAGTTCTGTTGAATCATGAATGCGTGTAAACGATCCACCACAGCTTTGACACGATTCAATGCTTTTATCTTTGCTGCCTAGAATGATAACAAACTTGTTTTCGCGATATTGTTGGATTAATTCTTGTCTCGCTGACAAACTAAGATCTTCGAAAATGATTTGAAGTTTTTCTGTTAGTTGTGCTCGGTGAAGCTCTTTTAGATAACTGCTGTCATAGAAGCCACGCAGCATGACTTGCTGGTGTTTTTTATCCAAGACATCTAGTTGAGTCTTGTATTCGTTATTTTGATCCATACGTCTAACAATAGACAGTTGCGTGATAAAGCGCTCAACATGTTGCGCCTCAGTCATGTTTATTTTTAGAAAATTACAAAATGTTCAATTGGGGAACGAAGCTTCTTGAACATACCGAAGCGCCCCACAAATACCGAAGCGCCCCAACTTTGTTGAAAAAAGTTTTTCTGGGGCGCTTCGGAATTTATTTTTTTGAAAAAAATAAAACGGAACGCTTCGGAATTTATGTTTTGAAATTTTTTGGGGGGCGCTTCGGAATTATTGCCCTATGTGTTGTTTATGATTTTTCCCTCAAGATTTGTAGATTAAAACCTGAGTTTAATCTTTCAAATCTGATTTGGACACAGCTGTGAGACGATTGATCTTTTTTTGAAACTCTTCCTTGACTTCTTTGCGAAGTTCAGGTTTGATCTTGTCTATATCTAGCGCTGGAGTTTGCCTGCCTCCTTGTGTAGCCTTTTTTTCACCAGCGCGAATCAAGGCTTTCAGTTCGTGATATTTTTCAACCTCGCGAAGAATGATTGAAAATTCTGAATCGCTGATTCGCTTGTCCGTCAGTGCTTTTGAAATCAAGTCATTGACAGAGTTTCGTTTAGCAATGGCGAGTGTGTAGATTTTTTCATGTTTGGTTATCTTCCTTTCGAGCCTTTTACCTAACGCAGTAAGGCCAGCTGATGAAAACCCTGAAACGGCGGCAATCCGTGCAAGTGCGGGACTTACGATGACTCCAATTCCTGACAAAGCTGTTGCCAAGGTTGCAGAAGACAAACCCGCAGAAATGAAACCAAGGCCAACAGCCGAGCCGTGAACAACAGAGTGGGTTCGTTTGTACTTCTTAGCGACCTGCCTGTAATGACCGGCTTCTGACTCAAGCTCTTTCTGGAGGTCTGAGATTTTTTTTAGACGGAAGTCATCACCATTTGGCAACACTGGGTAGAGCTGTTGTGTCTCGCTGTATTCGGGGGCCGATGGAAGCACATTGGCAGAACTCATGGCGTGGGTATATATATATTTTTTAATTTATCTCGATTTCAAATTCCAAAGGCGCGTCATTGAAGTCAAAGAGGGCACCATTTACATCCATCACTGACAGTGTTATGCTGTTTACATAATCACCAGACGAGACGTCACGCAAGATGTTCTGCTGTGTTTCAACCATGATTGCGGTATATATAATGACTTTTAAAAATATAAATATATACAATCATGTTTGGCAGACGGCCCGGTGGAATTTTTCCTAATTCAAATCTTGCTATAAAAATTGGCGGCCGCAATTACGAGCCCCCGCCCCCCTTTTTATTCGACCCCAAACGCCTATAGCCATGTTAAGCCAAAGCCACACACAGATCCTGAAATGAATTGGTTGAGTTCGCCGGAGGCTGCCAGGCTCTCTGCCGCGGCCAAGGCCAAGGCGATCTCAGACTTCAAAAAGCGTTTCCCGCGCGCCGATATGTCACACTTTGAAGTGCAAGTAGAGTTTGGCGACGACCACAAAACAGCCACAGGAGAAGTGCTTTACAAAGAGGGTCAAGGCTCATTTGCACTCGTTACAGAAATACCCCACAAAGATTGGACTCAAGCCATGAGAGATGCTTTGGGTCTTCATTATGACGGTGGTTTCCCTTATCAGTTATCGTTGGGGCAACCAGAAAAGTCAATCCCAGCTGTTGATTTCTCCACCACAATAGACAAGGATATGATGATTGGCGCAATCTTGAACGACGAAGCGCAAAAAATTTACGTCACGCCAACTGATTATTTCACAACGAAATACAGAAATATCTTCAGGGATACACAGATTTCATTCACAACCGCGAAATACGGCCGAAAGTGGCTGGGTGGACCGCATATGAGTTTTTGGCCACAACAACTCTCCTTCGCACTGTGGTGTGCAACAACCGGCTGCGGAATCTCGCGTAACATTCTCTTCGATAAGAACTCCAGTCTATCCTTAACCCCCCAGCTCCGGTCGTTTTACCGGTTTCACGTTTATTTCACAACAAGGCGAATACTCTACCAGATGGGTGGGGAACAAAGCGTGTGTGCTTTGCCAGACGACCCCCCATTCAACCAGAAAGACAACAAGTATAACATCGACGCGTACAAGAAGATTTGCATAGAGTTCGGTATCGACCCCAGTTCTGACTTCCGTTTCACATACGGCAAGAACCACGGTCTTGGGAATGTCTACATTCGGGCTTATGGAGAGGGCAACATCTCTACCGATTACACTTATCCAGACCCCGATCTAGCTCTGTTCAATGATGAGCGCGTGACTGACAGAAAAGACCCCAACTTTCGCGCCAATGGAATATCTTTCGTCCGCAACGACCAAGGGGCTGACACCCAGTTCGAGCACTTTGTGCCAAATTACGCACAGGGGCTAACACAGCCAGGGCTCGCGCGTATGAACCAATCAATCGAGGCCTTTGTGTAATGCATTCTTGGTTCGCAAGCCAAAACCCGCAGCAGCATCATTGGAAGAGGAGGCCGGGCCTTCGAAACGCAGAGAGTATTCTTCACCCATCTAGAGGAGGCCATAATACTGAACGACATCGCAACAAGCGTACAGCGTTACCAGCTTGCCATCCAAGCAACGAAAGTGCGCTTAGACTTTGCGACAGCATCCGGAAGCTGGCTCATGCCATCACGCATGATTATCAACACAGAGAGCGTGATCGGGTATAACAATAATCTACAGGAGGCAACTCAAGGGATGAAGCTGGGCGTGAATAATGATGTTAATCTGGGCACAAAAAAAGCCTCCCTTCGCCTCATGGACGGTGGACCGACAAAGATTAATCCACCAAACAGTCACCCATCAAACCCGATACATAAACAGGCCACACAGGCACAGGGCATCGCGCCCAAACCAAAGACCACACCCACACCACAACCCACACCACAGCCCACACCACCACCCCCCACACCACCACCCCCAACCTCCACACCAACACCCACACCACAGCCCGACTCACATCACTGTAAACAAGGCACTCATTGCTGTGGGTGCGCTTGCTTTGGCAGGGCTTTTCGTTTGGTTGAGATAAGTGTTCAAGACTTCGCACGCTTGGTGATCCTTTCAACAAGGAAGGCAACCACGGCAAGGATGAGCAGCCAGGCGTGTTCACCCAGAAAGGAGATGACCGACCCAGCCGCTTTGAAGATGAAGCTCACAATTGAGCCAATGAGGCCAGGCAGGGCGTTAGCTGCCTTTTTGCCAAGCTCTTTAAGTCCATTGACAATAGCCTTGGTGGCCTTAGCCAGGCCGTTCAAGGTGGCGAGTACCACAGCGCTGATGGTGATGCCAGCTGCCAGAACAATCGCTTGCAGGGTCCATCCGTATTTCTTGAAGATTTCTCTGACCCTCTCTCTCAAAGACAGCGCTTGTTCCCGCGCCTCAACCTGTGGTCTGAGCCTTGCTAGCTCTTCTTCTCGCTCAGCAACCCGGGCTTCCGCGGCTTCTCTATCAGAGGGAGACGTGTTCTCATCCTCTATGACGCGCTTGTCTTCAGCGTTCTGCCGTTCAAGCTCGACTTCTCTTTCGTTTAACTCATCAAGGGGTTTAGTTGAGTTTAGCCCTGCTTCTATTTCGTTTCTTTCCTTCACCATAGCAGACAGGCGTGTTCTGATTTTTTCCGCCTTTGCCTGTTCTTGGGCTCGTTGTTTTTGTATTTTTTGCAGGGCCCCTAATTCTTTTTTCTGGTTTTCAAAATCTCGTTGAAGATTCTTTTTCAGCAGTTTTAGGCGGTCTATCTCGGCTTGATTTTCAACGCTTGAACCGTGTTCCTGCTCCAGAGCCTCCACCCTCGCTTGAGTTTGCTCAATTCTGTTTCTGAGGTTTTGCTCCTCATTTTGTGCTTGTTGTAGATTCGCAACAACCCTTTCATTCTCCTTCAGTTGTTTTTGTGCCTCCTTCTCTCTTTATCTTCCTTCCCTTATTGATGCATTGAGTTCAGGGAGACGCTCTTTAGCGCTTGGGCCAAGAGCCTCCTTTTTTTGTCTGCGAACTCTTTAAGAAGGCCAGACTCATCTTGCTTGAAAATAAGAGTTTCGCCGCCCTTTGGCCCAAAGGAAACTATTTTGCCAGAATTTGCTGTTTTTTTACCAAAACCAATTGGTCCTAATTCCGCGAGGTTTAGTTTTGGAAAGCGCTTTTTTAACCAGTCAATGGCTTTATCGATTCTCTCTACTTTTTCATTTCCGTCTATGATTTCTCCAAGCAGAGGGACGGTGTCAGAAGTGCTTGGCAACCCACTTTGTTCGGGAGACATTGTATGCATTTCAATATGCTCGCCACCAGGGCGATATGGGGTGGATGTACCGCCTGGTTCAAAGGGTTGCGTGGTGTTGGGGTCGGTGTCTTGGTCCTGGGTCCATCGTCGTTGGACTTCTTGCCGTTCTTCTTCTGACATTTCATTCCACCTGACTTCAACCTCGTCATCATCGTCATCCCCTGTGTCTGGGGTGCGACTGGTTTCCTCAGTTGCATCAGCTGGATCGACTTCGACTTCGCCGCCTGTTGCCATGATGATATATAAATATAAATTTTAAAAACAC
The DNA here is from genome assembly GCA_024195265.1 of Dendrophyllia cribrosa. Taxonomy (NCBI): domain Eukaryota; kingdom Metazoa; phylum Cnidaria; class Anthozoa; order Scleractinia; family Dendrophylliidae; genus Dendrophyllia; species Dendrophyllia cribrosa. Next base: position 19,493,445 of record JAJLRJ010000004.1, read on the forward strand.
AAATATATACCATGGCTGTGCAACCGAATTTACTTCCATCTCACAGTGAAAAGACACTGGGCGCCATGAAGGCAGAGCGAACCGTCAAGCGCATCACATTCAACCCTTCTGAGGCCAACCCCGGCGAGACACTGTACGTCTCGGTTCCCAAGCTGGGCGAGCACGATGTCATTGTGTCCGGCTCACTTGCACTGGTGTTCAACATCAATCTAGCCGGCGGCCATGCAAACAACTATCTCGTGCACAATGTTTCTCGGGCCCTGGTGGACAGGTTCGTTGTAAAGTTTGCCGCCACCACTGTCCAGGACACGGTTGGGTACGACATCTACAAGATCTTCGAAGACCTATTCAAATCAACCGATGAGCGGGAAAATATGCTTATGGAGGGCATCCAGAGTGTCGATTTGTGTAAGATTCGCTCTGGTGCTGGCGACAAGAAGACCTCAGGCGTGGATGTGGAAACCAAGCTTGAGACAATATACAAGAATAAGTATCGCATCAAGCTGGATCACCAAATCTTAACTGATCACGGAATCATATACCCTCAAGCGTTATATAACGATCTGGTCTTCGAACTAACCTTTCCCCCGCAAACCAAGTTGTCCGGGGCTCAGATGTAAACAAGCTCGTGTACAAGCTGGAAAACATCCAGCTGGAGTATGAGACGATCAGAAGTAAGGAGCTGGCCGACGAAGCAACAAGCGCTTACACTAGTGGTAAGGAGTTCGCCTATGACCTCGTAATGCGAGATCGGGTGCATCCCTTCTCAAAAGGTGGTGACACTCGGCTGAATCTTCGGGTTAACCCACAGCGCAAATCTCTCAAGGGCATCCTCTTGCTGTTCAACAATCCCTTTGCAGCGGGTGCCAGGCTCTCTGAGAACTATTTCAACCCCGACATCACCAAAGTGAAGGTCACAGTCAACGGTGTTCCAAACAGGATCTACAACGACGGCATCAGTGGTACTGACATGTGGAATGAAATCTTCCGATACTTCAAGCCACACGCGCGAGGCAGGCCTAACATGAACTTGACCAAGTATCTCACAGACGACAAGTTTGGTCTCTGGATTGACCTGCGGTCCATGGCTGACACAGCCCTGCACGGCAACGGCCAACGGCTCGTCAACACACAGGATGGCGTGCAACTCGAGATCGAACGAAACGGCACAGGCTCGGGAACCGCAAACTGCCACATCTTAACCATCTCAGACTCACAGATGAACATCATGGACAAACAGCTGCATTCTGTACAGTACTAGGTAAACACACGCACACATATATATACCACAAGCCCATGGCCACAAAACAACAAACCACAAACAAGATCAACTTCTATGCTAAGCCGGCCCCCCTGCCATCCACCAGACCATTATCATACAATGAAATACAAAGACCTCTGGCAAAGGCCCCCTCCCCACCAGTTTGCAAACCAACTAATATAGGTGTTGGTTATGGACCCAAGAAAGCTGCCATTCAACGCACTTAACGTGGGCCCCACTAACTCTGGCAAGACACAGTATCTTCTAAACCAACTGCGTGCCCCTTTAGGGGTTGTTTTGATTACATCGTTTTATTCTGCCCCACATTTGTCAAGAACAAGACATACGATGGCTTCGTGGACCGCGATCCGCACATCTTCGTGATTGTCTGCCAACAGCATGAGATCGAAGACTGGTTGAAGCTGGCGAGCTTCTTTTTCACATGCACCAACACTTTATTCATTCTCGATGACTGCGCCGCCTCCAAAGATGTCAAAGGCCGCACGAGTCAGCTGGTCAATCTGGGGTTCAGCGCAAGGCATGATGGCATATCCGTGTGGGTCTTGACCCAGCAGATCACCAGCATTGCCAACCATATCGTGATAACATTGCAGCAATCGTGCTCTTTTACACGCCCTCCAGCAAGACCACCAAGGCCATCTTCGAAGACTATGCCGGCGAGCTCTCACATGAGGAGTACAAAGAGCTTATTGCAAGGCTCAAATCCCGCAAGTTCTCCCACCTGGTTTTCTCTCTTAGGCACCCGTATGGAATTGAGTACAAAGTTTAAACACACACATATATACCATGGCTATGAATACGCCAACCAGTCTACACAAGTTCACTGTGCTTTCACAGCTTTTGGATGAATTGCACAAACACACACTTGATGCGCAAAACAAAATTATCAAAGCCGCTGGTGAGGAAGATCTGCGCCTCATGCTTCTCAACAGATATCCATTGCGGTTAAATTCTATGCCAGACACCGTGGCGGGGCTTTTACGAGAGCTTGAAACACTTTTGCCCAACATCAAGAGAATTATTGAAAACTAAAAACACATATATATACCCTGATGATGGCAGAAGCAGCTGAAGACCAGGTCGCCTTGAACGAAGTAATTCAGATGCTGGAGGCCGCCACTGAAACCACACCTCCCACAGGGATAGTTGGTGACAATGGCATTCCTGCCAAACGTGAGACGCTGGCAATCCTTGTTTCAACTGGCAAGGCCAAAGAAGCTATCGGCGTGCAGCTCACACACGATCATGTCAAGCGGTTGTCAGACAAGGACGTTGAGAAGTACTGCAAAAGGTACGAGGCCTACGTCGGCAACAAGACAACCGAATCCCTAGTTGATTCCGCCATCATGATCGTGTCCAAAGGCGTTGGCCTGGTGGTCCCGATTGAGGATGTCAAGGAGTTTCAGCAAGAACTCAAGAACGACTACATCATCAACCAGGCGCTGTCAAATCTTGCTGGGGGTCTTGCCATGCGATGCGGACGATTGCTGGCGCTTGCCAATGCTGCTCTCATCACAACAAAACACATCAAGTTTGAACGAGAGCCTGAGCTCCAACCCACACATCCAACCAGAGACAGTGAAGGCTATCCACTTGAGGGCTTTGATGAAGTTGGGCTGGGACCTGGGGTAACCTCGCAGGAACCTTGAAGGAACCTGGCTGGAACCTGGCTGGAACCTGACAGCACACTTATCACATCTTGTAAAAAATAAAATCATATATATACCTATGGCCACACCACTCGAGACGATCCCTGAAGAAACTCCAACTCCAACTCCAACTCCAACACCTGCCCGTGTTACTTCTGAGGCCCCGAAAACAAAGCCTGCAACAGAAAAGAACCCCGGCCGTGTTGCTTCTGGCAAAAGGCTAGCAGAACGCAACCGCCTGGCCCGTGAAGCAAAGAAAAAGGCCGAAGCACAAAAGCCTGCACCATCAACAAGTGAAAACAATTCTGCAACAAGTGGTGCAACAAGTGACACAACAAGTGACAGCAACAACAACTCAATCTTTTATATTCTGGGGTTTGGAGGGTTGGCTGTCTCTCTTGCTGGTGTTTATTACCAACGCGAAGCCATAATGCAAAGGCTTGGACGCAAAACAAACACACCAGCAACACCAGCAAACACACCACAAGCAGCCACACCCGCTGCACCACACCCATCTCGAATTCCGGTAAGACAAGGAATTAAAAAAATGGAATAAAAATAAAAAATCATATGTATACTGCACACAAACCATGTCTGACAACAAGCTTGTGAAGTCTATCCTCGACGCCGCAACAATCACTGGCCTTGTCGCCGGTATTGGTTGGATTGGGAAAAAGACCATGAAAGAAAACTTCACTGCCGACCCAAGTGCAAGCTTGATGAACTACGTCAAGTTCACAGCCGTCATGGCTGGCAGCATCGCTCTGAAGAAATATCTCGAGGATCAGAAAATCCTCCCAGACAACATGTAAAAAACATATGTATACATACGACCACAATGGCTTCGATTGCAATAATGGCCCTTGGCGCTGTTCTTAATGCGGCAGCTTTCACTGGCGGCAATTATCTCGCGAAATATCTGTCTGGTGATAACGGAAAGGCAGCAATGGATGAGAAAATCCGTCACGACAAAGCCCTTGAACAATACCAAGCGGCTTATGCCAAATACCAGAAGGACCGCACCAAGCTCCTCGACTGGATTGCAGCCAACGATCGGATTAAACACCAAGCTAGCAAAAACTTCCAAACCACCGACCAAGCCCTGGTCTTGTATAATCAGATGCACCAAACACAACCAGATAAACAAATAAAAGACTACAAAGAGCCTCAGTTCTCGGACTTCTACAAGCCCAGCCCACAACAGCAGAATGGTGAACTTGTGTTCATTGGAGGCACCCTGCTTGCGGGTGGGTATGCGGCTTATCGCTTTCTGTACACAAAACAACACAATACATGTATATACCCTCTATGGAGGCGAAACTCTCAAAGATCTATTACAGTCCGAAAGGGTATTGGAAAGGTCTTGCCGCTGTGAAAAAGCTAGCTGCAGCAGCCAAGGTCTCTGAAGATGTCGCAAAGAAATGGCTGGTCAAACAAGCCCTTTGGCAAGTTTACCTCCCAGCGCCACGCCATATCCCTCGGCCCAAGTTTGATGTCTCATCACCTAATGCAGTGCATCAAGCAGATCTTCTCTTCCTGCCCCACGACAAACTTCCTCATGGGAGAAAGGTTTACAAATACGCATTAACCCTTGTGGATGTGGCTAGCCGTTTCAAAGCAGCAGAGCCCTTAACTTCGAAAGAGTCTGAAGAAGTCTCAAGGGCATTTCAGAAGATTTACAGACGTGGGCCTTTGAAATGGCCTCAACTCTTGCAAGTTGACCCTGGGAAAGAGTTTATGGGGGCTGTGACAAAAACCATGGAAAACAACAATACGACCATTCGTCGCGGGCGGGTTGATATCCACAGAGACCAAGCAATTGTGGAGAGATTCAACAGAACCCTGGCTGAAAGACTGTTTGGTTATCAGTATGCCGTTGAAATGAATATGCCCTCTGGCCGTTCGACTGCTTGGGTAAAAAGGCTGCCAGAGGTTGTCTCGGCCTTGAACAATGAAGTAACAAGACTCACTGGCAAGAAGCCTGCGAAAACGATCAAAGAGAAAGCCGTTTCTGCCAAGCCCTCGACTCCATATGCTAGGCCTGTGGGGGAGAAGGAGAAGAAGCTCCCTCCCCGGGTGAGTGTGAGATATCTTTATTATCCCGGTGAGCTAGAAGGGGGTGGGAGGCGTGCGACCGATCCGATCTGGTCTTTGAAGGTCCACAACATTGAGAAGGTTGTCACCAAGCCAGATGCGCCTGTCGTGTATTATCTCTACGATGGCCCTAAGAGAGGGTTTGTTCGTGAGGAGTTGATGGTGGTGCCCCCGGGCACTCAGTTGCCCCCAGCTGGGTTGTGAAACTCGATTGGTTCTGTGTGGATGCCGTCTGGCAGCACCCAAAGCTTGTCGTAATAAGCGGAAAGGCCCAGCTTGCTGCTGGTATGTGAACATGGCCCCGTTGTGCATTCGAAAGCCCCTGTTGGTGGCCATGTCCCTGCCCCCCTGCAGGGCACTTTCGTACCTTTCCCAGCGAAGCTCGTTCTGCTTCTTGTTGGCGCCCTTGGAGGACATCTTGGCCTCTCCGCTAGCCTGGTTTTCTACGTAATAACACTTGCTGCACAGGGCGATGGCCCGTGTGCCTTCCTTCTCAAGCTTGAACAAGCCCGGCTCTCTGCCGCTCCACTTGTCCCACGCCAACCAATTCTTCTTCTCCGCCTCGAATTGGTCGCGACGTTCAGGGCGAACGGCCTCTTTCAGGGTGTCGTGAGCAAGAGCGAAGTACATGCTGTCCGTGTCCATCTGGATGAGCTCGAAGTCGCGCCTGTCGATGAAGTAATCTTGGAAATCGTAATAGAACTCCAGCATGCGGAGCTTGGCAACTTGGTACACAACAATGCCCACTTGAAAAGGGCGGTCGATTGTGACCTTTGGCTTGCGCAGCTCGATCTTGTAAGCATCTCCGATCTCTTCGAGATCATCGAACAAGGGTGAGCGGAGATTCTTATCGACCTCGTCCTCGTCAGTTGTGTACAACGTTCTTGTCTGGCGCTCCACGGCCTCGATGAACTTGCTGTAAGCACTGTTGCCAAGGAGCTTGAACACTTCAGCAAGCAGTGCTTTATCCTTGTCAGCGTCGCCTTTCCTTCGGTTGTCGGCCACCTCGCGAACGAACCAGTCGAAGAGCTTTTTGGGTCTATAATCGATCGTGCGGTAGACTGCCGTGATTTTGAGTCCGCTGTTGAGATACCATTTCAAGAGGGGTGCGTAGATCAGCATCTTTTTCGCTGACAACACACCCAGAAGCTTTTTCTGGTCGGGAAAGCGGGTTCGTCCACTTTCTTGGAGGTAATCGTGCATATGCTGTGGAACACATTCGTTAGGCACTGGTTGGTTGATGAAGAGCGGTGGAAACTCTTCGAACTGCTCCCACAACTCTCGGGGGACTTCGATGTCCACTTCCGCAAACCCGAACCACCTGCCTGTATTCAGATTCATTTCGAGAGCTTTCGCTGCCTGTACCGGGACATTGTAATGCACAACCTTCTCTTTACCACAGGGCATCTCCTGCAGCATCGTGCTTGGGTAAAGGGAGTTAGCATCGAACCCCACAATCCGTTTCGTGAGGGGGGCTAAGTCGTATTTGTGAGAACGGATGCTGGTTTCGCCGCGCACGTGTTTGCGGGTGAAGACCAGGCTTGGCCCGTCAACCACAGCGCCCTTCAGCATGGCGTAAGCTTCTGGGCCGGGGGCGTATAGTTCTGGAGCCTTGCGCCCTCCTCTCAATGAGCCTCGCAAGACGTATTGCATTGATACTCCTGGCAAGGAGACCGCGTCTTCGAAGATGTCAACCCCGAGGCCCGTGTAAAAGCCCTTCATCGTTTGGAGAGCTTCAAGGAAGGGAGACACGTCTAGATTGTTGTAATACTCCAGCCAGTCTCCGAATGTCTTCATGCCTTTCTCGTGGAAGATGCGATTGCATTCTTCGTGCTCCTTTGGAGAAAGAACGAAGGCGTTTTTGAGTTGTGAGTACCAGCACTCATATGGGGGAAGACCAGGGTAATCCAGCTTGTCAGCGCTGTCAAACCACTCGTATGGAAGCCAGGACTTGGTCTGTGTCGCTCCATACGTCTTGACCCACTTGTCGTACGTGATGCCTGGGGCCAAATAATTCATGATGTCCAAGAACTTGTAGCTGGGAGTGTTGATGAACATGATGCGACCCGCTTTCTCCGCGGCGAAGACCCCATTCTCTTGAGCGAAATGAGAAACAAAGTACTTGCGGATAAGCTTGAGATCGTAATAGCCTTAGTTGAAGCTGACCACAGGCACTTGGTTGCACCATTTGTCGATGAGCTTGAGTTGCTTCTCAGGAAGGTTCTCAAGGTCTGGGGGCATATATTGGCCAGCCACATCCTCTCGGATGGCTGCGCTTCGTCACTCCAGGGAGGCATAAAACAGCCCGATAAGCTCGTCAGGATCTTTGGAGCAAATGTACTCAGGCTCAGGGTTCAACGTGTCGGCAATGGAGACTGAGATGGGCACATGCTCGCTTTCATAAGAGAGATCGCGTGTCGGGCGAGCTGCCTTGGTCTTGTCCTGGTACGCTTCAAAGTCGTAGACGATCGCGTGGGGATATGTTTTGTTTCTTTTCTGGGGGCAACGGTCATTCCACCAGGGGGAAGGCTTTTCGTGTTCCCACCTTTCCACCACGTTGTACCCAGCGTCTCGAAGCAACTGAGTTCGTTGCAGAGTCGTTTGGTAAGCAACCATCGTTGTGATTGTGTTGCACCTTCGGTCAACATATACACCTTCGCCCCTCGTTCCCTCGGGGTAACATTCCTCGCAACCGTGCCAGAAACAACCGTGGAACTGGAAAACTGTCTTGCTTTCTGGGTGATAGCCGTCGACTGGAGCCCCACAAATATAGCTCTCACCGCCATGGCCGCATCTGTGATGGTGGATGTGAATGTCACGCTGCTTCGCCTTCCACTCCAGCCAGCACACTGCCTTGACACCGAAACCGCCTTCTGGGTAAAAGGCTTTCTCAAAAGCTGACTCCGGAGGGAGGACACGTTTCCCGGGGCAGTCGATTTTGGTTTGGCCTCGAGTACACGTCTTGGAGTGGCGCTTCAAGTTATCAGCCCGTGTGAACCTCCCGCCGCACTCGCCACAAGTGTAATTGTTTGTGACTTTATTGATATTGGTGATCCAGAAGGAAGAGTGGCCCTCATGAATACCCACAGTCATGGTTGGAGCGCCCACCTTGTCGTAATTCGCTGGAGTGTGATATAAAATGAAGTCACCATTGGGGAGAACAAGATATGCGGCAATTCCTTGCTTGAAATGCCTTTCGATTTTAGAGAAGTGCCGCAAATTTAGCTGGCCTCGAAGCCCCGGATAAACTGCGAAGAAGCTTTCCGCGAGCTCCCTGGTTCTGCGAGTAGAACGATCTATACGAGCTCCCCAATGGACAGCCAAGCAACGAAAGAGACAAAGATTGTCGTTGAAATTGTCAAGGGCAATGACTTCTCTTTTGTTGCGAAGCCAATCAGGAAGCCGCCCGAGGCCTATTTGCAAGGGTTGTCGATCCAGCACGACTTTAAGATCGAGCAGGACAGTGCGTTCGTAAACCCATTTGGTGTCAGGCGTTTTGAAGACGAAGCTCTTCCTGGGCTTGCATCCACTGTCGTGTCTCAGAAAGAGTGGCTAGGCAACGACTGTTGTGGTTGTTTTGATAAAACATTCTCAACTCCTCGGTTCCAGTGCTTCGTAACTCGAATGTGAAGCGTAAATTGATTGCATGTCGTGTGTGAACATTTTGCTTGATTTTGTTCAAAATTCTGGCGACAAGAGAGTTTTCGAGATCGTTTACAAAGCGGAACCGGATTATTCGTCTGCCGCGTTCAACCCATCGGTCAACCCGATCATAGATTTGAACAAGTTGTTCAAAATCTAGCTCCTGCGGATTGTTTTGAGGCTCGACCTCAGGATTATTGTCATCGACATTTCGTGCCTGTGTATCCAGCCAGGCAATCAGCTCGCGTTGATTGGCATCACGTCGTCTTCGTTGCCGGGGTTGTGCCATATATAAAGGGATTTTGGATTTCTTCAATTGGTTATGTCTCGCTTGCCGTTGTGGGCGGGCTCGGGAAAAAACGCATTTGACCCCCTCTTACGGGGTTTGAGGGAGGGGTATCCAAAGTAGTGGGTAGAGAGGAACGTCAAATACCGGTTTTCAAGTTCATAGAGAATCTGGCCGAACGCGTGAGGCCAGATTCTCTATGAACTTGAAAACCGGTATTTGACTGCCTCTCTACTCACTACTATAAATGATCCATTTTCGGTTTTAAGTCGGGGCACGTAGCACTAGAATAATTGTCAGTTTCATAGTCGTCGATGCAAGATGGGTTGGACTCGGGAATAAGCTTAAAACCATTACGTAAACCACCAAGAATAAAGGCTTTATCCGGGACGTTAGCAAGTTCAGTGTTCCAAGCGTGGAAACGTAAGGGGCTATCCTCAAGCGGGGAAATACTATAGTCAATAGAGGGAGAATGATCAATGGGTGTTGGTAGATTGACCTCGAGCGGGCCTGTTTCAAATGATCGGTTCATTTTTTGCCTGCTGCAGTGCTAGCGGCGCCTGGACAACTCTTGCCCTTATGCTGAGTTGAAAAACAGTGAATACAAACGTGCTTGAAGCGACATGACTGTGGATTGAGGCAACCGTTTGGTGGGTTAAAGTTCCAGCGAAAATAGAAGTCCTCCGCGGTTGACCCACTGCTGTCCCCGCGACTGTCGTTGGTTCGGGAAGGGCGCTGTGCCACAGCAGAGTCAAAATACTGGGCACTCAGGTCATCTAAATTCGATCCCCAGCTGTAATTTTCCCTTGCTTTTGTGGCACGGTAGTCCTGGTCGAAGACAAGAATGGCCTTAGTTTGGAAACGTGTCCCTTTGATTGCCAAAAAGTTCAAATAGGTGAGATATTCAGCGGCCTCGCGAGGGCTCTTTGTGAAAAGAGACTCGAGGATTTTAACGTTCGCGAGCATGAATTGTGCGTAGGATAGCTGCAAGGGTTTTAGCTGTTTACCGTCAGGGCGATAAATATAGTCAGAAGGCAACAAAGGCTAACCCGGAGAAGCGTTTACATCGGGGGTCGCCGGGGAAGTGGTAGCAGCTAGGGTAGTAGCTGAAGAAGTAGTAGCAGTGTTGGTCGTCTGGAAATCCTGAGTCGTAATAGGGGTGGAGAATTCCGCTTCAAGTTTTAAAAGTTCCTCCTCCAAATTCATTCCCGGGAGCAGGTCACTTTCCTTTAAAGTAAGAGCGGCTTTGTCCTCTTGGGGATCCTCGCCTTCTTGCCGAAGCCGGGAAATCACGCGCCGAAGGAGAATTTTGTGGCCTACAACGAAGCCCATGTCAGCCAAATCCTGCTCCGTTATGGCGGCCCAAAACAACTTCTATAGGATCTGGTTCTGAGCCAGGACGTCCATTACATCTTCAGGAATGTCATTTGAACGACAAAATTTGGAGAGCCAAGTACTCTCAGAGGTGGATTGCTTGTTCACTTTCTTGGAGCTTTTCCCTTTAGGAGGCTTAGTAGAAAATGCCAAAGCGAAACAATAAAATACTAAAGCGACTAGGCTAATATCTGCTGTGTTATGATAACATCTCGTGGGTTTCAGGAAAACCCATGTTACGCACAGATAATAGTTGACAATCACTTACTACGTATTATACAGCCATTGGACAGAATCCAATACTGTACAACTATTATATACATGTGGTTGCTACCTTTTGTATGTCTTAAAATTTAACCCCCCCACAAATCTCGTGCAAGGTAAAAAATAACCCCCCGAAATGGAACTTGTTTAAAAAAATTACCCCCACCCCCCTAAAAAACCACTGCTCCCCCTACTAGGACGTAATAAACGATCGGTCCCTTACTTGTTGATTTACTCGACCTAGTCACTACACGGTCATCTAGCTCACCACAGGATACCCGTATGATTTGTGGGTAGGGTATTTCTACATATTCCTACGTAGATTTAGAAAAAGAGGGGGAAGGGATAGAAAAGACGAGGAGCCGCAGCTTTTGTCATTTTTACCGCGAATATGAGTACAGTACTATGGGCGTCTGGCAGTGCTGAATACCCCGCCCGTCCCCTCCCGTCCCCTCCCCGTTTTTTTCTCTCCCTTCCGTTCCCGTACCACTGCACCAAGGACCAATTCCAATGGCACCGAGGACCATTATCAAACGAAGCTGTAGGTCAGCGGGAAGGGTGATCTAGGTGGAAGATAGGAAGATATTTTCATTGTGTTTGGTCGTATCATTCTCTCTTTCTGCATTAATCGATGCCTAGAAAAGTGAGCTAACATCCTGCATGGGAGGGAGACAATTAAGAGAGGATGGCAGCTCCGTAGCGCCCGGACGAGGCCGAATAGATCAAGATATAAATTGTGAGTATCCAAGTATCCTTTCAAGTGTTTTAGCACAAAGGATGAAATCAGTTGAGCTTACTGTGATTTACGTTATAACAAATATTTTTAATGATATTCCCCCGCATGAGCCTCCATTGCAAGCTAGTTCCAGTTCAATACCGAGAATACGAATATTGTCTATTGCACAAAGGCAGTTTTCCGCAATAAGGGAAGAGCAGAAAAAGATGACAAGCATGTGGAGCCATAAGCTTTGTTTATTATCAGAATACATGTATCATATACTATATGTTTTCACCGGAATAGAATTCCGAATAAAGATCTATTCCTTTCACCATCTCCTCTCGGCATTCAGTCATTAAATCCTGGGGAAACCTGTACTCTCTGTGCTGGTTGGCGAGACTAGTGCAAATGGATTTGACTAAACAGTGGCCATCGCCGCGAATGGGTATGATTTAGAGCATCTTGTTGTTTAAATACGCCTCTAAACGATCGCTGGCGCTATAAAAAAAGAACATTCCTTAATATAGCCAAAACACGCTTTTCGATACTCTAAAACAAAGAGTATAAAAGGTACAAAATCTGTCAGTATTAGTTGGTACTTACAGAGAACAAACCGAGGGCGCCATCTTACTTCGCACGTGGTCGAGGACAAGCTCGTGGGAACCCCCAACGATGGTCAAATAACAGGCAAATCAGTCACTTGCCAAATCCAAGAAATATGGTTTACATTGAGCACCTTCACGTCTCGTTTCCTTGAAATAAGTGCTCGATCGACATAGATTGGTTTGTTCCTTCGTTTATTTATTTATTTATTTATTTTCGATAACTAATATTTGAGGACCCCGAACCCACACTAAGCAAACGGTCACCCTGTGATGGGCTAGTTGGCTCTGACTGGGTCGAAAAAATAAAAAAATCCAAATCCCGAGCGGACGAAGTAGGCGAAAGTAGTATAGGAGTTGGGGGTACCAGAGCATTTTTTGTAAAAAATACTCTGTTACCAAACCCAACTCATATCCTACTTTTCTCATTTAATGGAAATCTATATGTTTTCAGTTTTTGAAATCTATATGTTTTCAGTTTTTTGAATCTATATGTTAATTAAAACAAATGATGCGTTTATTTCATTGCGTGATTCCACATAATAGAATCCTTTGCGTGACACAATTCTCGGAAACACAGGAAGTCTTTGATTCTTAGAAAAATAGGAAGTTGATGATGTCATGGGACTTTCCCTGCTGACTATTTTTGTTCTATTGTATTCAAGGTCATATTATATTACTCCAAAAATCACTTTCTTCTTGGCAAATTTCACGAATAATTTTCATGTTATTCGTAAATAATCGAATAGGTACAGAGCAGTAATTTAGCCTAGGATATTTTTCAATTAGTTCATGAAGTGAAATTAAAAAATTAGCATAACTAGAAGATATATTACAAGATGAAATAATATGTTTGTATGCAGAAACTACTCCTCTAAAAGTTTCTTTTGCTTGCCTTAATAATAAGCCTTGTCGAATCGAAAATGATATCACATTCTTCTTTGAGTCTTGGATGGCTTGATTAAGTGTTTTTAGTAGCATGATCAATTCATGTTCATTTGTTGCTTGCTGTTCAAGTAATCCCTTGTAATCCACTCCAAGACGTGTGGTATTAATCATCAATTTCAATGTCTTTCTAATTTTTTCCTTCCTCTGCTGCTGGTTTTGCTGCTTCCTTGTCAATTTGTCTTCATATTTAGCTTGCAGATCAACATAAGCTTGATGACAATATGCGCGCGTCTCTGGGTACTTCTTTACAATTTCTTCAAAATAACCATGAACATCTTTCAGTAAATCGTTGACAGACATCCTTCAGTCGCTGGTCGCTTCGTTCCACTTATGTGAATAAACGGCTAACGCGTTAGCGATAAAAGCTTGAGAAAAATTTCGTGTGAAGATCTGATTGGTTGTTGAAATATGCCAATTACGTCTGGATTTACATATCAAGTGATTTTAGATAAAACAATGGGAAATATCGCTAACGCGTTAGCCGATTTTTACATGTTCGCTGTTTTTGTTTAAAAATAATATCTTTGTATGTAATATAGAATGAATTGTAATTTGGAAATTCATGATGAATTTGAGAATATGGGAGAGTTGACCTGTCCCTTTTGTGACCAACGATTAGCAGATGTTGGTAGAAATACGGAAGTTGTTGAATCATGTTGTGATAAAAAAGATATGTTTAATGACAATGGAATGAATGTTTGTCTAAGTTGTGGTTCCGTACATGGTTATGATTTAGTTAGTTCATATGTTGACTTTCATGAGAATATGTATAGAATAAGGAGGAAGAGTGTGTATGTAAGAAAATATCATATCGAAAATACCATAAATAAATATAATAAAGAAATTCAATTGAGTTTTCAAGACCGTGACAAAATATATAAGATATTTGCATTAATAAACAACGTGTTACCAGAAGTTAATAAGAACCGTAAACGGATGATTAGTATTAAATATGTTTTGATGCGGATATTTAAAATTTTGGGAATGGAATATGAATTTATACCACTTTCAAAATCAAAGAAGACATTAAAATTTTATGAACAATGGTGGAAACAAGTTTATAATTTTATAAAGAATGATATTAACAAAGTTATTAAAAGGTGACCTGTTGCATGATTCTCAGAAAAACAGGAAGTCATACGTCATGTGAAGGGTTTTTCCCTTTGAATGAATTATAAAATAAAATTTACTTTTAAGGTTTACTTGAATTTTTTATCGTACTGTTTCTCAAATTTATCGGCAAGAGGACAAAGATCAATAATCATTTCATCAATCAGCTTCATTTCATTTATAAATGCGGTATGGTTAAATTGATTTCCTCTTAAACAAGACCGTAAATCAACTAATACTTTTTCATATGTTGTGTATCCAAATTTAGACATTTCGATTTTTTTCTCATAGTTCTTGATTTTAGATAATGTCTTAAGCAATAAGCCACTACCACTAATTACACCTAAAATAATAGGATTTAATGTAATTGAACCAGCTATTGTACCAGTGGCTATTAAAGAAACTGATGTTAAATTGATAGCTAAATTCATTCTCTTGAAATACTTGTAAGCCTTCTTATAACACCAAAAGCGTATATAATAAAATCGGTATAATGCTTTTATTTCAGATAATTTTTCTTGGCTGATATTTTTATCAATATGATTGAAAACGAAGATGTCTGTTTTCGTCATTTATATTTATTGATTATATTAAATGTAGCTTTTATATATAAAAATATGGTGTATGTTTTTCCTATGTGATTAAAATTGAAGATGCCTGTTTTAGTTATTATATTAAAACTCTTGAAAAAGTGCACTAACATGACAATTATGTTTAGGAAATGAATAACCATGATCCAATAATATCAATTTGATTTGTACGTCTGCATCTTCCCTGAAATTGATAACTGATGTTGATATATTGAAAGTGTATAAAATTTTATTTGATGTTTTTTCCCAATTCTGCGGAGCGAACGAAGTGTTATGAATTAATATAAACATTTGTTCATATCCTTCAGGCGGTTTATCGTCCAATATCATCAACCATAATTTTACTAATTTCAAATTAATTAATGCAATAAATGATGATGAACCGTTGAATATGATATTATTACTGTTCTTATTTTTCGTATAATTTCCTGAAAATATGAATTTATTTTTCGGTTTTGGTAAACCAATAAGTTTTCTACCATTCATATCCAAATCTACTTCCATTTTCATAAGACCATTTTTAATAAAATATACATTGTCGTATATATCAGTACTGACATCATTCTGGTAGCCTTCTACACCATAAACAACTAGATGACCAGTAGCTGGATTAGTGATCGTTCGGCCATGGAGATCGATGAACAAATAATTTGGAGGTACTTGAGTCCATCTATGTATTTGAACGATTGTCCTTGAATAATTTTGGAACAGCTTCGTTGTTTGTTTTTGAATATTCATCGTACTCGCTTGAGCTGTGACACTGATTGCACTCATTTGTATCGGGTAGAATTCAATGACGAGCGTATAATAACCTATAGGTACCGGATGCAGATTAAAACTAATTGTTGATCGGTATAGGCCACTGTTGTCAACCTTTAGGGTGAACTCATAGGCTTTTTTATTCAGTTTATGTAGGGATTGTTGAAAATCAACGATTCCAGTTACAGTAATATTTGATTCGCTACTGCTTTCGTTAATATCAAGCATCAAATACCTGAATACATCCTCTTGTTGGTTTCCTGTAATATATGTATGACTGATTTTCTCCTCCAGATCTTGTTTTAACTTAACAACTCCAGTATTGTAATCCGATTTGTCGAGTTTTTTCGTTTGTATGTCGTTGATTGAGGCTTCATTTTGTGTTATTCTTAGGTTATTTCCGCTTGTTTTAGCGTCAACATATGTTTTGTCTGCTTTTAGATTAGTTAAATTATCCACATACCCTTTATTCACAGCATGATCAACTGCTATTGGATCTTTTACATTGAAAATCGTATTATTATTCATATCTAAACTGGTTTCCATCGATAACATCTCTTTACGAGAAAGAAAAATGTTTTTTACATCATTATAACTAACAAGATTGTTGTAATTTGCAGCTAAATCCAAAAATGTCTGTTGTTTCGACTTAACAACATTAAAAAGTTCTTTCAGATCAATATCTTTCAGGACCTCATGTGTGTGCGAAGGATTGCTATCAGGATGCCATTTTTTTAATGTAGCCATGTTCACAGCACAGAGATTATTTTTATCGTCTGTTACTAAATTTGTGATTTTCTTGTTCTTAGCATTATACTGTTCACCGTCGTAATTTAAAAATATTTGTTTGCCATGATACAAACTGAAACAGTCGTTGTCAGTAGCAGTTTGAACGTTGAGTATCGAATGATAGTTGGCGTCGAGATGGTCATTTAATACTATTCTTTCATTCTTCATATATGCATCGGTAATGTGTGCTTTCTCATCAACCTTATTCTTGAGAGAGATCACATTGACAGCCGACAAATCATCATCCAAATTAGTGTTCAAGTTCGTTATTAATTTTCTATCCATATCAATCTCACCGGGTAAAATTAGTTTATGTCCCCGCATATCAAGATCCCCCACCATATGAGTTGTTCCATCTAATTTTAAATAATGCGTGTCTCCATACTCTTTATTAACAGCATCTTTTTCTGAAATTGGTGTTTTTAAATTTCTTATATTATTGTTTTTCATATCAAGATTTGCTGTAACTAATGGTAAATGCTTACTAACAAATGTATTTCTAGCGAAATTGAAATCAATCACATTATTCAAGCCAGTGACTGGTCCTATATTTACTATTTTTTTATCTTGCATATCATAATTACCATCATCTGTCAATTTGAAGCCAACGCCTGGCAGGCCTGGTGGCCCTTGTGATGTTGTTGTTGTTGTTGTTGTTGATGGTAGTAATCCATTCGAGTAACTCATTTATACAATAACATTATATTATATTTTTTCATTAAAATTCTTGGTTGTGAATTTCCTTGGTTTGTCTATATATAAAAATGAAAATGGTTCTTTAGTTGCTTTATCATATAATTGTTTTGAAATACTGTTTTCACGGCAAATTAGACTTTTCTCATTGGTACTTGGGAATTCGTATATACAGAAATGTGAACAGTTCAATCTTATGTCTTTCGGTGTCTTATAATAGCTCTGACTCAAATAAATCACACTACAGTTTTTATGTCTCCCTCGTATAAAATAGTCGACTAATGGTTTTTGGTTTTTATCACATACGAAATCGTCGAATATCACTATTTTCTGACTTTCATTATCAATATCATTTACAGGAATAATTTGATCATTGCTTGCTTCAATAACATTATAACCAACTTCATCACTTATTGGCTGGAACATATCCATAAGATTCTGATACTTGGACTGCTCTAAGTTTTTCGCATAAATGATTAATTTATCGAAGAATAATAAATTCAAAATCATATGCAATAATGTATTCGTTTTTCCCGAACCACTTGGGCCGCAAACCAACATCCTAAATGATTGATCTGGCATGAAATCATATAACTGTCTAAAGTTCGAGACCATATCGTCTTCAACATCGTAATTTGGTATTATCATTTATATTATATGGGTATATTATTTCAATACAACATGGTGTGTAACACGGTGTGTAACACGGTGTATAACACGGTGTATAACACGGTGTTAAACGTTGTTTTTTATATATAATTTCCGTTTTTCATGTTTTTATGTAATGTAATAATATAACAATAAATGAGTTTACTTAAATGGAAAGAACTTGCAAAGAGTAAATCTCTATTAGGTAATAAGATTAATCTTGTACATGATGCAATCACAAAACATAATCTTAGTCATAAGATAAGTCAAGAGTCATTAGCTAAGGTATTCAAACCTGTGACTAGTAAATTAGATGATGTTATCGACAGTAATGTAGATTTAAGGGTACCTATAAGAAAGAAAAGAGCACCTAAAAAAGGTGACCAAGGTATTGACTACATGCCTGAAGTTGACCCTTTCGAAGACATGCAAGTTGATGATTTATTTGGTGATTATGTCCCACCAAATCAAAATAAACAAATCGTACCTAAACCACCTACTTATGAAGAATCTTTACAAGATCTTATGGAAGGAAATAAGGATATTTATGTTGATCCTGAATACTTTGTTAATCGACCAGATGATTTACCACCAGAATATGAAGAAGAGGAAGAGATGGACTATGGATTAGATGATGAAGATGAAAGTAATTTGATTTTGGATGATCTTGGTATTACTAATTATGAAAATGTGGATAAGATATTGAATCAATCATCAATAACAGACAAAACAACTAAGACATATCTTAATAAGATTATAAAGGATGCGAAATCAAAAAGGAATCAATTAGGTGGATTTAAGTCACATGTTACAAAACAGTTCAAAAGTGGGGCTATATCAGAAGCTGAGAGACAAATGCGAAACAAAAGAATAGACAATGCAAGAGTTACTTTAAATGAATACATAAAACATTATGATACTAAATTGGAAACTATGAAAGGTTCTGGAATCCAGAGTCGTGTAAAAAAACAGAGAGGTGGTAATATTATATTTTTCAACGATGTAAAGCAGCTTACTAAAAAATTGGAATTGATTATTGGTGAGATACTCGCTGGTAATACGAGCATTGAGATGAGGAATATGGGAGTAACTATACTAGATAAATTATTGGAAATGTCTAAAATCAATAGATCGCAGTATAATAAATTGTATGGTCAATATTTTAAAAATATAATGTAACTTTATTATATATGGAACGAGAGATAGTATTATCCTCCCATAGTGTGAAGTCCCAATTAAATAATAAACCTGAAGATTTCACAACAAAATTTACTAGACCAATGATATTGGATAGTAATTCTCAATATGTTATCGGTCTTAACAGAATTATCAATATGAGTTTCACATGGTTCAATGTTAACGCAGGATACAACAATCAATTAATAAAATATAGCTCTAATAATGGTACAACTTATCACAACATACAATTTCCATCAGGAGTATGGAATTATACTGATTTCGATGAATATATAAAAGATATAACAAAGAACGGTGATGAATATCCAATCACTCTTGAATTTGATCAGACAACATTTAGGGTTACGATTACATTGGCTCAGAATTATCAGCTTGATTTAACGCATTCCAATTTTAATGATCTAATCGGGTTTGATAAGACAGTATTGACAAGTGGAACAAATATTGGTCCTAGAGTACCAAATCTAAGTCAAGACACCGATATTTTGAATATCCATTGTAACCTAATTAATAATTCACTTGTCGACGGTCAAGATACAGACATCATTTATAGCTTCTCTACCAGTGTACTCCAACCTAGTTATAGCTTCACTTTAGAACCTAAACGGGTTACATATAACCCAGTTAATAAAAATACTATCAGTAGTATCCGAATATACATCACAGATGGAAAAAGAAGATTAGTTAACTTGAATGGCGCAGATACAGCCTTCTCACTGATTCTGAAAAGTACAGAATAATATAACATAATAGTATAATGAAACCGTATGAATTCAAAAGATTTTACCATCCAAAACTTGGTAAATTTGTATACAGACACAAAGGATCGGGAATTATCGTTGATAATATTTTCAAACCGTTGAAGAGTGTTGCATCATCTGTTTTCAAGAAATTTGCTAAGCCAATAGCAAAGAAGGCGTTAGAATCGGGGATATCCCATGCAGGTGAGCGACTGGGTAAGGCGGTATCTCAAAAATCTGGTGATTTGATAATGAAAAGATTGACAAATTTGAGAAAAGGAGCTACAAGACAAACAGCAATTGTTCCATCCTCACCCATTAAACAGCTGCAGCAACATTATCAGCCAAAACTAGATCAAGAAAGTACTGATATGATACTGAATAGACTCATTTCTGGAGATGGTTTGAGGAGAAGACGTAGAGTGAGATTAGTATAGAATCAATAAAATGATTTTAATATGAATATATTTTTTAATTGTTAAAATTTATATAACATAATAATATATGTCTTTTAGAACAGATAATTTTCTTCAAAGAAATGAGTTGGTGCGATTCCAACTCGATGATGTAATCAGGTCCCCAGATAACAATCAACATCAGGACAAAAATGGTTACAAGTTCACAATCAACGATCGATCGAGTTTCTATGATTGGTACAATACTTATTTTGAGATCCAGTTCCAACTACAAAAATTAGCAGACGGATCTGGATATGCTGCTGCTGACAGAATCACAGTCATTAATGGAGCGCATTCCTTAATTAAACACATAATGATTAAATCTGCAGGAAAAATAGTTTATGACACTGACAATCTCCATAAAGTCACTTTTGTTAAAAACCTGCTAGAGTATTCTGATGATTATAGCAGATCAGTCGCTAAAAACAGTTTCTGGTATTTGGACACGAATGCTACAACAGCCAACACGAATACAGGATTTGAAGCTCGCCGGTTGCAAACTCAAGCACTTCGAGACAATGGGACTGGTGGTGCTAAAAATATAAATGTGATTATACCATTGAACAGATTCTCATTTTTTGAAGAAATTGAAGATAAGATGCTTGTACCAATGCAATTACAATTCAACATTGAGCTACAAAACGATGGTGAACTCATTCACATGGCTAATGGAACTGCTGCTGGAAGAATTGTTGTTAATAGGTTTTTGCTCTGGGTGCCAAAACTAACCCCAAAGGATTCATTGTATGACAATTTCGTTAGTTCATTTCTTAAAGAAACTCAGTGGAAATATTTAAGGGAAATGTACGAAGTATCAGCTCCTACACAATCATCAGGATTTTTCCAGATTTCAAGCAGCATTGACGATGTCAAACACATTTTTGTTTACTTGAAAAGAACAAACCCACCTAATGATACAGTTGAAGAAGACTCTCCGTATTTGATGGATACTTTCAAGCTGAATGCAGCAGATGCAAACTCATCCTTGTCAACTTGCAGATTGGAGTATGGAAATGGAGTCTTTTATCCAGAAACAGAGTATGATACAGAATCAAAAGTGAGAATCTTTAACGATTTGATGTCATATACTATGCGGAAAAATGACTATAACAGCGGAACTCAGCTGAACTTAGCAAACTATAGTTCTCTGTATGGGTTGATTTACTTCAATCTTACGTATCAAACTGAAAAAATAACAAGAGATCCGAAACAGCTAATCTTCAGGTATAGACTAAGCCAGAATGCAGCTGCAAACTTCAATGTTCATGCTGTAGTCCTATATGAAAAATCTGTTGTCATTGACAAGGTGGGTAATGAATTGGTTATAGTGTAAAAAAGTAATAAATTGCTAATAAAAATAAATATGTTTTATAACTGGAAAAAAAGTAATAAATTACTAATAAAAATAAATATCCTTATTTCATATATGTTTTATAACTGGAAAAAATTATATAACATATATTATATACAGCAAATGACTCAGCTTTTTGAAATCAAAGTAAATTTGTCTGACAATCAAAAGAAGAATCTTAGCAATGCTTTCAAAAAAAGGGAAACTATTGTTCTCAGACTATCAAATGAATCTCTGAATGGAAATGATATTCTATATGTACCAGCAATGGTAAAGAAGAGATTGGAGAAGAATCGTATGATGAATAAGGGTATGGATATCAAACTTGTTAAAAGTAATATCAGAAAACAGGTTGGAGGTAGTCTACTAACTTCTATCTTAAGTATTGGAAAGACACTAGCACCAACTATAGGTAAAACCCTTGGGCTATCAGCTCTTGCTGGATTGGCTTCAGAAGGTGCTTCTCAGATTGTGAAATCAATATCTGGCAAGGGCGTACAGTCGGGTGGTTTTCTCGTACCACAAGACAAAATTAATAAGCTGATAGAATATAAGCATCTTTTATCGACGAAACAAAAACAGGATATATTGAATGCCCTTCAATCAGGTTCAGGTGTTCATGTGAAACCAACAAAAACACAATCAGGTGGATTTTTAGGCACTCTGTTGGCAAGCATCGGTGTTCCACTCCTTCTAAATGCTTTGACTGGTAAAACTGGTAGTGGGGCTCCACGAATGGGAATTAGTAAGAAAAAAGGGGGTAAGGGAGCTCCGAGAATTGGTGCATACAGACAACCACCTCCATTTATAGGTACATGTGATAATCCAATTGGTATGGGGATTAAAAAAAAAACTACCAAAAAAAACAAGTCGGGAGAAGGCATACTATTAGGGAAAAACAGCCCATTCAGTGGCATCCCACTACTAGGGGCAATACTGTAAAACCAAAATTCCATAAAGATATCCCGTTAAGTAATCATGATCTAATAAAATGGTGTAGATATTTGAACATCCCAATCAAAGATGTTCTGTCAAGGGATGAAAGAGTTTCACATAACCATAGACAGGCGTTATTTATCTACAATCTTGAACCCTCATATATGAGTGGAAGCCATTGGGTGGCCACATATGTCAAAGACAACGTGATAAATTATTTTGACAGTTTTGGTATGCCCCCATTTCAAGAGATCGTAAATCATACAAAAAGAAAGAATTTGATTCTGTTACATCAAAACAATCAAATCCAAAATATAAAAACGTCAACATGTGGTTACTTCTGTTTATACTTTCTGAATGAAATGAATAAAGGGAATTCATATTACAATCTATTGGAAGTGTTCGACATATATGACACAATGAAGAATGAGAGATTCCTCCAACATTATTTCAAAAATATCTAACTTATATATATAATGGTTAAATCATATTGTGTAAAACAGAAGAAGCAAACAAAATCGGTACCTGGTACTGAAAAACTTGTTAAAACAAAAAATAATCGTCTTATGCTAAAATCTCAATGTAGCGAATGTGGGGCTACTAAAACACGTTTTGTATCCAATAAAGATTTAAAATAAATAGCCAGTCAGAGATGGCTGGCGGATTTTTAGATATAGAAGGTAGTCACAGTCTTGGTGAAATAGCAGCTAAAAGTGCTTTAAAAGGTTTGTATAATTTAGGTAGAATCGGAGCATCAAAGGCAATTAAATCTGATTTTGCAAAACGAAAGATTAAAGGTACTGTAAACAAATACCTTGATAAAGCACTTGACAGTTTCACATCGGATTTATCGAAAAAACTAGACCCTATTCATGGTAGAGGCGTAGACGTTCATGCATTAATTGGTAAATTACCGAAACCAAAAAGTGGTTGGACATTACCCGGTCATAAATATACTGGCCCATATAATGATTTAAAGAGTCAAGTGAAATATGACCCAACGACTGGCCAAATATTAGAAATATACGACAAACCAACGGGTAAAACTGATGCAATAGCAATGCAACACGATGTTGATTATTCAGTCTGCAAGGATGATAGGAAATGTAAAAATAAGGCAGACCGAAAAATGGTTCAAGCTTTAGACAACGTACCGTATAATGAAAGACAATGGGGGCATTGGTTGGCAAGAAATGTTATCAATACGAAGCAGAAACTAGGTCTCGGAGTTTCAAAAAACGTAAAAAGCCGTCGAGTGAAGAAAACTGGCAAGAAAAATTAGCAGATGAGTTGCATGCACCCATAAAACGCAACTTCACTCGGCGGCGTGTAATCACAAATCATATCGATGAAATATGGGCAAGTGATCTAGTTGAAATGCAACAGTTTAGTAAATGGAATAAAGGTTATCGATATCTTCTTATGGTTATTGATGTCTTCAGCAAATATGGTTGGATTGTCCCATTGAAGGATAAGAAAGGCGAATCTGTCACTGAAGCATTCAAAACAATATTCAAGGAAGGCAGAAAACCACAGTATCTATGGACTGATAAGGGGAAAGAGTATTACAATAAACATTTAAAAGAATTATTAGACAAACATAATATAACATTGTATTCAACAGAAAATGAAGAGAAATCATCAGTAGTTGAGCGTTGGAATCGAACAATTAAATCCAAAATGTGGAAACAGTTCACAGTTCAAGGTAATACTATGTATCTCGATATGCTCCCCAAACTAGTAAAACAGTATAACAACACAAAACATTCAAGCATAAAGATGACACCCGTTAAAGCATCTGATAAGAGGAATGAAGGAACTGTTTACTTCAATTTGTATGGTGATATAGAAACATTAAAACATAAACCGAATTTTAAGGTCGGTGATAAGGTTAGAATATCCAAGTATAAACGGAATGTGTTCGACAAGGGGTACACACCAAATTGGACTGAAGAAGTGTTTACAGTTGATAAGATCCAATACACTAATCCAATAACATACAAACTAAAAGATCTCAGAGGTGAAGATATTCAAGGCAGTTTTTATGAACCTGAATTATTAAAAGCCAAGCAGGATGTTTTCCGTATTGATAAAGTCATTCGGAGGAACTATAAGAAGAAACAAGCTTTAGTGAAGTGGAAGGGGTATAGTGATGAATTTAACAGTTGGGTACCCATGAAGGATTTAAAGAATATATGAAATGTTTTAAAGAGATATTATCTGATGTATATAAGGTAGACTTACAGTATATACTGTCTTTTTGTTGTTTAGGTAACCAAATATATTAATATTTCTGGTTATCTCATAGTCACTTAAATGGAAGAATACAATACATTGATATATTATGTCTATTATGACAGAAATTTTTATTTATTAAGAAACTAAACTAGATATTATCAAGAAGGATGATGATATATGGTTCCAAGCTAAGACTGTTGCTAACATCTTAAAGTATACAAATACTCGTAAAGCTATTCGTGATCATGTTGATTCTGAAGATAAAATTACGTTAAACAACCTCAAATCTAGGGGGAACGATTCGTTCCCCCTAAAAAATAACCATGTGATTTATATAAATGAATCCGGACTGTATAGCCTCATTTTGAGATCTGATATGGATAAAGCAAAGGAATTCAAACGATGGGTTACAAAAGAGGTTTTACCATCAATCAGAAAAACTGGACGGTATGAATATAACCACAAACCTTTTAAAATGTTAACTTTTAATATACAGTCAGAGTATGACTTACATAAAAAAGTGGTTAACTATATAAGAAACCACCATCCAAAAGCACTTTTAATTGCATCACTAGGTGAAAACCAAATAAACAGTGACATGAGATTGAAATCTTATAATATGGGTTATCAAAAAGGATCGCCTGATCTGATCATTCAAAATACATACATAAACACTTATAAAGATATAAATAATATATAGTATATATATATGGAAAACAAGAAAATTAAGAGAGGAAGAGGAAGACCTCCTATATATCATACGGAAGAAGAAAAAAAAGAAGCTATTAAAGAATCAAAAAATCGTTACATGCTAAATAAGCCTTGGTATTGCTTTGCATGTAATAACAATATCAACTACAAGCTAGCCGGAAAGTTCTGTCATCTGAAAACGAAGAAACATAGGGGTAATATCAAACTACCTACATTCATAATTCAGACATATCCGTTACGTGATATAGATTGAGTATATATTTTATCTGATACTGTTCAAATGATTCATAACTGGATTGTTTGAATTCATGAACACGTTTAAACACACCAACTGAAAACTATTTAAGGAATTATCTATACTATAGTATATATAATGAACAAGAGTGATCTTAAAAAACTTAGTAAATCCAAACTTATTGAAATGCTATTAAAGCAACAGAATAAAAAGCCTGAAATCATCATTGTGGATGACGAAAAACAACGTAGGAGACCAGTTCCTACACCGAGAAAATCTGTTAGGGAGATGGTTAAAAACTATGAAGATAATATCATTTTACCACCAGTGCAATTCAGAGATGATTACAAACCAGTCCCAATGCCAAGGACTAAAAAACCAGTTCCATTACCAAAGACTAAAAATATTCAACCAGTTCCATTGCCGAGGACTAAAATAGAGCAAACAGACAAAGCTCTTAAAGGCTATACAAAGTCTTATGAAATTGATATAACAAACAACAAAGACCCACTAATGCAACTACAAAACACAAGAAAGGCTGTTGCATACTATATGATCAGTGTATTAACATCAATGAAAGGATTAAAATTCGTTGAAACGCTTAAGGTAATATTTACAAAAATATCAAATGGAGAAACAGTGTATAAAACTGCCTATTTCAACAGTCTAGTTCAAACAATCATAAACAATCTAGAGATCACTGAATCACTACAAGTGTCAAAGCAAAACATATTAAACAAGATCGCAGTTTGGATTTCAGAAGGATCTGGTTGGACTGTTCAATCTGTTGATAATCATTATCTCAACATAGTAAAATATCAACCAATGAGAGGCTCTTCATACATTAAATTACCACAAGAACTAAGAAATAGTGCCAAAGGTTTGATCAACATGAAAAACGAAGACAATCAGTGTTTTAGATGGTGTCACATCAGACATTTGAATCCTCAAGAAAAATACCCACAGAGAATTAAAAAAGTTGACAAGCAATTCATTGAAAATTTAGATTATTCAGGGATTGAATTCCCAGTCACTACCAAACAGTACAACCAGATAGAAAAAAAAAATAAGATCAACATCAATGTTTTCGGTTATGAAGATAGACAACAATACCCAATTTATGTCTCAAAAGAAAAATATGAAGACCGTATGAATCTGCTTCTGATAACAGAAGGTGAAAACAGACATTATGTATTAATAAAAGACTTCAATAAATTTATGTACAATCAGACAAAACACAAAGAAAGAAAACATTTCTGCATGTATTGTCTTCAATGCTTCAGCTCTGAAAGAGTATTAACTGATCATAAAGAAAACTGCATACAAGTGAACGGCACACAAGCAATAAAAATGCCTGATAAAGATAATAATACACTAAAATTCAACAACTTCAATAAACAACTACCAACACCATTTATTATTTATGCTGATTTCGAAGCTATAACAGAAAAGATTCAGGGATGTAAACAAAATAATGACAAATCATATACAGAGGCTTATCAAAAGCATACAGATTGTGGTTACGGTTATAAAGTAGTTTGTTGCTATGATGATAAATACACCAAACCTGTACAAGTGTATAGAGGTGAAAAAGCTGTGTATAAATTCATGGAAGCTATGCTTGAGGAAGTCAAATATTGCAAGAAGGTTATGAAAAAAGATTTTAATAAACCATTAAGAATGACCAAAGATGATGAAGAAGAATTCCAAAAAACTGATAAATGTCATATATGTAATAAAAAGTATACAGAGAAAGATATTCGTGTCAGAGACCATTGTCATATAACTGGCAAGTATAGAGGATCAGCGCATCAAGATTGTAATATTAACTTCCGATTAACTGATAAGATACCGGTTATATTTCACAATCTCCGTGGGTATGACAGTCATTTTATAATGCAAGAGATTGGTGAAATAGTCAAGAAGCATACATATAAAAACAAGAAAGGAGAAGAGATGCAGATGAATATTAATGCTATTCCCAACAATATGGAAAAGTACATGGCTTTCATGCTTGGCAATCATCTTACCTTCATTGATAGTTTCCAATTTATGAGCTCTAGTTTGGAAAAACTAGTGAGTAATCTACCAAAAGAAGCATTAAAATACACCTCTCAAAAATTTAAAGGTGAAAAACTTGTTTTAATGTCACAAAAAGGAGTGTATCCATATGACTTCATGGACAGTTTTGAAAAGTTCAATGAAAAACTGCCATCAAAAGAAGAATTTTACAGCATATTGAATGATGAACATATATCAAATGAAGATTACAAACATGCCCAAAATGTGTGGAATACCTTCAATCTTCAAAATATGGGTGAATACCATAATTTATATCTTAAATCTGATATCCTTTTGCTAGCTGATGTGTTTGAAAACTTTAGAAAGACCTGTCTAGAATACTACAAATTAGATCCATGTCACTATTTCACATCTCCAGGTTTGTCTTGGGATGCTATGCTAAAAATGACTGATATCAAATTAGAACTAATGTCTGACATTGATACATATCAATTCATTGAAAAGGGTATGCGTGGTGGAATCAGCTACATTTCCAATCGATATGGAAAAGCAAATAACAAGTACATGAAAACATATGATGAGAAGGCACCCTCAAAGTATATCATGTATCTTGATGCCAACAATCTGTATGGTTGGGCTATGTCACAATACCTACCTACTGGTGGTTTTAAATGGATGACAGAAAAACAGATTGACAATCTAAACATAGCCAAGTATGAAGAAGAAAGTAAAAAAGGTTTAATACTAGAAGTTGATTTAGAATACCAAAAAGAACTACACAATCTTCATAATGACTACCCATTAGCTGCTGAGAGGGTATGTGTGAAAAAAGATATGTTATCCAATTATTGTAAAGAAATAGCTACCAAATATGATATATCAACAGGTTTAGTGCATAAACTAATACCAACCTTAAAGAACAAAGAAAAGTATGTTCTACATTATAGAAACCTACAATTATATATTGATCTCGGTTTGAAAGTAACAAAAGTCCATCGAGTACTTGAATTCAATCAGTCTCCTTGGTTGAAACAATATATTGATTTCAACACTGACAAACGAAAAAATGCTAAAAATGCTTTTGAGAAAGATTTCTTCAAGCTTATGAACAACAGCGTATTCGGTAAAACAATGGAAAATATCAGAAAGCGAGTAGATGTAAGATTGGTAACTGATGAAAAGAAACTTGTAAAAATGGCAGCTAAACCAACATATGTAAGCAGTAAGATCTTCAATAAAAACCTTGTAGCTGTGCATAAGATTAAAGAAACACTAACCCTAAACAGGCCGGCATATGTGGGTATGTGTATCTTAGATCTAAGCAAGACATTAATGTATGATTTTCATTATAACTACATCAAAAATAAATATGGAGATAAAGCTACGTTATTATTCACAGACACAGACAGCTTGACTTATAAAATCGAAGCTGAAGATGTGTATCAAGATTTTTGGAATGATAAAGATAAATTTGATAACAGCGATTACCCTGAAGATTCTTCATATTTTGATAAGACAAATAAAAAAGTAATTGGTAAATTCAAAGATGAGGCTTCATTTATACCTATAACTGAATTCATCGGTCTACGATCCAAAATGTATAGTTACATAAAAGATAATCAAAAAGGAGGAAAAACTGCTAAAGGAATCAAAAAGAATATTATAAATAACGATATAAAACATGAAAACTATAAAGAAACATTATTCAATAAAAAACAAATACATCATAAAATGAAGACAATCAGAAGTCAAAACCATCAATTAGGGAGTTATGAAATCAATAAAGTATCACTCAGCTGCTTCGATGATAAAAGGTATATATCAGACAATGGATATGAAAGTTATGCATACGGACATTATAAAATAAAAAAGAATTAAATCAAAAAATAACTTTCCTCAATTTAATCCTGTGTAGACTTCCTATGTTTACGAGAATTGTGTCACGCAAAGGATTCTATTATGTGGAATCACGCAATGAAATAAACGCATCATTTGTTTTAATTAACATATAGATTCAAAAAACTGAAAACATATAGATTTCAAAAACTGAAAACATATAGATTTCCATTAAATGAGAAAAGTAGGATATGAGTTGGGTTTGGTAACAGAGTATTTTTTACAAAAAATGCTCTGGTACCCCCAACTCCTATACTACTGGCGAAGTAACCGCGAAGTCCGTATAAAGTGAAACGTTAAGGTATGTAAAGGTACGTATGGCGTGTTTCTACTGATTTCACTGAGTTTCCGCGAATTTCCGTTGTTTCGCGTAATTTCCGTTGTTTCCGCGATTTAGTAATGCCCCCAGCGCCCAATATTTTTTCGGTAAAACTTGTAAATGTAGTAACATGAAATACTAGTTAGACCGCTGACCGGAGGCAAGCGAGTATCGGAGTGAGAAATGTAAACGGTGCAAATAAACCAAGCTTGTGTTTGTCATATCCGTGGCGTTACCAGTTTGTTGCGTACCCCATAGAAGATGGTGTCAGAAGTGGTACTGTTCTGCTAGTCCACAGAGCCTGTGAGAGCAGATTCAGCGAACCGAACGGACTTCTTCAGCGATACACGTTGCACGTGGTTAAAACAAGATGGCGGAAAGCATGCCACATGTCAGGCCGCCAGAAACACTGGTAATGTCTTCGGGAAATCCTGCTCATTCGTGGCGAAAATGGAAACAGAAATTCGACATTTACCTCAAGGAAGCTGGAGCATCAACAAAACCAGATGAAATGAAGGTAAGGCTCCTATTAAACCACATCGGCGAATCGTGTTTGGAAATCTACTCAAATCTCACCTACTTACCCGAGCGTGACGATCCTGCGGGAGGGGAAGAGAGACTCCCAGCCGAAAGTTCCGATAACTACGCGACCGTGCTAGCAAAGTTTGATGAATATTTTAAAAAAAGGGATGCCCAGTTGATTCTTGGGTTGTCACTGTCAAAGAAAGAGTCGCCGAGTGCAAGTTTCCCGCCGATTTTCTGGAGCAGGCAGTGAGACAAACTGACCTTTTCTTGCACTGAAGACAGGTACAAGTTGAAACTCTATGACGAGGGCGCCGACCTTTGACTCGAAAAAGCCACGAAGATATTGTCCTTGAAAGAAGCTACAAAACGTGAGTTATGAGAATCAAAAACCGTGGAGATCGAGCACATAACCCAGCGAGGGAACAGGCCAGATCTTAGAAACAAACCTTTCCAGAGGAGTAGCGGCAGAAACTGTGGATATTGTAACCGACAGCATACCCCAGGGATGAGAAACTGCCCAGCAGCAGGTGTGCAATGTAACAAGTGCAACAAAATAGGACATTATGCCAGTATATGTAGGAGCTCAGATGCTAAAACAGTAAAGCAAGTCCAAGAAGACTCCACCCTTGACACCGGCTCCTATGTCACATCTTTCAGCCCCACATTTGTAGGAAGGGTTACCATGCCAGAATCATATCCAGTTACCACTACATCCAAAACAGAGCCGGCTGAAATACAACAAGCTTCCACTTCAGACTCAGGATGGCACATTAAGCTGAAGATACAAGACCACGAGCTGACATGGTGCATCGACACAGGAGCTCAAGTATCTGTGATGCCTGAGTTCTTATACAAGGAGACATATGGAGCTTTGTCAGAACCAGACAGAGAACTTGTGAGGGCAGGAGACGTTCCACTAAAGACTCTTGGATGGATACTCTTGCCTTGGGCGAGAAGGGGATTGAAGAGCATCGAAGTTACTTCTTGGAATACCTGCCATTCGCAGTCTTGGTCTAATTCACGAGATTCCAGGAACATACAGCATCAAAACAATCCAGCATGAGCCTTTCTCCGATAGCAGCCCACTTAGATTTGATACAAAGGAGGATATTGTCAACCAGTATCCAACACTCTTCCAAGGCTTAGGCAAACTTGAGGGCGAGCACACAATTTATCTACAGGAGAACGCAACGCCCTTCTGTCTGACAGCCCCAAGGCGGGTACCATAACCACTTATGAAGAAGGTACAGGAGGAGATTGAACGAATGCTTTAGCTTGACGTCATTGAACCAGTAGACGAGCCAACAGACTGGTGTTCGCCATTTGTGGTGGTACCAAAGGCAAATGGCAATGCACGAATATGCGTAGATCTTACAAAGCTAAACTAGGCAGTCCGTCGAGAAATCAACCACATGCCAACAGTTGAAGAGACACTGGGAAGCATAACGGAAGGGACAGTGTTCTCCAAGCTAGATGCGAACACTGGCTTTTACCAAACAGTCCTAAACCCGGAAAGCTCCAAGTTAACCACCTTCATCACGCCATTCGGTAGATTCATGTTCAAGCGTTTGCCTTTTGGAATATCATCTGCCCCTGAACAATTCCAAAAAAGGATGGATAAGGAACTGTCTGGAATTGAAGGGGTGAAGTGCCGTATGGACGACATTCTAGTCGGGAAAAGACAAAGCCGAACATGATCAGAGACTCAAGCAAGTGTCGACCGGCTGGTAGAAAAAGGTCTCACGCTTAATCTTGAAAAGTGCCTTTTCTCCCAAACAAGACTGGGATACTTGGGTCAAATTATTGTCAGCCAAGGGATAAGGAAAGATCCCTCAAAGGTTAAAGCTATCGCTGACATGGCAGTACTCCAGAACATTGTGGACTTGAGAAGATGCTTAGGGATGGTGAATCACCTGATGAAGTTTTGCCCAAATCTAGCAGAGAAGACGAAGCCATTGAGGGACCTGCTAAAAAAGGAGAACGTTTGGATATGGGACACGGCTCAACAAGACGCCTTCCAGCAGCTGAAAGCGGACATGGCATCCGAGCAAGTCCTTGCACTGTATGATCCAGAAAAGGAGACTACAGTATCATCTGATGCAAGCAGCTTCGGGTTGGGTGCAGTCCTTATGCAGAAGCAACCATCAGGTGAAATGCGACCAGTGGCATACGCTAGCAGATCCATGACAGAGACGGAGCGTATATATGCCCAAATTGAAAAAGAGGCGTTGGCTATCACGTGAACGCTTGAGCATTGGGCAGATTTTTTGATCGGAATGAAGTTTAAGACAGAAACTGATTACAAGCCACTGATTCCCTTGTTATCTACGAAACTGATAGATGAGCTCCCAATACGCATCCAGCGGTTTCGAATGAGGCTTATGAGGTTCGACTTCACCATCCATCACATCCCTGGTAAATTATTGTATACAGCGGACTCATTATCGCGATCCCCTCTCAAGGAGGATGCAGATGAGGCCAGCCCACAGAATGACCTTCATAACGAAGTGGAAGCCTATGTCAACGCCGTACTGCTGACCCTGCCTGCATCAGAGCAACGATTGGACGAGATACGCTCTGAGTTGATGAAAGATGATACGCTAAGAATGGTGATGCACTACGTACAGCACGTACAGCGAAAGCTCTGTGGCCCCATTGGCAAATATTGGAACGAACGGGGCAACATATCCCTCCACAACGGCTTGCTGTTGAGAGGACGGCGATTAGTTATCCCTCCAAAGTTGAGATCAGACGTCCTGAGACGCATACATGATGGTCATCAAGAGATAATAAAGACGTGTGCAAACGCTTGCGTCTTCTGTGTGGTGGCATGGAATTTCTGAAGACATCACAAAGGTTTTAAGAAACTGCGCCATGTGTGAGAAGTTCCGCAAAGAACGCATCGAGGCGATGAAAGGTACGGAGTTTCCTGACAGACCATGGGTGTAGATTTCTTCCAGCACAAAGACAAGCACTACCTCCTGGCCGTAGATTACTTTTCAAGAGATGTAGAGATTTGCTAAGTCTCGAAGAACGTGAACACTGCGCAGACTGTTGTGAAGATGAAAAAGATCTTCAGCAGATATGATTAGCACGAATTTAAGGAATTTTGCGTAGACTGGGGAATTGAGCACATAACATCATCTCCAAAATATCCGCAAGCAAATGGAGAAGTAGAAAGGGCCGTCCAAACAATGAAGATCATCCTGAAGAAGAGTGGTGACGAGTACTTAGCTCTCCTGAACTACAGAGATTCTCCACTACACAACGGCTATTCTCCTGCGCAACTGAGCATGGGACGTAAACTACGCACTCGAGTTCCTTGTCATCCGGATGAGCTGACGCCAAAGACCCCAGACTACAACCACCTCAGGAAAAAGGAGAGGGAGTATCGTACAATAATGAAGTTAAACTACGACCGCAGACACAGCAGTAGAGGGAGAACAGCTATCACCTGGCGACCGTGTATGGATACCAGACCTTAAGGCAGAAGATACGATGCGGAACATGTAGCTCCAAGGTCGGTAGTCATACAGAGCCCTAATGGAAAAGTGAGAAGAAACCGGAGAATGACGAGAAGAATGCTTGGAGGAAGTCCTCCAGTCGTATCTCGTGGTGCAAGCCGTGAAATCCTCGAGCCACTGGCAACAAGAGTTACGATGTCAAATATTACTTCAGCCTCGAGAGCAAACCAGGAAGCACCCAGAAACCCGCTTGTTCCTGACAGTCAAGACGAGGTAGAGTAGCCAGCCAAACCATGCGGAAGTCCACAGCCGGATAAGCAGCTGACCCGTCTTAGACCAAGAGCGGCTCTTAAGGTGGCTCGACTGGGTTTTTGAGTGACGATACCTTTAAACTTTGAGAAACTTGTGTACCACCACAAACGATCCAATGGAAAATCTATTGCCATAGCTGTACTAGAGAAAGATTAAAGTTTCAGATGCGGTTAGTTTTATGGAAATCAAAGTTGCCATAGCAACGCTATGACGTCATTCCCTGTTTTACATAATACTGAATTGTCATCAAGAGATAATTTTGGAAAACGCTCTCTGGATCTTCGACCTGACGTACTTGTCCTAAGGTCTACAAAATTTTACAAATTTTTATGGAAGCGTTTTCGAGAAAATTTCGGGTGAAGTTTTAAGGTGTCAAAATACAACAAAAACATCCAAATACCTTGAGTGAAAATCTCTACGAAATCGTCCATTTGAATTCTATAAACGTTGGCTTGAATATGAACTGGTCTGGAGTGTTATTTCGCGTTTTTATAAAAAATTGACCTTAAAATGGTCACGAATTTAAAAGCGATAGATGAATTTTGTTAAAACTTAGTTCTCATGAAGATTAATTAATGTTCAATACAACTGCCAAGTTTCAAATTCATTGAAACGTTCTAAGGCTGTCAATTTTCAGCCTCAACGTGGTTAATATTGAACTAATTTTCACGCAATTGGTTTGTTGCTCTCTAATCTAGGAGCCAGCTCCGAAAAAATGTTGATTCGTTGCACCCCCTGCTATATTTGTCTGAATAGCACAAAATGATAGCACAATATCCAAGGAATACGGAATGATATTTTTTATTGCTGGGCCAGCGGGACATCATCCCGATATCGGGTTTTTTCCACCGGGTACCTTTTAGTCCGGCTTTGCTAATTATGCAATTTTTTATTCTGCCATGGAGTTTCAAATAACTGTAAAGTATAGAAAAATTTGGTCCAAATTCTCCAAACTTGGACACAGCAGTAAACATTAATCATTCTCAGATTTAAGCAAATTTCAAAGTTGTTTCCATGGAAACTGTTGCTATGAGACGCAATTAATTCAGTTCGTAGAGTTACATAAATTTTCCTTGTTTGAAATCGAAAATGATTTTAGGAATAGTTGTCTACCAGTGCTGTGTAGCACGATTTTATCACATTTTGTCAACTAAAGTGTTTTTATATCTTAGTCTGCTAAAAATAGATGTCATGTGTTACTGTTTCCAAGCGTCAAACCTCAAAGTTTGACCAATGGACGCTTCCAGACACGCCACAGTCGTTTTCGCTTTCTCGTATTGGACACACATGAAAACTATAGTTCCTAATCTTATAGTTATTGCAATAACCATAGCTCCAGGAAGAGCAAGTAACATCCAGGATTGCACGCAGAGGGGGCCCACGCCACCCCATGATAGGTATCACCAGAAACCCATAAGTGGGTTGAAACGTGCAACTGTCTCTTGTACACTTCAAAACAATTTTCCGATTATTCAATTTGCTAAGAAGTTGTTACTGCCATATTTGGAAAATCAAGATAAAAATATTAACTAATCAATTCGCTAGAACAACTTGCTTCCAATCTCGAGGGACCGAGGGGTTTCTAAATATGGTACTAAGCAAAAACTGAATATTCGGAAGCTGTGAATGCGCGTTACACGTTTCAACCCACTTATGGGTTTCTGGTATCACAAACCGTCCTCATCTATAAACGTTCCCCCATAACACATATAATTCTGTCACATATGAAGTAATACGAAGTATTTCTTAAACAATACCAGGAGCCCATTACTAGGAGCGTGCAACTGCCCTATATTCCTGTCACGGCGTTTTCTCAAACGAATTTATTTTTAGATTTCAATTTACCACGAATATCAAACTCCCGCAGACACGCAAATCTCCGATGACCATTATGAATACTGACATACAGCAGAATAGAGATGAGAAATGCAATTAGTGTATTTTTATTCTGTCGATATACCCGCTTAAGGCCGCCATTTTTTTCTTATTTCATGGATCATATTACTGATGTGGACCAGAACTGCCCTTTTTCGCGGGAAAATATAGTCTAAAAATAAATTGTCTGTGAAAACGACGTGACATAGGCTTAGTATGGGAGTTGCACGCTCCTAGTAATGGGCTCCTGACAATACTTGTTGCTGCGGAACGAGCACAGCGAGTGAGCAGCAACATAATCAGGATTTAAGAGAATTATATAAGAAAAAAATATAAGCTAGGAAAAATCTCGAATTGATCGCTTTTTACCAGAATTCACTGCGCCACGAACACATTTTAGGCCAGAATGCAATGCGCCACGAACAATAGCCTCGCTTGCTGCTTCAAGGTCCCAGTCGAAATCGGAACTGAAGTGTAGAAGACTACCGCGAGTTGAGCGAGGACTGTGAGGCATGGTGATAGGACCGTTGGATAGCAAAGGTTTTCGAAGATTGTACGGAATAAAAGACAAATTTATTTTGAAATCACTCCGACAGCGGTCGATGAGACTGAACTGAGCTGAGCGCGTGGGGACGCGAAACCTGAGCTGAGCGCGTGGAGACGCGAACACGATACGGCTAGCTAGTAACGCAACATACTCATTATCAATAATTAGCCTAAATTTTCACACCTTCCTCGTGGTGAACGCGTCCTTTGCTCAACCATATTCTACAGACATTGCAAGATCTTGATGCGTGAATTACAAAACAAAATTAGTCTTATCAGTTGGAGTTTTCGTCGATTCATCCCGGTTATATTTGCTGTGCTTCTCCTCAAAAAAAAAAACAAAGAGAAAATTCTGTAATACCAGCGAGACGATAAAATAGCATTATTACAACAAATTTACCGCAGCAATTACTATCTTTTGGATACACTAGTGTGTAATCATAAGTGCCTAAATCTGAACTAAACAAACTTCCTCCAAAACAAGCACCACTTTTATGGTCTCCTCTTAGCAGAGAGTGTTCTGATAAGTTTAAGTTTCGTCAGTAGTATAGGAGGGATGAAATTAACCCCTTTTTGTGGAATCTCATTAACTTTTTGGTGGAATAAATTAACATGTGTGACGTCATAGCCTTTTGTCTTGATCTCATAAATAAAATGCGGTGGAATCTTATTAATTTGCGGTGGAATACATTAACGCCATGAGCTATTATTCTCATGAATAAAATGCTGTGGAATCTCATTAACGTGCGGTGGTATACATTAACGTGAAGTGGAATCTCATTAACGCCTTATGTGAAGATGATGTACATTTGTATCACCTTATTTGGTAATGATGTACACTTGTATCACCTTATTTGGAAATGATGCACACTTGTATCACCTTATTTGGTAATGATGGAGATGATGCACACTTGTTTCATCTTATTTGGTAACGACAGACACATTTTCAATGACGTTATAAGCGGTGATGGCTGGTGTAACCAGTTTGACAGGGTTCCTTCCGGTTTCACAATCTATTGTTTGGTAAGCATAAAAGCTCTCGCGCTGTCCACCGTATCATTCTCTAATCGAGACTTGAGAAGCATTAGATCTCAACCAGTTCACCACTTTGGAAGAGTTTGAAAATTGTATCAGGAACAGCGATTTTTCTAGTAATCAGCTTTTGGATTTGAATGATGGCCTTGACATTTCCAGCAGAGGTATGTAATCTTAATTTTGGTTGTTGCCTCTTATTATCAGAGAGGGTTATATTCTTTTAGTAACACGGAGTTTTATTCCAGGGTTCTCCTGAAGTGTTCGATTCCGATATTCCTTCGGAAGTGCTGGAGCCATGGAACGATTGGGAGAAAGAGTTTGAAACTACCACAGCGCTGGTAAGTATTTTATTTTGTCCTTGTCCGAACGATAAATTCGGTGTCAACAAATGATTTTTTTTCTAGGGAACACAAGCACGTGTGGTACAACCATCACAAAGTGGAGCGGGCAGAAAACGACCAGCCGAGGTAGGTATTGTTAGTAAATACTTTAGTAGTTCACAATTTATTTATTTAAACACGTAGTTTGTCGAGGTATTTATACCATTTACGTTGATTTTGTAGGATGATTTAGACCCCACTCCTCCTAAGAGGGCCCGCTATGCTGTCTTTGGAAAGAAACACCAGTGTTCCAAGTGTGACAAGACATTTCATCGACCCGATTCTTTGAAACGACACGAGAAACAAGTCCACGAGCGCCGAGGAGCTCAACGGGAATACAAATGTACTACCTGCGGAGACGTATTCCACAATATGGCGCCATTCCGAGCACATCTGAAGACGGCTCACATTAAACGTTCTTCAACTAAGAAACGCCCAAGGGACGAGGGATCAGGTAGGGAGCAGTAAACTTTTCTGTTATATGCAGTAAGTTAAAACTATATTTTGCGTTAAGAAGTAGTCCTATGTAAATTTGTGTTACTTCATGCAACACAATAGGTGGTAGGGCACGTTTGAACACGTCTTTTGTTTGAAAGCTATGTCGTATGCAAATGTCCGGTGAACGAAGTGAAGTGGAACAATTTCTTTGTGTAGATGATTAGTCGTATGGAAATTTTAGCCACGGTATTTTAAAACAATAGAGGCTAGGGTATGTTCGAACACTTCTTTTGTTTGCCTTTGTTCAGAGGCTAAACACAATAGATTTTAGACATGATGAGTCAAGTCTTTTGTTTAGAGAGTTAATCCCACTGAAATTTGAAGTGAAAGATCAGTGAAGTGGAACTCGGATTAGTCGTATGCTAATCTGGCTAGGTTAAACAATAGAGCATGTTTGAACAAGTCTTTTGTGTGAGAGATTAGTCCTTTTATCTAACTTAACAATGAAGCTTGGACAGGTCTTGTATTTGGGATTATACATTAAAATTTTATTTCCTGTTTAGAACCAAAACCCAAGAAAGTGAAGCCCAATCCTATCGAGAAAAAAGCAACTTCAAGTTCCAGCTGGCAGGAAGATCCAAGAACCTTGACAAACCTTCCCACAGACCAGCAAAGTTCCGTCCCTGAGTACCGTCGCCATTGGCATCAAATAAGGACTCGATTCAACCGCCAAAACAGACTCCTGGATTGGTACAACTATCGTTTGTCATCCCTCCAACCTCAAGAGATTTAAAACCACCTGGACGAGATCTTCACCGACCAGTCTACCATATTCAAGTTAAACGTTTCATTTGGATTCATTCTGAGAAACAACGAGACTGGCGAACTGCAATATTATTATGCTTCCCGAAACAACGAACAAGTATTCGAACAACCCTTCCAGATTGCCACAGCAGCCGATCTCCAGCAAGTCCGCGAAGCATTGAACAACCTCGATGTATTGGAATGGGTACGCCAACGTCGCCCCAACTCTAAATGGGTGGTGGATACTGTCACCAACATCACCTTTTTTATCACCAAGATCCGAGGTCACCCCATAGGAAGAGGTCAAAATCTGCCCCATTACATTGTAGAAAATCGTGGAATCATCCCCTTGGACCGCAATGCACGGACTGGTAAAGCCTACCACGACAATCTTTGCTTCTTCCGTGCCTTGGCTGTCCATAACGGTTGCCATCCTAAAAATCTGGAGCGAGACGCAAAGCATTACTTCCAGAGATATCGTGAAACGCTATTCGACCAAAAGAAGTTTTGTGGGGTGAAACTCAAAGAACTCCATGATCTTGAGCAACTCTTCGAAGTCAACATCTTTGTATACGCGTTGGAGCCCACCAAATCCGATGGAGAGGAAGATGACGGCGATGAACAGAAAGAGGATGATGATTCCAAGCCGGAGATTGCCGCTCAGCTGATTCACCGATCCCTTTTCCATTACCCAAGTACCCTCTACCTCAACCTGTACCAAAATCACTTATCATACATTAAAAACATGAGGCATTACGCCAAGTCTTACTGCTGCTCGCGATGCGCAAAATACTGGAAAGACGGATTCAGGCTGAATCGTCACGAGCGAACCTGTGAAGCAAAGGTTCATTACGCATTTTCTGGCGGTGCGTACAAGACACCACCCACCATCTTTCAGCTGCTCGAAGATGAAGGCTTCACCATTCCACAACAACTAAAGTACTTTCCATACAGAGCGACCTTCGACTTTGAATGCATGTTCAACCCCCACACCAGTCTCGATGATACAGAGAAACTCACCTGGAGCGCCAAGCATATCCCTCTAAGTGTCAGTGTCTGCTCCAATGTTCCAGACTATGACCAACCCAAGTGTTT
Source organism: Dendrophyllia cribrosa (assembly GCA_024195265.1). Classification (NCBI taxonomy): domain Eukaryota; kingdom Metazoa; phylum Cnidaria; class Anthozoa; order Scleractinia; family Dendrophylliidae; genus Dendrophyllia; species Dendrophyllia cribrosa. The sequence continues at coordinate 19,533,470 of JAJLRJ010000004.1, forward strand.
TGTGTCAGATGGGGACTCCAAACAGTTCGTCAAAGAGATGTTAGACTACCTCGTCAAAATCAGTGAAGAAAGTTGTCATCTCATGAAGCAAGAGTTTTCATTCCTATTTGAAGCTATAGACCAAAAGCTTGAAGACCTCAAGCAAAAATCAGAACAACCGACCAGAGAAAGTGATACAGATATTAGCGTCCAAGAAGATGGAGAGCGATGATGAAGAAGAAGACATAGAATCTGAGACAGAAGAAGATCGTGCTTTCCTGGATGATGAAGTGGAAAGTGAGCAAGGTTCCTCGTTTTACCGAGCTTTAGATCGCGAACGCGAGAACCAGAGTGATGATGAAGAGTATGTCGAAGATAAACCAGAAGTTAACAGCCCTGAACCTCAGAAGAAAAAAAGACCACCCCTTGAAGAAACTGAGAGAGAGATTCGAGGAATATATGCAAGAACTTCCAGTCCTAGGCTTCAATTCTGGCAAATATGACTTGAATGCGGTCAAAGAATTTCTGTTTCCTGTCCTGGTCCAAGAAGAAGGCGTTCAATTTACCATTAAACGCAACAACAACTTCATGTGCTTGAAGACCCCACATCTCCGTTTCCTGGATGTCACCAACTTTCTGGCGCCTGGGTTCAGTTACGATAAGTTTTTCAAAGCTTACGAATGTCCACAAACCAAAGGCTTCTTCGCATATGAATGGATGGATTCTCTGGCGAAGTTACAACACACTACGCTTCCACCTCACGAAGCCTTCTTCTCGTCCCTTAAAGTGCCCCTGTGATCAAATTTTTGATTTTCATTTTTTTACATTTTCGTCTACAATTAGACTTTCTTGCCAAATTTCAATTCATTACGAACATCAGAAGTCATTTTATTTAAATATTTATTTCCGAGAATTTACGGCCGCCATTAATCAACATTGTTCCAAGGCTTAGTTGCGAATGGGAGAAAGTGACGTCAAAGACTCAGACATACCTCACGGGTTGAAATTATAATAACAATAAGAATTGAAAATCATGCGAAAAGCAACAAAAACTTTGGACTTGTTCTTCGTGCAATTTTCTATGCTGATTGTTATTATAATTTCAACCTGTGAGGTATGTTTGAGTCTTTGACGTCACTTTCTCCCATTCGCAACCAAGCCTTGGAACAAGGTTGATTAATGGCGGCCGTAAATTCTCTGAAATAAATGTTAAAATAAAATGACTTCTGATGTTCGTAATGGATTGAAATTTGGCAAGATAAGTAAGAAAGTCTAATAGTACACGAAAATGTAAAAAAATGAAAATCAAAAATTTGATCATAGGGGCACTTTAAAAACGAAAATATATCTGATGAAGAGTACCAGTACTGCCAACAAGTGTGGTCTGAAAACAACATGCAGACATTTAAAGATTTCCTGGTTTGGTATAACAACCTAGATGTGCAACCCTTTTGCGAGGCCCTGGAAAAGATGTGCGCTTTCTGGAAAGACAAGAACATTGACATGTTAAGACAAGGCATCTCTATTCCCGGAGTCACTTTGACGTACCTCTTCACCACCCTGGAATCCGGTATCTTCTTCTCCTTATTTGACGAGAAAAACAAAGATTTGTACTATCTCTTCAAGAAAAATATGGTGGGTGGCCCTAGTATCATCTTCCATCGATATCACGAGGCAGGGAAGACCAAGATTAGAGAAAAAGAGACGGAAGATCAAGGAAAAGAACCAAAGATGTGTCGAAAGATCGTGGGCTACGATGCAAACGCACTCTATCTCTGGGCTATCATGCAAGATATGCCGACTGGATCATTTACCAGACGAAGTGAAGAAACAGGCTTCAAGAGAGAAAGTTCCTCCAAGATGGCAACGGAGTGGCTAGAATGGAAGGCTAAAGAAAAAGGAATTCACATACGCCATCAAATGAACGATACAGAAAAACGTATTGGAGAAAGACGAATCCCCGTGAATGGTTTCCACGGTCCGTCTCAAACAGTCTACCAGTTTCAAGGATGCTGGTGGCATGGCCATGATTGCCACCTTACGAAAGGAAAAGAAATGAACGAAGTCAGGAAAAAACCCATGGCCGAGCTTAGGGAAGAGACCAGAAAAACTTCAAAGTACATCAAAGACCAGGGATACAATCTCGAGGAAATGTGGGAATGTCAGTGGCGCCGACTTAAAAGAACCAACACCACAGTACAGCAATTCCTGTCCACCAAGTTTCAGCGGCCGCTTGACAACCACAAGAACCTGACTCAAGACCAAATCCTGAATGCCATAAGAAATGAGTCCCTCTTTGGCGTTGTGGAGTGCGATATCCGAGTACCTGACCATCTAAAACCCAAGTTTGCAGAAATGCCACCCATTTTCAAGAATACAAACATATCTAGAGAAGATATTGGACCTTACATGCAGGCCTTTGCCGAGGAGCAGAAAATCATGTCTCAGCCACGTCGGAGCTTGATAGGTAGCTACTTTGGTGAGAAGATCTTGTTGGCTACACCGCTCGTAAAATGGTACCTGAGCCACGGATTAGAAGTAACTTACATCTACCAAGTGGTGGAGTATACACCGGTTCCTTGCTTTCAACCCTTTGGAGAAGCTGTCTCTGACGCCAGGCGAGCGGGAGATGTTGACCCCAACAAGACCATCATTGCGGATACGATGAAATTGGTAAGTTGTTTCATTTGGCAAAACTAGGGTGGGAACATGTTTTGACGTATAGACAACTGAAATCAATCTTTTGTTTGTAGGTTGGAAATTCAAGCTACGGGAAAACGATCACGGATCAGGAGCGCCATCGAGAAGTCAAGTTTTGTGAAGAAACCAAGGCTTCTCGCCTCATCAACACACCATTTTTCAGACAAATTGACTCCATTGACGAGGTCACGTACGAGGTCCAATCTTGCAAGAAAACAATCAAATTAAATCTACCCATGCAAATAGGATTTTTTGTCTACCAATATGCAAAACTAAGAATGCTTCAATTTGATTTTGATTTTCTGGATAAGTATCTAGATCGTAGTGATTATCAGTACTGTGAGATGGACACTGACTCAGCCTATATTGCGATTTGGGGGTCGTCGGTGGAAGGTTCAGTAAAACCAGAACTGAAAGAGGAATTTCAACATGACAAGTGCAACTGGTTTCCAAGAACCGATACACCAGAACATAAAGCTTATGACAAGAGAACACCCGGTTTATTTAAGGAGGAGTGGTCGGGAGAAGGAATCATTGGATTAAGTAGCAAGACCTATTATTGCTTTGGCTCGTATGAAAAATTCAGTTGCAAAGGTGTGAACAAAAAATGTAATGAAATCAACAAACAAAAGTATCTTAATGTTTTACTAACAAAGCAAAGCAGTTCAGGACACAATAAAGGATTCAGGGTTGTTAATAACAGCATGTATACGTATGAACAAATTCGGGATGGATTCTCCTATTTTTATCCCAAACGAAAGGTCTTGGAAGATGGTGTCACCACCCGTCCTCTTGACATTTAAATGTTGTTCATCGCTTTTTCTTTAAGATGATGTATATAGAGTTTTATTCCTCAGAAGTGGCTTTCAAAGCCGATTGTAAATGTAAGTGTTTGACTTGTTAATAAACTGTTTGAATTTAATTATGGTTTGTTTCCTGATGGAATTCCTATTCGTTTTCCGAGGGGGAAAAATGACATTTATTTGTCCTCACAAACTTCGGTACATTTATTTGAAACAAATGTTAATACACCGCTTGCAAATTGCGCTTTCATCTCCCAGAAAAGAGAAAGTGAATAATTCCCACCCAAAACACACTCGTTCTCAGACCCCGACGGTTAAAGGACCTGGGTAATGAATTAACCCCTTCAGCTGACAGAGCTGAATAACGACTGCGCAAGTCACAAACGCGCGCCAGGAAACTGGGGATCAAGCCTTACGAAAATGGCGGCATTTTCAAAAAAATTAAGTCGGGTTTTTTATGTAGACTCAAGAGTGGTCCTGCAAACTTAAGCTTGAAACTTTCACAAAAGTTAATCTAGTTAATGGGACGAAACATATCTCTTGTACACCGAGGTTTAATCGTTGAACACCGCTTGAAAATTTACCGCGAAGTGACGAGTCCGCGCCGCGGCGCGAAAATGCAGTTCGTGCGGGTTGCGTTAAGCCTACCTTTAATTTCAATTTAACGAATTTTCCGATGGACAAACTTGCTGGTTCCACAAAAACACTCGAACAGGAGAAGATTGAAGAGATTGTAGAGGGAAAATGAGAAGATTCAGCAGTCAGCTATTTCGAGATATGTTGGCGGAAACATTCCGGAAATTTTTTTCAATGTTTGACCGTATTGGATCCCTTTACCTGCTTATCATTCTGGTGTGAGGTGGTACAAACAATGCTACAAAACGGCAGATGAGCTGTTCCAAAATGGAAAGATTATAATCCTCCTGAAAGGGTGATGCCTTACTTTTATATTTCATTGATCACACTATAAAAGAAAAACATGTTCGACATAAATCTCTTTTGAGCCTGCTCAAACTAGTTTTTTTTATTGACTTTTGTTTGACTAGAGGCAGATTGGTTGATGGACTGAATACAAAACTAGACAATATGTAATATCTTTTTAAAAAAGGGAGATTCCCCTTTCTCTGGTAACCAAATCAAACTGTACAGCATGTGGTTTTATTAAAATTTTTATTTTTTATTAAATACAAAACTGGTTTTTGTCAGCTGTTTAGTGCTCCGTATGTTGTCCTTTACCCTGCTTTCCTGGAGTAGGTTGCAAGTCTTTCATCCACCTAAAAGGGGAAATAAAATAAAAGCATGTCAGCATTTTTGCTAGTCTATATTACTACTTCGCCTTCCAGACATTTTAAGTTAGATATAAGGACAAACCTTATTTTTCTCTCTGCCTTCACATTTTTTTAAACCCTGTGCCCCTTTTATTTTATTTTTTACTTTCCAAGTACTTGCTCTCCATCAATGTGATGATTCTTAGCAAGTGGTCAGCAGCCTTACTAATAATATTAAATAATAATAACAATAAATACAAATAATCAGAACATATCTAGCTTAGCTCGGAAAGAATATACAGTTTGTGCCTCAACAACATTCAGGGATAAGCTATTCCAGTCCCTGATTGTATTAGGAAAAAAAGAAAACAAATGATAATTTGTTTCAGATGCCGGGACTTTATACGAAAATTTATGCATGTTCCTGCTAGAGTGACCAGTAGGCTCCAGATACTTTACCCAGGCTTTTGGCCAGAAATTGAAAAGTGGGCATCCTGAATATATTTCCTATCGTAAATTTTTAAAGAATTAGGTGCAATTTTCATGAATTTCTTCAAAAAGTGGGCGTTTAGAGGACGCCTGGACACCCTATTGGATAAAGGCTTGCCTCTACCCACTCCCAGAAGAAACTATTATACCATTTTGTTAATACATTAATATTTTGTTATGTACTACCACTATCCCTGACTAATACTGGCTTGCATATGTTACAGATCAAATTTGATTTCAGGTTAATTTTGATTTTTCTTTGTTTGATGTTCATTATCATAGATTAGCATAGAAAAGGACAATGGAAAATCAAAATTAACCTGAAATCAAATTTGACCTGTAACACATACATGTATGATACACTGTAAAACCATTATAATGTCACTGGATGTTTTTTTATTGAACTGATGTTCCCCCCATACATCACATCTGTCCCCAATAATTGGGACTATATTTCCTAGGATAATAGCTGTCCCTTGATTAATTGCCCTCCTCAAATAATTGTCCCCCTTCGGTGGAAATATTGGAAATAATCACCTCCCTCGATTAATCGCACTCCATCCCCTCCTTCTTGTTTCACCTCCTCCTAGTCAGGTTAAAAATTTTACTTCTTGTATAGGAAACAAGTTTTGATTTAATCGTTACAATAACAATCATTACAGAAAAGTTACAAAAGCGCAGGTTTCATAGAGTGTTTCTATAGTGACATACACTGTACATGCATTTGTCACTCTTTCATTTATTTTTTGGAACTCCCTAACTATTAGCACATTAGCACTTCCTGCAAGCTATATTTGAAATAACCGCCCACATCCATTGATCACCTCCCCTCAAATAATTGCCCCTTTTTTAAGTGGAAAAATTAATAATTGCCTCCAGCTATTATTTGAGGACATATGGAATTGGTGTTAAAGAGCCAAAAAAATAAAACCATTATAATATATATATTTCTTTACAAATTCTTTATATGTTTAGACAAAAACTGTATACTTGATGTTAACGAATTTAGAAAATAGCTGTCGCCACTAAAAATTTTGCAGGACCACAAGATTACTACTGACATTGAAGTCATTGAATTGTTGGATATCAAGCAGAGAAGAAGTTTCGAACAAGAGAAGCAGCGCTTGCTTATGAGTTCAGCACCAGAGAAGTCCCGTAGTCATCATTTCACTGGCTGTTTTTTATTGAACTGATGTCTTTTCATTGTGTTTTACTCTGCATTTTTCTTGTTCGGATTTACAGCAGTTTAATAGATAGTGTAAATTAACAAATGCGGTTAATTTATTAAGTTTTAATACTGGGTAAAGTGTTGAAATGAAGCACGCTCAAAAGATGGTGATTATACCGGAACATTTATTACAGAGCATGGAGACAGAACGGCGTTTAACTGCTCCTGCTCAACTTCCAACTCTGACGAGATTAGATCAAGACATGAAGCAAATCATGGAGTCTCCTTTACCAGAAGACCAAAACGTCCTCATGTTGGATCAACTTCTACAGCGGTATCAAGGACTGACAAAACAAATGAAAACGGAGTCGACGATAAAACCGACTGTGGTCCTTTCCAAACCAGATCCTTTGCCTGCTACAGAGATATCAAGCAAAACAGACGTCAGTACACCTGCAGAGGCGTCCAGGAAAAGAGACCTCAATACATCTCAATCAAAGTCTACAAAAATGTCAAGAAAACTGCCTGCGACACCTGTGACTACAGTGGAATCGAAAATTCCTCGCCGGATAGAAACGATGCCTTCTATTTCACCCGAGGAAATGGATACCCCGCCTGATTCAACACGCAAATCATCTAATAAATGGAAGGCGAGAACACCCATGGTGGTCAGGTTACGGAGCAGGAAACGATGGGAACATTATTAAACTAAACATTACTTATGTAATAGGTTGATAAATTACAAGTATCCTTTTGTTACAGCTCTTGTGAATTCAATAAAACATTTGAAAGTGTACGAAAGATGGTATTGGTGTGAGCTTATTTTATTTACCCCACAATGATAACGTGAAATCGATGTTAACCCATCTTATCGTGTAGATTATCAATGTCTGGTTGCGAATGAAATGTGAGAATATAAACTTTGAGTTATATTTTAGTTTTGACAATTGGAGCTTGTTTGAACATCAAGTAATACAAACTGTGTGATCTTTGTATTAAAGAGTGCTTTAACCAAGATAAAGTTGATCTCCAAATGTTTTCTCACAAAAAAGAACTAATAGATTGAATTCTGACGAATTATGCGCATTGGGAACTATAGTACTCAATGACCAATGATACGAACCAATGTTAATGAGATACCACCGCATTTTATTCATGAGAAAAACCCTACTTAATGTATACCACAGCACGTTAATGAGATTCCACCGCATTTTATTCATGAGATCAAGACAATAGCTTATGACGTCATCGGCGTTAATTTATTCCTGCGCACGCTAATGAGATTCCACCGCATTTTATTTATGAGATCAAGACAAAGGGCTATGACGTCACACATATTAATTTATTCCACCTAAAAGTTAATGAGATTCCACAAAAAGGGGTTAATTTCATCCCTCCTATACTACTTTCGTCGTTCATATACAGGCAGGCTTCTGTGCAGGGTATGCAATTTGCCTTGCATTGACATAAGGCATCTTTCTTGCATACTGAACGGTTGAATTTGCAGATTTTCAGCTGTAAAAGACTTGTCGGTGCGGGATTTTTCGTCATCAATGCCATCCTAATATTTTGTGGCAGACTATAGCTTCTGGAAGGAAGATCGACTTTCGTTGTTTTCGTATTTCTGACAGAACATCCAGTATCTTGCAAGGTCTGCTGTGGCGGTTCTATCAAAACTGTCACTGGTGAAGAGAACAGAAAACAATTAAGGTAATTCACAAGATTGCATAGTAAGTTTTGTTGGAGGGATCTCATGGCTGTTCTGGGACCCTGGTACTGCTGCATAGTGTCTTCAGTGTCTTCCCTTTGCCGCTGGAAGATAACCCGCTCGTGTTGTCACATCGCGTGTGCTAGCATGGCCATGGAGACTTAGAATCCCATCACACACTGCACTGCCGGTTTTATTCTGGAGATTGTGGATAGGTATGTAACGGATCTTGTATTGTATGTATTGGTCTTGAACGACAGCACGTTGCACGGCAGAGATGTAAAGACGTACACGAAAAGCAGTACGAAATCTGTCTCACGGAACTGGATGACGATCCTTCCACAGGTTTCTGAAGCGTGCTTACAATACAGAGGGATTCTTGTATCTGCCTATTCGTGGTCATTCTGAAGCTCTGACGAGACTATCAAGGACGTCTTATGGTTACACTATACTTCGCCTGCATTGGTTTGGTCACAGAAGCTTTCTGCGATCAATAACCTCTTTTCAGGTCGGATCATCGACTTCTTTGCCATCTCACATCATGTATAGCAACTGAAGGAAATGCGCTACTGACATTACTAATTGCTAATTTATTTGGCACTAATTTATTTGGCCCGGTGCTTCGGGATTGGAGTCTTGTCAGAGTTGATATGGATTTCAAGCGAACTGCTCACTCCTCGCCGTTTTCTTTCTCCTTCTTTGTTGGAATGTTGGCTGCTTTTAATAATTCTCCTGGCTAAGTTTCGCTGTGATTACTTTAAACAGCTATTTTTAAAAATGGCTCATCGAGCTGACTTCAGAGATTGCGATCCCATGCCACCGAAGATCAAAGCCGCTTCCACCTCACCTTGCCTATTCTAAAGTAGGCTAATAAATGACCAAACCAGATTATGTCAGCATGGTAACTTCTTTCTCTTCTGCCCTTATGATTTTGCCCTTCTTGCACAAAGACGCAATCGTCATCATGTAAGCCTTTGTGATTTTATCCCAAAAATCAATGGCATCGCTGGGAAGCCTTTTAATCTCGTTAATGCGCATAGGCATAAACGAGATTTAGGAATTAATACAAAAAGGGACAAAAGTTGTTAACAAAGGTCCATTGTTAACTTTTGTCCGGGGGGGTTACTTCTTTCTTCTTTATAGAAGCTATATTAGGGTATTGAGGATATGGTTGGTTAAACCGGTTAGGATTTCAAGAAGGGCGTCACATACCGCCACTAAAATTTTTGAGGAGCACCCCGGACCTATTGTTAATTTCCCTAGGGTATTGGGATGTCAGAACTTGTCATGAACTTGTCATATCTCACATTACGTCACCGCAAAGGTATTTAAGTTCTTATTAAGTTTCGATATCTCACGTTACCTATCAAGAAATATCAATGTTTCAAATTTTCAATCATTTGTCGTAAAGCCATTAAAGCTGCTTTAGAAGGGTAAAAATAGGTCAAATCCGTTTTCTTGGGAAACGCGGTTTGAGAATTTCACAGTGTATTTTTACGAATGGAGACGTTTTAAGGAAGTTAAATGGGACGGAAAAGTTTGTGTTTTACTGATGAGCGATATGGCAGAGCAAAATAGCATGAACTTTGGGTTTGTTTGGAATACTGAATCATTGCTATTATGGTTTGGTTATGCAATACTATGGGAAAGACGTCATAGTTTTGGTGATTTAGCTACCGTGCACGAGCAAATTTTTGCGGAAGGAAAATTTTGTGGATTGCCCGACTGAATTTGTTTTGCGGGAGGAAATTTTTGCGGGTCGAGACAGTTAACATTTCTGCTGGGAGGAAATGTTTGCGGATTTCTTGTCAAATATAAATAAAATCCAAGGCATCGGTATTAAACTGCAATTTTATTTCTTGACCGGAGGTTTCTATAGTTCTCATAGTTATGGTTGCTGTTCTGGCGCCAATATGAACATAAACAACGAGAAAACTAGTGAGTGAATTATTGTACGTTGTTGTAAAAACGTATCAGTAATATGATAACAGTCTCTGGTTCTTTTGAGGACGTGTCTGGAGTTGAATCGGGAATACAGATGACTGTTGTGCCGGTCGCCTCGAAGTTATGAGAGCAATATGTTCACTGTTAAAAAGTTCCTGTTAAGCCGATATACATCATTAAAACAAGTAATTTTTTTCTGCGGGAGTATATTTCTGCGGTGGAAAATTTAATACAAAATAAAATAATAATGAATAATAATGCAACAACAGACAACCTTGTCTAACTCCCGTTCGAGCGAAAAGGCCGACGAGAGCCATCCATTGTTTATAACGCACGAGGTAATATTGGTGTAAACAATGTTTACCCAGCGCCGGAAATTTTGGCCGAAATTAAAGCGCTCTAAAACGGGTTGCAAAAAGCCGTGATTAACCCGGTCGAAAGCCTTTTCCTGATCCAGGCTAATAACAGCGGCCGAAGGCTGTTTATGGTTTACATAGTCGATTGTATCCCGGATCAGAAAAAGGTTTTCAAAAATACTGCGGTCAGGAATCCCGCATGTTTGATCTTCGCTGAGAATCAGCGGTATAACCTTACGTGGTCGGTTGGCTAGTACTTTAGTACAAATTTTATAATCTGTGTTTAACAGAGAAATTGGTTGCCAGTTTTTCAAGTCTAACTTGTCGTCCTTCTTGTAAAGCAGGCGGATAATTCCTTGACGTTGTGTGTCAGAGAGTGATCCGTGTTTAAAAGAGTATTAAAATTTAGCATGTCTGATCTACTAAATCGTGACTTAATAGACCCCAGAAGAGACGATGAAATTCAAGCGGAAATCCATCTGCCCCCGGCGATTTGCCTGATTGCATTTGTGAAAGAGCCTCTTGACACTCGAAGAGTGCGAGGTCACCTTCGCATTTCTCGTGGTCTTCGGATGCCAGAGTTTTATCCAGTTGGACTAAAAGCCAGTCTTGGCTAGATAAATAAACTTGTTCAGCCGAATAGAGGTTACGATAAAAATCGCGACATTCGCGAAGAATATTTTTATCGGAATTCACGGTTGAATTGTTGGCACGTAACTCTGTAATTGAGTCGCGTGTCTGTCGCTGATTTTCAAGCTGGTAGAAATACTTGGTCGGTTTTTTCCCCAGCTCTATCCACTGTTCTTTACTGCGAATGATGGCTCCTTGGATTACAAAATTTAAATAAGAAAGGAAAAGCGAAATGAATTCTGGTAGTTGTAGTCAAATGACGCCATCGTGCAAATGGCCTATTTTGGTTACAGGGGGGTGGGGGTGTCGTTGCTGGTTGCGGTAGTGGGGGCCGGGGGGGCCTCTGGTGTCCCCCCGGGCGCTAGAGTCTCGTGGTTCGCCTCGCGGCGTTTCGCTTTCGGGCAGTCTCAGAGACTCTGGGGCAGTCTTTAACAACGTGCTCGGTAGCATAGTATTGGCTGGCCCGTGTACTTAAAAAAAACTCGAGCCCTTGAGTGACTAATTTGCGTGGTACTGCCTTTTGTAAACGTGTGAATTCTACGACATGGATGCCGTTCTCGATGTGCTCGTAGCCCGGGGCTTTGAAGCAAAGCCGGAGGACTGCTCGCGCTTTGAGGTCGCCGTTTTGTTCCAGGAGTTGTAGCAGGTTTTCATCGGGGAATTCAACGGGAACGAAGCATGACACGTGTAGTCGTGTAGTGCTTTCTGCCTTAAAAGGCGTAAAGGGATAACGCGGCTTTCGTAGTCAAAGCCCGATGCCGCCAACCGCGTGGCCGATTCTGTAGATCGGAGGGTGATGTCGAAGCACTTTCCTCCGTAGAGGGGTACAACCCCAACGATTTCTTCCTTAAAGTCCGGTAACGACTGCGTTATACTGAGCGAGTCAAGAGCCAGGTTTCCCTGCGCTATCAAGCGGACGGTTCTAGTGTGGGCGAACGGCTGGTGCGCGGGGCGCGCGGTCATCTCCACGTAACGCGAGGGCGAGAAAACTCGCGAGACCAAAACCAAAACCACAAAATTGAAAAGCACGCAGTAGCGTAGCGAGTTTGTTCAAGGCCCCAGGCGACAGCCAGGGCTTCACCTACGATGGCCGCGTAGCGTTGTTCCGCAGGGGTCAGGAACCGTGAGCCGGCCAGGGTGATCCGCCATCCCAGGACAGCAGTCTGGAATGCCAGAGGGGCAGCTGCAGTGTTGCTGGGGCAGGAAGTAGCCTATGCCACGCGTGGACCAGTCTGGGCGAAGGCAGGTGCGTCTATGCATGTCGAAGATCTCCACACCCTGACGGATGGCGCAAATGATGGCATCTTTAGATAATTGAAAGGCCTCCTCCAATTGGGGAGGCCATGAGAACTTGCATCGGGGACTGAGGAAGGGCTTGAACGGCTCCATTATGTCACTTAGCTGCCACCTGGTTGACTAGGCCAAACCAACTTCTAATGTCGAGGTCGGGGAGGGAAAGTTTCTGATTGCATCGAGGTATTTCGGGAGTGGCTCAATAGTGGAGTCTGATACTCTAAATCCTGCGAAATCGACGCTCCTCTCGGGAAACTGGAACTTGTCAGGGTTTAGCACTATGTCGGCCTGACCTAAGCGTGTGAGGAAGTCGATTGTTCTTCACCAGTGCTGCTCTAGGTCAGAGTCATAGTGTATGGTGTCGTCGACGCAGCATTCCTTGCGCTCAAAGGTGGACAGGACGGCATCAAAGCGGCGGTTGTAACCATCTCCTGATAAGAGGAATCCTTGAGGCGCTCTTGTGTACCGCCAGAGTCCGAACGGAGTGATAAAAGTGGTCAAGTGGCGATCGGACTAGCGCAGAGGTACGCTGTGGTAGCCGTTCCAGGCATCCGTGACTGTTTTCCACGTGTCTTTGGGGATACGACGTGCAGGGTGAAAGGAAGTCTCCGTAGCGAATGTCTCACGTTTGCAGAACTTGTTTAGTGGGGAGAGATCTACTGTGCGACGGGGGGAGCCATCATGCTTTCGTGTCATCACCATTCGGTGGCACCATGTCACGGGTTCGCCGTATGGCACGCGTTCTATGACACCGAAGGCCTCGTCGCGGAGGCGGTCTTCGTGCACTCGCTGCTGCCAGTGTAGGGGCACGAGGCTGGGGTGTGGCACGCTTTTGGGGTGGCAGTCGGTTCGACGTGAATCTCAATCGGTGGCCTCTCCATGCTGGGTAATGCCCGGTGCGGGCACGTGTTAAACGTCGAGGAGGCATATCTGTCAAGTAACGACGCTTTCATTCGCTCATTGTTTTCTGGGGTGCAGGGGAAGGGCAGCTCGGAGTGATATGGCGCGAGGGAATGAGCATGTGATATCATGTTGGTTACTTGTTGCGGTGCAGCCGTCGTTGATAGACCGCACAGTATTGATGTGTGGTGGCTTATGGTTGGCATCTGCGGCGTCAGGGTCTCTGGTGTGGCACCCCTCCTTCGGCATGTTCGCGGTCTTGAGTGATGGGAAGTCTTTGGAGAGGATACCAAGGTTGAGTAACGAGTCGTACGATAAGTACATAGCTTAAACAGAGCAGCTGACATAAACCATAGCGCCGCACGATGTTACCTCGCCGCTGTGGAGCTTCATTGTGAGTTTGGCAAAGAATGCACCCTCGATAGAGATGGGAAAGCGGTTGGCGGCTGACAAGCCAAGGCCAACTGGTAGTAGGTTGTCGCGCGAGAACCCGCACGCTAAGAAGTCTGTCATTGACCACAAATCGGATTGTGCGCCGGTGTCAGCAATGGCTGAGACCTCTGCGTGAGTGTTCGAGGTGCGGTTGGGGTTAGTATATCTGGTCTGGGCTGAAGTGTCAACGGAGACGGTGATTGGGACTCTGGGGTGGTTTCTGAGGCGCGCCCGTTTCCACTCGCCCTTTTTAAAGAGGTGATGGTCAAGTGTCACAGGTGGGCGTCTACCGACGATGCCATGTGTGGCTGGAGCGTGTTTGCGCGACGTTGCCGGCGGGCATTGCCGGAATTAAATGCTGCAACTTGGGATATCGGGTCTGATTCGACGGCCTGACTGGTGGGCGGGGGGGCCGGGGGCGTATGCTGTAGGCGCTTCCTACGGCGAACCCTATAGCAATTGAGGCACACTGTATGGGGTTTGGTGTTCCAGCCTCGAGTCCCTTCCGTGAAAATCTTGAAAAGGTTCTTGGAGTCAGGGCTTGCCGCTTGTTTGGCCTGGTCCGCTCGAGAGGGGGTCGCCGAAGGGGGCTCTTTCGGTGGTTCCTGTTGGCGCTTCAATGACGAGACAGCAGACAGGGTTGATGACGGGAGGGCGTTGCGTGCCATCTCCTTGTTTTCCACTAGGGCGATGACGTCACTAACATTGGTCCCAAGAACTTCACGGCGGATGTCTGAGTCGGATATCCCATTAAGGATGACATCTCGTATGGCATGGTCTGTGTAGTCGGTGTTTTTCCCACACTCACACTTTGTAGTGAAGGCACAGGTTTCGGCTTTCCCACGTACCCTTGCTGTAAATGCGCGGAACGGTTACTCACGTTCCTGACGTAGTTGCAGTAGCTCGGTGCTTAGGACACCAGTTGCAACTGGTATTACTGCGAGAGAGCGCATGGCAGCGAGCAGATCTGGTAGAGTGTTGGAAGCAGCATGTGGGTTGGCTTTTAGGAGACTGTCACCAAGCTCATTTGCTGCACATTGAAACAACTCGGAGGGTGCAGATTCATCATCGATGCCTGAGCCAGTACGGAAGACTTCCCAGCGGCGTGTAAACACGTTCCATTCCTCTATCGAGACACCAATGTTTACTTTGGGTCCATCAAGTTTTGGTCCACGAGGGACGGGCGGTAGCGAAGGCCCAGTTGTGTTAGGCACTGTGCACTGATGGGCCAAGCCGTGGTTTGCCAGGAGAGCGATGGCGAGGGCCTCGGAGACGTCACCGGTCTTGAAATCGCACGTGGGGATTGTACAGCCGATGACTACCATGGTTCCTTCATGAAGAAACACCCTTCTCGATGAGCAAAATTCACTTTAATGCCAACGATTAAGGAACCATTCTACAATCGAACAGGAACGCAAAAATCACAATACAATACAAATAAACTAAGCTAGTAAAGCGAAGACACTTACAAGAACTCCGTAAGGTGAGAAATAACTAGCTAGTCCTTAAAATCGTTCGCAGTGTTCGAAACACAAACATGGCCGACTGCTTTGGCCGAGCACATGAGTTCCCGGTCAGCGGGTTTACTTAAGAGAAGTCCTGGTGCCGGGTTGTGTCCTTGTTGCCGGGAAACTCGGCACCCGGAACACCGTCGGAACCTAACCGGGACACCCTGGAACCCACTAAAAATAAAAACAAATCAAAGGCTTCTTTGATAAAGATTCTTCGCACCTTCGGACCCTCCCCACTCCTAGGCGTTTTGCTCCATGGACCCCCCAAACCCACTGCGAGATTCGTATCACCTCACATTTTAAGAAACCATGCAAAATTGGCCGTTAAAACTAATGCGACAAAATGTTCTTTTCGCGAACCGTAGTCTCTTACGCGGCCGTTATTTGTGCCGTCACGCAACGCTTCTGATCCTGCACAAAAAAACGAGAAGTTCAAGCAAGTAACCATGGACGATAATCCTGCTGGTGTACGTTGGATCAAACTAGTGAACTGATCAGTTTAACAAGTGAAAATATAATATAGAAGTAAAGACCAATACAACATAGGTAGAAATTTAAAGATGTACTATATTTCTGCTGGCCAAACTAGCCTTCTTCTTCTTCTTCTTCTTCTTCATTATACCTGAAGAAAGCTGGTTTAGCCAGCCGAAATAATATAGTAAATCTTTAAATTTCTACCTACGTTGTATCAGTCTTTGTTTCTATACCACAAAAAAAAACGGCTACGTAAAAGACTTCGCGAACCCTGAACCATGCGTAAAAAACACTGGGGTTTGTGTCTGGATATTTTTTTAACGATTTGTGTTTTCGAAATAATGCAAATTCCAAAAATTAAGGACCTCTGGCGAAAGATTACACCTGAAATGTAAGCACAGCTACTTCTGCGACTTTAAGCGGTACAGTAATTTTGTTCCCGTCTTAAGGCTGTGTAAGATTCTTTTTTCGAGATTTTTCCATACTTTGCTTTTCTTTTGTTCACTTTGCACGGATTGTTTTTCTGAACTTTTACTGTGCAGGAATTTATTTTTGGTAATTGCCCAACTTCCCCCCCCCCCCCCTAAAAAATAGAATGGTCCATCCCTTACTCGTCAAAGAAACCAACAAAGTGCTCTGAAAGAGATGCTAACTCAGGCGTAAAAACTACCCCCTGCCTGTCATGTTACATCATACTAGTCACGTGGTCTTCTTCAATAAACATTATATGGTGGCAGAAGTGATTATTAAAACACTGAAAACACCGTTTGAATCAAGAAAATCTAACTCAAAATAAGTCAATTCAAGACGCCCTCAACGCTAATTCTAGAGGGAAATGTTGCAGAGAACTGGCGGAAATGGAAACAGCGATTTGAACTATACATGGAAGCTTCAGGATCGATGAAGAAACCAGAGAAGCAAAAAGTCGTCATCTTTCTTCATATCATCCTCTCTGTCGTCCGCGGAGGAAAAAGCCGACGTATTATTTTAGAAATTTGAAGAATATTGCAATTCCAGACGGAACATCACATTTGAACGCCACAAGTTCTTCACATGCGTTCAGCAGGCGACCGAAAGCATCGACCAGTATGTCACCGAGCTTCGCACCAAAGCGAGCATGTGTGAATTTGGCGAACTGCGTGAGAGTTTAATTCGAGATAGAATCGTCTGTGGAATATCCTGCAATACCTTGAGAGAGACGTTACTGCAAGAAAGCGACTTGATCTTCAGAAAGCCATTGATATGTGCAGAGCGTCGGAATATTCAAAACGCAAAACGAAATCGATAACTGAAGAGCCGAAAAATGTCGACTATTTAAATAAGAAAACTGCGCCAAGTAAATTTCCGCCAAAGGCCCATCAGAACCACCAAAAGAAGAAGAGCGGACCCACAACTGCCTGTAAAAGATGCGGAAGAGTTCATGCTCCAAGAGAATGCCCAGCATTTGGAAAAGTATGTCAAAAGTGCAAAAATCGAAACCACTTCGCTTCGCATTGTTTAACTAAAAAGGTTCACCTCGTGGAAAGCGGTCAACATGTTGTCGAAGACGAAGAATTCGAGGAGTTATTCATCGGTCAAGTTTATAAAGATGACCATGATCAAGAATGGAAAGCTACTCTTCGGGTAAACGACAACATGATAGAGTTTAAATTGGATACTAGGGCACAAGCAAATGTGATTCCAGGACACGTGTTCAACTCGTTCAAAGACGCACAGCAACTGAAGACAACTAAAGCAAAACTTACTGGCTTCAATGGAGCTGAGATACCTGTTATAGGAGTGGCACGAATGACTTGTAAGTACAAAGACAAACTGATTAATTCTGATTTCTTTGTTGTTGAGGCTGAGGGTCAACCACCCCTACTCGGTTTAAAAGAAACTCAACTTAATCACGAAACTCAACTCAACTTAATCAATTTTGTCAGAACTGTTGCACAGCCAATGTCAATGCTGAGAGCATCCTTGAGAGCTTGGGGAGAGCGCAGTGTGATGTAGACGTGTTTCTGACGCTCCGTCAACCGTACAATCTTTGAACCTAATTTTGATGTGTCTATGGAAATTTCTTGTCTTCATATAACTCCAAAGAGGGAAGCAAGTTGCAGAAATACATCTAACAGCTCAACAGAAACGTCACCCGAGGAAAAAAGGTGGAAACCTTCGAACTCTCCTGGCGCAAAGAGCTTAGAAGACGAAGACGAAGACAAAGAAGACGATAAACAAATTGCAGCTCAAAAACTTACTGAAAGTTTTGCCGAGAAACTAGACCTCATCTTAGCAAGACTTGGTAGCCTCAACTCAAAAATGGGGGAACTAAATAGATCTGTAGAAGGCCTACAAAGTTAGGTATCCTCTCTCGAAATCGAAAATCCTCTCTCGAAATCGTTTCGGTGAAAGACAAGCAGAAGAGTCTTGACGAGAAGTTTAACCATGTCGAAGGCAACACAAAATTCGTGGACGACCAAATTAAAGAGTTACAGAGCGGTATGAATACTAGAATGGAGGAAATCAACGATTACCACAAACAAATTATTTACCTTGAAGCGTACAGTCGCCGTGAGAATTTAAAATTTGAAGGAATACCCGAAACAACCGATTCGTCCAACCAGAGTGCATCACCGACCGAGGACACGAAAAAAATTCTGGTTTACTTCATGGAAAATGTCCTGGAAATTGAAAACGTCTAAGATATTGAATTCCAGCGAGTACATAGGATGGGTAAACCGAAGAACACCAATGGTAACAGCGGTCGAACGATCATAACTCGCTTCTTCAGATTCCCCGACAGAGAACGAGTCCTTAAATGCGGCCGTAAACAAAAAGACACCGACTACAAGTTGTACAAAGATATGCCAAAAGAGTTGCACGAAATGAGAGAAGTCCAAATACACAAACTTAAGAAAGCAAGAAAAGGTGGAAAACGCGTAAATTTAAGTAAATCGGAACCAGATAAACTTTAAATTGATGGCAAATACGTTAAAATGTAAATAATAATCGGTGGAATGTAATGTTTTAATTAACTTACTCAATCCATTATTTCGTCTTTCACAAAGAGATATTTTGTCCAACACCTTAAGACATTTAATTAACAATTGATAGATGTTTTGAACTTAATTTTAGCATCCTGCTAACACCTCACTGTAACTGCTGAGACTCTAGAGGTTGCGAATACTCAAATCTTCAACAAGTTACAGGGGGTAACGCGGTGCGAGGCGATAGACGATTCGAACTCCACTTGATAGATTTAATAGATTTAATCATGACAGTTCCATAAAGTTCACAATAAGCTTTAAAGTAGCGGTCCAATTTCAACGTAGTTGCGATAGTTGTGACGATAGTTGTAATTGAGGGTTGAGTTGTGGGTTCGAACTGAAAGCGATAATTGAAAAATACATTCTAACTTACAATAACTATAAAACATACGAATATAACATTAACCAACATAATAACTAAAGCGGAATTAATCTTTTTGGATGAAATCGTCGCCTTTGGCCCCTTCATGCTTCATTGTAAAAGAATGCAACATTGCCAATCATTACCTATAGTCCAGTCATTTTGCGGATGGACCTGGAACAAATTCCCACAGAAGCTTTCTCTTCGAAATCCTTTCAGAATAAATGTCTAAATGAACATACTCAAAGTCCCCAAAAATCCGAGCACGGCAACATTCCGAAATTTGAGCAAACGCTGACGAGCTCTCTCCTACAACATGCAAACGAGGCGAAAACCGGAAGTGCCCTTTTACTCGCCTTTATTTTAACAAAATCTTATTAATTTCGTGTAAAAACAATAAAAGGTGATATAGAGCATAATGGTGAATAGGTTTTATTTAGAAATTGTCACAACAATGACAGGAAAATGGGGAAATACGTCACTATTCTTAGCATGCATGATATACCTTTGCTATGGCAGTCCGGTATGCTATTCTCCTTATTCCCGATAATTCGAGCCTACAGAAAGTAGAGCAGAATAGATCGGTCTAGATCAAGAACTGCGAAATAACTCATCAAAACGCTTTCATGAAGTGTTCTCTTGTTCTCTATTGTATTTTATTAACATAGAGGGTTCTCAATTTCTTGTCATAGCGAAAACTTGAGAATTAAATCGAACTCTAATTAATAGTGCCGGGTCGGCTGCTATAGCTATTAGTCATCATCTTCGTCGCTGTTGTCGAGAATGGTATTATTGGTGCATCCGGTACCTCGGCACTGGCCGCATGCCGGGGAGCAGTCGAGGCCATGCTTACGGCAGGCCATGCTTACGGCAGGCTATGCTTACGGCAGGCTATGCTTACGGCAGGTGGATCATCTTCAGCAAAGACTCTGGTGCAGCCTGTAAGTCAGTCGTCACGGGAGGCACTTGACCGCTGCTCAGCTTCCAACCCCAGTCTTCAAGTGACATCCTTTCATCCCGGCCCTGCCATTGCTTCACCTGCAGGAACACTCCCAAGCTGTGGTATCTAGCTGCTGACGACGTTGGGGGTAGGTTCTGCGGTTGCACCTGACGACCTCTAGTAGCCACGTTCTCATAGTATCTTCGGTAACGGAGACTGTCGAGGCTCTCTCCTTGCTTCCCCCCTTACAGCGCTACGAATGCATTTTCCCCCGCTTTCGCTACGTCATATGGAGTTGAGTCCGCGTCGAACACCCTCGCTTGGTCTCGGAAGTAAACAGAGTCAGAGTACTTCTTAAGGGACGCGGCCTTTCCAATCCCGTAAGGGCGAGAGGTTGTGTCGTAGCCCAAAACAGCATGAAGAAACAACATGTTGTGGCATACCGCGTGACCGAGCTCCGCTTTCACTTGATTCATGTTCCACACCTTTCTCTGTCTGGAATTCCCCTTCGGCTCCGGTCTGAAATACAAGTCGTATCCATCTGGTTGTGTAAAATAGCAAAGTAGGACAATGAGATCGGTGTCGTCTCCGACAAGTACAGTGGGACGCTCTGCGGCAGACTCGACGGCTGTCTTCACTATCAGAACGTCAGCATCGCCCTCTGCTTGGATGGTGTTACAGCCAACTTCCTGTTAAAAGCGGCGCAGCATGGTAATAAACCGATTCTTGTTCTCCGTGTTTGACAAAAAGGCATCTTTCTTCATCGTTACTTTCATCCCATCTGAGAAAGTTACGGTCGCGCTTCTCTTTCCCGCTGAGCGTCTCTGATGGGTCATGCTCTTTGTGGAGGGCTTGTTGTCGTAACCATCAAACACAACTACTGTTTGGTTTCCATACTTCTGCAGCACGTACTGGCAGTATATTCGGCACACATCCTGGTATGTGATTTGCCGTGGCCAGGGGACCCGGTGAAGAAGAGCGCCGCCATCAAGGACATACTGGACGTTGCCTGTAGGGCTTGACTTAGCATCGGATGATAGCTTTGTCCACAAAGCATCTGCAAGCGTTGCCTTTTGAGGCTGGCGAAGGGTCACAGGAGTATCAAAAAGCGCCGCTGGGTAGCTGCACAGTTCGTATCTGAAGACCTCTTCTAAGTCATCGGTGTCATTGCAAGCGAATACCAGCCGTTGGAATAAAAGTTGTGAATCCACGTGTACTCTGTCGTCGTCTATACTTATTGATGACCTTGTTGCAAGTGTAACAGATTGCTGATTTCGCTTGAACGAGTATGTTACAACTGACATGTTACAACTGACTACCCAGCCATTGAAGACAAGATCTTTTCCCCTTTAGCTCGAGCCTCATCAACGTCGACTGACTCCTCAGCATTGACACCAGTCATGATGTTCCTGAGAACTGGATCTGGCGCGAATGGGTTTTTGCCATCGACAAGCGTCTTCAGAATTACAATGGCATCGTCCATGTCTCGCTTCTGTCTTGACTTCGTTATATCTTTGTTTTTCTCACTGGAGTCGTACTGAACGCCGGTCATCTCTTGCATGGAGCAGTTGGTCTCAGCACATGCTGGCATTGATAACAGCCAGGTGAGCCGTTGTCGTTCTGTCATACCGCTACCCCGGGTCAGGCCACCAGTTGTCTTAAGGTTCCTCATGAGGACTTGCTCGATGACAAGGTCTGTCGATAACCCTGCCCATAAGCACTCGCTCCTCCTCACCACGTGGTAGCCTGATACGAACTTTTGGGAGACCTCAGGATTCTCATCCTTAAGGCTCTGCATGGACTGGAGATACAGATAAGCGGACTTGGTGTAGAGGTTGTGACCGGATGCAGCAAAGTACGGCAACATTTGTGATACCACTTGCAGATGCAGCTCCCAGTTCGCGGTGCGTTCAGCTTTGATAAACGCGTGCAGTATGTCCACCATTTCCATATACTGTAACCAGAGTGCGGCTGTTCGACTGGCAGCTTTGATGTTATCTCGTTTTTTGCTAACGTGATCTCGAATTTTGTTGAGGACATTTGACGTACTGACTTCTTCTGCGGTCTTCTTATTTTCCATGAGGTCTATATATAGACTCTTAGCCTGATGAACCGACTCCTGTCCGTTGTTGCTTTCAGCGCTAGAAGGTTCGGTTGTACTCTCGTCAGCTGCGAAGATAAAAAAAATTATAAATATCTGACAAAATCCATATTTGTTCCAGCACTGTTGGTAGAGAGTGAGCTATAACACAAAACTTACTGGTGGGATCGCTACCTGCTAACTTGTGGTGGGGGGGGGGGGGGGGGGGGGGGGTCAGTGATGATTGGCGGGTCAGTGATATTGGCAGGTAGGCATTTGCCGATTGTGCTAGTAAAAGTGGCATATTATGCTAGTGGCAGTGCTCGTTTTTTTGCCCAAATTATGCTCAAATTATGCTCGCTTTTCAAAATTATGCTACTTTTTTAAAAAATTATTCTCGTCCCCCTCCTCTTGTATTTTCCAGTGGTGGATTCGAGGCGTCTATCCCGGGCAAGTTGTGCAGGCTTTGGTCTATCCTCTCTGTTCTCGCTACCTTGTAAACTATCTGGATGTAAGTTCACTGCACTTGACTGGTTTGGCGTGGCGGCCGCCATTTTGAAACGAGCACTGGGAGAAAGACTAAGGAGTCTGGGACCGAGACACAGACTTCCGGTTCCGTTTCATCGAACTCCCGCGGTATCTCAACACAAGTAAAAAAAAAATCGAAAAATAGGAGTGGAAGCAACTGTTAATAGTAATCTATCGTTTTTAGTAGCTGAGATCTTCGTTTTCTTGAATTATTCTAAAATTGTGCTATTAAGACAAGAAAATATACGGATTATGCTAGCAGTGTTACTTTTGGAAAAAGGGCAAAAATTATGCTCAATTCCTCAGATTATGCCAAAAATTATGCTAGCACAATCGGCAAGAGCCTATTGGCAGGGCGCTCCGTGCGGTCCTGTATTTGAATAAAAGGAATAGAGTTAGATGACGATTTTACCATGGCATGTCTGCAAAATCAATTCAGACAAATAAGTCATCATGTCTACTAAACAATCAACATACCCCGCTGGTTTCCGACACAGGATGATCTTGGTCGCGCTGAGTGGAAGTCTCCGTCTCGTCTAACGATGATTCGCCTGTAGAAAACAAGAATGATGAGTCGATTATTCAGGATATTGCTGGATAATAACAGTCACTCAAGTAGTAAACTATCAGGACAGACAGAGGCCATACCTGTAGTTTGTATATGAGGTATCGGTGCTCCTAGGGCGGACGAGTACACTATTGCATTCAGAGCGGCATCTACGATTAGATGACCGCGGACCGCACGCGCTACCGCCTTCCCGGTCAGCATATGCTCCACGGGATTTGGCGCGTAGATCAACTCCAACAGCCTTTTCAGCCCCGAGCCGGCCATAAGGTGGCCGATGCTTCCAAGGAAGCTCATTTCAGTGTGGAATCCTCCAAGGCGCACGATAATCTTGCGTAACACGCTGTCAGTAGCCTGCATAACAGGCGTTATTGGGGCGCTCAAGCGGCTTTTGGCGCGCGAGCGCGTAGCGCGAGACACGAGCGCGAAGCGTGCTCCGCGTGCGTGTCTCGCGCTTCGCGCTCGTGCCCCCAAACCCGCTTCAGCGCCCCAATAACGCCTGTTATGCAGGCTACGCTGTCAGCGGCTTTAGTGTTGATCAGACAGAAAGCCTTCCACCACAGGGGCTGATTAAACGTGATGACAGGGTGGGCGATGCCGTGCTCCTGTGCGTGCTTTGACACAAATTGCAAGGTGGAATTGACACAGGTGGTGTCGCTGGGACTCATGTCAATCATCGGTAGAAACGAGATAGACGACTGGCCCTTGTGGTTTCCCTTGTGCACGGCTTTTACAGTCCACCCCAACCTTGGCGAGTCACTCCAAACAGCAGGGACGTTTTCCACAGTATATCTAGATTTGCTGTCGGGTCCTCTACCCTTGTAACAGCAATATTGTTAAACTGGAGTTCTAGGCTAGGCAGTCTTGGCTGGGACGGCGGATGAATGTCGACCTTTCCTGCCATTGTGATGTCTTGAGGAGTGACCTTCCGTCTCGGCACACTGCGGACTCTTCTCGTGCCCAGCGTCACGGTGGCGATCATTCCTATCCCGTGGAAAGTGTCGTTTCCATCGAGAGTGCGCAGGTTATGGTCTACATGATCTGCTACATACTGTACGAATTCTCCCCCATAGTTAGGAATGTCCGTTCCCTGGTCCACCGCTGCATTCTGGTTATATAATAGCACTTCTTGGTAAGAGGAACAGAAGCCAAACCGATGAAGAGTATCTATCAGAAAACGGGACGCAAAGCTGTGGTGAAGCTGCACAGCTAAACCAACCTGTAACGGCGCAAGGATTACACGTGGTCGCGCTGACTGGACTAGTAGGGACTTTAAGATACGGTGACTACGGAGTACGGACTGCGGACGGAACGAAAATTAGGACTGGGACGAGACACATTTGCTCTTGCCTCCTACCGTCGCAAGTTCACGACGGTGCGTAGTCGACAAATTTCACGTAGTACGGAGTACGGAGTCATGAAAAATGTATGAAAAAAGAAGTTTTAAGTAAGAATATTGACTGAGGAGTTTCTTCTTTCTAACACGTAAACTAAAAACCACCTCTGGAGCAATTTCAAGTGCTTTTAAACTCAGAAAAGCGAACAATTTACGGCTAACTTTTGTTTACTAATTTTGACCGCCACATTGTTTAACTATATTCTGTATATTCACACGAGCAACAAAACTTACGATGTTAACACTCTCTTTGAACTGTGCCGGAACTCTAAGAACCTCGGCCAAACGAGGAAGATCTTCCTTGCTCACTCTAAACTCAATTAAGCATTCACTTGAATCAAAGGAGTCGAGTCAAAAACCATAGTACTCCCAGTATCATTTGTAGGCATCAAACAAAAGTACAAATTCTTCTTCGTCTATTATTTCATCTGCTGAAGCGTAAACCTGGGCATTTTGTACTTTTCTAAAAGACATATTTTATACATAAAATATAAAAACAAAGCGAGCCTTGTCTGGTGTGTACTTCGCTCTGTGTTCGTAGTCCGTTGTCTGTATTCCGCGTTCTTAACTTCGTATTTTCACGCCACTCGTTGTGTACTCGGCCCAGTGCTCCATGGAAAGAAAAACGGCGTCCAACCGTAGTCAGTAGTCCGTATTTGCCGTATCTTAAAGTTCCTATGTGATGCGGAGAGAGACTGGGCCGAGCGCCCTCGAGAGAGCCGGAGTTAAAAAAAAGACGGCAAATGAAGATCGATAGCTGATGAAGAAAAGGGATCGCTGCAAGAAAACGGTACATGATATCCACTTAATGTTTTCGACATGAAGATTTCAGTGTATTTTCAAAGCTGTAGGCGAGAAAGAACGGGTTTTATACTGTAACATTTATCGCGAATCATTGTTAGAAATGCGTTACGCAAAATGTTTGCACTCAAAAACTATGACAGTAAACGGCTAAACGTTAAGAGTATAGATAGAGGACCTTTTGCTCTTTCATCCGTGTAAATTTCGTTTTTAACTTGTTTTAACTTTTTTAGTTACATGCTACATAGAATTAAGGTGGTTGTTCTGTGATGCGATTAATATTGAGACTGACTAGCTGTGGAAGCATATTTTTGTTTAAAAAAACTTCATGTGTCCTATTCAAGCACTGCTAAAGCATTGAATGATAGGTTTAATCAAATGAAGGCCCCAAAACACTAAATCAATGCGTTTCATTGATAAAGTGTAAATTGTTGAAACATGCAGTGATTATAGTTATTGATAGCAGTGTAAAGAAAACGTACAGAGTTTCCACCCCGAAATGAACATTTCAATGTATTTTTTAAGGTGTTTCCCTCCAGTTTCCGTGAAGCCGCAACTACCATTTTTAAGCGGCCGTTCAACTAACTTTCCTTTATTGAATTAGTATGAAACTTACACAAAATATTGTACAAAGTTTGGAGTTTATAAGAGTGTAACAATTTTGTAAATCGGATTTAAAATTGCGGAGATAAACGAGAAACATTGAAATCACTTGAGTCTAAATTCCAAGCGATTGCGATGGCATCTAGAAAAATCAAAACTATTACGATAAACTATGACATATGGCAAACAAAATATCTAAAAATTAGAAACTTTTGTCAAGCCGATTTTGAGTAAATCAGAAAAACATTTCGAACTTGTGATTTTGCATGTGTGTGAGCACATCTACAAGTTCCTCAATTAAGGTGGCTCGATATAGTATTTTGGTTTCCCTGTATAGTATATTTGGAGGCAAAACAATTGGAGTTATACTTTGTAGATCGTCATCACATTTTACCCCGAAATCAAGATAATATTACAGTATTAATTTGCCATACATGTATCGAGGTTGACGTTGCCATAGCAACACCATTGGGCTTTTAAGTTGGGCCTCAAAACAGACATATCTTCAATTATTTTTAAAATTCCACGGTGAATTCTGTTTAAATTTTGCATACGGCCTTCGACCCCAGTGTTCTACGTGAGTGCCAACTTTAAAAAAATCTGTCAGAAATTTTAAAGAAAAAACGCGTTTTTTAGAATTCGTTGGTAATTTTTTTCTCTGTTGACAGAATTTTTTCAAAATCGCGTAAAACGCACTTTGGATAGAACGGAGTTAACATGCAAAAAATGAAAAAAATTTACCGAGCGGAAGCGGAAGTGTGGACTTCAAAAGTTTCAAATTTCTGAAAATTTTGACACGACAAGATCGGCAATTACGCATGCGCGGCAATTGTCACGCCACTCCTCCACGCGGATTTTGTGGTCGATTTGCGGATGTTATTCTTGTTTATTCATTTATAGACAAATCTCTTTCGCGCTGTGCAGCTTTTTGTGAGATAGAAACTGTTATCTTTTGGATGAATCGTGACTAGTAATGGCTGGTACATTACTTGCCTTCGAAATGATTAACAATTCTGGCTAAAATCGCTGGATGCTTTGTTCCTCGTGGTGTGGATGGAATCGTTGCTGTCGGCGCTCTGCTCAAAATTGCGACCAAAGCTTCTCTAAAGATGCTGTAAGTCCTGGTAGGTCAGGCCACTTTCCGCAATTTTTTGTAGGAGGCTTTGCTTTACCAGCCCATTATTACTCTGAGAAAAGATGTTATCCCTGAAATTGCACACGCTGGAAGCGTTCGTCTAAAAATACCATGTCTTCGAAAACGAAGGAGGCGGGTTTTACATTGCCGTTGTTTACAACGACGAGGATTGAAATAATACGCGATGGAGAGCAAAGACATCTTCCAAAGCATCATGTGCTAAAAAGCTCTTCATTAAAAACAAATTTAAAAACCGATGGACACTGCGATGGAAGATTGCTTCTACAGGGCTTTCCTCCCGGATTGAGCGATTCGGGTGTTTTGACAAGGTGAAGACTGTCGGCAGTGTCGAAAACAAAAGAATTGTGGCCGATCAAAACATTGTGGTAATTTGCACTAGCATTACTGGAGAGAAAAGTGGTGAAATCTTTCAGATGAACAGTCTGCACTGGAACGTTTTGTTTGAGCAAAGTTTTCTGGCCATTTATCGATTCCACTGACAGTTTGTTAAATCGAGAAGCGTAGTAGCGACAGTAGCTGATATTGCATTTTGGTAGCATGCACATAGTAATTGTAAGTGTTTACCTGTTTAGTTATAGCTGCTATTTTATCTAAATAAGTTGTCTCCGTGTCAAAAACTACAAATTGATAATCACTGTAGCCGTGTTGTTGTGTCTTTTCTTGAACGCCAGATCGAAGATTTCCTAATTTTGTCCTTTGAGTATTTCTGATTTGCTGCTTCATCAAACACATTTTGCATTACTCTTAGAGGCCAGATTAAGACAATACACTGCCCCAAATAAACAGCCCAAAATAAACTCTCTCGTATTCAGAGGAAAATTGCGTCGATGCGGGGCTGAGTTGTCGATCGCGAAACCATTCTTCACTGTATTCTTGTCAGGGAACTTTAACGCCCTGTTTTCTTTTTCTCGGTAAAACACATTACCACCAAAGAAAGAAGTATGTAAACCTAGCTTCCATACACGCGAAAAACACAGTCTACCAGGCCGGCGCAAAAATAAAATCGCGACAGGAGTGCTGCGGCCATGTTTGTTTACCTTTTTTCTTGCATGACTCAAATTTTTAAAAGTCCCGCGGGTAAATTAGAACCCAATCTGCGCGCGCCAAAAAAAAACTATATCGTGCCACCTTAAAGGGACACTGTCACGAGGGCGCATGCGTGGGTTTTTCGAATCGAAACTTGAAAAGTTCAGCCTGAATTTTTCAAGTTGAACCGTCAATTTCAAAATGGCGTCGACTAGCGGTGGCGGTGGAGGGAAAAGAACCAATTCGGGACGGTAGAGGAAGTTCGAGGATCAAGCAGAATATAAGATAGCGTGGTCCAGAAACCTCAAACGAATATATTTGGAAAATCGGATATTTAGGTCATGGCTTCAGGCTAAATTCGATGCCGGGAATGAAGGTTCCAGTGACAGCGACTTTGTCGCCCATTTGTTGTCGTTGGAATATCGTCGAAGGTATGCTATGTTTTCATGACTTTGGCTTCAGTTTGCCCTCCTCAGGACGAGTGGCTCCTTGACAGAACAAAAAAAATGATTAGCCTACGACACGAGGTATTCCCAGGCGGTCACCCATCCAAGTACTAACCTCGCCCGACAGGGCTTAACTTCGGTGATCGGACGAGAACCGGCGCATGTCAACCCGTGACACTGTCCCTTTAACCCATTGACACCTGAACCGCCCGTAACCGCCCGTACAAGACTCCACTGCTTTAAAAAATTGTAACTTTCTCAATCGTGCGAACATTGCCTTAACTAGCAGTTGTGAGCATTGACTAGAAAGTCTTTCAAATTGAGATACCCAATAAACACAAAAAAGTCAGCGATTTTTGCAGAATATCAGCGTTTGAATTTGGACAATAACAAAAATTACCGTTTTTAACGTCATAGAAAAACAACAAAAATCACGTTTTTGCCTTTAGGTTTTTTTATTCAAATCATCGTGGCAAACCCAAAAGTCAACATTTACAGCAAAATTCAGTCCTAGTCCTAGCTTAGCAGTGACTTTTTTTGCTCTTATTCGTTGCTCGGGCCTAGCTAGAGCTTCTTATACTAGTGCATACTCACCTTGCCTCGATTTTCAACATCACCACCGCACTGCATGCTGGGAAATAAAGAGATTTTTCGACAGCGTTCATTCCGTCCTCCACACTTTTCATATATATACTAAGTCCACAGCCACTCTGACCCACCGCCAAAATTTCGCGCTTGTTGTGTTCTCCTGTGGTCGCAACTTCCAAAATATGCCGCGGTAGGTCGAGAAATTCAACCAGAGTCGAGTCCCAAAGCTACTTCGTTTCCAGGCGGCCATTTTTCCAGTTCAACAAGCAACGAGCCAAATTCGTAAACTAAGTACAACACCTAACTCGCTTTGTTGAGAAGTGGATTCTGAACTACCTCCAAGCTTAATGATGCTCATCAGGCAGCTACTAAAGATGAAAAATAGCTGTGAACTTACCAAAAATCGTAGATAATTCATATTGGACCCTTTATTGCAAATCAACCAAGCAAAATGAGATCGTCACAATGACGTTTCCAGTAAACTCCAGCCTTCAGTGTTTTAGAACAGCAGCACTTTCAATGGTAACTCCAAATATGAAGTCACGAAATCCTATGAGGCGTGTGTATGCAGAAAACCACTCAAAAACGTAAAAATCCTCAGGTGTCAATGGGTTAAGCTTATAAAAGTTTAATTTCTCAATCTCAAATTGACGCCAAAATGTGTGTTTGGTGTATGAGATGAAACTATGAAAGTTTGAAAGCGTTTCTCGTTTTAGTTTTGGAGATTCGATTTTCTATAGGAAACCGTAGTTTTTTGACTGAGTCCTTGATATTGTAGTTTTAGCACTTTTCTACATATTTAAAAAACCGCGAGATAGATTTTTTTAAAACTTTTATGGTCGTTTCTTTACAATATGAACAACATTGTCTCGAAGTTTCATCTTGATTGAAACATTGCAACATGGTCAAATAAAATAATAAAGTTCACCCAAAACGCGATTGAGACTTTGTGCTTTGATTACACGGTTGAAGGCGCACGTCGCAAAGACGCTTTAACTAATTCAGGTGAAGTGTAACGCATTTCTGCGTGTTGAGAATTATGCAAATCGCGTTGACTTCTTTCTTTTCCCTACAATTCAAAATGTCAAGAGTGTCCAGTGCACGTCAAATGCGAATAAAAAACCTGCTTTCGAATAAACGTCCCACTGAAATTCGTGGGAATGATAAAAATAACGTGGAACACAGCGCCTAACGTTACTCCGCAAAACATGATGGTCACGCAGAAATGCGTTGCGCTTCACCTGAATTAATTAAATAAAGCATCTTTGTGCGCCTTCAACCGTGCAATCAAAGCACAAAGTCTCAATCGCGTTTTGGGTGAACTTTATTATTTTATTTGACCATGTTGCAATGTTTCAATCAAGATGAATGATCCATATCTGGATTGGAGATCAATTGAACACGAGCGGAAAGCGCGAGTCTCGCGTAGGCTAAAGCGAGACTCGCGCGTTGCTCTCGCTGCTGGTTCTGCCCACCCGCTATTCTGAAACAGGCCAACCTTTCCCGCCGACAGATGTAAGAAATACAAAATGATGACAACTCCGAAGAACAGCTTGCAAACTAATATTTCGGTTCTTATTATTTGTTGTAACTATTAGCTTATTAATATTCTTTGTCACTTTCCTGGTGGCCCTAATTGTTAGCGCATTATCATATCTTTGTTACGTTTGATATAAGAACCGAAATATTACGTTTACTCTTGTTTGTTTGTTTGTTGTTTTCTTGCTTATACATATATTTTAAGTTTGCAAGATGTTCTTCGGAGTTGTCGTCATTTTTCAGATCTTCATCAAGGGATTTACGTCCCGCCTCTTTTAACAAATCAACTTTTATTTTTGAGTTTAATTGCAACCCCCTCTCCTCCCACTCTGCCACCATCCCACCCCTATGAGACATGAGACGTTAGACTGCACATGGGAATAGTGGTTTTTCAAAGATAAAGAAATGCGGACTATTCGTAAAAAGCGTAAACATCTGTAGCGAATAAAGATTGCAGACTGCACTGAGAACAGTCCATAATTTTGGATGAATCCTTCAAGAAGCAAAGCCGCGTGAAGGCGGCCGAAAAGTTCGACAGTGAGTGAGAGGCTTGCCCCGGGGGGTAGACTCACATATAAAAATGACGGGGGTGCTCGTCGCAAATTTATGAAAAACAACCTAAAAGGTACCAGAATCTTGTTTGATGTGTGCGCCTCTAAATGAATTTTTACACCTAAGTGGTACCAATTCTAAAACAACACTTGTTATATTCTGTCATATTTTTTCGGCTTTATACCGTAAAAGGTACCGCGATAATTCTAACTGTTGTCAATTTAGATTTAAGCACCCTAAGCGCTACCAATCTGCAAATTTTGACCCCTAAAAGGTACGACGAGCACCCCGGTCATTTTTATATGGGAGTCCCCCCTCGGGAGACTTGCGCGCTCAAGCCAGTCGACGAGGCTCGCGCGCAAGAACACGTCTCGACGTGTGTTTTGGCGCTTCGCATCTCAACCATGATCCAAGACTGGGTCCCTGCTGCAGCCATTGAAGCTTGGGATGCTGCGAAACATCTGTCAGTAACTGGAGTTAGAGGTGCCTCCAAAACCTGTTCGCCGCAAGGGACTAGCTGTGGCTAGTTGCACGCCTAGTTCCATGAAAACAGTGATGTAAAAACATAATGTATTTTGTTTTATTTCATTGGTACTATGAAAATCTCTCGTTTCCGCAGAGGCCTCTTTCGCGCCGCGATAAGAATTCATCAAGGAGAGGCTGGGGTGAAAGAAAAAGGGAAGCGCGCGAATTTTTTTATTGTTAGTATTGATTTTTTTTATTTCGGTGTTTCTTTACTGACTCAGAACCTCTGCAGAGAAAAGAGTGCGTAAAGCCTGATTTTCTCTAGCGATATAAGCATAAGCATAAGCGGAAGCATTACATCGCTTATGTCCAGTAAAAACGGGTCCAACACTGCATTGTCCAGTGAAAACGTGTACGACATTGAACATAAGCGTAAGTGCAATCGTATGTCGGCAATTTTCGTTTTCACTTGACGCAAATTCTTATGCTTATGCTAGGGGTTTAACATCAGTTACAATAAAAAAAAACAAATAACATCATTGACATATTACGGCGTTATTCTCATGTTTTGGGTTTAAGCACTCTGTTTCGCTCAGTCTCATTGTTGACTTGCGTGCAAATTTTACGTCCGAGAGCAAAAGATGTTTGGTAAAAAAAAGAAGGAATATGTAGACATATGTAACGGAAAATTATACAAACTCCCCAGTATTTGTACAACTATAGAAAATGCGAATCAGTTCTCGATAACAGTTTTTACTTATAATACCAGAAACTGTTTGCCAAAATATAACATATGCCGGCAACAGGGCTTCACTGTTCGCTCCCTGGGTGGTGGTAGTGGTGGTGGGGGGGGGGAGGGGGAGGGGGGGGGGGGTTCTCGTTGTGCAGCGTATGAGATGTTTAAGCTTAAACAAGAGTCTCTCGGCTTAAACTAAAGGATGGATAATTGCCTGAGATCCGAAAAGAACGTCAGTCGCAACCAACTGTTGACTAGACCCGGCTCCATTGCCTTTTTCAGAACGAAGAGCGAATCGCGAATCGCGCGAGGGGAGGAAGAAATAAGTCGTCGAATGCTGTGTGAATACTTATCTGCGATTGGACCGTCTGTCGGAGGAATAAAATCGAAAAAAAAACCGGCTAATCGCAGGTTAGTTGAACACGAGCATTTAATAATTTGCAAGATGCCTTAATTTAAGTTTGTATTTTTTTTTTTACTGCAGAGCTGGCAGTGAGGGTGGAGTGGGGTTGAAAATTTGGGGAACGCCATCAACCTATAAATTACCGTTTTTGTGCAGTTTATTTCAGATTAGAAAGTACAAACATATTGAACTAAAAATAAACATTTGGTTACAATTTAAACGAAAGAAATTTGTATTTGTTTACAGTTAGTGACACAAAACGTGACTTAAGTTGCGGATGGCTTGCGTTACTTAGCTAGAGGTTATCTTGAGGTCACGTATGAATCAAATTATCTTTGGATGAGGTCCCAACGGCATTTCTGTGGGTCATTCTTTCCTTTGAAAAAAAGCGAGAAATGATTTCTGTATAACGGAAAATGAATACCAAAGGTCATCGTGAGCTATGGTAAAAGGTCGGCTGGCAAAATGCATTGACCCTTTGATCCCGACGAAATTAGAAGGAATTCCACATCGGCGAGTTCAAAATAACATCAAGAATTTTCGTTTGACAATACCGCTATTTAAAATATATTCGACTCTTGGCAATTCTACGGCTAAACAAGGCATATAAAAGCTGAAAGATGCGTCTACTACAAAAGAAACGATGAACAAGCTGAGGTAAGTCGTTCTTTCTTCTGTTTATGCTGTTTTCCTGAAACTAGCTCTCAAATTAGCATAAAGTTGTAGTTGCTCAAATGCCATAATTATTTTATTTACTGTCGGAATGGTATTTTATTTCCAAAGTTAAAACTTTCCCAAAGCACAACAAGGTAACCAAGGATTCCTCTCATATATGTTTCATGATCAGATCATACATACTAGAGACCATTTATAGCCTTCGAAGTTGGCCTTCATTTCCGCTTTTGTTGATAGACACAAATGTTGACTTACGAAATGTGTCCGTTAAATAAACCTACAAGCACATTTTTCAAAATTTTTAAACAGGGTTTTAAAAAGTAAGAACAAAGTAGCATTTGTGCCAAGTTTCGGTTTTAGAAGATGTTTTTTACGCGTTCACCATCTTCTCAAAGTTGCGTTAAAATTCTGCTGTTTTCGAGTGCCGAAAACCGTCATAATTCCATTTTTCAAACTTTTTTAAATTTCGCCTTTTAAATAAATCGCTGGAACCTAAAACTATTTTTCTTTAAACTAGTTCACCAAAAGGGATGTTTTGGCCAGAAAAGAAAAAATTCGATTTTTCGTGAGTGTCTTACGATTCTCGATCTTCTCGGAATGTCGCTCTTATACTGTAAAATTTATAACGAACTATGGCAGCAGACGGCTGCATTCACCGATCGTGGAGGATCTATCACTCTTTCATTTGGGTAAATGTCATCTTGAACTTTTTTTAACTTTTGAGTTACAAGCTATAGACTAACGGTAGTTGTTTTGAGGGGTTTTTATTGGGCCACTGCTTTTAATCATTTATAAGTAATACTTCATCAATAAATAATTTTGCCTGTTTCGGTGCCTTCGTTTTGTCAAATCTGTCTTGCTGATTGCTTCAATGGTTCAAAAATAAGGGAATTGAATTTTTCTAGTCTAAAAAATTTCTTTTATTAACCAGGTGAAGCAAGATATTATATAGTTAATTTTAATCAACTACATTAAAATGACAGAGCTGATGCTTTTGTTAATAAGCTGCTAGACCCATTTTGATTACCTTTATTAAGGAATGAATACAGAGGTTCCTGACATTTGTTTTAGTTATGTGGAACATATCTTCAACAAAAATAACTGTTGATATATTAAATATAGATTGATAAATAAATGTCAGTGTCATATATACAAGCTATATGTTTGCTTTTGTGATACTGTATTCCCATTGTCCTGGAGCAAACATTACCCTTTAGTTTCCATTTGACAGGTCATTCATTAAGTATGGTACATCTTAATTAATTGAATATCAGTGTTGTATAAAGCGATATGTGACATTTCCTTGTGATATTCCCATAGTCCCAAAGCAAACTGATCTTTCCTTCAGTTTCCCGATTATTTTGGCTGGTCATTCAAATAAAAGGAAGAGATCGAGACTAAAATAATATCAACTTAAAATCATTATTTCAAAAGTATTAAGTAAATGGTACTCTCTTTACAACTTAATTAAACATCTCACTGTAAATAAACTTATTGATCATAATAAAAAAGATGGAGTAAATAAAAAAACAAAAACAAACTTAAGTGATTCTTATGGGACCCAGGGGAGGGAGGGGGGGGGGAGTGGGAATAATCAGATAGATACCGGTATAAAGTGACTGGGAGATGCAAAATAACTTTTTGTGTTTGAAATTCCTATATCAGTTCTATTTTTTTAGGGAAGAGGGGTTATATTGATTAAAATTAGTTTTTGATATATGCCATTTGCAACATTGGACATTATACTGAAAAGGCATGAGATTTTAGGGGATTTGTTTTGATCCTTTTTTATTATTATATAAGTTTATACAGTGTATGGCTTTGCTTGCAACTCGATCTGTCTCACTTTTAAACTCTGAAGTACAGCCCCGAACAGCCACCACCCTTCCTTCAGGATGTAGCATTCAGGGCCGTAGCCAGAAAAAAATAAAGACTGAGGCAATATCCATGGTTAAATTCCCCGTCTAGCTATTTAGGGTCTTTATGATGACTACGTTTAAACAAAACACTGGGATCATGACTGAGGCAAGTACCTTGGTTTGCCTCATACTGGCTATGGCCCTCAGGCACTGTTAAATAGTTAAAAGGGTTGACAGGGTAAGAACGTCTCATCTTATCACAAAATATCCACATCAGATATAAAGGACCATAAAGAGATGTCCCTGTCCCTATAGATGTTGCTATAACAAAGACAGTGCATGTATGTTAGTCTGACACAATACAATATGGCCCCTTTCCTTTCTGTTGTTCTTCTTATGTTCAGTACATTGTGTTTATGTTTAAATCCACCAACATATCCTATGCAGATAATGGTTTATCCATTGCTGAATTTTATCATTTGTAAGTGTTGTCTGTCATAAAAATTATGTTGGGAATGTATTAATGTCCTACCGCTCAGTATCACAGCACACTGATATTTATTATTTCACAGGTCTTTAAAAAATGGCTAAATAACTGTGTGACTGTAAGCAGAAAATCCGCTTTTAAAATTGCCTCAGATTTTATAATGCAGTACAGTACATTATGCCATCAGGATCAGAGACCCAACCACTTAATTTACACTGCTATCAATAACTTATATAATCACTGCATGTTTCAACAATTTACACTTTATCAATGAAACGTTTTTAGTGTCTTGGGGCCTTCATTTGATCAAACCTATCATTCAATGCTTTAGTAGTGTCTGAATAGGACACATGAAGTTCTTTTAAACAAAAATAAGCTTCCACAGCTAGTCAGTCTCAATATTAATCGCATCACAGAACAACCACCTTAATTCTATATAGCATGTAACTAAAAAAGTTCAAAAAAGTTCAAAACGAAATTTACACGGATGAAAGAGCAAAAGGTCCTCTATCTATACTCTTAACATTTAGCCGTTTGCTGTCATAGTTCGCGGCAGGGAATTAATGTTTTAGTTTTTGAGTGCAAACATTTTGCGTAATGCATTTCTAACAAGCTCGTTTTATTTCAAATAATTCGCGATAAATGTTACAGTATGAAACCCGTTCTTTCTCGCCTACAGCTTTGAAAATACATACATTAAGTGGATATCATGTACCGTTTTCTTGCAGCGATCCCTTTTCTTCATCAGCCATCGATCTTCATTTGCCGCCATTTTTATCTCGTTAATGCGCATGCGCAAAACGAGATATAGGTATCATGTACATAAAAAGGGACAAAAGTTTTTAACAAAGGTTTCTTTGTTTAACTTTGTTAACTTTTGTCGGGGGGGGGGGGTAGTTCTTTATACAAGCTATATTATGGCATTGAGGATATAGTTGGTTAAACCGGTTAGGATTTCAAGAAGGGCGTCACATACGGCCACTAAAATTTTTGGGGAGCTCCCCCGGACTTATTGTTAATTTCCCTAGGGCATTGGGATGTCATGTCATGTCATGTTTTTAAGTGGATGTGTCCGAGACGGCTTAATTGATCTTCAAAGGTTTAAGAAATTTGTGTTTTTCTTGTCAATCATTTTTCGTAAAGCCATTAGACCTCGTTTAGAAGGGTAAAAAAGGTCAACGGTGTATTTTTATAATGAATGGAGACGTTTTGAGGAAGTTAAATGGCACGGGAAAGTTTGTGTTTTCATATGAGCGATAATATAATAAATTGAGGAATAATCAATTGAGGAAAATAACGAAATATAATATCCAATTTATTCAACACTTTTGAGAGATTTGACAGATTGTAAAGTATAAATAGGTGATGTCATGTTTAATTCTCGCGGAGATTGCAGAGTGAATTTTTGTGTTTAGTTAAATATACGTATTGGATTCCTTTAGCAGTAAAATTTTGTTCCTAAAGATTGTTTTTTTTTGTGTTGATAGTTTGTCGAGATTTTTGAGGAAAACAGTAATTAGTCATTTCAATTTTGAATGGGTATTAAATGTCGAGGTGTCATAATTATGCAATAGTATGCAAGAGAGGTGAGATTTTGCCGACTAAGCTAATGAAGTATCAATCTTTCGGTTTGATTATGCAAGAGTATGGATTTGGCTTTTGTTCTATTTTGGAATACTGAACCATTGCCATTACGGTTTGATTATTCAATAGTATGCAAAAGACGTAATAATTTTGCTGATTTATTTAACAAAAGTTTATCAAGCAAGCATTTTAAGAAGCATTTTATAAGCGATTTCAGCGTTTTGATTTTTTCAAAAGAGATATTGGCACTATTTGGGAGCTAATTGAAAACATAAGCTTACCGCAATATTGCGTTACGTGTTAGCATTTCTTATTCACGGGTTGGCTGTGGCGTAATACAATCAAGTTGAAGTTTCCCCTCAGTCAAATAAAGACTATTTTGAACAAATACGCTACACTAACATGAAAATTATTTATAGTCACACTCGCGACTCTTTTGTTACTCACGACTTTTATTGATTTGCTGGCTCCTAAAAGGGCTCTTGCCCTTACGCCGGCTATAATAAACACAAGCAACAAGTCACATTACTTCCGTCTAAAAACTAATACTACACTACATTCACCTACATGTATTCATAAAAATATACATATATTTGCCTCAATCAAACAGTGGGCTGGCATAAACGAAGCAGTCGCTAGACTGTCAAAAATGCCAACGAAGGTTTTAGCGAGCTCCACGCAGCTATAAAGCGTAGCGAATACAAGCTAAAATTACAACCTTTACTGAGACAAACTTACGATACGACCAAAACAGATCGCTGGATTCACCCCTCTCATAAAATATAAGTCTGTATACGGGTGAACATTTCAAGTTCGTTTACCAACAGGTTGCAACTGAACTGACTGAAAATTCTAAAAATTGACAGGAATCTTCTGCGACACCTCCTTTCAACAACCTTGACGGGCTCTTTTTAATTTCGTTCCTATTACAAAGTTATCGTCTCTTTCGTAGAAAAATACGTAAACATTGGGAACATCAAACTTTAAGAGGGTATAAAGGAAAAGTAACACACATCTGAACAGCGCCACCATTTTGGCAATCTATCCGTTCCGATGTTAATCGCGCAACTCTTTCCGGTCCTAGATTTCTGTTCGTGCAATGACGAGATCAAAACTACCCCCCCCGAAAATAACCTTCAGGCTGATTAGGGTATTACATTTCACAATTCCAAACCTGAAAAACAAACTTAGAAATTACAAAAAAAATAAACTTAGTTTGCATAAATATATAGCGTTTTCCGATTTAGCGGAAATAACGCGAAAACGGGAGGATTTTTTCCGGATATATAATTGATACTGTCCATTAGATTATTACAATGGAATTCAATTCATTCTATAGGTATCAGAACATTCACTGAAGCGTGATGCTTGAAGTTGTTTCTCACGGTGAATTTGCCTGTAAATAGCTATAAACCCGGCGCAGCTTTTTCTCGACAGCTACAGTGAGCTTACTTTACCATTTTGTAAACAAGGCCAAACACACGACAAATTAATCTAGCACTGCTAAATGAGGGTGCTAATGGGGGTACCCAATTGTCAGTTAACTACTATTTTTTCGGCCAATTGTCAGTTAACAAGAGGCTACACTGGTAGCCTATACTCATGCGCTTGTATAAGAAAGTTTTACGTTTTTTTTAACTGGGTCACGCTGTCGGAAATCGGTTCATTTCAATATTTTCATTCATTGATCTTATCAAGTGATTTAGTTTGACAAGTAGGAAATTACGCATATCAGTAAGGCTTTTAAATTTGCAAAGTTAAGATAAGGTTACTTTACAGGCCATGTGAATGACCAGAGGGACTTTGTGATTAAATCATTCTTACTTGAGAATTGTCATGGACTTCTTGTGCCAAACAGAGGCGTTCGCGACAACGCACCCCTTCCCTCTCAACGAATTTTGCGTGACCCAAGTCTTGTTTTGTTTACATAATACCAGATATCATTTATTACGACTTAATTTACGACTGAATTTGAACATGTTTTATAAGCATTTCTCCAAAGCTAGCGAGAACACAAAGAAAAAGTCAATCACAGAATTGATATCAACATAAATTCCCATCGAAAAATGAAATTTCTTTACCGGTAAAGTCCAAATGCCAGTGGGGTTGACTCGGCTATTTAAAAGCAGAAAAAACCTCCACCAATAGTGAATAGTGTGAGTTATAAGGAAACTACACCAATGCTATTGATTCAATTAAACGAGCCAATGAGAAAACGGAACATTCGATCCTTCCCAAGAGTACGAGAGCGGCAAACATTTCATGGACAACGGAATTATTTCATATTATCCCTCGAGACATTTACTTATGGGAGCAACTGATGAGGTTCACCTAAAATCCGAAACTCGAGTCTTGCTTAAGAAAAACGTAAGAATTCACTAGCATCCGTGAGATTTTCAAAACAGATCACCATATCTGTACAAGCCATGTCGGGATGCAATAACGCCATGATGAAACAACGGAGGTTCTTCAAGCTCCAGGAAACACTACTCAAAAACAGCATAAAACAAGGAGCTAAACCATAACTGCAAGAGGTCATGATTCCAATAGAGACACGGCAGCTTCAGACTTTGAGCTTAGACGCTCACATCCGTGATAAAGATCCACTTTCTCGCAAGTCTTGCACACCGCAGACTTAGACACTAAATCACGGGCTGAGAGATTGATTGATCCTAGCATATTCATAAGAAAAGCTGCGGCCGATCACTACTTATCTTGCAAAAAAAGTTAGCCAAAGAGGCTCTAACATAATATGCCAAGAGAACTAGCATAACGAAGGCATAGAGAAACAATAATTCTATAAATGGCTACACAGCATAAAAACTATCGTCGTTTAAGAGATTTATATCCCAAAGATCAAAGGGTCATACAATACATATCGAGCATGCTAAACTGAGACAAAAACCATAATTTCTCACCTGTCAAGATAGCTTCCAAAACCGTAATAAGGATCGTTAAGATGTCTGTTTGATACAGGATCGTACACAGAGAGTATGGGAAGGAAAAAATCGAAACTCACCGATGCTTGTGTCCAATAAAATACGGTGTGTCCACTTACTTTGGAGTCTGCTTAATACAGGTTTTACTGTAATCAGAAATCTTACTCATTTAATCTAACACTGAAAGGGGCTCGTGTGGTCAACCCCGGGGTCAACCCGCGTTCGCGTGCTGGACAAAATTCTAAACAAAAAGACGAAACAAAATACACAGCATGTATCTCACTTGTCGCATTTCCCATTAGAAAAGGTAGCTCCATTTCCAACTGAGCCTTTGTAACAGCTTTCCCGTCGATCTTCTCTAATCGGAACAACTTTAAATCAAACGCACCGAGTCCAAACTTTCCGCTTATTGTTCGATCAAATGTTTCCAAGCTATGTCCATTGAATTGTGCTTTGTCATGTCAAA
This sequence comes from Dendrophyllia cribrosa, assembly GCA_024195265.1. NCBI lineage: Eukaryota > Metazoa > Cnidaria > Anthozoa > Scleractinia > Dendrophylliidae > Dendrophyllia > Dendrophyllia cribrosa. The sequence goes on from JAJLRJ010000004.1 coordinate 19,574,349, forward strand.
CGGTATGCGACCTATGTGTCGTTCGAATGCCGATCCTTTGTCATCATCTCGACAAAAACTCGGAATAACTTTGACCACGCCACTCAACGCTCTACGACCCTGGTACCTTTCGCATATAATATCGGTTAATATGTCACCTGGTCACGCAGCGAGACAGGTAAATGTCACAAAATAGCTTTGCTGTTAGGAAAAAACTATGTTGCTTTTATTAACAACAACAATCGTTAATTTAGTATAATTAATAGAATGTCACTTAACTGTTAACTTTTCATTTATCAGTTAACTACTATATTTTTGGGCAATTGTCAGTTAACTGTTAACCCCATTAGCACCCTCCTAAATGCACTGGTATTCTGAATTTCACTTTTGCCGGAACGCAATTGGCATTAAAAAACAAAACGAAAAAAATTCACGAGATAATAATGCCTTTTGTCACAACATTTCACCCACGACTGAAAAACCTAAAACAAATACTGATGAAAAATGGAGTTTCGTTCAAAACCAACCATTCCTGAAAACTATTTACAAAACGCCGCCTATCATATCATACAAGACGTAAATCACTTAACGACATACTCATAACAGCCAAACTTTGAAAGCTAATATAAATGCATCGTAACCGCAAAACCACATAGCGGAGTCGGTGTAGGCCTGTCATGAACCTCATTTCGATCTAAGGGAAACTAAAAAAGTGACCGCCAGGAGTGGTGTCCTGTTTACCCGCTACAGACCCAATGTTTTCTATATAAAAAATCAGAAAACGGCAAACTGATCCTTACGGCAAGGCGATGAAAGAGTAAACAAAAGAATAAAACAAATTATATATATTCAAACAAATTTGCCCAATATTTCGGTTTGAAAACAAACCTTCTTCAGGGGCTAACAGAAAAATGAAGTGCGCCCATAGCAGACGTGACCGAAAAATGACCACGTGATCACCATTTTCCCGCCATTTTTCACGTCAAAATATATAAAACAGCAGACTTGATACTTTAACTAACTACAAAACTTTCCGTTTCATTATGCAAGAGTAGGAACAGCAAAATACCATAAATTTTGACTTTTGTTCTATTTTCGAATACTGCTGGAGAGTTGAAAAAGAAATGGCTGATGGCGCGATGTCTGCTAAACATAGCCCAAATTGTCCTGGCATGGGGACAGGCAGCTCTAGAGAAAAGACATGTTGTTACGGTCTCTTTCCATTAGATTATTGAAGTTCAAGGCTTGAACCGGGCCTTACTTGAAAGAATATTAAAGATTCAGTCACCATTTGTTGTGTCAATTGATATTTTGATAATTAATATTAATACGTCACCTGCAGTAACTTTATATCTAATAAAACACCACATACTAATTTATTGGACTGTTTTTATCAGATATAAAGTCACTGCACGTGACGTATTATCGATCACATGATAGGTTTGTGGGCTTTTAATTGTTTTGAAATTGCGGCAACCTATTGTATTTGATTTAGAAATTTTTTTTCTATTGTCAAATATCCCAACAGAAAATAGACAATGAATAACTGAAAATGCATTGTGCAAATTGACCCAACAACACATTTTCATCGTCAATTAGCTAGCAAGGCGGAAAAAGTCTTTCACTTTCACTTCACTAACATCAAAATTATTTACATTCACACTCGTGATTCTTTGTTACTCATAACTTTATTGACTTGCACCAACACGAGTTTTCAAACTTTCTCTCAATCTTCTCTATCCTGCCAAGAACCATATCCAGTTGACTACTGCGCCTCGCATTTTCTACGTAATGTCTGATTCTACAACGCCATCTTTACCATATTCACTATCAAGATTCTTCTTTTTTAACCTCACGTTCTAACGCATTAATGAGATGGCTTTAAAGGGACACTGTCACGGGTTGACATGCGCTGGTTCTCGTCCGATCACCAAAGTTAAGCCCTGTCGGGCGAGGTTAGTACTTGGATGGGTGACCGCCTGGGAATACCTCGTGTCGTAGGCTCATCATTTTAATTTCCTTTACTCCCTTTCATTTTTCATTTTTTTGGTTCCGTCAAGGAGCCACTCGTCCTGAGGAGGGCAAACTGAAGCCAAAGTCATGAAAACATAGCATACCTTCGACGATATTCCAACGACAACAAATGGGCGACGAAGTCGCTGTCACTGGAAGCTTCATACCCGGCATGGAATTTAGCCTGAAGCCACGACCTAAATATCCGATTTTCCAAATATATTCGTTTGTGGTTTCTAGACCACGTTATCTTTTTTCTGCTTGATCCTTGAACTTCCTCTTCCGTCCCGAATTGGTTCTTTTCCCTCCACCGCCGCCACTAGTCGACGCCATTTTGAAATTGACGGTTCAACTTGAAAAATTCAGGCTGAACTTTTCAAGTTTCGATTCGAAAAACTCGCGCATGCACCCTCGTGACAGTGTCCCTTTAAGTGCCCTTTGATTTTAACTCCGGCTCTCTCGAGGGCGCTCGGCCCAGTCTCTCTCCGCATCACACATCGCCCAAGCGCTGTGGGCGCGTTGCACCGCCCATTCTTTTCAGCGCCCTGTGCCTGCCCATGGATAGTAGAAGGAGCTCCTTCTACTATCCATGGCCTGCCCTATGGATGCTAATTTGATGTCGGCATTTTTAACAACTAAAATGCAGAAAATCAACATGCTTCTCGACTTCAGTTTCGACTAAAGGATAGTTTGCGTTGGATGTTTCAACAAGTTTAATGTCACTCCTTGTAAGCTTAGTTGCAGTTGTTATGATGTCCAGCTTCTCTTGCTCTGGATCAGCATGGTCTTTTTGCTTTTTGTGAAACTCCTCTAGAATGGACGCTGCAGTTTTTCTAAATGTTACTACATTTGGCTTTCCGTTTATGTTTGTGATTATGATGTTCTCAGCGAAATACTCTTCAATCTTGGCTTTCAATGTAGCGGTTGCTATACGCACTTCTCGCTGATTCGCCTAGATACTCCCGCATTTTTTCCACTAAATCGGAAACTGTCATATTTTCATCGTCATTTTCCTGTAAATACCGCATTACTTTCATAAAGGCGTCGTTTGTTTCTTGGGCTTGTGGGCGTCCAATTTTTCTTTTCTTAAAGTCTGGCTGATCGGAGGAAAAATGTCTCGGTATTTGCATTTTCGTCCTGAACTGTACACTGCATGCGTGATGGTAAACAACATCGGCCGCTGACAGATCATCAACATGCAAGACTCTAGCACGCACCACCTCAGCCCAGTCATCTCCTCTCGCCTCGCATGCTCTCAACACGCTCTCCTGCATTTCCAGCGTACTCGCTCTATACACATCTCTTGATCTTTTCCTCCTCCGCGTCGATTTCGGTTCCACAGAAAAAGCAGTCTGTCTTGAAGTAAAACGGCCGTTTTAAACCGCCTTCCCGCGAACGGAGAAATCGTGGTGTGTGGCCGGCTTCTTCCTCCAGCCTCTTGGCTTTTCTTATACTACTCGGGCGGCAATAATTACGCCGGCAATCCGTATGTACCAATGCGCCTGGTGCAGTAAGGATCGCGTCTCCTCTCTCTTGACTGGCCCGGTTTACACCTTCACTGCCTTTATTGGTGAGGGGCAATTCCGTCCTTATTAACAGTTTGTTTGCAAATTGCGCAATGGTTACACTGCTCGTCTATTTCTAGATCTTTTTTTTTCTATAAATGAAACTAATAATCAGTCAGGATATTAATAATAATAATAATAATATAATAATAATAATTAGTCTTTATTCATCAGATAAAAAATACATATTAGATGTTACAATAAAAATGAAAAGAAATACAATTTGGCAGCTATATAGTTATGCCAGATAAAATCCCTCCTAGTTTTAGTGTTTTTTATTTTGGAGAAAGGTAAACTAGCCTTAAGTAGAAGATTCTCAAGGAGTAAAGTTGGATTAGAATGTCTAAAATGTTGAGTTTATTTAGAATAATTTCGTCGCTACACGGTCACATACAAAAATTTCAGTAAACGTCTAGAGTAGAATAAGGCCCGTTTCAGACGTCGTATTTCACATGAGCCGTACCTAACTTAGACTACGAGCAGTCTCTCTTTCCCAGCTTAGTCTATCGAGCGAGAAACGAAAAAACATTAGCGAACGGATAATGGCCGCGCGAAACTATGAAGTGTGAACAATGTCAAAAATACCCTTTGATCAAAGTATGGTTCATTGGGCTAAAACCCCTAGTTTAATGGGCAATAAGTCATTTCATTGAGCTAAGCCAAATTCATTTCATTGGATCATAGTTCATTTCATTGGTCTATAATTCATTTTATCGGGATATTTTTCATTTCATTGGGTTATTTTTCACGTCAATGGGCTATTATTCATTTCACAGAGCAAGGCAGCGTTCATCTCATTGGGTAATAGTTCATTTTATCGGGCTACATTTCAGTTTATCGGGCTGTTATTCATTTCATTGGGCAATGGTTCACTTGTCATTGGGCGATTGCTCATTTCATTGGGCTATTATTCATGTCATTTGGCGATTTGTTCATTTCATTGGGCTATGAGCCTGGTCCTTTTGATCAGCGGTGTTACCACTAGTACCCAGGCTCACAGAGATGAACGCTGCCTTGCTCTGTGAAATGAATAATAGCCCATTGACGTGTAAAATAGCCCAATGAAATGAAAAATATCCCGATAAAATGAATTATAGACCAATGAAATGAACTATGATCCAATGAAATGAATTTGGCTTAGCTCAATGAAATGACTTATTGCCCATTAAACTAGGGGTTTTAGCCCAATGAACCATACTTTGATCAAAGGGTATTTTTGACATTGTTCACACTTCATAGTCTATTGGCATGTAGATTTTTATGTAGGAAAGGTTTGAATTTCTCTAACTTTTCTCTCTGAAATACCGGACGTGACAGGATCTGAAATTATCTGTTGGCCGTGAATGTCTTTCCTGCTATTAATGTCACGCTGGGCACAGCTATTTTAGTTTTGTCTTTGCAGGATTTAAATTTTCAGGATCCAAGCCTTATAACAGAGAGAGTTGACTAGCTTAATAAACTACTCAACTTGTAGAGAGTTAAAGTTTGTCTCAATCAAGGCTGTGATTTTAGCTTTCATTCGCTGCGGAGTTAATATAGCTGCATGGAGCTCGCTGTTTGTACTAAAAACTCCCTTGGCAATTTTGACAGTCTAGCGACTGCTTCGTTTACGCCACTATTTCATTCAAGTGTAAAATGGGGTTGGCAGGCCTACACGACTCTTACCTCATATTTTAAATGCCATTTGCTCCTTCTATAGGTTTTGAACAGGTATTCTATATTTAGCCGTTTGTTAAGGAGGATTTTAGTTTTAAACTGAGTTTTAAAACCTTTCAAAAGCCGCGTGCAACGGACTGGAGGTCAAGTCTGTCGGTTGTGGTTTTCCGTGGTGTTGCGCTTGTAATAACGTTTGAAGTTACATCTACGGACACGGCAAAAATCGTGGCAAGAAGGTTCCTTTGCCGGTCTACCTCTTATGGCCTTTTTCGGAGTATCGTTTGAAGAACTCATCTCTTTCGCGGCATTTTACTCTCTTCGCGCTAAAAGGGATTTGGTTTCGGGTTAGATCTCCCGCATTGCGATGACATGTAGATTGACAGGATGTCAAGAGAAGTAAATCTGATACCGAAAAATCACTCGACCGTGAAAGTGCATTCGCTTGGGCTTTGTCTGTAGTCTCTCTTTTCCCGCGCACCTGCCTCGCCCCCAGTTTCGCGCGGCCATTATCCGTTCGCTAATGTTTTTTCGTTTCTCGCTCGACGGACTAAGCTGGAAAAGAGAGACTGCTCGTAGTCTATACCTAACTCAAATTTAGCCCGACCCAAATAATGGATCCCGGCTGAACTGATTTAGACGCCAAACTTAATTCATTTGTTTAACTGCAAAAACCGTGGACGGAGATCCTGCTGGTTTTTCGTTGGATCTCACAGGAGGAGACCTAATCAGCTAAAATGAATCAATATACTAACGAGAAGTCCAAGGACTACTGTAAAGCTGATACAACGAGTAAATATATTTCAAACAATATTTCGGCTGGCCAGACCAGCCTTCTTCAGGTTATAAGATGTTACTAAATTATAAAATGAAAATACAACATTATATAAAGGAGAATGTCGCAATACATATTTAAAAAAGAGGAGGGGCGGAAATGACCTACAAGATAATAAAGATAAGGCTAGTATACGTAAACTACAATTCATCACGTTTGTTCAACCCACGTGGTTCTAGTGTTTTCGCTCTATCTATTAAATACGACTCCCTGGCTTTACGAATAGAATCCCGTGAATTGTGAATTATTTCTAGTGGAATAAGTTGCATGTCAGTGTTTGGAATGGTTAGAATGGGAAAGAAAGTGTTCAGAGACAGTAGTAGGTTTGGATTTAATGTTAGGTTTGTCAACGGAACGTCGATGTTCGTTAAATCTGTCTTTAAGACGTCGCTTAGTTTCACCAATGTATTGTAAATGGCAGCGGTTACATTGTCTCATGTAGATTAAGTTTTTAGTGTTACAGGTTATACTTAATTCAGCCGAACGTAATTCAATACGGACAAAATTGCCGGTTTGGGTAAAAAAGAATTGCTCCTTGTTCCAAAACACGTTTTAATAATTTATGCATTTGGTTCGGCTCATGTAAAGTTCGGCGTCTCAATCAAAGCCGGTCCACAGCCGTTATTTCCGGCTGAGCCAGGCGAGAAGAACGGCTGAGCCGATCCGAATTAGGTCAGCCGTTCCGAATTGATTCAGACGCCATATTTCACATGAACTTTATTCATTGAATTAGGTACGGCTCATGTGAAGTACGGCGTCTGAACCGGGCCGACTTCGAAAATAATAAACAAATAAAATGAAAGGCTGATCGTACAGTTAAGAAATATATTTTGAACACAAACAGATTACTGAGTGAAACCGGCGTAACATCTACCACATGGTCGGCATGTTTACCGATCTTTACCTCGCGGACAGATTTGACTTAAGTTCAAAATGCTTAATTTAGGTACTTACAATGCGTCAAAGGTCGCAGTCAGAGAGCTTCAGAGGTTGTCCTTCAGATCAGGTCAGATCACATACAAAGTTAACTGAATATTCGGTGAAAACTGGACGAGGACAGCGCCCATAGCTTTCTAAACGACCCAAACGCAGCCAGTAAACTGAGTATTTGTAACACGACTGAGGAGAGCGCAAAGATAACACGTCCCGCAGGGATCCGCAGGCAAAATGTTACGGTACTATACGTGACATGCGGTGAGATTTGTCGCCTTGTCCAAGACAAACAGTAAAAAAAGACAAACCAAAGGAAAACAAATCATTTCTGACGATCGCTGAGATCCACGATCCGAACTTTATTTCAATAAAAATCCAAACTCCGGGCAAAAAAATGCATCAAACGGCAATCCGCAGCAATTTCGCTCTGAAACCGGAATCCGGGTAAAAATTTTGTCGAAATCCGTCGATCCGCTAGCCTATTCACTCCCCTTAGTAAGCAAAGCACCTCAAGTAGGCAAAGCACATAAGTAAAGCAAAGCACCACAAGTAGGCGAAGCACCTCAAGTAAGCAAAGCACCTCAAGTAAGCAAAGCACCTCAAGTAAGCAAAGCACCTCAAGTAAGCAAAGCACCTCAATTAGGCAAAGCACATCAAGTAAGCAAAGCACCTCAAGTAAGCAAAGCACCTCAAGTAAGCAAAGCACCTCAAGTAAGCAAAGCACATCAAGTAAGCAAAGCACCTCAAGTAAGCAAAGCACCTCAAGTAAGCAAAGCACCTCAAGTAAGCAAAGCACATCAAGTAAGCAAAGCACATCACGTAGGCAAAGCACATCAAGTAAGCAGAAAGCAAAGCACCTCAAGTAAGCAAAGCACATCAAGTAAGCAAAGCACCTCAAGTAAGCAAAGCACCTCAAGTAAGCAAAGCACCTCAAGTAAGCAAAGCACCTCAAGTAAGCAAAGCACATCAAGTAAGCAAAGCACATCACGTAGGCAAAGCACATCAAGTAAGCAGAAAGCAAAGCACCTCAAGTAAGCAAAGCACATCAAGTAAGCAAAGCACCTCAAGTAAGCAAAGCACCTCAAGTAAGCAAAGCACATCAAGTAAGCAAAGCACATCACGTAGGCAAAGCACATCACGTAGGCAAAGCACATCAAGTAAGCAAAGCACATCAAGTAAGCAAAGCACCTCAAGTAAGCAAAGCACCTCAAGTAAGCAAAGCACCTCAAGTAAGCAAAGCACATCAAGTAAGCAAAGCAGTAGTTGGTTGAGAGGCAGTCAAATACCGGTTTTTCAAACCCCTAAATAAGCGGGCCTCACGCGTTCGGCCCGCTTATTTAGGGGTTTGAAAAACCGGTATTTGACATTCCTCTCAACCAACTGCTCTGCATATCCCTCCTTCAAACCCCGTAAGAGGGGGTCAAATGCGTTTTTTCCCGAGCCCGCCCGCAACGGCAAGCGAGACATAACCAATTGGAGAAATCCCTACCCTTGCATATACCAACCCACATGGCAATGGCGGCTCAAGGTCTTGACTTTAACCCAAGGAACCAAGACTACTTCGGTAAATGGTTGTTGTCTTTTGGTGAATCCCATTGGGACTATTTGCCAGACATGATCAAAGATTACATCCTTGAACTGGTTGAAAGGAGTCTCCAGTGCGACTTGGCTGCAAGGGAAATTCATCAACGCAGGATGAAATCTGTATGCCGTTCAATAAAAAATCATTATCACTGGCAAAACGATTGCTATTTCCCTACATTTAATTCACAAACATGTGATGAATGCCAAGAACTCTTCTCACCAGAAGTGGACATGGGCAGACACCGAGCTATTTGCCCCTGCAAGCCTCCTTATAAACACAACATACAGAGCGTCTTCCTCCCTATGCCTTTAGACATCGGCAGTGATTACGAGGAAGAGTATGACGGAGTGGTTATTACCAATTGAAAAAACGCCTGAACTTTGTATATCAATGATGGCGACAACACAAGTGTTCATGAACTTTCTCAAATCGAGAAACACTGGTCTGAAACAAAAGAGCGCCGACTGGGTGAGAGCCAGACAAAACTCCATCGGTGCATCAGAGATCTCTGCCTTGACAGGATCGTCGCCGTTTGAATCACGGCAAAGCTTGCTCATAAAGAAAATACAGCCAACACAAATGCTCAACAATGCGGCTTGTACCTGGGGCAATCTGTTCGAACCGCTTATTCGCAAGTATTTTGAGCAAAAACATTCTGTTTCCGTTTTTGGTTACAGCATCTCTCTTAATCTAGCAAGAGATCATCCACTTTATCGAAAGGTCACTTGTAGTCCAGACGGATATTTTCTAGACAAAGATAACACCTTAAGATTGTTAGAGTTTAAATGTCCGTTCAAGCGAAAAATAGCTATTAATAGAATTCCTAGTTATTATAGTGATCAGATACAAACAGGGCTTGCTTTGAGCGGTGATATGGTAAACAAAGGTCTGTTTGTTGACGGCTATTTTAGACTGTGTTCATTAAACCAGCTTGAACCAAGTTTAGCACACAATTATTTTCTCAACGGAGGAAAAGAATATAAAACGAAGTGTGACACAACACTTGCTTGGGGAGTTTGTTATTTATTTAGCAAACGGACGATAACAAGAAACCAAAGGTCAATCATCGATGTCGGCTCACTCACATCGAAACAATTATTTGAGAGAATTATGTCTTCCATTGCTGAGAAGGATATATGGTGTTGTTATGGTGCTGTAAGAATGTCGTTTAGAAAACAGGACGAAGACGACGAGTTTTTGCGTTATACTCGTATGCAAAAAGTGTTTTCAGAGGTTTCAGAAAGCCCTAAACCAGTGGCTGTCTTCGCTTGGAAGCTTCTGGATATAACTGAGATTGGGGCGCCAAAGCAACCAAACTTTTTGAATAATATTCAAACGTCGGTCGAGCGTTTTCATAACAGCTTGGCAAGCCTTCGAAAAAAAATAACTGAACACTCTGAAGAGGCAGCTGAAAGCTATCACAGCCCTAAGAAAAATGCTGCCGCCGTAAGGGCTGGAGACGAAGAGCAAATGTTAGCATTTCTCATGGATAAACTTGCTCAAGGTTATTAATGCCCGCGGCATTAATAGCTGCTGTCCAATACCATTCATTTTTTTTTTATTTATTTTTTTTTATTGCCACACACAAAAAGCACTACTTACAATACCTTACAATACAGTTTCTTACATTACTTGGGTTACAGTTACTCATACTACAAACAATACGCTGACTTACTTACAATAGGATTACTTACGATACATTACGCACACGCACACGTGTATAGCCCTTCGTACAGTGTCATCACGCTATCTCAATATGGTATATAATTTACTTGAAGAATCATTTGTGTATCACCCCCATGATTTTCTAAAGAGTTGCACCTAGAACTGCTTCAGTTTTGAGGCTGTTATAACCTGCCAGGAAGCTTGAGAAATGTTCTATTTCAGGAGTCAAGTTGCGTGTTCTACAAATCCATATATAATATCTGGCCACCAAAAGTTGAAGTTAAGTTTTTGTTTATTCTTTGAGGTACATGGCTTAAGGCCCAAAATTGTAGTTAAGGAGATGTTGTATGTTCTCAGTACAAGTTTTTGGCTTATAAGTAGTTCCTTGAAATTTTTCCAGAAATCAGAGACGACTCTACACGAAAAAAAAAGATGGATCAGACTTTCTTTCTCGATTTGGCAGAAACTACAGAGATCATTATCTTTTATTCCTACTTTTTTTAGAAAATCATTAGTCGCTAATCGTCTATGCAGTAGTTTAAATTGGAAAACAATTATTTTTGTAGATTGTATACACTGGAAAGGTAACTGGTACGCCGCTCTCCAGTCTATTGGCTCGTGAGCTTCAGAGGCACAATCTACATTCCATTTTTCTTGAGTCTTAGTGGGGTTTTGTTTTTTGGAATCCATTAATTTTTTACAAGCCAGTCTGTTTGGTTTACTTGCCTTTGTGAATGTGGTGTAGAAACTTTCATATTTTAAATTTGAATTGTTACGTATGGGTGTTATGTTGTTTTTTCTTAGGACTTTTATAGCGGATATCATCCCGTAAAAAGTAAGGTAGTTTGTTTTGATGTCGTAGCACTCTTTGAATTCAGAAAAGGTTAGGAAAGTATCTGAGTCTTTCATCAAATGTGAGACTTTTTGAATCCCTTTAGACAGCCATGCTTCGTAAAAGATTGGTCTATTGTCAATTCTTATAAGAGAGTTGTGCCAAAGGTTCGAAGAAAGAAAATGGTCTGCTGACTTAACATTATATTCAAAGGTGATTTCAGACCAGATATTTAAGATCTCTACAATAAAAAGGCTTGATAACTGAAAGTGCTTTAATAAATCGCTTTTACAAAGGTTCCCGCTAAAAAAGGCTTTACCACCATAGTTCCGAAGTTCTAAGTCAAAAAAAAGTTTCCATTTCCCATGATTTTTGATATCGATATATTTTCTAACCCAGGTAGTTTTAAGACTCTTGCTAAAGGAATTAATGTCAATCATGTTTAAACCGCCGTTTGCGTAATCGTTGATCATTACATCTCTCTTGATTTTGTCGCCCTTACCGCTCCATAAAAAGTCGTAGAAAAGACTGTTAATTTCTTTCAAGGCATGATGGTTTGTTGGAAGGGGTGATAGAATATAAACGAGTTGAGATGCAATTAAACTTTTCAACACAGTGATTTTGCCCAAAAGGGTTAGTCGACGATAGTTCCAGCTGCTTAAGACTTTTTTTAGTTTTTCTAATTTTTCACTGTAATTCAATTCTATGGTTATTTCAGGATTGATCGATAACCATACACCAAGAGTTTTGACCCTTCCTTTAACCCACTTCAGGTCCCTTTCTGGGCATAGTGTTTCTTCTTTGTTGGCATTGGCACCAATCCAAAGTGCTTCTGTTTCGTTGTTGTTTAATTTGAGGCCTGATATTAGACGGAAATTATCCAAGACATCTAGGGAAGATATAAGGGATTCTTTGGAACCATTTAGAATTGGAGTGGTGTCATCCGCGTACTGGCTAATTTTTATTTCCTTTCCATTTACGGAAATGCCTTTGATATTCTGGTTTTTCCGTATTGCATCAGCTAGAACTTCAACACAAAGAATAATAATATAGGGGGAGAGGGGGCAGCCTTGTCTTACTCCTCTTTCTAGTTTAAAAAGGTCACTGGCCCATCCATTATTAAGGATTCAGCTTTCTGTGTTATAGTAGCATATCTTAATCCAGTTAATTAGAGATTGTCCAAAATTGTAATGTTTTAATGTTTTTTGTATGAAAGGCCATTCTACTGTATCAAAGGCTTTTTCAAAATCAAGAAAAAGTAAAAGGCCAGAGGCTTTAGTTGCTGTTGCATAATTAATTATACTATCAATGAGCCTGATATTCTCCCCGATATATCTGTCTTTAAGGAATCCAGTTTGATCATTGTCTATGAGATTTGGTAGAATTTTTTTAAGTCTATTCGCAATAGCTTTGGTCGCAATTTTGTAGTCGCAGTTTAAAAGGGTAATAGGTCGCCAGTTCTTAATAAGGTAAGGTTCTGCGTCTTTTTTTGGAATTAATTTAATGATCCCGCGTCTTTGAGTTACAGATAGTTGTCCTGTCTGGTACGCGAAATTAATCGAGTTCACGAGGTAATCAGACAAGTCATTCCAAAAAAGTTTGTAAAATTCGGCGGGCAGTCCGTCTGAGCCCGGTGTTTTGTCTGCTTCTGTACTTTTTAATGCTTCTAAACATTCTGCTTTAGTTAACTGTCCTTCACAGGACATTTGTTCGTCATGATTCAGCAATTTAGTGTTATTCTCTTCAAAAAACATGTCATTTACATCAATGTCATTAGAACTCATGTGAGAGCTATATAGATTTTTATAAAAGGATTCGCACTGACTTAGGATTTCTTTGTCTGTAGTTACTATTTCATCATCATTAATTTTTAACTGACTTGTAACTCCCAGTTTATAATGTCTTTTTTCCAGATTTAGGAAGTATTTTGTATTTCTTTCTCCCTCATTATACCATCTACATTTTGACCTCAAGATTGCACCTTTTGTACGGTACTCTATTATTTTTTCTAATTCTGCTTTTTCCCTTTCTAATTCTCTAAACATCTCTTGTTTTTCATTTTCATTTTCAGGCGTAGTGTCGATAATTATTTGAAGTCTATTTATTGCTTTTTCAAGTTCTTCTTCCCGTTTTAACATTTTAACCTTCTTGGCAGCAGCATATCTTATTGACTGCTCTCGTACTTTCAATTTTATCATCTCCCACATTAACGCGGGGTTCGTAGTGTCATCGTTGTGGTATTCTTCTTTAACAGCTTGGATTGTTGATTTTATTTGGTTTACATATTCAATTTCAGTCAAAAGAGAAGTATTCAATTTCCAAAAACCTGGTCCTCTTGGATTCGAGTGCATAGCTATGCTAATATCGATCATTGAATGGTCTGTTTTGTAACCTGTTGAGATATCGGCATGCGTGACATTACACATTAAACTTCGGCTAACGAGAAAAAAGTCTAGTCGGCATTGGATTTCTGGTTTTCTGCGGCGCCACGTATATCTTAGGGTGTCGGGATACAATACTCTCCACGCATCAATTAGATCTAAATTTTCCATAAATTCCTGGACTGATTTAACTGACTTGTTGTGTGTTTTTGCAGCACCGCCTTTCTTATCTTTGCCTAGATCAAATACTAAATTAATTCATTTCTTAGACGTGTAGCGGGCTTCTGATGTCTTATGTATGATAAGATTTTGTGTTTTCTTGGCCCTTCTGTTAAAATTAGCTTTAAGAGCTTATGAATTATGAACTCATAAGATATCACGCTTGGAAGATGATCTCTTATGCTTGAGTAAACATAGTTAATTCGCCTAATTTCGTCATCGGTTAATCTCTGAGGGGGTTCCCCTAGGATACAACTCAACAATAGAGTTGTGTGTTTATTGAAATCACTGCGTTCTATTTTTTTAAGAATGTTTCGTAGAGCGTCAATTGTTAAAAATGATGGATGAATATTTCGTTTTGCCATTTCTTTACGTATTTCTAATAAAACCTTTTCACTGCCGCTTATGCTTTCTAAAGAGTAATTTCCGAGTAACTGATCAAGGCGATATTTAATTTTATAATTTATTCTGCATGGTGTTTTAACTTTCATATTTTTTTCTTTATCGTAGAGGTCTTTATGAGAAAAGACAGCTCCGTATATTGTTTCAATGCGGTTCCATTCTCTGCAGACAAGTTCTGTTGAATCACGAATGCGTGTAAACGATCCACCACAGCTTTGGCACGATTCAATGCTTTTATCTGTGCTGTCTAGAATGATAACAAACTTGTTTTCGCGATATTGTTGGATTAATTCTTGTCTCGCTGACAAACTAAGATCTTCGAAAATGATTTGAAGTTTTTCTGTTAGTTGTGATCGGTGAAGCTCTTTTAGATAACTGCTGTCATAGAAGCCACGCAGCATGACTTGCTGGTGTTTTTTATCCAAGACATCTAGTTGAGTCTTGTATTCTCTCTTTTCATCCATACGTCTAACAATAGACAGTTGCGTGATAAAGCGCTCAATATGTTGCGACTCCGTCATGTTTATTTTTATAAATTACAAAATGTTCAATGGGGGAACGAAGCTTCTTGAACATACCGAAGCGCCCCACAAATACCGAAGCGCCCCAACTTTGTTGAAAAAAGTTTTTCTGGGGCGCTTCGGAATTTATTTTTTTGAAAAAAATAAAACGGGGCGCTTCGGAATTTATTTTTTGAAAATTTTTTTTGGGGGCGCTTCGGTATTTAGGGGGCGCTTCGGAATTTATGGGCCTATGTGTGGCGGGATTTTTCCCTCAAGATTTGTAGATTAAAACCTGAATTTAATCTTTCAAATCGGACTTGGACACAGCTGTGAGACGATTGAACTTTTTTTGAAACTCTTCCTTGACTTCTTTGCAAAGTTCGGTTTTGATCTTGTCTATATCTAGCGCTGGAGTTTGCCTGTCTCCTTGTGTAGCCTTTTTTTCACCAGAGCGAATCAAGGCTTTCAATTCGTGATATTTTTCAACCTCACGCAGAATTATTGAAAATTCTGAATCACTGATTCGCTTGTCCGTCAGAGCTTTTGAAACCAAGTCATTGACAGAGTTTCGTTTAGCAAGGGCGAGTGTGTAGGTTTTTTCATGTTTGGTGATTTTTCTTTCGAGCCTTTTACCGAACGCAGTAAGGCCAGCTGATGAAAACCCTGAAACGGCGGCAACGCCAGCAAGAGGAGGGCTGGCGATAATCCCAATTCCTGACAAAGCTGTTGCCAAGGTTGCAGAAGACAAACCCGCAGAAATGAAACCAAGGCCAACAGCTGAACCGTGAACAACAGAGCGGGTTCGTTTGTACTTCTTAGCGACCTGCCTATAATGACCGGCTTCTGACTCAAGCTCTTTCTGCAGGTCTGAGATTTTTTTTAGCCGGAAGTCATCACCATTTGGCAACACTGGGTAGAGCTGTTGTGTCTCGCTGTACTCGGGGGCCGATGGAAGCACATTGGCAGAACTCATGGCGTGGGTATATATATGATTTTTTAATTTATCTCAACTTCAAATTCTAAGGGCATGCCATTGAAGTTGAAGAGGCCATTGTTCTCATCCCTCACTGACAGTGTTATGCTATTTACATAATCACCAGACGAGACGTTGTCTCGTAGAGAATTTTCTCAAAAGCTTTTCCACGAATATCAAACCGAGCCAAAACTGTCGAAGGCTTACTATTGAGGAGGTTTTGTTCTTTATCAACCAGATCACAGTGGATAAAGTAAGTGCTTGGTGTCCTTAAACGCTTGACGAAAGTTTTTGGAAATAATAATTTAGGACTTATACCAAGCAATTCAGACAGATCGTGGTCTAGTTTCACTTCTTCTGGGTATTCTTTGAAAATGATCATCGACCCCAGTAGCGTGTTTGTCTCAGTTGCTAATTTATAATTAACATTGGGACCACCGAATACGTTTTCTAATTCTTTTGCCAAAGACTCAAGAGTGTAATGTTCTGGAAGAAATCTTATGACAGTTCCTGTATTACTCCCATTTTCATTTTTGAACAATGTTATCTCTCCTCTTTGTTTCAAAGTATTCCATGAATTGAAAAACGAGCAAGAGACAAGACGGATGTATCTCGGTTTCGGAAGCGGGTGATCGAAGTAGATCGTGTGAGGGTTCGAAGGTGTGACGATTGTTAACACAACCATGATTGCATATATAATTACTTTTTTAAATATAAATATATACAATCATGTTTGGCAGACGGTCAGCTGGATTTAATCCTAATTCACTTGGTGTAAACATCGGCGGCCACAATTACGGACCCCCACCCCCTTTTTATTCAACCCCAAACGCCTATAGCCATGTAAAGCCACCCCCAGATCCCGAAATTGCTTGGATGGGAACACCGGAGGCAGCAAAGCTATCTGCCGCGGCCAAGGCCAAGGCGATATCAGACTTCAAAAAGCGTTTCCCGCGCGCCGATATGTCACACTTTGAAGTGCAAGTAGATTTTGGCGACGACCACAAAACCGCCACACGGGAAGTGCTTTACAAAAAGGGCCCTGGCTCATGGGCGCTCGTTACAAGAATGCCCCACAAAGATTGGACTCAAGCCATGAAAGACGCTCTTGGCCTTCATCATGACGGGGGTTTTCCCTATCAGTTATCGTTGGGGCAACCAGAAAAGTCAATCCCGGCTGTTGATTTCTCCACCACAATAGACAAGGATATGATGATTGGCGCAATCTTGAACAACGAAGCGCAAAAGATTTACGTCACGCCAACTGATTATTTCACAACGAAATACAGAAATATCTTCAGGGACACACAGATTTCATTCACAACCGCGAAATATGGAAGAAAGTGGCTCGGTGGGCCGCATATGAGTTTTTGACCACAACAACTCTCCTTCGCACTGTGGTGTGCAACAACCGGCTGTGGAATCTCGCGTGACATTCTCTTCGATAAGAACTCAAGTCTATCCCTAACCCCCCAGCTCCGGTCGTTTTACCGGTTTTACGTTTATTTCACAACAAGGCGAATACTCTACAAGATGGGTGGGGAACAAAGCGTGAGTGCTTTGCCAGACGACCCCCCATTAAAC
Organism: Dendrophyllia cribrosa; assembly: GCA_024195265.1. Taxonomy (NCBI): domain Eukaryota; kingdom Metazoa; phylum Cnidaria; class Anthozoa; order Scleractinia; family Dendrophylliidae; genus Dendrophyllia; species Dendrophyllia cribrosa. Next base: position 19,591,471 of record JAJLRJ010000004.1, read on the forward strand.
CAGAAAGACAACAAGTACAACATCGACGCGTACAAGAAGATTTGCATAGAGTTCGGTATCGACCCCAGTTCTGACTTCCGTTTCACATGCGGTAAGAACCACGGTCTTGGGAATGTCTACATTGGTGCTTATGGAGAGGGCATCATCTCTACCGATTACACCTATCCAGACCCCAATCTAGCTCTGTTCAATGATGAGCGCGTGACTGACAGAAACGACCCCAACTATCGTGCCAATGGAATATCTTTCGTCCGTAACGACCAAGGGGCGGATACCCAGTTCGAGCACCTTGTGCCAAATTACGCACAGGGGCTAACACAGCCAGGGCTCGCGCGTATGAACGAATCAATCGAGGCCTTTGTGTACTGCATTCTTGGTTCACAAGCCAAAACCCGCAGCAGCATCATTGGAAGAGGAGGCCGGGCGTTCGAAACGCAGAGAGTATTCCTCACCCATCTAGAGGAGGCCATAATACTGAACGACATCGCAACAAGCGTACAGCGATACCAGCTTGCCATCCAAGCAACGAAAGTGCGCCTAGACTTTGCGACAGCAGCCGGAAGCTGGCTCATGCCATCACGCATGATTATCAACACAGAGAGCGTGATCGGGTATAACAACAATCTACAGGAGGCAACGCAAGGGATGAAGCTGGGTGTGAACAATGATGTTAATCTTGGCACAAAAAAAGCCTCCCTTCGCCTCATGGACGGTGGACCAACAAAAATTAATCCACCAAACAGTCCCCCATCAAACCCGATACATAAACAGGCTACACAGGCACAGGGCATCGCGCCCAAACCAACACCCACACCACAACCAGCCCCCACACCAACCCCACAGCCCACACCACAACCAACCCCCACGCCACCCCAACCAGACTCACATCACGTAAACAAGGCACTCATTGCTGTGGGTGCGCTTGCTTTGGCAGGGCTTTTCGTTTGGTCCAGATAAGTGTTCAAGACTTCGCACGCTTGGTGATCTTTTCAACAAGGAAGGCCACCACGGCAAGGATGAGAAGCCAGGCGTGCTCACCAAGAAAGGAGATGACCGACCCAGCCGCTTTGAAGATGAAGCTCACAATTGAGCCAATGAGGCCAGGCAGGGCGTTGGCTGCCTTTTTGCCAAGCTCTTTAAGCCCATTTCCAATAGCCTTGGTGGCCCTTGCCAGGCCATTCAAGGTGGCGAGTACCACAGCGCTGATGGTGATGCCAGCTGCCAGAACAATCGCTTGCAGGGTCCATCCGTATTTCTTGAAGATTTCTCTAACCCTCTCTCTCAAAGACAGGGCTTGTTCCCGCACCTCAACCTGTGGTCTGAGCCTTGCCAGCTGTTCTTCTCGCTCAGCAACCCGGGCTTCCGTGGCTTCTCTTTCAGAGGGAGAAGTGTTCTCATCCTCTATCACACGCCTGTCTTCAGCATTTTCGCGTTCAAGCTCGACTTCTCTTTCGTTTAACTCATCAAGTGGTTTAGTTGAGTTTAGCCTTGCTTCAACTTCATTTCTTTCCTTCTCTTTGGCAGCAAGGCGTGATCTGACTTTGTCAACCTTTGCCTGTTCTTGGTCTCGTTGTTTTTGTATTTTTTGAAGGGCCGCTACTTCTTTTTTCTGGTTTTCAAGATCTCGTTGAAGATTCTTTTTCAGCAGTTTTAGGCGGTCTATCTCGGCTTGAATTTCAACGCTTGAACCGTGTTCCTGCTCCAGAGCGTCAACCCTCGCTTGAGTTTGCTCAATTCTGTTCCTGAGGTTTTGCACCTCATTTGTTGCTTGTTGTTGTTCCATAGCAACCCTTTCATTCTCCTTCAGTTGTTTTTCTGCCTCCTGCAATCTTTGTCTTTCTCCCCTTATTGATGCATTGTATTCAGAGCGAAGCTCTTCAGCGCTTGGACCAAGGGCCGCTTTTTTACTGTCTATGAACGATTTAAGAAGGCCCTTCCCATCTTTCTTAAAAATGGGAGTTTCGCCCCTCTTTGGGCCTAAGGAAACTATTCTGCCTTCATTTCCTTCTTTTTTACCGAAAGTAATTGGGCCTAATTTCGCGATGTTTACTTTTGGAAAGAACCTTTTGATCCAGTCCATGGCTTTATCGACCCTCTCTGCTTTTTCAGTTGCGTCTAAGAAGTCTCCAAGCAGAGGGGCTTCTAAAGGATCACCTGGCAGCCCACTTTGTTCGTGAGGCATTGTATGCATTTCGTGCTGCTCACCGCTATGGTATGGGGTGGATGTTGTTGTGTCACCGGGTTTAGGGCGTTGGGTGTCGATGGACTGGGCCCATTGTTGGGCTTCTTGTTTTTGTTCTTCTGTCATTTGATCCCACCTGACTTCGTAATCATCATCGTCGTCGTTATCATCGTGGTCAATGTTATAGTCAAGATCTGGATTCTCATTCTCACCAGCTGTTGTCATGATGATATATAAATATAAATTTTAAAAACACAAATATATACCATGGCTGTGCAACCGAATTTACTTCCATCTCACAGTGAAAAGACACTGGGCGCCATGAAGGCAGAGCGAACCGTCAAGCGCATCACATTCAACCCATCTGAGGCCAATCCCGGTGAGACACTGTACGTCTCGGTGCCCAAGCTGGGCGAGCACGATGTCATTGTGTCCGGCTCACTTGCACTGGTGTTCAACATCAACCTAGCCGGGGGCCATGCAAACAACTATCTCGTACAAAATGTTTCTCGAGCCCTGGTGGACAGGTTCGTTGTAAAGTTTGCCGCAACCACTGTCCAGGACACGGTTGGGTACGACATCTACAAAATCTTCGAAGACCTATTCAAATCAATCGATGAGCGGGAAAATATGCTTATGGAGGGCATCCAGAGTGTGGGTTTGTGCAAGATCCGCTCTGGTGCTGGTGACAAGCCGACCTCAGGCGTAGATGCGGAAACCAAGCTGGAGACAATATACAAGAATAAGTATCGCATCAAACTGGATCACCAAATCTTAACTGATCACGGAATCATATATCCTCAAGCGTTATATAACGATCTGGTCTTCGAACTAACCCTTGCCCCCGCATCCCAAGTTGTCCGGGGCTCAGACACAAGCAAGCTCGTGTACAAGTTGGAAAACATCCAGCTGGGGTATGAGACGATCAGAAGTAAGGAGCTGGCCGACGATGCAACAAGCGGTTACACTAGAGGCAAGGAGTTAGCCTATGACCTCGTAATGCGAGATCGGGTGCATCCCTTCACAAAAGGCGTTAGTAGTTGATAAAAGACTATCCTAGGCCACTTTCAATTAACCCCAAATTTCACACAAATAACCAAAAACCCATTTCTCCTTAATTTCAACGAATTGGGAAGTTGTTGGAACTGAACAGAAAAGATAAAGTTATGTTGAATTACACTTAAGATGGAATTGGTTGGAATTGGTGATTTTTAGCGAATGATTGGGAAAAGATAAATGTGCCAAATTGTGTGAAATTTGGGGTTAATTGAAAGTGGCCTAGGATAGTCTTTTATCAACTACTTACGCCAAAATTTAGCACAAAGAATTTGTCAATTTCCCAAATTCCAAGGTCAATTCCAGTGTGGGGAAAATCTCTCCCAAAATGAAAAAAACTGCATCTTTCAACTACTGCAAAGTCTCATCTGTGAAAAAGTTTCTCCGGAAAAGAAAATGTCTGATTCCGAAGATGAAGACGAAGAAATAGATGACACTCCTGAAATTATTCAAGAAACATATACAACCATATGGCATTCTCACAAAAATCCCAGACTTGAACATTTCAAAGTTGTCATCCGAAAAAATCAGGGGAAGAATCAAATTCCACTCAAAGATCTCGAGTTTTATCAAGAACAAATTCTTTCCCAAATTCCTCTCCACGAAGTCACAAGAAAAAAAGTCAGGGAGTTTGTCAAAGCTTCCAAATGGAAAAAAGTCAATGGCAACGATCATGAAATTTTCAATCACATCACAAATCACGATGGGAATGATTATGAGCATCTTGAAAAATTCCTCATTGATGATTTTAAATATTTTTCACTTGAATATGATGATCTTCATCCAAATAGAAAAAAGTTTCTCAATTTCAATCAAGTTCTTTTCTCCCTTCTGAAAAAGAATGGTTTCAACCCAAATGAAGATGATTTCAAACTGCTTATTCTTCCATCAAGAAGGGTAGAACAGGAAAAAATAATCCAAACCATCTTCAAAAAATTAAATTGGAAAGAAAATGGAAGCCAGTGACCATGAAGATTGCTCCACTTGCTCAGAGGAGGAAGAAAGGAGCGAAAATGAAACCCCAACAACATCTGACGAGGAATTTATTGTCTCTGATTCGGAGATGGAGGAAGCAGAGCAAAATGAAGAAGAGGAAGACACAATTGAACTCCTCTTTGAATCATTCATCAATCTCCAAGAGGAACACAAGATTCTTAAAAATGAACTCCAAAAACAAAGTTGTCTCCTCTGGGAAACCCACCGGGAATTGAAAGAAAGAGGTGTTATTTCATAAACATGAATGTGAAACATTCATATTTTCTAAGATAGCTTTTCCACATCACTCAGCGGAACCCAAGAATTGAATTTATCGGGATATCCTTTCCATTTAACCAAGGCTTTCTTTTTCTTCTGGTCGCGGCGAATAACCTTTTCAATGCGAAAAATATCTTGGTTTGTCCCTTGAAGTTCTTGTTCATAGAAGCTTCCTTTGATCGGTTCTCCCAACAGATCGACTAACCTATATGTTACAGGATTTGTGTTCAAAACCTCGTCGACGACAAATATCTCCTCTGTCCAGTTCGGGGTGAAACCTTTATCGAATATCTTTCGTTTGTATTTTGAAATTCGGACTTTGTCGCCGACTTTGAATTTTGCTGGGTTGTGTTTAGCATAAATTAGGTCTCCGAAAAGATTAGCGAACACTTTTTTCTCATTTTTCTGTTTGCTCGCCTCTACGGGTGACATCTTAACGCTTGAATGATAAGTGTTATTATATTGATTCAGTAACCTGTCCAGTTTGTCAAAGAAAATTGTATTATTGTTAGCAGAAAACATCCGGAAGAGTTTCTCCTTCATCGTCTTGTTCCAACGTTCAACCACAGATGACTTTTCTTCGTTCTCTGTAGTATACAATTTTATCCCATTCTTCTTCAGGAGATTCTTCATAGTTCCATTGAAAAATTCACTTCCTTTGTCTGTCCAAAGCATCTTCGGTTTTCGTGGGGGCTGCGCCTTCGCAAATATGGATCGGAAAGCATCGGCAACTGTTTGTCCTCGCTTGTCTTTCAGGGGGAGAATCCAACCGAACTTTGAGAAAACATCGATCACCATCAGGAGGTAATTGATTCCCTTGTTCCACTTTGAAAATTTTCTCATCTCGACCAGATCAGCTTCCCAAATGTTGTCAACGCCATACGCAATGACTTTTCGTTTTGGGAAGCGTCTTCTTATTGGCTGGTGAAGTTCATTTGCCAGATTTTGAGTCCAGCCTTCACTCAAAATCTTTTCCCGTTTTTTGGGAGACCGAGGCCCAGTTTTTGTTTCGCATTAATGGTATTTCGTGCCAAAGCATGACCCCACTGTCTTTCTTTCCAGGGAATCACATCCAAAGCGGCAACCATTTTCCTGTCTGCTTTATTTTTACATTGACGCGGGTTTGATTGCTTTGCGCAGACTGAATAATCCACATCGTGTTGCATAGCAACTGCATCTGTTTTTCCTGTTGGTTGTTGCATAATTTCAAGAATCTTTCCAGTTTCATCGAATCTGACTTGTTTTTCCAAAGGGTTCCAGGGACCAGTGAAGTTATGTCCGGGAAGAGTGAAACCTTTTTTCGGTCTTGGCAGTTTCCCAATCAAGTTATGAACATCCACCCCGCTGCCATCCAAATCTGCTCGATCTGTCTTATATTTTCTATTTGGCCTAATCGCTGTACTCAGCTGATTCAGCATATCGGAAGAGGTTTTGGCAAGAAATGGTTTCATTCTGTCCAAAGCAAAATCCAATGCTTTTTTCTGAGCGTTTTTGTTTTGCAACAATTCACTAGCCCCATAACGACCCATTTCAACTGTTTTTTTCCCAAGCCAGGGAAGTGCATGTGCAACACCAGTCAGTGCAAGTTCACCTATGCCCCCACCTTGTGAGGGCAGACTTAGTTTCCCGAACTTTTCACAAATCTTGTTTTCTTTATTCCACAGGAAGCGCAATGACAAAACCACATCTTTCTTCCATTTTTTGCGGTCATGGTTCCAGATGGCTCAACGCATTCAGTTTGTTTCTTCTCCTTCACGCAATATGATTTCATTTTCAATCGAAATATTCTTTTATGAATTCCGACTGGAACGATCAAGAACCAACTGATGTCAACTAAATCTTTTCCAGAAAAAAGTCTCTCCAGGAAAGAAAATGTCTGATTCCGAAGATGAAGACGAGGAAATAGATGACACTCTTGAAATTATTCGAGAAACCTACACAACAACATGGCCTTCTCAGCACAATCCCAGACTGAGCCATTTTAAAGATGTCATCCGTCAAAATCAGGGAAAGAATCAAATTCCACTCGAAGATCTTGAATTTTATCAAGAAAAAATTCTCTCCCAAATTCCTCTCCATGAAATCACAAGAAAAAAAGTCAGGGAGTTTGTCAAAGCTTCCAAATGGAGAAAAGTCAATGGCAACGATCATGAGATTTTCAACCACATCACAAATCACGATGGAAATGATTATGAGCATCTTGAAAAATTCCTTATTGACGATTTTAAATATTTCTCATTGGCATATGATGATCTTCATCTCAAGCGAAAAAAGTTTCTGAATTTCAACCAAGTTCTTTTCGCCCTGTTGAAAAAGAATGGTTTCAATCCCAATGAAGATGATTTCAAGCTTCTTATTCTTCCAGCTAGCAGGGCAGCACAAGAAAAAATAATCCAGGCCATCTTCAAAAAAAACAAATGGAAAGAAAATGGAAGCCAGTGATCATGAAGATTGTCCCACCTGTTCAGAGGAAGAAGAAAGAAGTTCTGATGAAACCCCAACAACATCTGATGAGGAATTTATTGTTTCCGATTCGGAGATGGAGGAGGCAGCAGAAGCAGAAGAAGAGGAAGATCAAATAGAACTTCTCTTTGAATCATTTGTCAATCTCCAAGAGGAAAACAAGATTCTCAAAAATGAACTCAAAAAACAAAGTTCTATTCTCTGGGAAATTCGCCAGGAATTGAAAAACTGACTGAAATATAAATGTTCAACATTTATATTTTTCAATCGAAATATTCTTTTATGAATCTTTCGTTTTGCATTGTATTAGTCTGACTGAGAGGTTTGAGAATATCATAGAAGTCTTTTCCCTGCGACCATTGATGGAGGAAATAAAGGCAATAATACCCACAAAGGACACTGTTGATATTTTGATACTGACTACTGTTCCAGATTACCGGTTTGCTGCTTTTGAATTCTTGGGGAAATCCCATTCCAAAAGAGTCAAAATACCACGTGAATTTTTCACCCGGAGCACAACAAACCCAATGAGTTCCGGCATTTTCAAGCGAATCCAGATTAATGATGCAGGGGCTGTGTTTTTGTGGCATGAATTGATCTCTCGCAAAGATGCCTTTGAAGTTGGGAATCTCCAGAAAATCAATCCATTTCAACAGATTTACATTGGTCAGGGGTTTGTTTTTGAATCTCACAATAGTGCCCCGAGAAGTGGGATGCTGTTGAATGGACTTTTCGATCCCAGCAGAAGTCCTTAGCCTTTTTTTTGATTTTTTTTTTTACCCATCCCAACAGAGTTTCGTCCCCAGCTTCCGATGAATGGCGGAGGTCGTGCCCAAGGGGTTCCCAATCTTGGTGCCCCCTTTCCTTTTGGACGTCCAACTCTGGGAGCTCCCTTTCCTTTTGGACGCCCAACTCTGGGAGCTCCTTTCCCAAATAAATTCTTAACCATGTCAAGTGCCAGTGGAATTCCAATGGATGCAAGCACAGTTCCCAACAATCCACCAGACTGTTTTACGGATGGTTTCATCACCAACTGTCCTCCTGATTGCAGGGCAACCAAAATGTCCTGTTTCTGCTTATTTGTCAACAAATGTTTATTGTCAATCAGTTTCTGAATTTTATTTTGGGGAATGAGAAATCCACCCACTTGGCCTGCTCCCTGCTGTCGCGGTCGCTTCGCTCCTTTTCCACTGATTGCTTTCACAACTTGACTCGCTCCTTCACTCGCCAGTCCAGCCAATGCTGACAACCCAAGTGTCTTCCCCAGAGTGGGCACAAGTGTTTTAGCAAGAGGAATAATAGCAGAAAAAAGACTTCCACCTTGCTTCATCACTTTTCTGATTTGCGTTTTCGATATCTTTATCTCAACTCCCTTTCCCAAAGCTGCGGCTTTGTTAATTCGTTTCTTTTGGTTGGCTGTCAACATCAGTTCATCACTTCCGCTAGTTTGATTGTTGGTCAATCTCAGGGTAACTGGATTGTTTGTTCTGAATGCTCTTCCAAGCTTTTGTTTTTGTCCTTCAGACAAATTTACTTTCAATGGGTGATATGTTGTCATTTTAAATGATAACATATTGTTTTTACGCAGCTTCACTCAGTTTCACTTCACACAATGACCAGCTCATTTCCGATTTTATCGATTTTCACTTCTTCCTCATAGAGAACAACTGCATGCACATTGAAAGCGGCAGCCGCATTGGCATTCAGCGTATATCGAAATATCAGCTGTTTGGGATCTCGTGTTGGTTTTTCAGCTTGGTAAGACAAGTCGAAATAAATGAGGCCGAAGAGTGATTGGAAGTCATTTTTCCTCATTGCATAAGCCATGACATCATTGAATATTCTTACTTTCGATTCTGTGTCATAGTCAGTTTCGGGATAAAACACCCCATTGCCATACTCCAATCTGCAGGTTGACAAGGATGAGTTTGCATTTGCTGCATTCAGCTTGAAAGTGTCCATCAGATATGGAGAGTCTTCTGCATGATCATCATTGGGTGGAGCGGTTCTTTTCAGCCAGATAAAAATATGCCTCACTTGGTCGATTGAAGCTGAAATCTGGAAGAACCCTGATGATTGTGTAGGAGCTGATTGCTCATATACCTCCCTCAAATACTTCCATTGCGATTCTCTCAGGAATGAACTCACGAATTTGTCATAAAGAGAATCTTTGGGAGTCAATCTTGGCACCCAAAGCAAAAATCTGTTGATGACAACTCTTCCAGGATCAGTGCCATTCGCCATATGAATCAATTCATCATCCTGTTGAAGATTAATTTGGAATTGCAACTGTATTGGGATCAACATGCGGTCTTCCAGTTCCTCGAAAAAGGAAAAACGATTCAGGGGGATAATTGTGTTAATATCTTTTGCACCTCCAGTTCCATTGTCTCGAAGTGCTTGAGTTTGGATTCTTCTCGCTTCAAATCCAACGTTATTCGCAGCAGTTGTTGCATTCACATCCAGATACCATAAACTGTTCTTTGCTACGGATCTGCTGAAATCATCAGAGTATTCCAACAGATTTTTAACGAAAGTAATTTTATGCAGATTGTCAGGTTCATAAACAATCTTCCCTGCAGATTTGATTGTCATGTGTTTTATCAGGGAATGTGAACCATTTATCACTGTTATCCTATCAGCAGCAGCGTATCCAGCACCGTCTGCCAGTTTTTGGAGTTGAAATTGTACTTCAAAATAAGCGTTATGCCAGTCATAAAACGCCGATCTGTCATTGATGGTGAATTTATAACCATTTTTCATTTGATGTTGCCCATTTGCTGGGGCTCTGATTACATCATCCAACTGGAATCTTACTAATTCATTTCTTTGGAGATATTCATTTGATCGAAAAGCCATTTTGATATACTTTTTTAAAATTCCTTGGCCACTGATTAATCTATTCAAGATATCATTTGCACTTTCTCCCTGTGGTTGTTTTCCTCGTGGTTGTTTTCCAGGGAGCGAAGCAGGGAGCGAAGCGACCTTGATTGAAGGGTGTGATTGTGGTTTTCGTCCTCGCGTTGCTGGTTTTCCAATCTTCATATTCCCCAGTTTTTTCATGATTAAATCACCAGATTTTTCAGCTGCTGCTTTGCCAAGTTTTTCTCCAGCGTGAGAAATTCCTGCCTCCAATGCTTTTTTCGCAAATGGTTTCGCAACTTTCTTGAGAATTCCTTTCATGGCTGGTGCTGCCATCTTTTTCAGCGGCTTGAAGATGGAATCAAAAATGATTCCTGTTCCTTTGTGCTTATAAACAAACTTTCCCAGTTTGGGATGATAATAACGAGAAAATTCATATGCTTTCATTTTAGATTCGTTTTTTTAATATCAGCGAGAATGCTGTATCTGCTCCATTCAGGTTAACAATTCTTCTTTTCCCATCTGTGATATATATCCGAATTGAGCTGATCGTGTTTTTGTTCACAGGGCAGAAAGCTATTTTTCTCGGTTCACGCTCAAAACTGTATGATGCCTGCAGAACAGATGTGGAAAAAGAATAGATGATGTCAGTCTCTTCCCCATCCACAAGTGAGTCATTTGTCAAATCGCAATGAATGTTCAACATATCCGTATCTTGACTGAGATTTGGAACTTTGGGGCTAACATTAACTTTCTCCTTCAGAATCTTTTTGTCAAAACCTACAAGATCCCCGAAATTAGATTGGGTGAAATCCAGTTGATAATTTTCAGCCAGTGTTATTGTCACTCTGAAAGTTTCATTGCTGAAAGCAAGATTGATTGGAAAAACATCTTCTTTTCCATCGGATTTCACCACTGTTGCTTCCCGAATGAACTCATTCATTCCAGAATACTCCCAAACTCCAGCAGGAAACGCAATATCGGAAAATGTTTTTCCACCATCAGAGGAAAACCTGATCAGTTGGTTTCCATATTGGGGATTGATGTTATACCACGTAAAACTCATATTGATGATTCGTTTCAACCCAACAACATGTTGTTCATTCGGATCAAGAATAATTGGGTTATTAAATCTTGTTGTGAAATTTTCAGGTTTGTTTTGTCTATTCTTCACTGCATAGGATGATAAAACAATTTCTCTTTCCATTTTATGTTTTGAAATAGTTTTTGAACAGCTTTTCATGCTGGAACCTGTTAATCACTGACTCTTTCAGGAGAAGATCGAGAATGCCCACTCCAGTGTTTCTGATTGCCAGATTTGTATTCCCAGCATTGATGGAGCCAATGATAACCTCAAGTTTCTGGAGAAGATCTTTCGGATTGGAGAAAAAACGAACAGCTCCACCTCTTTGTCTTCTCCTCAGCCCAGAACCCTGAAATGTTTTTGCTTTCCTTGTGTAATGTTGTATGTAATCATTCAGAGCTCTCCTTGAACGATCTATTCTTTGATGTTGTATTTGTTTCTGCTCTGCTGTTATTTCCCCCTTTTTAAACTTTTTGGTGAAAGAAGCTTTGTAACCGTTTAATTGTCTTCTTCTAAAGTTTGCCTCGGCAAGAACGTCTTTCTCAAGAAATTTTTTTTCTGTGTTGCGGAGAAATCTGGGTTATTAAGTGCTGTATCTACTGTATTATAAGTGTAGATATTCAAATCAGTTAGTAATTTATTTGCTTCCCCTTCAATAACTTTTTCATATGAAGGTGGATCATCTTCTTCATATAGAGGCAGGTCATCTCCTAGCTCCTTCTTTATTTCTTCATAGGTTGGTGGAGTTGATGGAATTTGTTTTTCTGCTTGCGGTGAAACGACCTCATCGTCAAACAAACCACCAACATCCATCTCTTCAAATGGGTCGACTTCCGGAAGATAATCTATGCCTGGATCGACTTTTGAGGTTGTTGGTTGCCTCCTCCGAACTGGCAAAGCTGGCTGCCTCAAATTCGACGCAATAACATCATCTAGTTTTGCTGTTATGGGTTTGAACATTTTTTCAAATCCGATTTGACTTGTCTCTTCACCCAACTTTTTCTGGGTGATGACATCGTGAACAAAGTTGATTTTTTTACCCAAAGCAGATTTGCTTTTTGCCATTTCATTCCATTTTAATAAACTCATTTTAAGTCCACAAACATGAATTTGGATGAAGAACATGATGTTGAACAAGATGTTCATCTGAATTTGTCTTCTGGGAAATAAAATGAAGATTCCAAATTATGATTGTCATGATCCAATCACAAATTTTCGACAGCTGCATCCTTTCATGCCCGATCGAGCTTTCAGAATGTTGATCTGTGGTCCTTCAGGATCGGGGAAAACAAATGTTCTCCTGGATATGATTTTGAGATTGTTGTATTACGATAAAATTTATCTCTATGCGAAAAATCTTGACCAAGCTAAATATCAACATCTTCTGAAAACATTTCATCCAATCAGCAAAGAAGCTGGATATGATATCATTGAAGCATCCCCGGATGAAATCATCCCAGTTTCGGAATTATCTGGGGAGAATCAAAAGCTGGTTGTTTTCGATGATTTTGTTTGCGAAAAGAATCAAAAACCCCTGGTTGATTATTTTATCCAAGGCAGGCATAAGAATTGTTCTGTCATCTATCTTTCACAAAGTTATTTCCAAACACCAAAAGATATCCGACTGAATTGCTCACATTTTTGCATCTTTGAATTCCCCAGCAACAATGAAGTTTCCCTACTCTGCAGGGAGACACAAGTCAACAAAGAAGATTATCTGAAAGCAACACATGATCCGTTTTCTTTCCTCTATGTGGATAAGCCGAGGAAATTCATTGCCAAAAACTTTGATGAAACAATATAAAATGAGCTACTCAAATGGATTACTTTCTGAAACACACACCTCACAGGGAGGTCGAGATGGAAGAGATAGAAAAGATGGATTGCCAGGAGTTGGTTTTAAACTGACATCAGAGGGGAATTATGACATGTCAAACAGAAAACTGGTCAATGTCGCTGAAGGGACAGCAAATGGTGATGCAGTTACAAAACATCAAGTTGACTCGCTAGACAGAAGTGTGGAAACCAAACTGATTCAACTGAGAGCAGATTCTTTGCAGGTTGATGGATCCTCCCATATGACTGGAGATCTGGATCTCAGGGGAAAGAAACTGATTCTTCCTGGAGAGATTGACATGGATCGAAAGTTGATCACAAATCTGGATACTGATGAATCAAATGATCTTTCCGCGGTGAATATGATCACTTTGAAGAAGTTCCACCCAAATGCTCCAGCACATACTCATGAAGTGACGAAGAACATCGATTTAAAAGAACTTTTCAATGTTGTCAAATCAAAGCAACAAACTTATGCTGATTTATCGGCGAACTATAACAATCTGATGTCGTATAATGATGCAAAGAATGTCTTTCTCAGTCGGAAAGAAACATTCCCAATGGAAACAAGTCTTGATATGGGAAACCAATTTGTTTATAACGTGAAAGATCCAACAGCAATCGATCAAGCAGTCAACAAAAAATATGTGGACACGGCAGTCTCCGAGCTGGTGGGGCAGATAGCCAACACGGCAGCTAATAAGCTTTCTTTGTCAGGTGGAACAATGACTGGGCAACTTGATATGGGATCGGAGAAAATCATTGGCCTTCCCGATCCAAAAACATCCAATGAAGCAACATCAAAACAATATGTTGATACACAGCTAAATGAGAAGACAATAGCTCTGGCAGTGGAACTAATAAAAACAGAGGCTGACCTTAAAAAATATGTCAATGAATCGCATATATCTTCAACCTCCCACTTGAAGGATGAATTCCGGTATTTGATGGAGGATGTGGATGAATCCAGCTCTGAACATAATATGACAGTGACTGGAATAACTGATTTTGCAAGTTCTCCGCATCATTTCAATAAGAAGGCGTATGATTTGAAAATAACAAAAGATGTTTTCAATGAATACTCTGGGCGACTTGGATTTAACATGCTGAAGCTTCCAGAAGGGGAATATACGATTTGCATTGAATTCTTCCCCGCTTCCATGACGGGTGTGAGCGTTGACGTGGTTTCCACGAGCTTGAATATCAATCAACAATCAACGAAGAAGTTTTCCAACTATTCTCGATCAATCATTCACATGCATAAATGGCAGATTTCTCCACCGGAATATATTTATCTGGATCTGAAATGGCAAGGAACACCATCATCAGCTGTTCAAGGCCCAGCAAATCTGATTATTTATGGCGTCAAAGGTTCTCAATCAGATGTGCCAAGTTCTGTTTATGATGCTCCTTTCGTTTTTGAGAGTGGGAAGATGGTCATGGAAACTGATTTGGATATGAATGGCCATCAAATTCTCAATTCAAATTTAAGCAATAACTTTATGCTGATTGGAAGATATAGAAAATCATCTGAAAACAGAATAAATGTACTTTTCGATAATTTTTTCACTGATATAGTCATCCCAATCAGATGTAAATTAATCACAGCGTTTGCTCAAATTTTATCAAAAACATCTTCTTTTCCACAACTAACTTTAACTTTCCCAGCTAAACACTCACAAAGTGGAACTAGTTTTAGCAGTGATAATAGAATTCAAACATTCACGTTTTCAACTGTTGTTTACAAAGCAGGAGAGTTATTTTCAGCAAGAATAGATGATCGATCAGTAAATGTTGGGGCTGCCCAAATCACATTTCTTTTTGAAATTGTCTAAAAAATGAAAGAAGACATTTTTAGTTTCAACCACATCTCCCCTGACATAACAGAAGAAAAACTGGAAGAGATCAAGCAATTCTTCCGATTCTATCACAAAAGATTTTGGTGTTTGAAAAGAGCTCACAAACATTTCAAAAAGATGAATTTGTTTGTGAATTTGACATCTTCCGTTCTTGTTGCGATTGGCGCAATTGCTGGAGGAGTGACAATGAATCCCATCGTTTTGGGAGTGATTTCAGGTGCAGGATTAGTCGTCAAAACAGGGAATGAAATGAAGAAATATGGAAACAAAATTGAAATGACAAAGTTCGCGTTCACAACTTACGAGAAAACATTGACTGATTTACGTTTTGCTTTGAGAAGTGGAAAATTTGATCGAAATGAATTTCTTCCAGCAATGGTAGCAGTTGATGGGATTGTGATTGATTTGGGATTAGATTTGGAAAAGTTTGAGAGAAAATATGATAAACACTTTGAATAATTTTTTCATTTCTGGGTAATGAAAAACTCAATTCTTGATGAATGTAGTTCGTGTCCACAATTCAGGCGCTGAGTAAGATGATTGCTGTGCGTAAAAATGCCATTGCCCTTTTTTGAGATTGCGCTTAAACTCTTCAGAGTTAGGATAAATTGCATAACCAAACAACCTAAACACTTGTTCAACTTCCCAATAATCTTTCACAATGAACCAGTCACCTGTGTGCATATTACATAACACTATCTTGTCTTCTTTTCCTGCTGGTGCGTCTGCAAATTCATGCCCTGGAGTGTAACCTTTGAAATTTTCTACCACTTTATCCCAAATGAATGCCGCATTGAGAAACGACCCATCTTCTGGGATGTCAACTGATCCCTGTTTTGGAATCTCAACTGATTCATCTTTTGGTTTCTCTTTTGGTTTCTCTTCCTCTGGGATGTCGGTTGATTGTGGTTTTGGCTTTCGTGGATGAGGGATGGGTGGTTGTGATTTTTGTCTTCGTGGTTGAGGGATGGGTGGTTTTGGTTTTTCTTCTTTCTCTGGTTTTCTTTCCTCTGGGATGTCAACTGGTTTTGTTTCTTCTGGAATATCAACTGATTCATCTTTTGGAATATCAACTGATTCATCTTTTGAGAAGGGAACAAACTTGGGAAATGGAAATGGAGATGGTGCCGTTTTCAGGAACTCTTGTAACTTTTCAATAACAACATCCCATTTTTCTTGAGGCCAAGGAATCATCTTTCCTGTTGAATATTGTATATTCATTAACTCCCCTGGAGAATATTCAAAAGAGGCAACACTTACCCCACCCTTCAAACGTTTGTTTTTAGGTTTTGGTTTTGGTTTTGGTTTTGGTTTTGGTTCGGGTGAAACATCATCTTGCACCACTTCCACTCGACGTCCATCTTTTAAATGGAAAAATGTTTTCCCCGCTGCCAAAGATTTACATAAATATTGATTGCTGAAACCCAAATGGGGAGCGAGAGCAGATCTTGATTTCGCTGAACTCACTTTTTCTCCAGTTGTTGTGTCAATCAAATTCCACATTTTACTTGGGGAAAAAAAAGTTGATAAAAAAAAAGATTTATCAACCAAATATTTTAGTTGGTTGAAAAATAAAATTCTGGAGAAAAAATCATTTTGAAATTTAAATTTGAAAATCTAAAAAACAAAATTCATTTTTGAAATAACTTTTCTCCCAGATTTTTTTTTTCAACCAAAATATTTTTGTTTTATCAACCGAATATTTGGTTGAAAAATAAAATTCTGGAGAAAAAATCATTTTGAAATTTAAATTTGAAAATCTAAAAAAACAAAATTCATTTTTGAAATAACTTTTCTCCCAGATTTTTTTTTTCAACCAAAATATTTTTGTTTTATCAACCAAACATTTGGTTGAAAAATAAAATTCTGGAGAAAAAATCATTTTGAAATTTAAATTTGAAAATCTAAAAAACAAAATTCATTTTTGAAATAACTTTTCTCCCAGATTTTTTTTTTCAACCAAAATATTTTTGTTTTATCAACCAAATATTTGGTTGAAAAATAAAATTCTGGAGAAAAAATCATTTTGAAATTTAAATTTGAAAATCTAAAAACAAAATTCATTTTTGAAATAACTTTTCTCCCAGATTTTTTTTTTCAACCAAAATATTTTTGTTTTATCAACCAAATATTTGGTTGAAAAATAAAATTCTGGAGAAAAAATCATTTTGAAATTTAAATTTGAAAATCTAAAAAACAAAATTCATTTTTGAAATAACTTTTCTCCCAGATTTTTTTTCAACCAAAATATTTTTCTCCAGTGATGATTTCACATCTGAGATGTCAAATCAAACTTCATCTTCATTTTCATCCTCAAAATCATCGAATACTGAGGCAGTTTGAACCATTTCCTCCACAAGAACTTCATCCACAATTGCTGTGATTGATCTGACGTTTCCGCAGAAAAGATGTTTGATGGAAAAGACAACTTGCCCAAGAAGTGGCATGCCAATGAGTTCTTTTTGTTTCAGGATGGGTTTTTTCTTCTTCCCATCAACCAACTCCCAAAAAAGACAAGAGAAATCTGTTTTAGGAAGTTTGGAAGGATAAATCTTTGCGAAGATCTTTTCCTGTTCAGATTTATCAACTTTCAAGAGAGTAAAATCTTCCGCGTGAAACTTAGCAAAAGACGGAGCAAGTTTTTTCACTTCTTCCCGTTTTTTCACTGCAGCCGAGCGAAGATGAGCTTCCAGTTTGTGGAAAAAGGGGATGTTTTCTTCAGGGAGATTGATACCCAGTGAAAAAGAATCTCCTTCATGAGCAAAGATTTTAAACTTTGTTTGGAGTTTCAGTTGAAGTTTTTTGTCATCGAGAGAACATGGGAGAAGACAATATGAAATCTTTCCAGAGGTTCGTTTTTGAGGTTCTTGGAGAGTGATATCAGGAATGGAAATTTTTTCGGGATTCATTTTCTTGATGGAGATAAAAAAAATGATTTTTTTTTTCATTTCCAAATCCATTTCTCCATAAACTGCCTGTCTTTTTCATTTTTGACTGGAAGAAAACCACTTGCCATGTCAACAGCTTTCTGAGAGTTTATTTCCATTTCAACCCCTTTCATCCATGCGATTTCTTCATCCGTCAACCCACATGCTTTGTGAAATTTGGGATGAATCCAAGTTGCATGATTTTTTATTTCAGTCAGTGGAATTTGGGTTTCCTCCACAGAAAAGAAATCTTTGCCCTCGATTGTGAAAAGTTTTTCCTTCTTCATTTTTTATCCAATGGAGAAAAAATTTAAAACGTGGCTTGAAAATCTTCAGCGCATTTATCCATATCAGTCTGCATGTTTGAGGAAAATTTAGAAGCTCCTTTTCTTGCGCGAGAATGCATAAATTTTTCATCCGCAACTTTCACTCTCATTAGATGGATAAGTTCCTCCAGTCTGGGAGATGCCCAAGTGACTTCATGAGATTTCTCAGTTGAATCCAGAAAATGAGTTTTTTTCTTGCAGAGTTGATTGAAAAAAACTGTGCGTGATAATCCAAATCTTTCCTGAATTTCCTCTGCGGTGAAAAAATCTTCTCCATCAATCTGGATAAATGGTGATTCTTCTTCCTCCTGAATCCAAAAGGTTTTTTGTCAGCTTTTCTGAAATATTTGATGTTGCCTGATTTGAGAACTCGTAAAATCGTTTTTGAGGGAAGACCAGTTTGTTCACTGGCTTCTTTGAATGTGAAAAAGATTTGCTTTTCTTTTCCTTCTTCTTGGATTGAAAACTTCATTTTAAATGGAGAAAAAATCTTTTTTCCCCATTTAAAATGTCAACTTTGGCTGCATGGAAATCATTTGCGCGATCAACAAATCTAAAAGGATGGTCGCGATTGAAGAAAGATGATTTGGTGAAGTTTTTAATAGAAAATCTATGGACTGGAGGTGGGAAAAACGATCAACCCAAAATGAACAAAGCAGCTCGTTTGAGAATTTGGCAACACAGAAAAGTTAACCCCCTGGATGACGAAAATAAAAAAATTGATGCCCCTATTTTAATTCCGGGAAGAATAAAAGTTCCTCCCAAAACCATTCCCAAAGTAATAAAAAAACAAACAGAAAATATTTCAGATTGGTTGAATTGGTTGGAAAATGTAGATGATGTGGAAATTAGGAGAAGATTAAATCCTGCAGTTGAAAGATTGAAAAAACAAACCAAAGAATTGTGGGAACAAAGGTTGGTCGTGGAAGAAGGAAAATCCGCTTTGAGAGGATTTGCAAGACAATTTGTCATTCAAGGAGATGATTCCCCAACTCCGCAAGATTTTCTCCGGAAAGCAAGATGGCAAATTATCCAGCTCTTACAAACAAATCCACAAACAAAAGTGAAATGCATTTTGGTTGTTGAGATGTCTCAAACCAGTTGGGCTTCTGGCGAGGAAATAATTGACACTCCAGCTTTCCATTCCTAGCAGAAAAAGAATTTAGGGAACAACGTTGAGATTGTTGATGAAATGGAAAGAGAAATGATTGAAAACTTGGAAAATTTCAATCGCAGGGGAAGTAATTGGGTGTTTGAAAGAGTAATTCATTTAGAAATTCATTTTGTGCGCTGGAAACCACTACGAGGATCTTCCTGGATTGCTTTGCCTCCAGACTTGGGGAATAAGAAAGCCGTGATTAACATGAAAAATGAAGATGACATGTGCTTCAAATGGTGCATTACCAGAGCATGTAATATGGTTGCATCCCATCCGGAAAGAATCACACCAGCTTTACGGCAACAAGCAGAAGAATTTAATTGGGATGGTTGTAAATTCCCCATGGAGATAACAGCAATCAAACAATTTGAGAAAAGAAATGCTGAAATTTCAGTGAATGTTTTTGGCTGGAATGGATCTGTTTTTCCCCTGAGGATATCCGAGGAAGAAAAAGAACGCCATGTGGATTTGATTCTGCTGAAAAATGAATTTAAAACTCACTTTTGCCTGGTGAAGAATTTCTCTCACCTTGCAGCCTCTCAAGTTTCACGCAATGGGCATGAAAGATTTTTCTGTAAAAGATGCCTCAATTCATTTCCCAGCGTGAAAAGTTTGAAGAAACATAAAGTTATTTGCGGAGAATTTGAGGCGACAAAGATTGAAGTTCCAGGAGGCACATGTTCTTTCCAAAACTTTCAAAAGATGTTGCATGTGCCAGTTGTAGGTTATGCAGATTTTGAATCCATTCTGAAACCCATAAGTGATGATTTGGGAAAGAATACTCAGAAAACTCATGAGCATATTCCCTGTGGATTTGCGTTTTATCATGTTTCCCCATTTTTGCAAATGGAACCCGTGTTGAAAAGAGCAAAAGATGAAAATGAAGAACTTCCCAAAGATTTCATTCGAGAATTGATTTTCCATGTAAAACAAGCTCAACTGAGTTTGAAGAAAAAGAAAATGTTTCCCCTGACCAACCAAGAATGGAAATCATTTCGAGAAGCCACAGTGTGTTGGTTGTGCCGAGGAGAATTCGGAGAAGATGAACTGTTTAAAGTCAGAGATCACTGCCATTTCACTGGAAAATTCAGGGGGGCAGCGCACAAATCTTGCAACAGAAAGTTTCAGCGGCCAAAATTCACCCCTGTGTTTTTCCACAATCTCCAAAATTATGACGCACATCTTTTTGTGCGAAGTTTGGGAACAGTGGATGAAGTTTTAAGCGTGGCATGCATCCCCAACAACGAAGAGAAATATATTTCTTTCTCCCTGAAGTTTAAGTTGAAAAAAGAATGGAAATGGGTGAGAGAAGAATGGAAAGAAATCGCTGTGAAACATGAAATTCGATTTCTGGAATCCTTTAAATTCACACTGGCGGGATTGGCATCGCTGGTGAAGAATCTTCCTAAAGAAGAACTGAAAGAAACCACCAGATTTTTTGGAGAACGCAGTGAGTTGGTGTGCCGAAAAGGAGTTTATCCCTATGAATTCATGGATGGATTTGATAAATTTGAGAAAAAACTGCCAAAGAAAACCGCTTTTTTCTCCCGATTAGAACAGGAGAAAGTGACAGATGCAGATTTTCAACACGCCCAGAAAGTCTGGGAAGAATTTGAGATGAAAAACATGGGAGAATTCCACGATCTTTATTTGAAAACGGATGTGTTGCTGCTTGCCGATGTCATAGAAAGTTTCAGAAAACTTTGTGAAGAAAACTATGGATTGGATCCAGCTCACTTCTTCACTGTACCCGGAATGGCGTGGGATGCAATGTTGAAAATGACGGGGGTGGAATTGGAACTTCTGGGAGATGTGGATATGTTGTTGATGATTGAAAAAGGGATCAGAGGAGGAAACGCAAATGTATTCAAGCGATTTGCAAAAGCAAACAATAAATATTTGAAAGATTTCAACCCCGATCAAGCTTCCAGTTTTCTGGTTTATTTAGATGCAAACAACCTTTATGGGTGGGCAATGTCGCAGCCTCTTCCAGTTGGAGAATTTCAATGGATGGAAGAAGATGAATTGCAAAACTGGGAAAACTTTATGAATGAAGAAGGAATTGGTTGCATTCTTGAAGTTGATCTTATTTATCCCAAAGAACTGCATGACGACCATAATGATTTTCCCCTGGCTCCAGAAATTTTGATGTTGGGAAAAGTGTCTAAGTTAACACAAAATCTGAGGGATAAAGAAAACATGGTTTTGCATAGAGAAAATTTGAAACTTTATCTTTCCCTGGGAATGAAACTGAAAAAGGTGAAAAGAGGTATTAAATTCAAAGAGAGGCATTACATGAAATGTTACATTGATAAAAACACAGCCCTGAGAGCAAAGGGGCAAAATAAATTTGAAAAAGATTTCTTCAAGCTGATGAACAACTCCGTATTTGGGAAAACCATGAAAAACTTGAGAAAACGAGTTTCCATTGAGCTGGTGAAAGATGTTGAAAGAGCAGAAAAACTGATTAACAAGCCCAACTTCACAGACGTGAAGATTTTCGATGAATTTTTAATTGCGATCAAGATGAGGAAAACGCGAGTGGTCATGAATAAACCCATCTTTGCTGGGATGTCAATCTTGGATCTGTCCAAAACCCTGATGTATAACTTCCATTATGGGTATGTGAAGAAAAAATGGGAAAAATGTTCTGTCCTATATACCGACACAGATTCTTTGGTGCTGAAGATTGAAACAAAAGATTTCTTTGTGGATATTGCGAAAGATGTGCCAGAGTGGTTTGACACAAATGATTTCCCAGCAGATCACCCAGCTGTGTTAAATGGAATGCCGATTGTGAAAGAAAACAAGAAAAAGATTGGACTGATGAAAGATGAATGCGAGGGCGCAATTCTGAAAGAATTTGTTGCCCTGAAACCGAAACTATATTCTTACTTGATTGAGGAGAACGCAGAAACCATTGGAATACAAAAAGCAAAAGGAGTGAAAACGTGTATGATTATAAAGAGTTTGAGACATGCAAACTTCGTGAAATGGTTGAAGACAAAACAACCACAAATCAGAAAACAAAGTGTATTTCGCAGCAGGGACCACCATTTGTTCACGGAAAACATGAGCAAAATTGCGTTATCTGCCAATGATGACAAAGTTGTGATTCAGGAAAATGGAATTAACACGCTGGCTTTAGGGCATTGGAGACTATCTGCACATGAAGAAGGGTTTTCCAGAGAGTGACCTTGGAATTTGGGAAATTGGTTAAATTCTTTGTGCTAAATTTTGGCGTAAGTAGTTGATAAAAGACTATCCTAGGCCACTTTCAATTAACCCCAAATTTCACACAAATAACCAAAAACCCATTTCTCCTTAATTTCAACGAATTGGGAAGTTGTTGGAACTGAACAGAAAAGATAAAGTTATGTTGAATTACACTTAAGATGGAATTGGTTGGAATTGGTGATTTTTAGCGAATGATTGGGAAAAGATAAATGTGCCAAATTGTGTGAAATTTGGGGTTAATTGAAAGTGGCCTAGGATAGTCTTTTATCAACTACTGGCGTTGACACTCGGCTGAATCTTCGGGTTAACCCACAGCGCCGGTCTCTCAAGGGCATTCTCTTGCTGTTCAACAATCCCTATGTAGCGGGTGCCAGGGACTCTGAGAACTATTTCAATCCCGACATCACTAAAGTGAAGGTCACAGTCAACGGTGTTCCAAACAGGATCTACAACGAGGGCATCAGTGGTACTGACATGTGGAATGAAATATACCGATACTTCAAGCCACACACGCGCGGCAGGCCTAACATGAACTTGACCAAATATCTCACAGCCAACAAGTTTGGTCTCTGGATTGACCTGCGGTCCATGGCTGACACAGCCCTGCACGGCAGCGGTCAACGGCTCGTAAACACACAGGATGGCGTGCAACTCGAGATCGAACGAGACGGCAAAGGCTCGGGAAACGCAAACTGCCACATCTTCACCGTCTCAGACTCACAGATGAACATCATGGACAGGCAGCTGCATTCTGTAGACTTCTAGACATATATATACAAACCCCATGGCCACAAATCAACAAGCAACAAATAACAAGCAACAAATATGTAAGTTTTACGATAAGCCGGCTCCACTGTCATCCACCGGACCATTATCACACAATAAAATACAAAGACTTCTGGCAATGGCACCCTCCCCACCAACATATGAACCAATTGTTTGCAAACCAACTAATATAGGTGTTGGTTATGGACCCAAGAAAGCTGCCATTCAATGCACTAATCGTGGGACCCACTAACTCTGGCAAGACACAGTATCTTCTAAACCAACTGCGAGGCCCCTTTAGGGGTTGTTTTGACTACATCGTTTTATTCTGCCCCACATTTGTCAAGAACAAGACATATGATGGCTTCGTGGACCGCGATCCGCACATCTGCGTGATTGTCTGCCAACAGCATGAGATCGAAGACTGGTTGAAGTTGGCGAGCTTCTTTTTCACATGCACCAACACTTTATTCATACTCGATGACTGCGCCGCCTCAAAAGATGTCAAAGGCCGCACGAGCCAGCTGGTCAATCTGGGGTTCAGCGCAAGGCATGACGGCATATCCGTGTGGGTCTTGACCCAGCAGATCACCAGCATAGCTAAGCCATATCGTGTTAATATCGCAGCGATCGTGCTCTTTTACACACCCTCCAGCAAGACAACTAAGGCCATCTTCGAAGACTATGCCGGCGAGCTCTCCCACGAGGAGTACAAAGAGCTTATCGCAAGGCTCAAATCCCGCAAGTACTCCCACCTGGTTTTTTCTCTGAGGCACCCGTATGGAATTGAGTACAAGATGTAAAACACACAAATATATACATGGCCATGAATGCGCCAACCAGTCTACACAAGCTCACTGTGCTTTCACAGCTTTTGGATGAATTGCACAAACACACACTTGATGCGCAAAACAAAATTATCAAAGCCGCTGGTGAGGAAGATCTGCGCCTCATGCTTCTCAACAGATATCCATTGCGGTTGAATTCTATGCCAGACACCATGGCGGGGGCTTATACGTGAGCTTGAAACACTTTTGCCCGACATCAAGAGAATTATCGAAAAATAAAAACACATATATATACCCCTGATGGCACACACAGCTGAAGACCAGGCCGGTTTTGACGAAGTAATGCAGATGCTGGAGGCCACCCCTGATACCACACCTCCCACAGGGATAGTTGGTGACAATGGCATTCCTGCCAAACGTGAGAAGCTGGCAATCCTTGTTTAAACTGGCAAGGCCAAAGAAGCTATCGGCGTGCAGCTTACACACGATCATGTTAAGCGGTTGTCAGACAAGGACGTTGAGAAGTACTGCAAAAGGTACGAGGCCTACATGGGCAACAAGACAACCGAATCCCTAATTGATTCCGCCATCATGCTCGCGTCCAAAGGCGTTGGTATGGTGCTCCCGATTGGGGATGTCAAGAAGTTGGAGGAAGAACTCAAGAACAACTACATCATCAACCAGGAGCTGTCAAATCTTGCTGGGGCTCTTGCCATGCACTGCGGACGATGGCTGGCGCTTGCCAATGCTGCTCTCAGCACAACAAAACACATCAAGTTTGAACGAGAGCCTGACTTGATAGAATTGGAACCCCCACTCACACATCCAAGCAGACAGTGAAAGCTATCCACTTGAGGGCTTTGATGAAGTTGGACTGGAACCTGGGGTGACCTTGAAGGAACCTGGCTGGAACCTGGCTGGAACCTGAGAGCAACCTGTCAGCACACTTGTCACATTTTCAAAAAATAAAAAATCACATATATACCACTATGGCCACACCACTCGAGACGATTCCTGAAGAAACTCCAACTCCAACTCCAACTCCAACACCTGCCCGTGTTACCTCTGAGGCCCCGGAAACAAAGCCTGCAACAGAAAAGAACCCCGGCCGCGTTGCTTCTGGTAAAAGGCTAGCAGAACGCAACCGCCTGGCCCGTGAAGCAAAGAAAAAGGCCGAAGCACAAAAACCTGCACCATCAACAAGTGGCACAACAAGTGACACAACAAGTGGTGCAACAAGTGAAACAACAAGTGACAGCAACAGCAACTCAATCTTTTATATTCTGGGGTTTGGAGGGTTGGTTGTCTCTGTTGCGGGTGTGTATTACCAACGCGAAGCCATAATGCAAAGGCTTGGACGCAAATCAAACACACCAGCAACACCAGCAAACACACCAGCAAACACACGCGCTGCACCACCCGCTGCACCACCCGCTGCAACACCCCCATCTCGAATTCCGGTAAGACAAGGAATTAAAAAAATGGAATAAAAAAACAAAAACATATATATACTGACCATGAATCTTTTCCAGACTTTGGTGAATGCTGCTGCAGTCGGAGGCGTGTTTCTTTTTTGGTATAAAGTTACCTGTGCCACCTTTGATACATTTTGCAGCTTGTTAATGGACAACCACAACGAGCCCGAGTACGAGTCCGAGACCGAGTCCGAGACCGAGTCCGAGACCGAAGTCGATCAGGCTGAGGTCGAGGAAGCCCGAGCCCGAGCACGAGCCCGAGCAAGAGCCCGAGTCTGAGTCAGAGAAATAAAAAACATATGTATACTGCGCACAAACCATGACTGACAACAAGCTTGTGAAGTCTATCCTCGACGCCGCAACAATCACTGGCCTTGTCGCTGGTATTGGTTGGATTGGGAAAAAGACCATCAAATAAAACTTCACTCCCGACCCCAGTGCAAGCTTGATGAACTACGTCAAGTTCACAGCCGTCATGGCTGGCAGCATCGCGTTGAAGAAATATCTCGAGGACCAGAAAATCCTTCCAGACAACATGTAAAAACCCTATGTATACACACGACCACAATGGCCTCGATTGCAATAATGGCCCTTGGCGCTGTTCTCAATGCGGCCGCTTTCACGGGCGGCAACTATCTCGCGAAATATCTGTCTGGTGATAGCGGAAAGGCAGCAATGGATGAGAAAATCCGTCACGACAAAGCCCTTGAACAATACCAAGCGGCTTATGCCAAATACCAGAAGGACCGCACCAAGCTCCTCGACTGGATTGCAGCCAACGATCGGATTAAACACCAAGCTAGCAAAAACTTCCAAACCACCGACCAAGCCCTGGTCTTGTATAACCAGATGCACCAAACACAACCAGATAAACAAATCAAAGACTACAAAGAGCCTCAGTTCTCGGACTTCTACAAGCCCAGCCCACAACAGCAGAATGGTGAACTTGTGTTCATTGGAGGCACCCTGCTTGCGGGTGGGTATGTGGCTTATCGCTTTCTTTTTTATTTTTAAAAAAATTTAAAAAACCATATATATACCGCCATGTATACACCCATTTCTAAAGAAGAACGTGACGCAGCTGTGGAACACTTGCGCCTTTTACCAACATGCCCCTTCGATAAACAAGCTGAGGAACTAGCGCAAGTGTTTCAGAAACTTGCTGAAAAAATCCCCGCATTCATGCCGGAAGAATATCATGAATTATACCGCGAACTCATAACATTCCTCACGGCTCAAGAAACTGAGGAAACGAACCGAGCATTTCAGAAAGTGCGTGAACTTTCTCGAAACATTGCTCCCGTCCTTATGAAGCAAATTTATGAGGACACGAAGAAACTTTAAACAGAGCTATTGAAGAGACGCGCCTTCTTTTTTCACAGTATAGCCATGTACCGATCACCGATTCATAAACTCTATATATACGCACAATGGAGGCCAAACTCTCTAAGATCTATTACAGTCCCAAAGGCTATTGGAAAGGTCTTGCCGCTGTCAAAAAGCTAGCTGCAACAGCCAAGGTCTCTGAAGAGGCGACAAAGAAATGGCTGATCAAACAAGCCATTTGGCAAGTTTACCTCCCAGCGCCACGCCATATCCCCCGGCCCAAGTTTGATGTCTCATCACCCAATGCAGTGCATCAAGCAGATCTTCTCTTCCTGCCCCACGACAAACTTCCTCATGGGAGAAAGGTTTACAAATACGCATTAACCCTTGTTGATGTGGCTTAGCCGATACAAAGCAGCAGAGCCCCTGACTTCGAAAGAGTCTGAAGAGGTGGCTAAAGCATTTGCACGGATATATAGACGCGGGCCTTTGAAATGGCCCCAATTATTACAAGTTGATCCTGAGAAAGAGTTTATGGGTGCTGTGATTAAGGCTATGGAGGATAACAAAACGACCATTCGTCGCGGGCGGGTTGATATCCACAGAGACCAAGCAATTGTGGAGAGATTCAATCGCACCCTGGCTGAAAGGCTGTTTGGCTACCAGTATGCCGTTGAAATGAATATGTCCTCTGGCCGTTCGACTGCATGGGTCAAAAGACTGCCAGATGTTGTCTCGGCCTTGAACAATGAAGTAACAAGACTCACTGACAAGAAGCCTGCGAAAGCGATCAAAGAGAAAGCAATATCTTCCAAGCCCTCGACTCCATATGCTAGGCCTGTTGGGGTGAATGAGAAGAAGCTCCCTCCCCGGGTGAGTGTGAGATATCTTTATTATCCCGGTGAGCTTGAGGGCGGTGGGAGGCGTGCGACTGATCCGATCTGGTCGATGAAGGTCTACAACATCGAGAAGGTTGTCACCAAGCCAGAGGCGCCTGTTGTGTATTATCTCTATGATGGCCCTAAGAGAGGGTTTGTTCGTGAAGAGTTGATGGTTGTGCCACCGGGCACTCAGTTGCCCTCAGCTGGGTTGTGAAACTCGATTGGTTCTGTGTGGATGCCGTCTGGCAGCACCCAACGCTTGTCGTAATAAGCGGAAAGGCCCAGCTTGTGCTGCTCGTACGTGAACATGGCCCCGTTGTGCATTCGGAAGCCCCTGTTGGTGGCCGTGTCCCTGTCCCCCTGCAAGGCTCTTTGGTACCTTTCCCAGCGAAGCTCGTTCTGCTTCTTGTTGACGCCCTTGGAGGACATCTTGGCCTCTCCGCTAGCCTCGTTTTCTACGTAATAACACTTGCTGCACAGGGCGATGGCCCGTGTGCCTTCCTTCTCAAGCTTGAACAAGCCCGGCTCTCTGCCGCTCAACTTGTCCCACGCCAACCAATTCTTCTTCTCCGCCTCGAACTGGTCGCGAAGTTCCGGGCGAACGGCCTCTTCCAGAGTGTCGTGAGCAAGAGCGAAGTACATGCTGTCCGTGTCCATCTGGATGAGCTCGAAGTCGCGCCTGTCGATGAAGTAATCTAGGAAGTCGTAATAGAACTCCAGCATGCGGAGCTTGGCAAGTTGGTACACAACAATGCCCACTTGAAAAGGGCGGTCGATTGTGACCTTTGGCTTGCGCAGCTCGATCTTGTAAGCATCTCCGATCTCCTCGAGGTCATCGAACAAGGGTGAGCGGAGATTCTTGTCGACCTCGTCCTCGTCAGTTGTGTACAACGTTCTTGTCTGGCGCTCCACGGCTTCGATGAACTTGCCGTAGGCGCTGTTGCCAAGGAGCTTGAACACTTCAGCAAGCAGTGCCTTCTCCTTGTCAGCGTCGCCTTTCCTTCGGTTGTCGGCGACCTCGCGAACGAACCAGTCGAAGAGCTTTTTGGGTCTATAATCGATCGTGCGGTAGACTGCCGTGATCTTGAGCCCGCTGTTGAGATACCATTTCAAGAGGGGTGCGTAGATCAGCATCTTTTTCGCTGACAGTACACCCAGAAGCTTTTTCTGGTCGGGATAGCGGGTTCGACCACTTTCTTGGAGGTAATCGTGCATATGCTGTGGAACGCATTCGTTAGGCACTGCTTGGTTGATGAAGAGCGATGGAAACTCTTCGAACTTCTCCCACAACTCTCGAGGGACTTCGATGTCCACTTCCGCAAACCCGAACCATCTCCCTGTATTCAGATTCATTTCAAGAACTCTCGCCGTCTGCTCCGGGTAGTTGTAATGCACAACCTTCTCTTTACCACAGGGCATCTCCTGCAGCATCGTGCTTGGGTAAAGGGAGTTAGCATCGAACCCCACAATCCGTTTCGTGATGCGGGCTAAGCCGTATTTGTGAGAACGGATGCGGGTTTCGCCGCGCACGTGTTTGCGGGTGAAGACCAGGCTTGGCCCGCCAACCACAGCCCCCTTCAGCATGGCGTAAGCTTCTGGGCCGGGGGCGTATAGGGCTGGAGCATTGCGGCCTCTCAATGAGCCTCGCAAGACGTATTGCATTGATACTCCTGGCAAGGAGACCGCGTCTTTGAAGATGTCAACCCCGAGGCCCGTGTAAAAGCCCTTCATCGTTTGGAGAGCTTCGAGGAAGGGAGACACGTCTAGATTGTTGTAATACTCCAGCCAGTCTCCGAATGTCTTCATGCCTTCCTCGTGGAAGAGGCGATTGCATTCTTCGTGCTCCTTTGGAGAAAGAACGAAGGCGTTTTTGAGTTGTGAGTACCAGCACTCGTATGGGGGAAGACCAGGGTAATCCAGCTTGTCAGCGCTGTCAAACCACTCGTATGGGAGCCAGAACTTGGTCTGTGTCGCTCCATACGTCTTAACCCACTTGTCGTACGTGATGCCTGGGGCCAAATAATTCATGATGTCCAAGAACTTGTAGCTGGGAGTGTTGATGAACATGATGCGCCCCTCTTTCTCCGCGGCGAAGACCCCATTCTCTTGAGCGAAATGAAAAACAAAGTAACTGCGGATAAGCTTGAGATCGTAATGGCCTGAGTTGAAGCCGACCACAGGCACTTGGTTGCACCATTTGTCGATGAGCTTGAGTTGCTTTTCAGGAAGATTCTCAATGTCTGGGGGCATATATTGACCAGCTACAGCCTCGCGGATGGCTGCGCTGCGCCGCTCCAGGGAGGCATATTACAGACCGATAAGCTCGTCAGGATCTTTGGAGCAAATATACTCAGGCTCAGGGTTCAACGTGTCGGCAATGGAGACTGAGATGTGCACATGCTCGCTTTCATAAGAGAGATCGCGTGTCGGGCGAGTTGCCTTGGTCTTGTCCTGGTACGCTTCGAAGTCGTAGACGATCGCGTGGGGATATGTTTTGTTTCTTTTCTGTGGGCAACGATCATTCCACCAGGGGTAAGGCTTTTCGTGTTGCCACCTTTCCACCACGTTGTACCCAGCGTCTCGAAGCAACTGAGTTCGTTGCAGAGTCTTTTGGTAAGCAACCATCCTTGTGATTGAGTTGCCTTTGCGGTCAACATATACCGGTTCGTCCCTCGTTCCCTCGGGGTAACATTCCTCGCAACCGTGCCAGAAACAACCATGGAACTGGAAAACTGTCTTGCTTTCTGGGTGATAGCCGTCGACTGGAGCCCCACAAATATAGCTCTCACCGCCATGGCCGCATCTGTGATGGTGGATGTGAATGTCACGCTGCTTTGCCTCCCACTCCAGCCAGCACACTGCCTTGACACCGAAACCGCCTTCTGGGTAAAAAGCTTTCTCAAAAGCTGACTCCGGAGGGAGGACACGTTTCCCTGGGCAGTCGATTTTGGTTTGGCCACGCGTACACGTCTTGGAGTGGCGCTTCAAGTTATCAGCCCGTGTGAACCTCCCGCCGCACTCGGCACAAGTGTAATTGTTTGTGACTTTATTGATATTGGTGATCAAGAAGGAGTGGCCCTCATGAATACCGACAGTCATGGTTGAAGCGCCCACCTTGTCGTAATTCGCAGGACTGTGAGATAAAATGAAGTCACCATTGGGGAGAACAAGATATGCGGCAATTCCTTGCTTGAAATGCCTTTCGATTTTAGAGAAGTGCCGCAAAGTTAGCTGGTCTCGAAGCCCCGGATAAACTGCGAAGAAGCTTTCCGCGAGTTCCCTGGTTCTGCGAGTAGAACGATCTATACGAGCTCCTCGATGGACAGCCAAGCAACGAAAGAGCAAAGATTGTCGTTGAAATTGTCAAGGGCAATGACTTCTCTTTTGTTGCGAATCCAATCAGGAAGCCGCCCGAGACCTATTTGCAGTGGTTGTCGATCCAACATGACTTTGACATCAAGCAGGGCAGTGCGTTCGTAAACCCATTTGGTGTCAGGTCTGTTGAGTCTTGCGTTTTGAAGACGAAGCTCTTCATGGGCTTGCAGCCACTGTCGTGTCTCGGAAAGATTGGATAGCCAACGACTGTTGTGGTTGTTTTGATAAAACATTCTCAACTCCTCGGTTTCAGTGTTTCGA
Source organism: Dendrophyllia cribrosa (assembly GCA_024195265.1). Classification (NCBI taxonomy): domain Eukaryota; kingdom Metazoa; phylum Cnidaria; class Anthozoa; order Scleractinia; family Dendrophylliidae; genus Dendrophyllia; species Dendrophyllia cribrosa. The sequence continues at coordinate 19,622,587 of JAJLRJ010000004.1, forward strand.
AACTCGAATGTGAAGCGTAAATTGATTGCGTGTCGTGTGTGAACATTTTGCTTGATTTTGTTCAAAATTCTGCCGACAAGAGAGTTTTCGAGATTGTTTACAAAGCGGAACCGGATTATTCGTCTGCCGCGTTCAACCCATCGGTCAACCCGATCATAGATTTGAACAAGTTGTTCAAAATCTAGATCCGGTGTGTTGTTTTGAGGCTCGACCTCAGCATTATTGTCGTCGGCAAGTTCGATCCCCTCGACATTTCGTGTCTGTTCGTCCAGCCAGGCAATCAGCTCGCGTTGATTGGCATCACGTCGTCTTCGCCGGGGTTGTGCCATTGCGTATATACAAAGGGTAGGGATTTCTCCAATTGGTTATGTCTCGCTTGCCGTTGCGGGCGGGCTCGGGAAAAAACGCATTTGACCCCCTCTTACGGGGTTTGAAGGAGGGATATGTAGAGTAGTTGGTTGAGAGGAATGTCAAATACCGGTTTTTCAAACCCCTAAATAAGCGGGCCGAACGCAAAGCACCTCAAGTAAGCAAAGCACATCAAGTAAGCAAAGCACCTCAAGTAAGCAAAGCACATCAAGTAAGCAAAGCACATCAAGTAAGCAAAGCACATCAAGTAGGCAAAACACCTCAAGTAAGCAAAGCACATCAAGTAAGCAAAGCACCTCAAGTAAGCAAAGCACCTCAAGTAAGCAAAGCACATCAAGTAAGCAAAGCACCTCAAGTAAGCAAAGCACATCAAGTAAGCAAAGCACCTCAAGTAGGCAAAACACCTCAAGTAAGCAAAGCACATCAAGTAAGCAAAGCAGTTCAAGTAAGCAAAGCACCTCAAGTAGGCAAAGCACCTCAAGTAGGCAAAGCACCTCAAGTAAGCAAAGCACCTCAAGTAAGCAAAGCACCTCAAGTAGGCAAAGCACATCAAGTAGGCAAAGCACCTCAAGTAGGCAAAACACCTCAAGTAAGCAAAGCACCTCAAGTAAGCAAAGCACCTCAAGTAGGCAAAGCACCTCAAGTAGGCAAAGCACCTCAAGTAAGCAAAGCACATCAAGTAGGCAAAGCACATCAAGTAGGCAAAGCACCTCAAGTAAGCAAAGCACCTCAAGTAAGGGAAAGTTCATTTAATATGACAAGGGGGGGGGGATGAAGATATTGAGGGGGTGCTCCGAAAATTTTTAGACACCCGAAGGGGGGGTCTCTGAAAAAATTGTTGAGCTAGAAGGGAAGGGGGGGGGGAGGTTAGGAGGGGGGTCTGAAATTTTTTCGACTACCAAGGGGGGGGGGGGGGGGGGGGGGGGGGCTCCCATACACAAGTCAATGGTCAATATAGATGGCGGTACACTCAACCAAATCAACCAAAACCGGTTTAGCTTGAAATAGAGTGTTTTCACTTTCACTGACGTCATATCAAAATTCAGAAGCAGTTTTCGATTCTAAAATGTTTATGGAATTGTAGAGAGTTCAAAACTACACATCTCGACCAAATTTTAAAGAGCAAGAGCATTTCATTCAAGAGTTATAGGCGAATGAGAATAGACATTTTTAGTAAGAAATGTATGGAGCGGCCATCTTGGTGTCCCAACATGGCGGCCAAAAATTGAAACACCGAAAATCTCATCACAAAATATTGTATTCACTATAATAAGAGAAATGAAATCGGCTTATAAGCATCTATAATTCATTAATAACTTTCAACTAGTTCAATTTTGTTTATTTTCACGGCTTATCTGAAATAGCGTGACGAATTGCGTGACAGATTTACAATCTTTATAAATCGAAAACGAAACATCGTTAAAACTCGAAACTTTTTGTGAAAGATTATAACACTAGTATCCACATACCATGTTAGAAACAGCTTTGTAGGATGTATACTTTAGATTTTTTAATTTTTATGACGTCATGTGAAAACACTCTATAGAACACGACCTATATGTCACCATACACCACGTAACTACCTTTCTCGTTGCCCGTTCCGCTGGACAAGGCTAACGCGGGCTCTTGAAACGAGATTGACACCACTCAACCTCGTCCCCAGGGCCTTCTCCGCTTTTTAAAATTCAAAATGGCGGGTCGAGCGGAGAAGACCCTGGTCGAGGCTGCAAAATACTCCAAGAATCTTGGAGTATTTTGACACGTGACAGGTGCTGAAAATCTACGCCATTCCGCATGTACAGCGGCTAAAAACAAATATGGCTGCCTTCATTGCTGCAGTCGCTGAAAATGACCTTTAGCTTTGGTTCAATATCAGAAATCAATACCAGCAGAACGAGAAATATGGAGTCCGTTCTCTTTGTATAGACGAATTTGCGTTATCATCAGGTACAATTTTGCGACTGTAAGACCGATTTTGCGACCATATTCTTGGTGCTGCTTATGTGTTTTTCAGGTAAGATTTTTTTTCTTAAGCTCATGTAAATTAACCGTCTTTAGACAAACTTTCAGCGTAACTTTTCTATAATTGAACCGATTTTCCAAGGGCTTTTCGCAGTGAAAGCATTTTCGTCTTTTTTAAATATTTTTGTTTCAAATTTCTCTTTGGGTTTTCGAGTCAGCTGTGATTAACCGGATTGTATGCACACATTTCTTTCCTGATGTGCATGTTTCTAAGACAGTAAAAAACAGTGGTCAGTAATTATTAATTATGTTATTTTCTTTTATATTTTATAGCTGTGAATATCTCAGTTCTGCTGAAGAAGTCTTATCGTCATTCAACATATGCGGAAAAATGTTTTTCACGCACACACCAACATGCAAGTCATTCATGATGTGTGTTAAACTAAATTAAACTAAACATCCTTCAGACTTATATCTAGTTAAAATCGTAACTCTTTGTTTCATCTGGTACCATCTCTTTTGTCCTATTGTTTTTTTTTTGTTTTTTTTTTTGTCTTTGTTTCTGTATTGTTTTTATTGTTTTTCTTTACTTGATTAATTTATTTTTTAGCTAATGTTAATTATAGCATCTATATGCTTTATTGCCAACCTGTATATTTCATTTGTAAATATAATTTTTTGTTACTCAGCTCGATTAGCTTTCTAGTTATTCTGGGTAACATTACCTATTTCTGATTTAATTTTATATTGTAAACAGTTTTTTCTTTCTTTGCAAATATGGTAATAAAGTGTATATATTATATATGTGTGTGATCATTAAAGAATTTACTGATGGTGTTTCTCAGAGAGGGGCAGATGTTTGAATTACAATTGGATGAAAAGTTAATACTCTCAAACTGAAAATGTTAACTGACCTTTTTAGGACCCAGTAAAAAATACGCCTGATGTTTTTAAGAGGATGAAAAATACTATTTTTGGTTCTCAGAAAGTCAAACTGAATATTTCAGAAGGCATTTCTTGGACATCATACCTGAGCTAACTGTTTCAGAGAAAAGGATTTTGTTTGTAATACTTTCAGGCTGTTGAATTTTCAGCTAAGGCATCTGAACAGATCTTAATTGGCAAACTTGGCTCGTTGGGTGCCCAACTTCCTGGCATTTTCCAAAAATACCTACGACTCAATTTAGTGCACTCCTTTCAATTAGTCCCCCCCCCCCCCCCCCGTAAAGATGCTATGCCACAAAGCTATCTTATCAAAAAAGTGACATTACAGTAGATATAATAGCAAATTTTATTCCGACTATGCTCATTGCTCGCATTACTTCTCGCCCCTGTGCATTATCTGTTAAACCATCGAATACTTGCTAATTCTTCAAGTATTTTCTTCAAATACATGGAATAACAAAGAATAACCAAGATAGGTTATTATGCTTGTTTTGAAGAAAACAACCACTTATTTACCAAGGGAACTTTTAGCAAAAATTTCATGCTACACAGAACCAACTATTATTGCAAGGGGCTGCCATGGTTTCATGGCAGGTTTTACAGGAAGCTCCAAAGGATTTCAGTCACTTATTTCGGGTAACATTGATTCACCTTTCGAAGTTTTATTTTCAACCTAAATAACCAGTAAAAAGCACAGTTTTCTTATGTTTGTCCCACACATCTTTTATGAAAATTACATAAACCTGCTAGAATCTTTACTTTTTCGTTGTAAATTTTGAATTCAAATTTAAGCAATGTTTATAAAATTCGAAAGAATTTAATTTAGTGTTGAAGCTAAAAATAAAATTGTTTATGTTAAGCTGCCATATGCCTACATCAAAACCAACTGAAAGCCTCATTTTTTAGTGACCATAAATAAAGCCTTAATGATCCTCTTTCGAGGCAGGATGGTTGGTATCTATGGTAATTGAGGACAACAATGCACAGGTGATGGGTAAAATCAGGGTGGCAGGGAAGCGTTGCTAGGAAACCCCCCAGGGACCAGGAGAGGAGTCCTCCTGGGGGGAGAGCAGATCAGGTGGTACCGGGGGTAGCCACCCTGAACGGGGTCCGCATCTGTCTCCAGTAGGGTGAGGCCCATATCCCTAGTCCATGGAACTAGAGAACCAGGAGAGGGGTGCCCTCCTGGGGGGAGTACAGATCAGGTGAGACCATGGGCACCCACCCTGGAATGGATATTTCTCCGGACCTGTCTTCAAGGGCTAAGCCTTACAGGGTGAGGCCCATATCCCTAGTCGTGGGAAACTAGAGAATCAGGAGAGGGGTGCCCTCCTGGAGGGAGTATAGATCAGGTGGGACTGTGGGTACCCACCCTGGAATGGATATTTCACTGGACTTGTCTCCAAGGGCTAAGCCTTGGCTGCACTTCCCTGCCGCCATATTTATAAATAAACAATTCTGCTACAAAAAAACTTGTGGCTGGTAAACTTAAAAAGACAAAGGTACCAGTCATGGGAGGGTAAGGGGGGGGGGGGGGGGGGGAATTATTGATGCTATGACTGAGTGGGACACGTGCTATTACATTATAGGTAGGAGCACTAACTTCTTTTAGGTGTCCCCAATTAGCAGTAATGCTAAATCTTTTTGACACATTAATAAAGTTATGATGATGATGATGATGATGATGAGCACAAGGGGAAAAATATGACAGAAATGACTGGGACCTTTGTTTGATAACATCTTACAAAGATTGCCTTACATTGGACTTTGCCTTGAAACTGATAGATACATGTACATTGTAAATGAGGTGACTAAATCAATATCAGGCTTGACCTTGGCATTTGAGAAATTACTGAAAATACTCTTGTACTTGGGCTGTGAAAGAGTACAGAGAAGAACAGAAATTGTTGTACCCTGTGAGATTTGTGTGACAATTGGCCATACAATTAACAAGTGGACAATGAAATAAAATGTTACATGCAGGCAATGAGTGGATTAGTTCAATTGTCTTAGGTCTCATTAACATCAGTTTATCCAATTAATATTGTTAACTACTCCCTTTTTGTTTCAACACATTTTTAAGCGACATTCCTGATTTGATATCTTGAAGTTACAATCTTTCTTGTGGTTGAAACAGTGACATTGTTCAGGGCATGAACATCCTTAGTGACTTTTTGTCTTTAGAGCTTTTACATACATGTATTATTATTATTATTACTATTATTCAAGAGCTGTTAGGGAAATGGTCAAAACTATTGAACTCGGACAGGACCCACTGCTTTACAAAAGACTGGTGGTCTCTTTATGCACACTCCTCCCACCCAAATGCTTTTGTCTTGTTGGTATAGCCCCCATTCTATCAGGAGTAGAAACTGGGCAAAAGATTTCCACCTTCATGTGTCATTTTAGTAGCAATGCAAACTTCACATTTTTAGGCCAATAAATGTTGTCCATTAACCTAATCAGATAGGTGATATCTTGCATAGCCCCCCTGCCACAATACAAGGTGGATCCTCTTCTAGTATACTTGCTATGACCACTTTCCTTACATATTATTGCCTTTTGAGTTATTACAGGGCTGTTCTGAAAACTACTCTAGTGATGAACGCACCTTGTTTAAAGATTACTATTAATTGGAATAAAAAAATAACAGTGTCACTCAGTCCAAATGGACAAAATTTTCAGGAAAACATTTTATTTCATTCCAAAATGCTTGATTTTCTGACCTAGTTAAAACTCTGACAATTCCAGCATTCACATTGTGCATGATCCAGACCATTATTATGACCAGAGAGTGCTTATATTAAGGCCTAAAATACAAGCTGTTGGCAATAAATTATTTCCTAGAATTACTTAGGAGGTTCTTGCGCTGAATCACCTCAGTTTTATAATTTCAAAGTAAATAAAGAAAGCTAACTCAAGAAATAATAGCTTTTATAGCAAATTCTAACCTCCTGACAATTTGCCAATAAATTCTCTCGATGAAGGATTCCCTTCTGTCAATGAGAAATGCCACCAATACAAATGGTTCATCTAAAACTGATGGTCCACAGAACAATTTTTGACAACCACAAGGGGAGGTGTGACTGCCATGGTTTTACATTAAACTTTTCAGAAACTGGGTCCACAAATAAAGTAAAACGAGGAAAAATAAAACAAAATGAGGAAAAACGTCTGAGCCTTTTGACTTGAAGTTATTTTCAATATTTGAGTAGCTGGCCATCTTTACTGTTGTTGTTGGTCATAATAGCTGCTGCCAGTTAATAATGACAGCCCTAGACATCAAGTAAAAGTACAAATACTCATGCAGTCACCATTGCACAAAAACAGCAGAAGAATCCCTACTAAATCCCCCTTTTGTGGATGTGGATATGTTGTAGGTTAAAATTATTTTAGGTCAAAATTATTCCAAACTAGGTTAACTTTTATTTTCCATTGTCTGAGATTATGTTTAATAATGAATCTGGAACAAAGGAAAATAAAAATTAACCTAGTTTGAAATAATTTTAACCTTAAATAATTTTAACCTACAACAGATATATGAATATCTTACTGCAGGGTTCGACATCTGGTCAGCTGAATCACTAGCCACCGGGCTAGTGATCTTTGAAATCTACTAGTCCGAAACACGACTTTGTAGCCCAGCTCAGGTTCCTTCTCAGGCTCTATTACGTCACCTAATTTATTATCCACTTTGCCCTCACAATATGAAAAGAAAGACCCTGGATTACAACGGTTACTGCTTTTGTTTTGTATTACTCAGTTAACATTGTCATTGTCATTAAAACATCAATGTCAGTTGTATGTGTCCTCTTCTTGGTCTCTCAACTTATCATCATTCTCCAACTCATCGTCAGTATAATAGTCAGATAGATCCCCATCATCAGCTGCAGCATCAATTTTCATTATCTTTGGCATCATCAGATGGACCAGAAACAGCTGCCTGTACTTCCTTTGCTTCATCAGGTGTATCTTGATCATCAGGAATTACTTCAGGTCCATCCTCTTCCTCTCTCCTAGACCTAGACCTCTTGACATTAAAGTACGGCATTCTCTTCTTTTGCAACCAAACATCAATTGCAGGTTGGGGGTTAAAGTCCTTCACCTCTGGAGAGTCAAGTTTGATGATCATCAGATCTGAAACACTGTCATCTGCAAGTCTGCTTCTCCAGTCAGTTTTGATGATTTTCATCAGGGAGAACCCTCTCTCTACTTCTGCTGAACTTGCAGGTAGTGACAGCAGTAGATCGATCAAAGCAATAACAGATGGGCATTTATCTCTAAGATCATCATTGACCTGCGAACTGGAATGATCGTATTTCCTGCAAGCGCTACAGAACATTCTCCCCTCGTTGTTGATGACGTGATACTCTAGCCAGGCAAAACTTAATTTCCATGAAGGATTAAACCCTCTTTTGCGTTTCTCATTTTCGTGCATTTTACTTTTTTCCGCTTCGTTTTCCGCCTTCGCCTTTTTGCTTGGCGGTAGTTTGTAGTTACAGAGAAAACGCTCCATCTTCTCTACAATCGCTACAAGTGCAAGGCGTTTCAACACGCGTAAGGAGAGGACTGGGTCCCAGTGGTATTTACGATCGACACGCAAGAGCCAAGAAGGACGCCATAGAATGGTAGTTTTATACTTTCTTTATTATTATTATCCTTATAACTTTAGGTTTTTTGTCCTCGTAAATAACTATGGACTTGAAAGAATCAAATTAAATATTAATTCTTTGAATTTTCTACTAGCCCGCGGGCTAGTAAACGGGAAATTTTACTAGCCCGAGCAAATTTTCACTAGCATCGGGCTACCGGGCTAGCGGAGATGTCGAACCCTGTTACTGAGCAGGGAACTTTCTTAAAGTTAATTAACTTTGCCATTTTACAATGCCCCTGGTCAAAGAGTCCACACCAGAGACAAGTGGATGATCATAATATATGCAGCTGCCTTCCAAAAATGTCAAGACAATGCCATAAAGCTACTCACTCTTACATAAGTTTATGGAAAATTTCAGGATTTTGAAATGTGCTAAATTGTTTAAAATATCAAAAACTGTCAAATTTTAATTAATCCTCAACGATCAAGGGGACCTACTATTGAAATTGAAATTTTAAATATGCTTCGAACATTTCTCAATCTCTCTGTATTCAATCGGCAAATGTCTTTGACATTTAATACGAAAATTTTACAGTATTTATAAGCAACCGCTATAAATGTAATGAATTTGTAGGTTATATCTGATTCACAAGCTTTCCAGCCTAAAAAAGTAAGCCTTAAACAAAACCACCTTTTTGTAAGGAGATCCTTCGTCACCTGGTTTTTCATCACGGTCTGCATGCTTTCTTTTGGCAAATGGTGAGTCAGCTTTGCTTTGATGTGAAGTCCGCATCTTCTTTAATTATGATTTCCGAGGCAAGCTTAATGGAGAATTCATTTATTTCTCGTAACTTCCACAAAATACACCGCACATTATACTTTTTAGTCGGCCATTTTGAAGGGAAGAAAAAGCTGACCAATCAGAGCTTGTGAAAGAACGCCACAAATTAACTACCAATCAGCGGTCCTGTTAGATCAGTATCGGCCAGGGTCTTCTCCGCTCGACCCGCCATTTTGAATTTTAAAAAGCGGAGAAGGCCCTGGGGACGAGGTTGGACACCACTCGCTCTGAAGGAGAGAAGACTGGTGTCTATTGAATTGGTTCCTTCCCTTCAGAAGTCGCTGTGGTGTTCGCACGTGGAATATTATTGTAGCAGCGTATTTTACCTCTGTGTCACAGAAAACCGCTGAAAAATGGCAAAACAGGTCACTTTTAAAAAGGTAAGAAAGAGAACATTTCTCCTTTGCATTTTTACCCAAGATAGTTCAGAGCTGACAACTAATTTTTCAACGTTTGTTGTTTTAATAATACGCTGGGCGCGCATGCATTTGCCTGGTTATTATAAGCTTAAAGTTCAGTGGAACAGTTTGTTTGAGCTTGCAACAGGCATGGAGTGACTTTAAACCTTAAACTGAAATTTCATCTGAACTAAAATTAATGACGAGCGTTAAAAGATTTCGACTCACTGTGTTTGAGTCATTGCATTGCGGCCTTGGGAAGTTACCACGTGTTTGAAATTGTGCAATACGGATTTTAAAAGTACTCGCGAATCTTATGTAGCTGGACATCGGCTTTCGCGATCTACGCGAAGAATAGCACAAATTTTGCCATAAAGTGCTGTTTGAGAAAATAGAAAAATTTATGAATGATGTCTTAAGGGGCAATGTCACCTACATGTATTAATTTAAATATCACTTTGAATGGCCAAAAAACATTTGAATCAATGGAAACCTAAAAATAATGGACCCCACTCTACTAGTTCACATAAACCAACATTATGGTATTTGGTTGAGTAGGGCCATGATGGAGATGGATTGCACCTTTAAAAAATTGACCAATCTTGTTTCAAGTTCTTCCTATGTCTTTGACAAATCGCTGTAAAACTGATTGTAGTTTGATCACTTGATGTTTTCATCTTGGGGTTCAGAGAGTAATTTTATGTATGAGTAAAGGTAGCAGGTAAATATTTTCAGTGCCATTTTGACTAAAACACAGCAAAATCCCCTTGACATTGCCCTTTAAATCTTGTTTCACATCATGGGAATTTGGGACAAATATGGCAAATCGTTAAAGATTTCAGTGGGAATTCAGGGTTAGAAATTGCCGTCTGTTTTAGTTTCAAGAGTTGTTTTCATTGCCAAACTTAAGAAATTTGTTCAAAGCTGATTGTGTGTCATTACAATCATCTGTATTTTTACAGGAATCGATTCCATTAAAATTTGAAGTGATGTATGGCATAAAGATTTAAGCAGTAGTGTTGCAAGGTTAAATGAACATAAAATTGACATTTTTTCTTTCAGTCCAACATTGGTGCAATGTTGTTGGTGGAGTATCAAAATAAACATATTCTGAAGTTTGAAACTAATTGGACTTGGCATTGCAGAGATATTGCAAGTTGAATACTGCTACTTTTTAGTCTTCATATTGTATCTTTGTCGGAAGCAGAGCTAGTGACATCACTATTGACCACCTAAAAAATTGTTGGAAAATTCAAATAAGGAGTCTTGCTTTCTGTTACAGAGCTGCCAGATCTAGAGTGCCTTAGAAAAGAGCCGAAACCAAAAATCAAATTGAACAATAAGGATCCACATCTAACATGTAATATTCAAACATGAGCGTTGTGTTTATAAATTGTAAAATTTAACCTCAAATACCTGTGTTAAAACAGTTCTTGCTATCTTTGCGGATATTTTGAAGCTTTTAGCAATGAAGGAACGCTAAAGACAAAAAAAGAAGCCAAAGAAAAGAGTCTGTTAAAAACAAGTGACTGTCTTGGTTAACCTTAGTAACCAGGCTAAATGGAAACATGTGTTCAAAGAATTTGCATGGTTACCAAGCTTGTGACCTCAACGAACGGCGGACAACTGGCGGGTAAAGTCAAAATGTATGTTTTTTTTTTCCATACAGGATGAATCGATGGATAGAAGCAAAAGACAAGCTCACGTTATGTAGAGCCAATTCTCTACGTTTTTTTTTCAAAAACTTTTTTCCCAACATTTGACTTTGAAAATTCGGAGTGCAGCTTATATGCCAGTGTTTACGGTATATCTCTATGAACATGCTTAGCATATTCACGAAATAAAAGCAACCAATGTTGACTCCTTAACCCATTAACAACCAATGCACCCCAAAGCGCGCCGTACAAGACTCCACTGCTTTAAAAAAATGCAACTTTCTCAATCGTGTGAACATTGCTTTAACTATTAGTTGGGAGCATTGACTAGAAGGTCCTTCAAATTGAGATACCCAATAAACACAAAAAAGTCAGTGATTTTTGCAGAATATAAGCATTTGAATTTGGACAAGAACAAAAATGACCGTTTTTAATGTCATAAAACAAAAATCACGTTTTTGCCTTTAGTTTTTTTTTATTCAAATCATCGTTTCAAACCAAAAAGTCAACATTCATAGCAACATTCAGTCTTAGTCCTGGCTTAGAAGTGATTTTTTTGCTCTTATTCGTTGCTCGGGCTGAGCTACAGCCTCTCGTTCTAGTGCATCCTGCCTTGCCTTGATTTTCAACATTATGACTGCACTGCATGCTGGGAAATAGCCAGAATTTTTGACAGCATTTGTCCCTTTCACATTTTACAAATTTATACTACAGTGCAGCTCAGAAATACACGACCACAAAAACGCGCTTCAAACTTGTTAGTTAGAAATGCATTAACGCGAGTGCGTTAATCTAACGTGCTTCAAAAGTGCGCTTGTAGCGGAGCTCATTAGTATGTATGAGCTAGCTCATTGTTGTCTGTTATTGTTGCCTTTAATGGCCTAAACAATGTCCACATATAAAAATATACAGTTGTTTTCGTCCCGCTTTTCTGACGGTGGATGTGACACTGTCGGACGCATCGCTAGTTTAATGTCGCTAGAAATCTTTCGAGTTTCATTTGCCAAAAAATAATGTTAAAATAGTTGGCGCTTTGAAATAAATGCCATCACAAGTTGGACCTTCATCGAAAGAAGATTTTGCTGCTTTAACCATTTTCTTGCCCTTGTAGAACCAGATATCATCATTTGACATGGCGAAAATAAATGATCCCGCCGTTAGGGTCACGTGTCAATATTTACATTTTCTGAGCGGTCACCTCAGAACAGTGCATAAGCGAATACAAGTTTCGCGAAAGAAATGTGTATTTCATTGTAAAGATTTTCTTTCGCTTTTCAAGTCAATTATCTTGAAAGAAAGCGACTTTTTCAGCAAACGGAGCGAGTTCCTGTTTTCCTGCGACGAAAGCTTTTTCGCCAGTCTGTGATAATGTACAAGTGCATTTGGCACCAGGATTTTACTCCTGGAGTGAAAATAAACTTGAAATCATACTTGATCACTAGTTTTTTATTTCTTGTGGATAAAACAGATGAAAAGCTTTTCATGTAATGATTGAGGACATTGAGCAATGTTTATAAATATTCGACGCGTAAGGAGTTTCTTCACCGCCACTTTCACGTCTTCCACGGGACGTTTATTTTTTTTTTTCAAATGACGAGCTCGCTTGTGATTGGCTCTTTCGGGGTTTTTTCGACTGCGTTAAATTTCATTGTCGAGGCATTGGGCGAGCAATGCATTTTGGGTGATACTGGGCCTTTAAAGTGTATATGACAGTGATTTTTTTATTTGCTTGATCGAATCTACATTGTACAGTACATGATGTTCTGATAAGAAAATGGAAACAAAATTTTCGATATCAATTTTTCTTCTCTGCGTTGTAGCCGTCTAAAAACGTGAAATTTCACTTCTGGTGTGTTACAAAACCGTGCAAGAAGAAAGACTGGAAATAGTCCGCTGTGATGTCAATACAGGAATGCCGGTGTCGAGGTTTCTCAGTTCCTTGTATTTTTTGATGCGCCCTCCCTTGTAAAAAAATTAGCGCGATCGCGGCGCGATGGGCGCGATCGTGGCGCGAGTAAATCGTAATCGTGCTGCTGCAAGCGCGATCGCGCCGCGACAAGTCAAATCGCGCCGCGACAATTGCGATTGCGCTTCGAGTAATTCGTAATCGCGCCGCAACAAGGGCGATCGCATCGCGGCGCGATCACGGCACGAGTAAATCGCAATCGCGCCGCGATAAGCGTGATCGCGCCGCGACAAGTGTGATCGCGGAGACTTCTAATAATCGCGTCGTTCGCGTCATGTTTTCCACTGCGACAGTCAACACGATTTTTAAAAGATTGCGGAGTTCTCGGATAGAACATTTGAGAATTGCCCTTGTTGCCGAGAATCCGGACGTTTCAAGTCTTACCGAGCATCCCGAGATACCGGCGAGGTTTTAACGTCGCCAGGTGTTTCGGCATGTCGATCAGACGTACCAAAACCTCCGGGATATCAAAATGATATTAACTTGAAGGTTTAAAATATTGCCAATAAAGGTTATAAACTTTTAACACAATCGACTGTTCAATGTCCCACTTTTCTCTTAGCAGCTGATCTTTCCACTGCTAATGATTATGGTCGTTCTGTAACTTCTTGTTGTAGTGACTGTAGTTCGGCATGTTTTTTCTTGTTCTTTGACAACTTGCCATGCCATTTTCTCTGCATACACCCGCGGCTTTTCTTTCGGCGGGAGAATCCTCACCAAGTGCGTTAATTAGGCGATGTGATTGGTTCATTCAAACATGCCACCGTCGATCGGTGAGCAACTACTCACGTCAGCCCGCCGAGCAAGAGAAAACTTTGAAATTTACAACATGCCATAATGAATACTGAAAACTGAAAATGTAAGATTTCAATTTTAAACACAACGCGAAAAAATTGATGGGAAATACTGTGTCATCTCAGTTTACAACAAGACTATAAAGTTTAATCGCGGCGCGATTGCGCGCGCTGTTTACCGCGATCCAAAACTCGCAGCGGCCAAAAACGCGCTAAAATTTTTACAAGGGCTGAGGAAGAAACATAAGGTGTGTTGTCTATGGTTGTAGCAACACGCACCAAAAAACAGAGGAACTGAGAAATCGCGACACTGGCATTCTTGTATTGACGTCACAGCGGACTATTTCCAGTCTTTCTTCTTGCGCGGTTTTGTAACACACCAGAAGTGAAATTTCACGTTTTTAGACGGCCAAAACGCGGAGAAGAAAAATCGATATTGAAAATTTTTTTCCATTTTCTTATCAGAACATCATGTAGATTCAATCAAGCAAATAAAAAAATCACTGTCATATACACTTTAATGATGCTCATCAGGCAGCTACTGAAGATAAAAAATGGCTGTAAACTTACCAAAAATCGCATACAAACCATGTTTGAGCTGTTCTTACAGCTCAACGAAGCTAAAATACTGCAACATGATGACGTTTCTAGAAAATGTGAGCCTTCAGTATTTTAGAACAGCAGCACTTTCCATGGTAACCCTAAATATGGAGTCACGAAATGGCTTGTTTATATGCAGAAAATCACTGAAAAACATAAAAATTCTCGGAAGTCAATGGGTTAAACTCAATTACTGGAAGAATAAGCAAAAATTATGGTGACAGCCCACTTAAAAAAAAGTTAACAATTTTAAATTATTTTGGTAATAATTTAACATCGCCCATCCGCAGTGCTAGCCTTTGAAAATGCCCCCTAGAAAAGGGTAAAAATAGGAACCAGAAAAATTAGTCCAAGAGAATTTACAGCCATGCTCCATCATGCGTGACCAGTATTTCTGAAAATTTGAATGGAGTTTTTAAGTTTACGCGTCGGTTTTGTAAATTCATTCCAAGATTCGGAACCACATTTTCGGAAACAAAGAGCAACAAAAGATCATTTTATTTGAAATGTTGCATACCCGAACAATATTAGGTTTTTTATGCATGTAGCAAAGTTAATTTTCCGTTAACTCGCGACTTTCAAAGTGTTTTCCAGAGAGATCTAGCTTCGAGGTTTCGTTCAAATCTTGGACGTTACAAAGAAATATTCAAATGTTCATTTCAGCATGGATTTAAGAATTCACTCAACTACAGCTGTCTCTCATATTATAATGAACATTGCATACGCTTAATTTATCCTACAGGAAAAGAAAACAGATGTCTCAAAGAAGGTTTCAAAGGAGAAGAAGTTGAAGACGCAAGTCGAGAAGAAGCATGCGTTAAATGGATCAACAAAAGTTAAAGATAATGACAAAAAAAGTAAAGGCCACCAAAAAGCCAATAAGCTGGCTCCAGCCGAGCAGTCTTCAGATTCTGACGTGAGTGCTGTTGTAGTTTTCCTGCCATTTTATGAGCAGCAGGGTTGGATCCAGGATTTTTTTATGGGGGGTGGCTATGGGTATTAATGCGTAAGTCTATAAATTTTTTTATTGTTGCAATTAAAAAAAAAAACTGTTAAAACCGACGGTCTAAAGGGGGGTGGCTAGCCACCCAATCCACACCCTCCCTGCATCCGCCCCTATTATTTCTTTGCCAGTAACCATTGTGTGTGATGATTAGTCAAATAAAAGGAAATAACATCTTATAATATCTCTGCAGGATTCAAGTTCAGATGAAGAGGAAGCAGCGCCAAGGTACAGAAATAGTTTTTTGTAATTTCTCATCTTTGAACTGCCAGGAACAAATAACATCAGCGGATTCTTTTCTCTCACAAGACCTATAGTACAATTCACTTATCAGAATTATAAATAAACCAATCTACTATAAAATTTGGCACCAACAAGGAGTTTCCCAGGTGAACCAAATGATTAAGGGAAAACCAAATTGTTTTCTTTCACCATCAGAATTTCAAAACAAATACCACATAAATGTATGTCCACTAACCTATAATAGAGTGACTTCTGCTCTCAAAGTGTTATGGAAAAAGAAGAAACTTTTATATCAACCTTTTTGAAATTACAGAAACCCACTAGACCGGCCTATCAAAAACTAATTGAGATCAAAACTCATGATCACCCCTAACCTAGCCCCTAGAAATGGAACAATGCTTTTCAGGAAGACTATGATCTTACAGTGCAGCTCAGAGATAAGCGAATCACGCAAACCATGCGCACGTTTAACGTGTATACGCAATTGTCCAGACGCGTCTAAATGAGCACATATTCTTATTCACGGCTTCTTATTCACTAGATTTCTTTTCTTTTTCACAACAATACCAAACAAAGCAAACTTATGGCAATGAATAAAATAAAAATTCGCGCATTTTTATTTGTTATTCATTGCCATAAGTTTGCTTTGTTTGGTATTGTTGTGTAAAAGAAAAGAAATCTAGTGAATAAGAAGCCGCCCACTAGCTTAAGCACGAGACAACAACTGATAGTTACAAACGCTATCATATTTCTAATCTTGCTCGAATCGCAAATACATTGTACCGCCGATATTAAGCTTAAATATCATGTCTTGAATCTTTCAAATATTTTGTCGATTGATCGAGATTTAAAACCGCTAAAAATAATTTTCACTTCTAGAGTCATCGAGATTTCAAGCTACAATGTACATGTAGATTTGTGGAAAGGACGCTATCGCTGAAACCTTTTAGTTTAGCGAACGATACTGCAGGCTTCTCAATGTAATACCGCTATTGTAAACAAGCGCCATCATATAGACTTTATGAATCTCGCTCGCTTCGCAATAACCGAATATGTTTTGTTTGAAAAATTACAATTGCTCCACTGCCAGTCTAAACAAGCGGCCGTTATCGAGATTTACATGTAAGTAATCTTGCTCCCTTTAATCTAGTAACGCGAACAGAGTGGACGCCGACAAGCACAAGATTAATATTTCATTCTTGCTCGATTCTTATTAAAATACAATGTACCCTTACCGGGCAAGCATAGAAAAGTCATTGCTCCGGTTCTATAAGGCACAAAGAAGAGATTCAAATGGCAAAATACTGTGTCTTTAAAAAAAGTTTCTATGATGCGCCGATTATATTGAGCGATTTCTTTGCTAGTGAAAATTCAAGTTGTGTGATGTCCCGTCACAACAAACACGAAAAACTGACATATCAGGTTCTATTATGCGCAAAGAAGTGATTCAAACGGCAAAACATTGTCCTTCCCGTAATATCGATTGCGAATATGATTGAAGTTTTCGTTTACGCAAGCGATATGACAAGCGAAATTTTAAGATCGATAGCGATTTTGTGTTTTTTCGAGTGTTTGAAATGTTCGACAAGGTGGAGTTAATGATACAGTACCGCTCAGAGATAAGCGAACCAAAATTCATGTTAAGAATGCGTTATGAACGCATTGGTTTTGACGCGCTCGCGCGTTCAGCTGCATTAAGCTGCGTTAAACAAACGCGAAATAGTGCGTTAAAGTTAACGCATTAGTATGTATGAGTTTGGTTATTGTTCACTGCCATTGATATTTTGTGAAAGAAGTTAATTGACGTTTCAAAAGACATTACATACCGTATTCTAATGGTTTTCATTCATTCAATCGATAAACCGAGCAGCACTGTTTATCGAAAGACAAATTATATCGACGTGCGATGGCACTCGCATAAACAAAACATAACAGTTTAACTAGAACGGATATGGAGGTTATATTCATTAGGTTATCGGCGATGACTGGATCTGCGACATGTTTCGAACTTTTGTGATCTCTCCGCTGGTTGATCCTTGCTGACTATCATAGAGGCCGCTTATCTTTCTGAACTTTCGCATGCAAAGAAATAGCTCAACAGTAATCGGCGCGCCATAAAATCTTTTATCACAGATTTCGCCCTTAAAGTAGGAGTATTTTGCTGTTTCAATCACGTATGTGCGCCTGATAGAACCGGAGATAATATTTTTTTATTATTATTGCCGTGACAATTACGACGCTCGCCCGTCACACGCTGTATCGATCGAAGGGGACTTTTGTTGTCTCGTCAACTCCGGCGAACTTAAGGCCGTTCGCGCAAGGCGACCAAACTTCGCTTCGATAGACAGTGTTTTGCAAAGTAGTTTAAAAATTAGAACAACTGCAAAGTAGTTTAAAATGGTGCGAATCCGTTCGCTTTTTGTTGTTCATTGTTTTGACCTTCGCTGAATCGCTGAAAGTAAAAATTTGCATACATGACAGCTAGAACTTGCAATGATTGACATATCAGTAACTCCCTTGTCGAACATTTTGAACACTCGAAAAACACAAAATTGCAATCGATCTTTAAATTTCGCTTGTCATAGCGTATCGCTTGCGTAAACGAAAACTTCAATCACATTTGCAATCGATCTCTTTACGGGAAATTATAAGTTACCTTGCTCATGAATTACAAAACTGATCTCAAAGAAATTTAGCGTACCGTAGCGTATTGTAAACGGCGAAAACGGTGTTTGAAGATGCAACCAAGTGAACCATCGATCGCGCTAAAGTTAATGCAAGGCGATCACCAAACGCTTCGATAGATGTTGTTTGCTGAACTCTGTTATATTTTTTTGAGTCGCGGGGCGAATTGAGTCTCGAAATTGTTTATTTTGTCGCTCTGTTTGAGCGCTTGTTTAACCGTGTAATTGTCATGATTTTGTTCCCCTTGTTTTGGATTTCAATTCTCGCATTATTGTCGATGTGGCAGTTTCAAAAGACTAGTCCCGGTGGACTCGCCTTTTGTTTTGGATTACAAAAGAAATGTTGGTTGTGAATAACAAAGGCTTAACGCGTTAAAGAAAACGCATTCACCCGATGCGTTCAAAATAATGTGAACGCAAATTCAAACGCGTTAGGGTAGCGTTAAGAACGCGAGTGCTATGTTCGCTTATCTCTGAGCGGTACTGTATGTCAATCATTGCAAGTTCTAGCTGTCATGTATGCAAATTTTTACTTTTGATTTTCATGTGGTGATTTTAACAAACATCTAAACAGCAATTTTAGCGAATGTCAAAACAATGAACAACAAAAAGCGAACGGATTCGGAGAGTTCAGCAAACACTGTCTATCGAAGCGAAGTTTGGTAGCCTTGCGCGATCGGCCTTTTAAGTTTGCCGGAGTTGACGAGACAACAAAGTCCGCTTCGATTGATACAGTCAAGTTTACTTTATGTATAAGGCTGAAATGCTACGAACGATCTCTTTCAAAATATAACAGAGTTCAGCAAACGTCTATTTATACGTTTGGTCACCTTGCATGCACTTATGCAATCGGTGGTTCACTTGGTTGCATTTTCAAACACCCAGGAAAGAAACGAAATAATTTTCAGAGTCAGGTCCATGCGATACTTTTCAATGGGGTTTTGTGATCACCATGGTGTTCAATTCGCTCGCGTATTTACAGCTATAGCTCTATTGTCGACGTTACGATAGGGTAGCGCACGATGACGGGCACTTACTTTTGGGAGGTACTGTATTTATATCTCGGTTCAAGCAGTCGAGTGCGATAAAAATATATAGCGGTTTCCGGTAAATGATAAGGCCCGTATTATTTATTTACTAGCACCGGTACCGTTACAAAACAGTTTTCGTCTGCGAAAGGACTGATAAAGAATCAAAAGCAATGTGATCTTTTACTATAAATTCATCTCAAAGCTACCTGTCAGGCCATTCAAAATAACAATGAAATACCAACAATAGGAAATCAATGATCTAGCTCATACATACTAATGAGCTTGCTGAATGCGTGCATTTCGTGCGCGCCATAATGCACAGACGCATGTGCGCGCATTTGTTTGACGCGTTATGCGCGAACATTTTGGTTCGCTTATCTCTGACCTGCACTGTAATTGGCACACTGCTCATTAAATAGCTTTTAAATGCACCAAAAGTACTAATAAAAATTGATTGAATTCCACTGCTGATTCCAGCATCAAATCTTGGCTACAAATACATCATTATTCTCTTGTTAAAACAGGGATTCTGACAGGGTGCTGGAAAAAAACTAAAATTGTGCGGGAGTTTTGGGGCAAATTGTGCGGGAAATAACTTCGATCGTGCGGGAAATTGTGCGGGATTGCGCAATCCTGTGACCAACCAAATATTCAATCACCAGTGTTCTAGCCAGGCCAGAAAAATATGATGGGGAGGAAATTCTGCATAAATGAAAAATACAAATAGATGTTTTACCCAGGGGATTAAAATGTACCCAGCAATCGCCAATTTGCGGCTGTTTGTCTTCACCAAAGTTTATTTGTCTCAACAAAATCACATTGAGTGACACGATGAACTCCATCGGGTAAAACCGAAATACCACCTCTAAATAAAATGTTTCCGATCTGAGCGAGTTCCTTTATGAAAAATCCATACATTTTATGTAGTGTGAATAATTTCCATTAAAGGTTCACATAATTTCTTCGAAAGTTTGCCGCAAAAACACAACCTCGAGATGTATGCTAATTGCGTGCTAAATGTAATTTGATAGCATGTTTGTTTTGCATTTTCCTGAATGAAAACGTCTTTCACTTGATTGAAAAAATCAAATCCAGTATTCTCATCAGAACTTAATAATTTTCTCCTATCAATCCGAAGTTCCAGCGCTTTAATAGTTTGTTTGTCAATTCGCAAACTTGATCAGTTCTTTGCGAAAATAATTCAGACAGAGTGACATTCATTTCGGCGCGACCGGGTACATTTCATCGGTGTTTCTTCTTCGGTCCCCGACATATTAAACGGAAATAGGAAGCGAAAACGCTCATAAAAATATCAACATGCTGCTAAGAAAAATGACATAGTGTCTGGAAAACGACAACTAAAAAGCTACACAACAAATTCTGTAGGAAGTCAGAAAGAAGTAAAACTGAGACTAGTTCCCAGGACGGCGAAGAGAACGCCTTGTTGTTTTTATATCGATCCTCTCGAGCTGTTCGAGGAAAGCAGACAGAGTGACATTCATTTCGGCGCGACCGGGTACATTTTGTCGGTGTTTCTTCTTCGGTCCCGACATATTAAACGGAAATAGGAAGCGAAAGCGCTCGGAAAAATATCAACATGCTGCTAAGAAATACGACATAGTGTCTGGAAAACGACAACTAAAAAGCTACACAACAAATTTTGTAGGAAGTCGGAAAGAAGTAAAACTGAGAGTAGTTCCCAGGACGGCGAAGAGAACGCCTTGTTGTTTTTATATTGATCCTCTCGAGCTGTTTGAGGAAAGCGAAGGAATTCTTGATTGTTTAGAAGGAAAATGGGCTGAAAATAGCCTAAAACATTTCTTGAAAGCTTGGTAATCAATAGAAATACGTGATTTAATTAAAATTTTAAGCAAATATTTCAGTATTGTGCGGGATTGTGCGGATTTTTAGGAATTGTGCGGAATTGTGCGGGTTTGACAGAATTGTGCGGTCCCGCACCCACGCACCCTGTCAGAATCCCTGTTAACCCATTGACACCTGAACCGCCCGTAACCGCCTGTACAAGACTCCACTGCTTTAAAAAATTGTAACTTTCTCAATCGTGCGAACATTGCCTTAACTAGCAGTTGTGAGCATTGACTAGAAAGTCTTTCAAATTGAGATACCCAATAAACACAAAAAAGTTTGCGATTTTTGTAGAATATCAGCGTTGTACGGAGTTGTACGGAGCTCTGCTCATGGAGGGAGTCTGTTTAAATTTTGCAAGACAGCAATGATTGCCTCTTAAGTTTTAGCTTTGAGTACACTGCACAGCATGTCGGAATACATATCACCACTCTGTTAGGCTGATAATAGCAAGATGTTTGCCTTGTAAACTCACAAATATTTAAATGCATGGTTACATACAGTTAGCTTCTCTACTTTCACAAAGATTTTCACTTTCCATCAACATTCCAACTAAAGATCAGACTTTAGGAAAGCAACTTGACATGTTAACAAAGTCAAATATACTTGTCATTTTAATTAGTACATTTGACTATAAATTTGCAACATTCTGTCCTTTCCAGAATTCTGGCTGCAGTGAAAGAAACTAAAAAGACCAAGCCCATTCCTGACCCCAAACAGAAGTCTTCATCTGACTCAGACTCTGATGATGAGAGTGAAGAAGAGAAAAAAGCATCAGAGAAAAATCTGAAAACAGCCAAAGCAAATGTGTTGAAACTCAAAGGAATAAAAAAGAAGCAAGCTGATTCATCAAGTGATGATTCCTCTTCAAGCAAAGAAGACATGGAAGAAAAACTGGAAAAAGGAAAGACTCCAGCTTCAGATTCCTCTAATTCAAGCTCTGATTCATCCGATGGAGAAAAGGAACAATCTTCAAAGTCAGCCCCAGTGAAGAACATGCCATCGGTAACAGCTCCATCTGATTCAAGTTCAGCTTCATCTGATGAAGAAGATAAAGAAACAAAAAACAAACCCTCAAAAAAGCCTGTTAAAAAGAAGATGGAAACAAAGAAGGATGTTAAATCCAAAACAGCTTCATCTGATTCAAGTTCAGATTCATCTGATGAAGAAGATAAAGAAACGAAAACCAAATCCTCAAAGCCTGTAACAAAGAAGACAGAAACAAAGAAGGATGTTAAATCCAAAACAGCTTCTTCTGATTCAAGTTCAGATTCATCTGATGAAGAAGATAAAGAAACGAATACCAAATCCTCAAAGCCTGTTACAAAGAAGACAGAAACAAAGAAGACGGAAACAAAGAATGATGTTAAATCCAAAACAGCTTCATCTGATTCAAGTTCAGATTCATCTGATGAAGAAGATAAAGAAACAAAAACCAAATCCTCAAAGCTTGTAACAAAGAAGACAGAAACAAAGAAGGATGTTAAATCCAAAACAGCTTCTTCTGATTCAAGTTCAGATTCATCTGATGAAGAAGATAAAGACACGAATACCAAATCCTCAAAGCCTGTTACAAAGAAGACAGAAACAAAGAAGACTGAAACAAAGAAGGATGTTAAATCCAAAACAGCTTCATCTGATTCAAGTTCAGATTCATCTGATGAAGAAGATAAAGAAACAAAAAGCAAATCCTCAAAGCCTGTTACAAAGAAGACAGAAACAAAGAAGGATGTTAAATCCAAAACAGCTTCTTCTGATTCAAGTTCAGATTCTTCAAATGAAGAAGATACAAAACCAACTAAGCCAAATGCACAATTAGCCTACTCTCAATCATCAGATTCCAGCAGTGACGAGGACATATCAAAGCAGAATGGCATAAATGGTGCATCCAAGAAAAACTTAGTACAGTCAGTCAAAGAAACAAACTTGAAAGATAAAGAGAACAACAAAAGGAAAAAGAGCTTTTCAGACAATTCCAGCTCAGATGAATCTAGCTCAAATGAGGATGAAGCACCCAAAACTAAGAAGGCTAAAAAGGTATGTAAAATTCTACAGTGCAACCTTGTCATAAGCATTTGATTATGCACAGTGCCAGTCAAATAAATGTAAGTCGACAATCTTGTCTCATTTCTCTAAAGAAAAAGAAATGACCCTTATATACAGCACCGCTCAAAAATAAGTTGACAGTCCCTCAAGACTCGATTCTCGAAAGTTTCGAGTATCGATTCTCGAGTACCGAGTCTCAAGTCTTGAGTATCGAGTCTTGAGTCGAGAAATTTAATGAGCTTGTCGCTTGACTGATCTCTCGAGAAATTAATTGCACAAACGGGCCGCAGTACACTCGATCAAACTTTGGAAACATTTTGCCGACTCAGAAAATAATTGCGCTGGATAATCTTCCATAATAAAACAGCTCGTTTTTTTCTCCCAGAAATGTTATCGAGCATCTGTTTGGCCAGATACGAGCGAGATTCAAGTCAGACAACAGTCCCGCTCTTAAAACGAGCAAGAATCAAGCGATGCATGTTTTCTCTAGATGGATTACGCTGATGAATCGATGGAATGCTCGCGAAACCAAACGCGGCTTATGTTTATTCCCAGCCCGAAGGCACTCCAAACTTTCTGTGATATTTTAGCGCAGTGGAATACTTGGAAATGAAGGCTGAGAGTTTGGAAAAGCTTAATCTTAATTTGGCGAGCGAAACTACAAAGAATTTGTACAAGTGCATAGTCTGTTTATATAAATACTTGTGACTTTCACTTGTGCCAGCGTGTTTTCAGGTTTCAAATTACCGTTTTGACACTTCAGTTCCCTTTTACCACTTTTCCCAAGGGACCGCCAAGCACTATTTTTTACCGACAACTACAACAAACTTCAAAGGGTTTATAATAATTTTTTTTCTGCTACCAAACTTTCCCTTCCGTCTTTAATTTCGATTATAATTTTCAGTTCCATTCAAGATTTATTATTAATAAGTAAACATGAAGTGCAAAAAGAATTTTACACATGAATTTTGCGTGACTACTGCACTTGGGACTCTGGGGCGCTTGTTTACATTCCGCGAGCGAACAGCGAAAAAAGAATTAATGTTTTGCAGTCTTATAAAAGAAATCATGTTTATCATTCCCTGACCTTGAAGTCAAAACCTTGCTCGATTCAAATAAATGGTAAAACGAGCGTGACTACTACTATGTACATGTATTACTTTGTCTTCTCGCGGACTGCTGGTGTAGTCTACGAATTACCGCCAGAGACTCGATGGCGCTACTGCCATGGTGGCGGCTCATCGAAAAACGGCTTCTTACATTAGCGTTAAGGTTTATCCACATTAGAAGTTTCCATAGCCGATTGCAGGTCTACATTTAGTTATAAACACAACTTGTCTAGGTCGCAAGATGATGTGAACAGTAAACAAACATGTCACGCTTCGATTACGGCGAGACTCGATGGCGCTACTCGTGTCGACTACAGTACTTGATCAAAATACGGAGCTTTTTTTAAGTGATTTTGAAAACAGCTTCTTACATTGTAGCGTTAAAATCCCCGGAAAAATCACGTTCAGTACGCTAACATATCAACGATATCGTGTGGTTGAATGTTTCCACTCAATATTTAATGATCGACGTGAAACACTTGTACTTTAGGTGCGAGCGGCTATTCTTTCCTTGAGAAATACATGTTAATCGTTTCCTCAAAGACCTTTCGAGTTTTTGCATACTCGGGAACGCCTTGTTTCTCGACACTTGAGACTCGATCCTCGAGACGCGATCCTCGAGACGCGATCCTCGAGACTCAATCCTCAAACGCTTCGAGAATCGAGGCTCGAGTACCGAGTCTGGAGTCTTGAGTATCGAGTGTCAACTTACTTTTGAGCAGTACTGTATAATTGTGTGCTTCCAGAAAATACAGTGCAGGTCAGAGATAAGCAAACCAAAATGTTTGTGTATAAGACATTGAATAAATGCACGCACCTGTATGCGCATTACCGGCACGCACCAATAATTCACCAATAATACACCGATAACATGCATTCAGCAAGCTCATTAGCATGTTTGAGCCACCAGATCATTGATTTCCTATTGTTGGCATTTCATTATTTTGAATGGTCTGAAAGGTAGCTTTGAGTTTTGAATTTAGTAAAAAGTTGTGTTGTTCTTGATTCTTTTATTTGTAATGGTACCAGCGCCAGTAAATAAATAATCTGGGCCTAATTATTCATTTCTCTGGTCCGGTTTTATGAAATGTGGCTGGTAATCAAGCCTAAATTAAACACTATGGAGTTAAAGAGTGTGGCCAGCATGGGTTTGCTAGAAAACAAACCTCGGCTGTTAAATATGTTTGCACCACCTACTTCAAACAAAACTTTAGCTTGCAAGAAAAAAACTTGATATTTCTCCACGTGTCATAGAAACTGAGCTTTAAAAAATATCCTTAAAAGACAGAGCACATGTATTTGAATCACTGCTTTGTTTTTTTTTTTCTGTTGATGGTACGAAGTAATGCTTGTGGCAAGTGCGGCACAAAACAAAGAACTTTCGTTTCCAAAGAAATAGCTCAATATTAATCAGCCCACCATAGAAACTTTGATACAAAAATTTGCCTTTAAAGACTCAGTATTTTGCTACAGTATTTGAATCACTTCTTTGCACTTTATAGAACCGGAGAAATCACTTTTTCATGTTGTGACAGGACAAATTGACCCCTGATGCAAATTGGTGCCTGCTTAGTAAAAAAAAGTCAAGAACAGACTGAACTTTGTAAATTTTTCCTTGTAAAGAAATACTGTAGCTCAACTTAGAACTTTGAGAAAACATTTTGCCTTTAAAAACACAGTATTTTGCCATTCGAAACAGTTTTTTGCGCCTTATGGAACTATATCTCTTTTTCATGCTTGACTTTGACGGGACAAAGTGACGCCTGATGCAAATTGATGCCAGCTAACAGCAGAACTTGATGCATTTTTGCTTGAAAGAAATAGGTCAATGTTAATTGGCACATCATAGAAACTTTGAGATAACAATTCACTTTCAAGAACACAGTATTTTGCCTTTTGAATCGCAATGCACTTCTTTGCGCCTAATAGAACTGTGGAATATGCCACTTCTTTTTTTGGCTTTACCCTCTAAAGGTGCCATTTTCTGCATTCCTGAGACCCGAAAAGCGTTTGTGAAGTTAAGATGTGACGAAAGACCGCATTTTTTTTTGGATTTTGGGGAAATTTGGGTTAAAATCTTAGCCTATTGTAGAGAAAAGATCCAAAGTTGATTCTATCCGGGAGATTTGGTGACCCGTACGGGAGACCGGGAGATTCGTTCCGTATCCGGGAGAGTTGACATAAGTGCTTCACTTTCAAAAACACAGTACAGTGCAGGTCAGAATAAAGCAAACATCGCAGACGCGACGCACGTCTGACGCGTATACGCGTTCCCTCTGATGCGTCATATACGCGTCAGTGACTCATGCGTCTATGCTTTTGTTATTCATTGCCATAAGTTTGCTTTGTGTGGCATTGTTTTTTTTTTTACATCTTTATTTTAAACAATACATTATTTACATAACTACAATTACAATATGATACTACACCAACTATGCAGATGTACAATTATATTTACAAATTTACTAATACTAATTATAGAAGAAGTTATAGAAGAACTATCCACTTTCGGCGAAAAGCAGGCAAGCATTTCTTTGCAATTGCAGTTTCTTTAATTATTTCAATTTTTTCTTGTATTCACAGCAGGAAGTTACAAAAGTATAGTTCACCTTGGCGCATGTTTGACGTTCAGAATATATAGTATTTTGCTATTAGAATTGAGTAGTTTTAAATGTTGCCAGTATTTTGTATTGTCAAAGTAGCCGTATAAAATGCTACCATGTTTTAAAGAAAGTCTTTCACATGCTTTTTCAAACCACCATTTTTGAAACGTATTCCAGAAGGAGAGCGATTTACTGCATTGGATTAACATATGGTTTAAAGTTTGCTTTTCACACCCACATAATGGACAAAAATCACTTTCAGAGATACTGTCACGGTAAAGGCTCATTTGAGTAGGGGGTATGTTGTGTATTATTTTGTATTGAAACATTATGAGTTTAACTTCTTTTGTAACTATGAAAAGCATTTGGTAAACTTTATGAACATTATTTTCTAAAAAGCTGTGTCGTAAAATTTTGGTTTGAGAGGTTGGTGGTATGAAAGTGTTTTTTAAGATTGCAGAATAAATAAAACTTGTGATTAGAGGTGTGGTAGAAGAATCGTTGAGGTTGTTTTGACCATGTTGTTTTAAAGCATTTTTCCACGCGCGAGGAATGGCATTGTTGTGCAAAACAAAGAAATATCCAGGTCTAAAAGAAACGGCCGCTAACAAGAAAACATTTGCACAGCAAAATAATTCTACAGTTGTATTGTTACATAAGCTACGTGTTAGGTCAATACTTTGTGTAAGCGTAGTTCTAATGTCCCGCTTGCTAGATAGCACGTGTTTTGAAGCTCGCAATAAATAGTTGGTCTTTGACGAACACAGTACTCAAGTTTACTTCATGGTGACCCCGACGTGACTCATACAGAGACCACGGAACAAGATGAAATAGTTTGGAGCCTTCGAGGATACTCCAGAAAAAAACTATTCGAAGGGACACGGTGAATGAACAGTAAACCACGCCGGCCGCCATCTTGGATTTTGGAAAGTGCCACGAATTCACTTCGCCGAAGCCATCCCAGAACAGGTCCGCAAGTCTAGATTACTCATCCGCTTATTCGGAACGGTGATCCAGCCCAATAGAGCCACACAACAGACAACTTAGTCGGTAAAATATGCGAAAACAAGCGAAAACGCCGATCGATCGCGGTAGCTGATTTCACACAAGCAATTCAGTCACCATGCCAGAAACCGACGCCGAAAGGAGGGCGCGACGAGCTGAAATCGAGCAAGCCGCTAGAGCAAGGCTACATGGAGTTGAAATGCCCAAAAGGTTGGACTTCACTTCCAAGAAACTACACCACGAATATCTGTGCTTCAAGACTTTAGCAAAAAAGGTGTTAGAATGCTACGATGGGCTTGAGGACAGCGTTAAAGTAAACAAAGTGCTAATGTGGATGGGGCCAGAGGCATGCTTCAAACATGAGCTACACCCATTTGCACCCGGTGACAAGGAAAAACTGGACCCGCTGTGGAACTTGACGAACACGAAAATTATAGAGAAAGTCTACGCTTTACCCAAAGATGCAGACGCCGGCCGTGTTCTCGACACTGCACATACGCGAAATGGAAAAGATTAGGAGGGACCACAACCTGGGAGAAACTAAAGGCGCAGAGGAGCTCAGACAACAGAAGAAGCCCTTCAGCAAAAAGTCCAAGGCTAACAGTGATGGACGCACCAAGAACCAGTACGACTGCAAGAGATGTGGACGCAAACATGGTCCCAACAGTGCCCTGCCTACGGGAAAGAATGCAGCAAATGCAAAAGGAAGGGTCACTTTGCTGAGCAGTGCCGTAGCAAAGGAAACGCAGATTCTTCCAGTAGGCGATCTAGCAAGCAGAAACAAATACCTGGACCCAAGAAGAAGTTTCATGAAGCAACTGCAGACTCGGGAGGTAGCGAAGCAGACTTCTCAGAGTACGACACTGACGAGGTCACAGTACAAGTTGACTCTATAGAAGCAAAGGCTGAAGAAACGAAGTCCATCAGGACGCATTTTGGCAAGAAACTGCCCAAACACGTCACCAAGGTCTATTTAGACGAGGACCAATCACCTGATGTATTGTATGCCACCGTTGAACTTGAATTACCGGATGGGAGTAAAAAAAAGCTCAAGGGCAAGGTCGACACTGGAGCTCAGGTGAACTTGATGAATTATACGACATTCTGAGAAATCTTTGGCAATGACGCAGAGAGAATTCTGCACGCCAGTCAAGTGAAACTCACAGGCTATGGAGGAAAGCCCTTCAGAAACCACGGGAAGTTCCGTATTGACTGTGTTCGACACAATGATGTTGTTGGCCGACGCGTCAAATTCTTTGTATCTGACTATGGCAGTAACCTGTTCTCACTAAAATTCACCCGTGTTATGAAAATCATCAAGATTATGTGTGAAGAGGAGAAGGACTGCAAGGACTGCCATGGGCCCTGTGATGTGAGTGAGGTTAGAGATAGTACTGAGGAGGAAAAAGAAGTCACTCCAGCACCAGACCAAGACTCAGCGAAACCCAAGTACTCTCTCAAGGTGAGGAAACCCATTGAAATCAGGGATACAACCCAAGTCATCAAGGATGCCAATGACGTGTTCGAAGGCATTGGAAAGCTAAAAGGCTACCAATACCGGATCGAAATGGATGAAAAGGTCCAACCAGTGGTCAGTCGCAGATACAGTGTACCCCCACCAATGCAGGAGCCTCTGAAAAAGAACTTAGACTGGATGGTGGACATCGATGTCATTAAGAAGCAAGAAGAGGCAACATCATGGGTAAGCAATGTACTGTGCACACCCAAGTCCAATGGAGATATCCGGATATGCCTAAATCCAAAGCCACTCAACAAAGCAGTGAAGAGGCCACACCATTATGCACCGACATTGGAAGATATACTACAGAAATTACACGGTTGCAAGTATTTCTCCACCCTTGACCAATTGTCTGGCTATTGGAATATCGAAGTACATCCAGACAGCGTACACCTACTCACCTCCAACACGCCATTTGGACGATATGCATACAAAAGGCTTCCATTTGGGCTCGTGAGTAGCCAAGACGTATTCCAACGTGCCGTCGATGAAACATTCAGTGACATTCCTGATGTCTATTGCATTGCAGACGATGTGCTTATTGCTGCAAGGACAAGGGAAGAACACGATCTGGCAGTAAACAGGATCATCCAACGATGTCGAGACTCGGGCTTCAGGCTCAATCCAAAGAAAGCAAAGATCCTATTAGAGGAGATCAATTACTTCGGCCATACCCTGACGAAGGAGGGATTAAAACCAGATGCAAAGAAGATCCAAGGGATAAAGCCATTGGCGGCACCAAGGAACAAGCAGGAGCTACAGTCACTGCTAGGAATGTTCAACTACCTGGGAAAGTTTGTACCCAACCTGGCTGCCAAGACGCAGGACCTCCGCGCTCTGGTAAAGAAGAATGCAGAATTTGTGTGGGAAGAGACACACACCAAGATATTCGAAGCACTGAAGGCCGAGCTCAAAGACAACATGACATTGCAGTACTTTGACCCACAGAAAGAAATTGTTATCGAATGTGATGCCAGCCAAAAGGGCCTGGGTGTATGTCTAATCCAGGACGGCAAGCCAGTCAATTTCTCATCTAGAAGCTTGATTGACGCAGAAACGAGGTACTGTAACCTGGAACGTGAGATGCTTGCCGTTGCCTGGGTAGTCAATCATTACCGACAGTACGTGTATGGACGAAGATTCAAGATAGTCAGTGACCACAGTCCATTACAACAGATCATTAAGAAAGACATAAGAGATACAACCACCCGGCTGCAACGACTTTTGCTGCGATGTCAAGGCTACGATTTCACAATCGAATACAAGAAGGATATTGAGATGCACATATCCGACTGCCTCTCAAGGTGTGTGCCGCCACCAGCGCCCAACCAAGGACCAGTATTCCCAGAGACCAGCCAAATTGGGATATTTGAGGTCACTGCAGCAAATGAATCCGACATCCAGAAGATCCGATCAAGTCAAAAGAAAGTTCCAGTCTTCCAGGAGCTAGAGCGCCTCTGCCAGCAAGGATGGCCGGAACACCGCAATCAAGTGCCCGAGTTGGCCACAGCTTACTGGGATTACAGACATGACATTGCAGTCATCGATGGGATCGTTGTGAAGAGCCAAAGGATCGTGGTGCCGCAGAAAATGCGAGAGTGTTTACTCCAGAAGCTGCACCGAGTACATCAAGGAGTGGACAAATCTATCCAAAGAGCCAGGGACAAATGGTTCTGGCCTGGCATGACTGAACAGATCAGGAGGCTTATTCTGACCTGCCCATCCTGTCTGGAGCACCAACCCAGACAGAAACAAGCAGCGGTTATCCCTGTGATCACAACCAACGCCATGAAGATACTGGGTTGTGACATTTTCCAGCATGCTGGTCGATGGTACAGTTACATCGTCGACTACCACACAGGGTACCCGTGGGTGAAGCCAATCAAGAACCAAGAAGCAGATACAGTGATCCAGCATTTGGTTACCCTATGGAGGTAGTGAGCGATCGAGGCTCACAATACACTTCCAGCGACTTCCAAGAACTCTGCTTGAAATTCAATATAATCCACAAGCCAGGGACCCCTTACTCTCAGTGGAAGAACGGCCGCTGCGAAAATGCCATTGGGAGGCTCAAGAGGTTACTTGAGAAGTCCAAGGAAGAAGAAATGTCAATGGAAGACATACTTCTGAACATCCGTGACACACCACTAGACGTTAATACCCCTTCACCCTATGAGCTGATGTTTCACAGAAAGGTCAAATCAGACCTACCCTCAATACCACTCAGCCTGTTCAACAGCACCAACAGCATCAATGCAGGCCATAGAAGTGTGAAGCATGCAGAAAGAACGAATGAAGGCGAGAACAGAGGTGAACCATCAAGGCTGGAGCAACATCAAACGGTTATGTTTATGAAGAAACCTCAGGAAAAGAAGGCCCGATGGTCAAGTGGGACGGTCGTTTCAGCGGACGGACAACGATCATACACCGTGAAAGACGACGCAACTGGAACACAATATTCTAGAGACCGGGTCCATATCAAGCCAATTCCTGGAAATGCCCCCACTTCACCTACTGAGAAAGTTTCTTCCAAAAGAAGGGAAGGTGCATCAGTGCCAGTGGAAATGCCGAACACCAAGGCTACGGCTAGCCCACCAAAGCCCAAGCTAGAGACCCCAATGAAGCAGAAAGCTGATAATCCATCAGGCAGCGCCAAAACATCCCGACCAAGGCATATCATTAAAGCACCAGTGAAATATGGATATGAATAAAACCTCGGAAGTGTCCTTTACCCAAAAGTGACTTATAAAGGATGTGACGATGACCAGTGCAAAATAGGCAAAGACTGTGAGCTTTAAAAAAAAAAACATTTCTAGTTAAAAAAACAGTGCTTGATATCAATCCTTAGTAATCACCAATTAATGTTTAACCATTGAAGTTTTTTTATTTCATTTCGTTATACAAAATAAGATCTTAGTGGATTTTCCATCCCCAGTCTGACGTTACTGTAATAAGGAACCAATATTTTTCATTTTAACAGGAACTTTGTTTTTCTCAACAAGGGGGATGACATAGCTTTGTGTTCGTTATACATGTTACGTCAATACTTTGTGTAAGCGTAGTTCTGGGGCGCTTTCCATTCAACCAAAAATTCCGGAAATTCCGGGTTGGGAAGCGAATGGAACGTAAATTTCCCGGAATAAAATTCCGGAAAATCGGAACAACCGGAAAATACCGTTCCATTTGACCATTCCTGCTCGGCCCAGTTTCTCCGAGCCGGAATCAAGATGGCATCTCAATATCAGTGCACGGCGTGTTTGTTTTTCACCGAAAGCTTACAGCTCTTACTCGAGCATGTGCTCACGTAACATATTAACTAGTACGACAGCAGAAAATATGGACTGGTAAGTTGCACAGAAATGCTTATAAGCTTATGTATTAAACGAATGTAATAAGTCACGAGAAAGTAGTCGCTGACTTGATTTTTAAAAATATTCCTTCGCATGATTAACAGCTAGCTGCACTGAAAAAAATAATATCATCGTTCTCGCTTAAAATATCGTTCGTTTTAACTTCAGGGTCGTCGAACAACTCCAAAGCAAGTAAAAGAGGCAACGAATCCGCCATTTCTCAGATTTGTTTTGACTGTTTTGCTTTGGTTTATTTTGTATTTTCGCACGAAACTTCAAACGTGATGGTCTGGAACAACCAACCGGAAAATACTGTTCCATTCGCCACACGGAATACCAGGAATTTGAAACCGAAATTTTTGGTCGAATGGAAAGCACCTCTGATGTCCTGCTTGCTAGATTGCACGTGTTTTGAAGCTCGCAATAAATAGTTGGTCTTTGATGAACACAGGACTCGAGTTTACTTCAAAAACGTCAGTGAAAGATGTCATATTTCCAATCTTTCTCGCTTCACAAATAACTCTTCGCTTGTTTATAAAGAAAAGAAAAATGAACTCTTTGTTCTGGAAAAAGAAACTCACAGTTAATACTGAACCGAACAGCGTTTCAAACGTCCAAGTGTTCTTTAAATATTACTTTGTATTTTATGAATCTCGCTCGCTTCTCTGAGTTACCGTTGATGTAAACAAAGCTACCATATTTTCAATCTTGCTCGCTTCACAAATAACTCGTCGCTTGTTTATAAAGAAAAGAAAAATAAATTGTTTGTTCTGAGAAAGGAAATCACAGCTAATACTGAACCGAATAATGTTTCAAACGCCCAAGTATTCTTTAAGTTTTGTATTTCATGAATCTCGCTCTCACCACTCTGTCTCACGCTTGCTTGTTACCGCCGATTATATGTAAACAAGCGGCCTTGAATCTTCTTCTTGTCGATATATCTGGAGGTATGGAGATTTCAATCTTGCTCAGCAGAAAAATAGCGAACATTGTTATTTTAGTGTTATTGTTTTGCGAAAGTTGCTCGCTTTGCAATTTATATTGCCGTTTATCAGCCGTAATTCGGCGAGCGAAACTACAAGGATAAACAGAGACAGAATTCTTGGAAGTGCATGGTCTGTATTCAGGTTTCAAATTACCCTTCTGACATATGCAAATTTGATGCACTTTTTACCGACAACTGGTACGTACACTGACAAACTTAGAAGGGCTTAATTTGTTTTAGAATTTAGATTTTTAGATTTTAGATTTTCATTTTTAAAGTTAAAAATTTATTGAAAATGAAATTCTGAGTGTCAACATTACATTATATAATTCTCAATAAGGTGTCCGACCTCCTTCTGAGCTATAGCAGGTAGACTCTACCGCTTATCTCTGAGCTGCACTGTATCCATACCTCCCTCGTGGAAGGTTATTAGAAATTACATATCCTGGTCCTGAGAGGTTGTCATTCTTCTTTCTCAAACAGACTTGAGGCCACTAAGGCTCAGTTGAAACGTTGAAACGTGCCGAATCAAATGCAAATGAGCAAAATTTATTGTTCTTGCTCATTTGCATTTGATTCGGGACATGTGAAGTTTGACGTTTGAACCAGGCCTAAGCAACTCATTTTGTGGCTCTTTGTCACGATTTTGGGTCTCAATTTTGTTTGAAAAGTAAAAAGAAGAAAGAACCTGTCAGACCAGGGTACATTTTTACAGTATAAATACAAAGTGAAATGCAACTTTCTATAGTGTATAAATATTTCACCTTCCATTCACAATTTGAATTGAATCTCAAGTACATGTCAATTCAGGTCTAAAAATATGTTTTATGTATACACATAAATATTTATGTATATACATGACACAAGTTATGAGCTTATCATTATATATAATTGTATCTCTAAGGAGTTTTCAAAAGATGTTGAGGAAGGAGTTGAAAACAGCCATGAGGGGAAGAAAAAGAAGAGAAAAGTAAATGAAGATGGTGAAGGTTATGAAGGCAAGAAACCTAAGCATGATGATGAGTCCAAACCACAGGGTGAGTTACCATAATCTTAAAAGCTGCAATTTGGGAAGGAATATTTAGACTTCATTAAACTATTGTTCCATCCATGTGCCACAATTGAACTAGTATTCAAATATGTTTTGTTTACCAAAACAGTTACATGTACAGTACAGGTCAGAGATATCCGCCTAATGCAAATGCAAAACATGCTCACGTTTTTTGCGTCTTCTAACGCGATTTTGAAAACATACTGCCAAGACATACATGTATGGATCAAAACTTGCATAACGTAATAAATCATCAAAGCATAGTACGTGTCATGTTATTTATAAATACCAGACCGAGAGCATTTTTAAGAAGTTTACCGAAGTAAGCTAGAAGTTTTTCCGAACGATCTTGCCACATCCATCGACCAATTGAGATTTTGTTTGGAGGAAATAACTATTTGTCATGAGGTGACCATTCATTTATTAACCTT
The DNA here is from genome assembly GCA_024195265.1 of Dendrophyllia cribrosa. Classification (NCBI taxonomy): domain Eukaryota; kingdom Metazoa; phylum Cnidaria; class Anthozoa; order Scleractinia; family Dendrophylliidae; genus Dendrophyllia; species Dendrophyllia cribrosa. Next base: position 19,657,637 of record JAJLRJ010000004.1, read on the forward strand.
CTTTTCGTGGAAAAGCGAAATTTGCATAACACTGAAAACATGACACCAGTAAATGTAAATATGCAATGGCTGCAATTTCCAATTTACTGCTCAAGCTTGTTTATGTACTGTTAAAAAAACGAACAGTAGTGTATTATCAGGTTTAAAAACTCGAGGCGAAGCCGAGAGTTTTTACACCTGATAATACACGTACTGTGAGTTTTTGGAATGGCTTCAAAAACATTTGTTCAAAAATGTGTTCCTTTGGAACTAAAACCATTGCGCTTTTGTGCAAAGAGGAAATTAGCATACAAGAAAAACAAGTAGACTGATAAGCATACAACACATGTGCCACGTCTTCGACGGAGTGACCACCAGATTGCTTCCTGGCTCCTGTCGAAAGTTTTTGGATTTTACAGTTCTGAGGAGAAAATAATCTACTGAAAAATGCTATACCAAAGTTAACAGGTATGGTAGATAAAATGTCTGACAATTTTTTTTCAGTGGTAGAGAACAAGTAGAAATAAGCAGCTTATATCTCTGAACCAGTCGCTTACCTGGCAATTTACACGGGGGCGCTGGTGTCATTCAAATAATGGCTCGCTTGTTAAACTGTTGGTTGTTTATTTTGTTGAGAAGATTCCAAATACAATGGCAAAAGACTAGATATCGTAAAACAGTACTGAACAAAAATATTAAAGTCACCATTTGTTGTGCTAAGAATCCTGAATAATTACTATGGTACCCATATTAGTTATTCTTTATATAAAGATTATGTGTGATCTTTATATGAAGATCACAGTGGTCATTTTAAAATCATTCTCATAAAAAAATGACTGAAATGAAAGCCGCCACCAGGCTTTTCATAATGACCATAGATTACCAGGTATAAAGGTTTATACACGTGATCGATTTGCTTCGTGTGATAGGCTGATATGCTCATGAATTATTAATGAGTTTTTGAATTCTATTTTAAGTTCTAGTTAAATTTTGCCCTCTTCTCTACGTTGAGTAATCAAGATGTAAACACACCTTTTTGACGCTACATATGTAGATTGTAGGTTATACAGGATAGTATGAGGAACTTATTTTATATCTTAACTTTATAGCACAAATCATGTTCCGTGTAGGGTGTGAACAACAAAAAACACCCACAAGCCGAATATTTGCAGGATGTTACGAAAATGCTGCTGGTGTACATGTAATGCATAATTTTGGGGCTCACGAATTTAACGTTAAATACATGAGCCCCAAAATTATGCATTACACGTGATTTGTACTGTAAAGTTAAGGTATAAAATAAGTTCCTCATGCTCTCTTGTTAATCCCTGACGAGGTGTGTGGTAATCACACGAAACCGGTCAGATAATAAAAGCAGTTAACAAGATTCGTTGCTGTGTGCCGCTCACTAGTACCTATTTTAAAAAATATATACTAAGGGGAACTTGAAATTGCGACTCATTGTTCGTACACTTGTACATGTAGTACATGGCTCAGAACGGATGTCCGAACTTTGGCGGTTTGGTTACATCGAAAGTCACATCACACTACGTGTGAAATCTAGTGCCAAAAAGGTGAATTAGCTGGCGTTTCTGTTTAAACTTTTATTTGCGCTTAGTAATTTACTGCTAATAAATGTAAACAATGGCTGCTGGAGTTTTCGGTTAACTGCTTGCTTGTCGCAAGAAAAATATATTTGCCAATTGAGCCAAACTTTTCATCCAAACTTCTTTCGCGCTTAAAAAGTATCTGCCAATATTTGTATTTACTTAAACGTCATATCTTTCTAAATTTCTGCGAACGAATAATACTTGTTTTTACTCTGTAGAACACACAGCGCGACAAGTGTGATGCCTTTTGTTTTGCATTGTTCTTAAAGTGCCACTATGATAAAAAAGAAACGTACATTTTCTGTTCTTGAAAATATAAGTACTCGTTACTTACCTTGCGAAGTTTCAAGTCAAAACTCGTACGGGAAGTGCCTTTATTTTAACTGTACATAAAATCGCTTTTCAACCTATGTAATGAATGAACAAACACATAAAAAAGTACAACAAAATCTTGTTTTGAAAAATTTCCTTCAAATATCCGTTAGTTTATCTTTAAAAGCAAAACGTGTACCATCAGTGCATTGAGGAATCAAGCAAAATTGGCTAAGCACATGGCAAAATTCAAGATGTCAATTCGACTGAATTTGGGCACGTTTTATAAACATTTCTCAAAAACTAACAAAAACACAAAGAAAAAGTCGATCACAAATTGATATCAACATACTAGATTCATTCACTCCACTATGCCGAAGAGTGAAACTGTTCATTCTCATTAGTTTCAAAATTGTATTTTGTTTTCTATGCAACCGAGTGACCGACAGCTGGAATCCCAATACTTAAGCTAATACTTGAGATGTGAGCTGCAAACATATAAAATATGACACTCAAGACTGGAGTTTGTCGATAAGTTCGCAGTCAGACGATCATGACCAGCCATCATTTTGAGCCTTGATTCTGCTGATATTTTTTGCTGTCTGCATTCTCAGATAAGTAAAATTAAGAGGGTCTTTATTTTTTTGTAGATGCAATAGACCAATTTCGATATCTTAAAATTCAACTTGAAACGAAAGACATCACTGCGAGGCTTAGGGGAATGAGAGTAGAGATTTATATGGTTTATTCCCGTAAGCCTCGTAGTGATGTCTTTTGTTTCAAGTTGAATTTTAATATATCGAAATTGGTCTATGTGTATTAAAACTTAACCAAAATTAATGTAGCTGACTTTATGACTTTACAAGAGAAAAGACGCATCAGAGAAATTTCCCAGTTGGTGTTGGACGGCAGAAGTAGTTGGGAACAGTTTTTTTGTGTGATAATAACCTTAAGGCCATTCAAAATAAACAATAAAATTTTTACTTGTAACAATTTTTTTCTTGTCAGGTTTTATTGAGTTTTAATATTTTTAACTAGAGTTTTCTTATTTTGTTTGTAACTTAGTACATGATTTCCCTTTTATGTATTATCTTTTATTAATTAGCAGGACCCCGTTGCATAAATATTCTATTATTATTATTTTTATTATTAACAATAGGAAACAAAGAGCGACCTCGTACACACTAATGAGAAACCCGTTTGGAAAACGCAAACCTGTTAACCCTTTTTTTTTTGTCAAATGCATTTAACGTGTGTCAATTTGTGGCCAGATAACTCTAACCTGTACTGTATGCTACACCTGCCATGGGCTCTCCATCAGATTTCTCCAAAACTCCAACAAATCACTTACACTCCCTTTCAAGGGTGCAAATTTTTAGAATACATCTGTAGCTGTCCACAATCTTCATTTTATATTCATAAACAAAACAGCTTGCCAGCTTTGCCTGAGCTCAGATGCAAAGCCCTGCACAGTAGCAAAAATCAATGCAAAAATGTTGCAGTACCTTGAAATTCATGTGGAAGGAGTTTGACACAGAACTTCTGGATTATGTTGAATCGGCTTGGCATTCAGATTGTTTTAGCAAACATTGAGAAGGTTTCTCCCAGAAATTCAGGTCTGTAGCTTGTTTTTTCATAAAGCATCAGGTATACAAAATTTCAAGATAATTTCAGAGCTGAATTAAGATGGCCTTTTTTTCTGTGCACTTCTGCCCCACTGATTTTGCTAAAACTTGATGAGGGTATGTGTTCAGTCAATATAAGCTGATTGCAAAAAATTATTTACCACAAATGAAACAGCAAAGTCTTTCACTGGGTGCGATTTTGTTTAGCTCCACTTAAGGCAGGGGTCCACATGAACGCCATTTTCCTGCCACTTGACATAGCTTTAATGGAAATATCTCACTCACGTTTCAAGCAATCCAAAAACTCTATGCTCAGATTTAGTGAAGTTTTGAAATTAGAATTTGTAGTTAATAATTAAAAGTGGCTGAACACAGTTTCACTGTACCTATGCGTCATTCATTGTCATTTTAAAACCACTAATGTCTGGGCATCCAAAATTGGTGAGGCATACGATTAAGCAACAAGCTATATATTATGATATTTTTGTTGACCTTTTAGGGTGTTGCCATGGCAACACGGTGGATTGTAAATCAGCCTGCAATATTTGGTTTCGTTTATTTTCAGAAAATCTAGTCGTTAGATTTTGTCCATCATTTGTCTCCAGTAAACTCGTAAAAATATTCGCGTGTTAACACTGGTCTCATGTAATAGCGAAGCGCACAATTACTATTTATAGAACTAAAACTCAGACAAACAAACCAAAAGTGACTCTCAGGGGATTCATAATAACGAATTTCTATTGTCAGAAATGCAAGAATAAACAAGAATAAATTATAAACTCAGACAAACATGAGTACTGACGTCATTTGTGCGCTTTGCTATTTTGACAGAGGGTTCTTCCGTAATTTGTGGTTTAATATGTTTGTGTTTTGTAAAAATCTCCTTTGTTACATTTCAAATTTTTGATGCAAGGTGAGTTCGGCATATTCGGAACTATTATTGTGCCAAATTTCGTGAAATTCTAACGAGTGGTTCCGTAGAAATCAGCACGTTTCCGAGGAAAGTCGCTAAAACATCCAGTCACAATTTTTTGGTCAACTGCGTATGCGTTGCATTTGACTGGGTTCTCGATCCAGAGACAAAAAGTCCAAAAACGACCAACAAGGCAGTGTATTTCTTCAATGGTTCTATAAATTATCTATTGATTGAACAGAAATTGTTTGATTTTAAGACGAAAAATAACACTTTTGCGATCCATGCTGAGCAAAATAAAATGATCGCTGAATAGGCGCCACGTTTGTTTTTCTCAAATTACTTTGCACGTGCTGACTCACGTAAGCAGCTGAAATTGAAGAGCGAGCGCAAACTGTGTTCAGCCACCTTAAGTGTACTCATTTGTTGTCAAGTCATCTTTAGTCAACAGGACCCTGCATAATTATGACTATCTTTGACCCTTCTGGTATTTTTGTTGCAGTTTCTGTATTTGTTGGCAATTTATCTTTTGACACCAGTGAAGAAACCCTACGAGGATTTTTTGAAAGTAATGGCATGTCTCCAACTGATACCAGAATTGCTTTATCTAAGTTTGATGGATCTTCGAGAGGGTAAGTTTATTGAATTATATCACACAATGTTGACCAATAATAATAATAATAATAATAATAATAATAACATAGTATTTATACAGGATAATCCCGTCAGTTTAAAAACACTGGTATCAAAGGGGGTCCTGTTAATTACTAAAATACAATAATGCTAGATAAAAAATTCCTAAAATGTATAAAAATATTTAAAACTACTAGAATAAAAAGTCCCTAAAAGTCCTTAAAAAGTATAAAAATATTAAAAGACTATTTACATGGTGACATAATTACAGATAATGTTAACATTCAGTATTAAGAAAAATGTGTTAGGAACCTTGTAAGAACTCAATAAAAAAATTCACTCAGCACTCTTACAGTTTTCCTCACAGTGCATACTTGTTATTCTATATGCCTACCTTAGTTATCAAGTGACAATTAAAATAATAATAATTAATGTATTCCCATAGAATAATAGACAAGACAGCAAATTCATTGATTCTATGTGAATGGCCCTTTCATGCACATTCAATTTGCAGGTTTAGCCTTGCATTGACATATAAATATATGATACATTAAATTATTTCAATCTCCTTTGTTCTTGTGGCGCAATGGAATTTAGAAAACATGTAGCCATGTTGTGCTTGCATTATTCTGGAATTAGGTGCGAGAGGTCACCTTCATGTAAGACATAACTTCTGTCTTTTTAATCAAGTGGAAATCTGGTAATAACTCGCAGTCACAAGAAAACCATTTTGCAGCAGTATTTTTCGATGTAAATGCACTACTTGTGCAAATTATATAACAACAGAGACGAAAAGAAACAGAATAATTACCACATTGTATGCTTTGTATTAAAGGTTTGGGTATGTAGATTTTGGTAGCGCTGAGGAAGGACAAAAGGCACTAGAGCTTAATGGATCAGAAATTGATGGCAGGGTAGTGAAGATGGATATGGCTGCAGCTAGGAGTACACCAGTGGGTGGCGGTCGAGGACGTGGACGTGGAGGTGGAGGTGGACGTGGAGGTGGTTCACAGCGCCAGGGAAAAAGTACTCCATCAAGCACCTTGATCTGCATTGGCTTATCATACAACACAGATAATGATTCATTGAGCACGGCTTTTCCAGACTGTGTTAGTGCACGGGTAATAACTGACAGAGATACTGGGAAACCAAGGGGGTAAGTACATGTACATGTAACATTACAGCATTCATTACAGGGGTATTCCTTTCATTTTCATTTGAGCGTTTTCAATTGAGTGTTTTAAAACCAAAACCAAAGTAATTACTCTGGCCAATCACGATACAGACAATCCAATGAAACAATCAGAACTTGAAGAAAATACATGTAACTGGTGTCAAGTGCGAGAAAACATTGCGAGTAAGTCATGGTTGGTTTTGGTTTTACTTCTGAGTGGTCGATAAAGTGGTGCAAGATTGTTTAGCCAGTCACAAAGCCTAGCAATGTGAAACCAAAGTAATTGTGAAATTACTTTCAACACGCAATTAACCTTTTTGTAGCTTACTGCGCTTACTGCCTCTTAGGCGTAAGCTACTATGCTGTCCTTCTGAGTGAGTGAGTGAGTGAGTGTAACAATAGAATCCGAGTCCACAACGAACTCTGCCAATTTCGATCCGATATTCCCCGATCTTAGCTCCTTTTTTTTGGAACCTCGTCGGTTGTTCAACGTTTGTCGAGGATAGCTTCAAATGGCCCCGAATGTTACTCGGTTGTTCAACGTTTGTCAAGGATAGCTTTGAATGGCCCCGAATGTTACTCGGAATTAGCACGTGATCAGACGAGAAATCTTCGATTTGCCATGTGCTCTCAAAGCTCTCAAGTCGTTTGACACCGTCGACTGCAGTCGCTGGAAGGTGAGTTCTTTTTTCATAATGAGTTTAACCCATTTAGGTTTAAGAATCAAGCGCAGCTATCTTCGCATTTATGGAGAACTTGTTAGCAAAGAATTCAGTTTCCAATTTTCCAGAAATTGTATGACTCCATCGAAGTGCGGTCAAGTGTTTAGTGCAGCTGAACATCTTTGTGCTGCGATCTCAAAACCCAGGGCCTAACTAATCGATAGAAATCGATCGTCGGAAAGCTAATCGATTGATCGATAATACTCGATAGTACTCGATATTTGTTGATTGATTAGTCAATGTAACCGATTGAAATCGATAATCACAAAATTTGGCTGTAATGCACTTATCGGCGGCCATCCTGGGGGGCGGGGGGGGGGGGGTGACCCCAGGGAACCCCCGGGCACCCCCGGGCATTTGCACAACGACGTTTACAAATCCCCCCTACCCAAAACCAAGATTGTTTAACAAAAAGTTACTAACGCCCCTCCCCTGGGGGCAAGGAAGTGTGCTCTGCCAAGCAAAAGGTGCAATATTTCAAAAGAGTTCTATTTGCCATAATTAATTTTCTATTTGCTATAATTATACATATAAGTTAATTAAAAATAAGCAAAGAAAGCTATTCCACTTGTTTTCTACGTATGATGAGGTTCAGCTTACCTTGTAAGTCATGGAATGGGAAAGGAAAGAATATTCTTGTTTCCTGGTAATAAAGAACTAGGATTCCTTGAATACATTTTGAAATGCTTTATATAATTGGCAGAAACATAATCAGAAACAAGTAAAGTTTGCCAATACATGTATTTGTTTTGCATGCAACACAACAATGGAAAGACAATAATGAAAGCTCTGTTCTCCTGCTCCTGTGTTTGTTTACAACACAGAATTTACAATTTGAAAAATATAGTGGCTACAAATGTATGTAAGCGAAGGATGGCCAGCTAAAAGGAACAGAATATAAGAGAAATATGAGCAAGTCGGGGTTTACCTCGGTGTAAAAACCTGTGACTTTTTCCTTTGTTTTCTACCTTTGTTGTCTTGCACTCTATTGTTTCAGTACCTTTTGTTTTCTTTGTTTTAAGTCACTCGTGAGTTGGCAGGTTTTTACACTGAGGATGAGCCGAAAGTCACTTATCGTCTTTTCTGTCGCCACCAACATACCCAGTCCTTTCGCAGACGGGAACGGCACTCGTTTCCAGCTCCATCTGCAAAATGGCGGCGTCGCTACAAATCCCGCGGGTCTTTCCCCGGGGATCCTTACTGGCCTCATTTTACAGTAAAAATTATTTTGATTTTACATGCACTAAGTAAGGGTTAGACAATGAACGCGAGTGTTCTATGGGATATAGTGCCTCGAGCATAGATAGAAGGCCACGAGGGCGTAGCCCGAGTGGCACTTCTATCTGATGCGAGAGGTGCTATATCCCATAGGACACGAGCGTTCATTGTCTAACCGTCTTAGAAAATGGTCACATCCGCGAAGAAACCATATTTTATGCAGATTGTATTTATGAGCGTATTTTAATTGTGTCATTCACACTTGGGAATCACGTTGTTATTTTGTTTTAAATGTCGCCGTAATGTTGGTAGAATTTTACGAATAACAATGCTTTTCTTTCTTTGGAGCTTTGTTTATTCTTTGTTGTTTTGATGGCTCATTTGCTCCGGCTATGAGCCAGTATACAGAGCTCAAGGAACTTGAGGCCGTTCTGCCACTCATGAGTTACTTGCTTTTGAGAGCGTAGACATATCCGAGTGCTTGGGGAATGAATTCGATAAAAATGCACGTTTCCAAAAGCCTACCACAATGAACGAAATTGAGCAAAGAGAAAGAGACAGAATTCCAAAGCACGGTGAGACCAGTCTTTCGTTTAATTTTTCCTAAAAATTGTTAAGTCGAATTTGGTTTTGTTATTTTGGTGATTAATCTCTTGCTTAAGTTATGTAAAGCGAAAACTTCAAATAAAATTGTCATTTTTATAACTGCAAGTTGTTTTTGTTTAAATTAGCAGCCTGTAATTCATTAGTATGCTCTATATACTCATTAGTATGCTCTATTTTCTTATTAGTATGCTCTATATAGAGCATACTAATTAGGCTTGTAAACAAAGGAAAACAAAAGAATTCATTAGTATGTTCTATATAGAGCTTACTAATGAGTAGTTATTTTACCCCACAATTTCCCTGGGTTTCAAAGCCCCCGCCTCTTTACATAATTTAAGACAGTTTATGGGATATAGAGCACACAAATACTCGGCACTGATTGGCTGAGTGGGTGTGACCATTTTCTAAGAATAAATATATTGACCACCATTATGGAAAAGGTCTATTGACAACAGCTCCAGCCTATATAGAGCTCATTAGCTAGTGTTGGTGTGTTCTTTTGTATTTTTTCACAATATTACATCTTTTAAGTGGGTAGCCATATTTTTTTTTAAAAAGGTGGCAAATTCGTTTTGAAATCATTATTCGATATCCCATAATACTATAAATTTTCTAAAATTTGGCGCTAACTTTGTGACTTCTTTTTCCTGCCAAAATTTGAAAAACGAAAAAGATAGGATGTTAGACAATGATGAGTTAATAAATAATATATTAATATTTATTAATGCTATATTATTCTAAAAGTTATTTATTGTTGAAACATTTTTGGATAATTGCATGAAAATGAAAATGCAAAAAGTTGAATATGTTATTTTGGTTGCCACAAATATATGCCCACCATGTAATATAAACTGTGGCAATGAAATTCCTAAAGGTCAAACAACGGCATCTTGAAAAATCAGCTGTCTGGAATCCTCGCAATTCTTGCCTCTAGTAACACTAAAGGCAAGAGGACTGAGGTTTTCTTTTCGTCATTTCTAATGAAGTTTTATTTTGTATCTTTTCTCCTTATTATTTCGTGGCGTACCTGGAAACTAGCTCTTATATATCGAATAAATATCTTCCGGTATTACGGTTGCCACCATAAGGAAGGAATAACCTAAGGTCTTTTTAGTTAAATAGCAAACTACGATTCTTAAAATGAATTTTCCTGTTTTGTTTTCGGTTTTCTTTTACAATTTTGACACACAACTGTTTTTTTAAAGATCAATACATAGGCCTCGACCATTTTTATCTCGTTAATACGCAAGCGTAAATGAGATATGGAATACGGGTACAGATATGCAGATTAGTCACTCCATGTCCCTCAGTCGTAAACTTTTCTCCGGGGCGGGGGGTGGGGGGAAGGAGGCAATATGGTCTGAAATAGGGAAAGCGCGTCGCACACCCCCACTCAAATTTTTGGGGAGTACCCTTCCGGGCTGTTAAATAATAAACTCCCCAGGGTATCAGACGGTTCATGTGACTTCATTCGTCCAATCACGCGTCACTTCAGTGATAGTAATGTCGGCCGCCTTCATTCTTTCGTGTTGAGGTCATCTCTCCCTTCTTGGATTGATTTCTCGTTTCGTCGAGCGTTTTAGTTTATCGTTTTCGGAGGACCGAAAGAGAAGTATATTCGTTAGAATCTGAATTATAAAATTAGCTTTGGTACTCCTTTATATAAGCTATAAATATAGGTATGTGCGGCGAGGGTATTATCTCGTTTTAGACCTGAATGGTTATTTGTGTCACGCTAAGATGTTTCTTTATTTGTTAACTTAATACGCATATTTTTAGACTGCAAATGGAATTAAAATGGCAAGTAAACGTTTATCAGTTTAGTGGTTATTTTTTCGCTCTTTGTTTTAGGCTTATTCGCTGAAATCGTTGCCCGCTAAAAGCGTGGATTCTCGCGCGTGTCTGCTAGCGAATTTTCACGTTAAGATGTTTTGAATACGCTAGTTTTTGTAAAGATTCAAAGACATTGGCACTATTTGGGACTATTGACAAGACAAAGAAAAACAAAATCTATTATTTGACTGGCAAGTAATACGAGGAATATGTATAAAAGGAAGAGCAATATGAACAACTGAGTGTGTCCTACTCATCGCATTCAAATCCCGACGTGGACAAGAGAGTTACCTTAGAGTGCTCAACGTAGCTTTATCAGCAAAGAATATAGCAAACTGTAAACAAAATAATATATATTTTAATGTATTATCTCGTAAAATAAAATTATAAATTGTTTATCATGGCTGCTTTAGGTGCCATAAATTCAGTTTCACTTCCATTAAGTAGGTTGTCTGAATTAAATAGAACTGCTTCGGATGTTGGAGGAGATAGTGATTGTTTTTATCGTGCTTTTTCACATCAATAGAGCGTTTTCACTCACGTGACCTTCAGTCCCGTGAGACTCAAATGACAAAGGCCATGGCAGCCATGTTGGTGTTCCTAGCAAAAGAAGTTAATTAAAATTCTTTTGTACGGGAACACCAATATGGTGGCTATGACGTCAAGTGAAAACGCTCTATTGTATAGGAATGCTAACAATTATTTTCATATTCGTAGCCTTGGTATCCAGTATTTACTGCATAAATATTAACCCCGAATATCTTATACATAGTAATATTGACAACTCTTGGCAAGAATATTTGAGTAATATGTCATGTCAGGGAACATGGGCTGATGCGATCATCATTCAAACAGTGGCCAATTGTCTCAATTTATCAATTCACATAAAAGTTGAAATTTGTTTGATGTGAACAGTGTTTGTCTGACACATGGGCAATTTAAACTGTAGAGATCCCCATAGTTTTGCAATGTGCTTGTGGATCTTCTTTGCAATTGCTTAACAATTAACATTTACCGTATTTTCTCGATTAAACGTTGGGCCCCGAATAAACGCCGGGAGTTCACGCATATCGCTTGTTACGCAATCGCGCGCGATATCACGCAAGGTTACCTTACATATTAGAAATACGTGTCTCGCGGAACCTGCATACCGCTTTTTACACAATCACGCGCGATGTCACACAAGGTTAGCATGAGATTCCATCCACCAACACCACCTCGGACTCCTCATTGAGATTTATATAATGGAGTAACTGGTTTGCTTTCAGTTAAGGTTAGGGTTAGCAGTTTATATAGTTAAATTTTGGCCTTAACAACCCGAGAAGCTAGGCGGTACAGTGGTACGGTAGGTTATCTAAGCCTAAGCCTAGCTGAGGTCACAGGTTCAATCCAAGTGAGGATTTTAGATTTTCCTTTTTTACACTTCATACGCTAAATATGTAATATTGCTCCCTTTTAATTTTACCGAGATTATATATTATTTTGCTCCTAAAACATATAACGACAAAAAACTGGTAGTATTGGTGCAACTTACGAACCGGTTTTGGTCACTCTAGGTGTTTTCCTTGTTGATAAACAACTTGTCGAAACTGCGGCATTCGCCCTATGGTCTTGCACGCAGATTTTAGGCTTCGTTGTTTACGAATGGTAATTAAATTTGACAATTCGTCAGGGGGGACCGAATTGCCTTACAGTATGCTTGAAATACAATTGGCGAATGCTCACAAACAATGGCTCCATTGGAGCATATAATCCTGATAACTACACCACAGGGTATGGTGTTACCCCCCTGACGAATTGTCAAATTTTAATTACCATTCGTAAACAACGAAGCCTAAAATCTGCGTGCAAGACCATAGCGCGAATGCCGCAGTTTCGACAAGTTGTTTATCAACCAGGAAAACACTTAGTGACCAAAACCGGTTCGTAAATTTCCCCAATACTACCAGTTTTTTGTTGTTATATGTTTTAGGAGCAAAATAATATATAATCTCGGTAAAATTAAGAGGAGAGCGATATTACTATTTAGCGCGTTTTTGCCATGTGTGTTGGTTTAGAGACTGAGTCAGTAAATTTTAATGGTTTGTAGCATTCGCAATCGAACTTGCTGTCAGGTATAACGCATGCCTGTACAACATATTCTTGGTGTTGAGTGTCCATCATTATTATTTTTTGAGGCGCAATAAATATTTATTTCACCTCGGGTGGAAATAAGCTCCTAAGTTGACGGCATTTCTGTTGCAGCGTTTCTGTTACGACGAATTTTTTGTAACTTGGCCACATTCTAGACTATATCAAAGGAAGTCGATTCGCAAATTTTAAGCCAAATAAAACGGACCAATTTTTTTTCTAGGAGGGCCTCAATATGAAATGAGGGGTTTGAGCAAATCCAGATTTTGGCTCCTGTATTTATTTCGAAAAAAATCGGTTCATATCTATTAATCCATGCTTCATTCAACTAGGAGATACAAAAATAATTATTGCAATAGAGTAAAAATCAAAGAAATTATGACCAAAAGTTTGCCGTTGGGAAATTGCATCCAGGTCACAGATGAGCGCATTTTGCATTTCGAGCGAGTCACCTTAAAGTAAAGTTGTTATGCATTTATTTGGTTTGTTATTATTTTCCTTAGGGTTATTATCCAAAAGATTGCCAGCGGAAGTGTTGTCAGAGACGAGTCAGAGACCACAAAACTCCTCTCTCACAATCACAATTCACTCATTCACTACGACAACGGCAGCGATAGCGGCACAAAACAAAAGGTTCAGTTACCGAAAACAATGCCTCTGCACGTGCATTTGACATTTTGATACATTTATATGCCATTTTCTGCAAAACAACACGGTAGGGTCGCAGCTCTTAGAAGCGTCTATTTTCATTGGCCTTGTAAAACACAACTCCGAAGAAAGTAATTTTTGCGTCTCTGACGTCACTTTTGCTGGCTATCTGTTGAAAATTTTGGAACATGCAAATTTAATCAGCGGGCCTGCAAATGCAAAAAATACAGCCGAAAAGAACCCGTTAGCCCTTGATCGTATTGCAAAACGGTTTGGACAGGTCACTAAATACATTGTTTCCTTTGAAAAAGTGCAAAACAACGAAATTTTAAAATTTGATCGAACTGGCACTTCAAGGAGGCTAGCGAAAGTTTTTTTTTTCTGCGAAATTTTAATCTCAAAACATACACTTCACAGCCAAAAAAAAACTGTTCCGAGTCTCCTTAAATATATATGTATATCTAAAATATATATGTATATATATTTTGTATATATATATATGTATATATATTTTGCTTTAAAATGACTGTGCTATTCTTTTCCTTTTTTTCCCTTTCCCTTCAGTTTTGGATATGTAGAGTTTAACAGTGTTGATACTGCTCAAGCTGCGATGACTTCCATGGATGGACAAGAACTTGATGGTCGTTTCTTGCGACTTGACTTTGCAGAGCCACGGGGGTCCACTCCCGGAAGTGGAGGTTCTAGAGGAGGTGGAGGAAGAGGTGGATTTGGTGGCAGAGGCGGAGGAAGAGGTGGATTTGGTGGCAGAGGCGGAGGAAGAGGTGGATTTGGTGGCAGAGGCGGAGGAAGGGGTAAGTGGGTACTTATGGAGGCATTACTATAAATGGTCAAAAGAAACTGCTTATTTTTGCTATTTCTCCGAAATAAACATTTAAACATTTAAAGTCAACGAAAGGGCGTTGTCTATAATGATAAACGTGCATCTTATTACCATCTCTTGGAAAGGATAAGACTACCCTCCATGGAATCTCGAAGAATTCAAGACATGTTACTGACAATACACAATAGAATCGCATACGTCAAAGAAAACTCGCATTCTTATTGGCCAACGAAGCGAGGGTATTTAGCCTGGAATTGCATACCTGAGAAGTGATATTGCATGCAATCTTCGAAGGACGATGTTTCTGTACTTTCTTTGTATAGTATGTATACTTTCTTTTAAAATAGTGAGTTTTGATTTGAAGCGAAAAATACATACGTGATATTCACAAGTGATAAATTTGTCAAGAGTGAATTCCTGTTCTTCCCAATTTTATAACCAAAATGCGGTGAACTTTGTAGAGAGTGAAGAAGCCATTCACACTGCAGTCCTACAAGATGGCGATTCTTAGTAAAGAGTCGCGAAAATAAGGTGAGAATAAAAATATTCCTGTTCGAGCGAAGATACAGTACGCCTCCGGACCCTTTCGTCGTCAACTTATGAATTGAAGTGATCAACCGCGATAAGATAAGCATAATTTTTTTACGGAATGTTTAATAACTAATCCATCAGTACTCACAAATTTGCCTTCTTTGTTGTCCAAAGGTTTTTCCCAATTTAGCGTGGTGTTTACTTGTCGCTGTGATGAAATTCCTATTTGCCCTGTTTGCCGGTCGGCGATAACAAACTTCCGAAGTGTCAACGCTATAATTTCCACCACAAACGTTCGCAGTTCGGCTCCACAGCCGTTCACATTATGTACTTTAGTGTACAAACAGCATCAATTTCAGTCATAAACTGTCTTTTTCTGATAAACAAAACTAAAATTTGTCGCTACCACAAGGTTTTCTCCTGCGTGATTCACCCGGCGTGATTTTGAATCAGTCTTGATTTCTATTCGCTAGCTCTTGACAGTTGGCTTTGAAATGGCTTTCTCGCTGGAAACGTTGTTTTTCTTTGACATATGCGATTCAAGAAAAATTCATTGCCAGACTCGTGAATTCCACGTTAAATCTCACTTGAAAAACCGATATCGCCCGAATCGCGATATCGGTTTTTCGCGTGAAATTTAACGTGGAATTCACTCGTCAGACAAAGCACCACAGGCAATCAGGAATCTCATTAATTTACGCTCATTTAAGTACAATCTCAGGCGCCAAGAATATGTTTTATCTTTACCTAAAGTTAACACTACTAAATACGGACTCAAGTCATGGAGATATTTTGCAACTAAGAAATGGAATGAACTATCAAATGACATTAGAATAAAAGTGGGCACCAATGAAATAGTAAACAGAATAGGCCATTTCCGAGTTGCCTTTAGCCTCTCTATCATAGCGAGACTAGGTGCGAAACCTTTCATATGAAAATAAGTTTTATTTGCATGTGAATGAAAACTCATTTTCATATGAAAGGTTTCGTACCTAGCCTCGCTTTGATAGAGAGGCTAAAGTAACTCGGAAATGGCCTATTAGATCGTTAAATTTCGGGGATAAGTAAATTTCTAATATTAATTAGTTATTAGGTGGAATACCTGTAAACCAGCTCTCAAGCTAAGTGTATATCCACATTAAATAAAGTATGTTATGTTAAGTGTTAAAGTGCCCCTGTGATCAAATTTTTGATTTTCATTTTTTTTACATTTTCGTGTACAGTTAGACTTTCTTACTCATCTTGCCAAATTTCAATTAATTACGAACATCAGAAGTCATTTTATTTTAACATTTATTTCCGAGAATTTACGGCCGCCATTAATCAACCTTGTTCCAAGGCTTGGTTGCGAGTGGGAGAAAGTGACGTCAAAGACTCAAACATACCTCACGGGTTTAAATTATAACTAGTAGTAATCATAGATTATAGTGCGTCTCCTTATCCCGTGGCACCTCGTCTTGACCTAGTACCTCAGTTTCATGAATTAATTTAGCCACTGTTGAAAAGGGCTATGTCGCGAGATATGTCACGCAGGCAAAAACGTCGGGCCGACATCGAACAAATTCACGCTATCGCCGTGGGATCGGGCAAAATCCTGCCGTGCTGTGTACTCCGAAAGGTCTCAGATTTTTTGTCTTGATTTCATTTCGGTTATTTCTCCGATTCTGAAATCATACTCCTCAGTGTAGCTACAGCAGAAACATAATTACTAAATTAATTACCTTTAGTTTATTTGCGTTTTATTTATCAAAGGAACGCTACCCTTTCCAGTTATGATTTGTTATTTAAGGAGGCTCGAAAGGGTTTCTTACAGCTTATGTACATGTCACAACAATTACACATTAAAATTTTCTGGTTTTAGTCTCTGAAACAAATTGTAGATAAGCTTATGACATGGTTGTTAAAGTTTCCTTCAAGACCATTTATGACGTCATATCTGTTGTCATGGTAACTATAACCCTCCAAAGAGATACCCCTCAAAAGTCAGTTTTTTAAATCTATCTTTAAAACTAACTCGGTGACCTATGTTTTTTATAAGCGTTTTTAAAAGTTTGCAATATTCCTCACCTCCTGTGTAAATTTGAAAAAAATCTGTATTGTGGAAATCGAGATAAATCGAAAAAGGCCTTTTAAAGATTTAAAAAAATTCCACTGTACAGTTTTTTTCCAAAATGTCTCAAATGTTAGATAAAGTTGAATGCTACTTGCATGAAAAATTTCAACCTAGGTCACCGAGCAAAGTTTTGAGATAAAGAGGAATATTTTATGCACGATTTATTTCCGGTTCGCGCGATTTTACGCAGTATTTTTATTTCCGGTGAGCTGCGCGCGCTACTTTTTGATAG
The DNA here is from genome assembly GCA_024195265.1 of Dendrophyllia cribrosa. Classification (NCBI taxonomy): domain Eukaryota; kingdom Metazoa; phylum Cnidaria; class Anthozoa; order Scleractinia; family Dendrophylliidae; genus Dendrophyllia; species Dendrophyllia cribrosa. The sequence continues at coordinate 19,674,757 of JAJLRJ010000004.1, forward strand.
GAAAATCAGCTGACGTATGCGTCAAAGCATGACGAGTGCACGTCGCGCGCGCACGCAGCTGAAAACCCTTTCGAGCCTCCTTAAGAGAAAGCTCTATATTACGTTTCTAGATCTTTCGAGATCTTTCCATTGTCGCAATTTATCGCGCGTACATTTTAAGCACACGATAGTGTACACGACAGTACTTAAAATACAAAATTTTGCGTTGTCGCAAGCAAATCGCAAGCAAAGTTACAAAAAAGTTACAAGCAAGTTACAAGAAAAAAGTTGTAAGGCTCTTTATTTCTAAGTTTTTCGTTACCAAGCGTAATAATTTATGCGTAGATTTTCTTATCGCGTATTTTTGTATAATTTTCAGTTCTTACGGTGTTTACGGTGTTTTGCATAACAAGTATTAAAGATCTTCAAAGTAAACAGCAGTAAAAGAACTCGTTTTGAATTCACTGGAGCTATACTCAGTACATGTACTAATACCGGAACCGGAAATGGGAAATTTCTGAGAAAAACTGAAAAAGTGCTCCCGTGATAAACTTCTTGAACACCGCGTTATAAAACATGAAATCGACGATTAAGTCACGCAACATTCAACGTGAATTTCGCAGGATTTTTCGGATAAAATTACAACTACCAGTTGCAAGTAAGACACAAGACTGTTGAATATAATTCCTTTCCTGCATCGTTTGGAAATTTCTTGTCAGACGTCAGGCAAAGATAGTAAAGTAAAGAAGCTATCAAAGCCTTATGTGGTATTGTACTGGAAAAATTAAGCGTTTATTTTCGCGGCTAATTATTAAAGACGTTCGCATATTTAGGATCGAAAGAAACCTATATCGTATACTCTACACCAATTTCAGTTCAAAACTCAAAAAGCTAATAATCGTACTGTAAGTGTCATTCCTTGTCTATAATTCGGCGACATTTACTTGACTTTTGTTACCATTGTCGTCATCGTTATCAGTATTTCTCTGTGCCAAATGAAGCATAAGGCCTCAGATGTGGTGCAAAATTATCAACATCGCCAAATTGCAGCAATGCACATTCCAAAAAGAAGTCATTTTGGTTACATAAAAAGGCGTTAACTCAAGAAACTATTCGATTAACACTGCCTTGCCTTGCATTTATTACTTCTCAGTAAGAAAAACTAGTTGTAATCACCTCCAACACCCTTTGTGAATTGTGGTGACTGATCAGTTCTGTATGATTCCCTTTAGGCCGTGGTGGAGGAGGCAGAGGAGGTACTCCTGCAAGTGCTGCAAGAAAAGGCAACATACAAGAATACAAAGGAACGAAAATTTCATTTGATGAATAAAGAACTTTGATTTGTATCTCTTTAGGAATTGTTTCTATGTCTGAACACTTATTTCTAATCAGACTGTATATCATTTAAGACTGCAAAACGTGTTGGTTTTTGTATGTTCTTTTTTTTCTTGGACACATCTTATCAGCTTGAATGCTCAACCGAGTGGTTGTTTAGATATTGAATGAAATGAAGGATCACAAGATAAGAGAGTCCACTTTTAAATTTTATTGTCATAACTCCAACCACTGGTCCTTTAATTTCTCAGGCTATTTGTTTTAACTATCAGAATGTGGATTACACCAATAGGAAAACGGTTTCCAGTAATGCAACAGGAGTGGAAGCCGGGCTGTTAAACATTGGCTATGGCTGAGCGATTCAGCATTTTAGGAGTGTCGCGATCGTTTTGGTAACCAAGAAAGACGTTCTTATAACTATAAAATGTGAGCTCAAGTTTTACGTCTTTGGTTTTCAAATACCCATCATCCAACTATACTAGTGCGCGTGGTGTTAACTTTGTTTATTTCGAAAATCAATTTATTTGTGTTTATTCATTGTTATCTTACTGTTTTTTTTTTAATACATTTATCAAATTACAATAATTATAATGACTTTTAGAACATTTGTAGCTTGAAGTGACGCATCTTAACCATGCAGAGGGCAAGATACATTAGACGGCAAAACTTCACGGAAAACCGCAAATGTACAAGTTCAAAAATAAGGCGACACCTTGTACTTCTCGTGGATATAAATTGTTTTCTATTTTTGCATCCCAAGTTATTTATGAAAGAAGATTGTCACGCAGGCTAAGAATCTTGAAAAACGTCGGGCCGACATAATCAAATTTACGCCATCACCGTGGAATCGGGCAAAAATCCTTTAATTCTGCCGTGTTGTGTACTCCGAAAGGGCTCGAATTTTTCCCACATCTAAATGATCTATTTGTCTTGATTTGGTTTCGGTTTTTTTCCCCGATTCTGGTATCATACGCCTCAGTACATGTTAGTATCTCAATGTCTAGAAGTTGCTTACGTTAACCAGTTAAGCATCTCCGGTACAACCTGGGTGCTGATTGCTGTGGAATCAAGCCAAAAGTTGTCAGATTTTCCTCGCTTCTACGAATGTATTGTGCTTTCGATGCTCTAACGGTTTATATGTGCCAGATTTTAGCAACACTCGCAAGCAATCTCAAGGTCACATACGCAAACAGTTTTAGCTACCGCAGTTGTTTTGAAACAAGTCCAGCAATTTTCATTGCTCTCTCTCTCAAGCAAAAAAAAAAAAAAAACTACAAATATTGTGGCAATAACAAATCGTACAAAACGACTATTTTTTGTCAACAGTGAGAAATTTTATTTTTAACGTTCAACTACCACATTCAACCAGAAAATAACATGAGAACAAAAGCTATTTTAAAAGATACAAAGATCACAACTGTCACAAATCCCTTTTTTTATTTTCGCAATGAGACAGCAAGGACAACCAGTTGAATTCTCAGATGGGCAGGGTAAATGAATCTGCGTTCGCCCGAAACGTCCATGCAGTCAGTGAATTTGCTACAGGACCTTCAGCGATGTCGCTAGAACAGCGCGAAGAAGCGACTCGGTATTTAGGTGAACGCTTCCCAAATCAGGCAGATAACCACAGCAAAATCAAGTTAGAAAATTCAAAACATACCAGAACAAGAACCGAGGTAAATCTGATAACTTCTTGCTTGATTCCACAGAGATCCAGCAGCTAGGTTGGCCCGAAGAAGAACCTTCGACCATGCTCAGCTGATTTCCACTGTGTATTTCTAGACATTGAGATATTTTAATATCGGGAAAATAACCGAAACTAAATCAAGACAAATAGATCATTTACATGTGTGAACAATTTGAGACATTTTAGAGTACGTAGCATCCCAGGATTGAATGGATTGTGCCTGATTTCCACGGCGATGGCGTAAACTTGAATAACGGCGGCCCGACGTTTTTCAAGATTGTAAGCTTGCGTGACACTTCGTGACATAACCCCTTTAAAACAGTCCTATTTCTGTAAACTTGGCATAACGACTGCCCTTCAGTGAATTTATAACTATCTTTAACATAATTGGTTATCGGCTTGACTTGAGGATGTGTAACGGACTATTACTTATTCCTTTGCAATTTTTCCCTGTAATAAGTGGGAATGTAAAATTCCCACAATAAAAGTCGCCCCCAGAATTGCAGACATTTGTTAATTGACAGGTTTTTAAGGCCTTTTTATTGCTTTAGGGCCTGGTCGCACTACAGTCAAAAACAAAAATTAGCCCGTGTAAAATGATGTAAAAACAAAAACATTCCACAAAAAGCGTGTCCCACCGGAGCGGTTTATTTTGTTTTCCTCGATTTTTGCACGGGCGCAGTTTTGTTTTTGACTGTAGTGCGTATAGGCCCTTATCCGTACAGATCTTTTCTCTCGTAGTACGTCTACACTAGTTGCACGGTTTTTAAGTTAAAGTTTATTGTCCTGTATAATAATCTGCTGTTGATGAACCTTGAGACAATCAGACACAGTGACATTTATTTCATTTTATTCTTGCGATTGTTTTGTCACACAATCTTGCTAAATACAAGGAACATCTGTAGTTTATTGAATGTAAACAAGGTTGAGAGTTCAAACAGTACAATCCACAATAGCTTCTTATATGTACTACAATATATTCTTCCATAAGCGAAGTCCAATGCAATCGAACCTCTCCAGAATGTATCTTAACAAATGTTCCTGTCAGCTATTCACAAGCTCAGCACATGTTTTTTTATCCTATACGGTACTTGCTTCAGTTGCTTGTTTCTAGGGCTTCGGTACCGACTCAGTATTCGGTACTAAGTCTATTGAGGTCCGAAACTCGGGGTAGGGTTATCCCTCATTTGTGTCTCGGTACGTCCCTCCATGCTTTATTTGACCACATTTTTAGAAGAGGGGTATTTAATAGTATCGAGTGACGGGAGCTTTTTCCGATCCACCAACTCTAACCTGCGATCAGGAAGAAAACGCTCTCTGAATTAAATTCTACCAGGCTGGTCAGAGCGAGAGCGTCTTCTCGCAAACAAATAATTCGTCTAATACATTCTCTCTGCTTGTCCTTCGAGTATTAGCCTGTGAACAGGCTATCGGCGAGCGAAGCGAGCCAAGCGCGGACTGGGGAAGAGGGAAGGGGCGGCTCCCTCTTCCCCAGTCCGCGCTTGGCCCGCTTCGCTCGCCGATTTTAACCTAACCCAATTCCCCAAAAAGAAGCCTGTTCACAGGCTATTCGAGTATTTGCGAATAAAATCTCGAAGGGACAAATTTAAATCCGACGATAATTCACTTTCAACATCCACCTCGACAGCTGCCATACTTTAGACCAGAAGTCCCACTGCTTCTTTTGTTTAACGACCAATCAGAAAAAAGTCAGATTCTGACTTTTTTCGCAGAAGGTTCGATTATATCAGGCTCTCATTTTTCCCTTCCACGCCCTTCCAACGACTATCGCGTGTTCGCGTTCTCGCGCTCCGAGAGATCCTGCCTGATCGCAGGTTATACCAACTCTTGGTCTGGTAAAAGGATCCGTTGTCACTTCATCACTTCAAAGTACTCCCGCCGGGTAACCACTTTCAAACCCTCTCTTAAAATTTTACATTGAATGGGACTCGTTCTCTCCTCTAAATCACGGTGTAACCGCAACGGAAACACACATTCAACTCTTTGGCGTGGGTCGCTTCAAGCCAAGCGTTTGGTTTATTGATTTGAATAAAGCAGCCATTAACTAAGTACTTTTTACAATATGAGTGGCGATGTTCGGCTCGAGATTGTAAATCCCATACAACATTGCCACGATTATTGTAAAGTACTTATATGTTAGTGTCATGCGAACATCTATTGTTTCTGAAAACCAACGTGGATAAGGCCTTATGTAACACACTGTTAATGATCAAGCTTTGCTTTTATTAAACACCACCACCGTGGATAAGGTTAAGCCTGCCGCACACTTGAGGAAAGTTCTGAGCAAAATTCCTCACGAGGCAGTTAGCTCAGCTGTTTCCGCAAGTGTGCGCTGAATTTTTGGTGAGTTTTTCGCCTCGCGAGGTCGTGAGGCAAATATCTGACGTGTCTGATATTTTTTGCCTCACGAGACAAATTGCTCATCGTGTGCGGGCGCCGCGAGAATCTGGCTGAGCCAAATTAATCGATTAGCCAATAAAATTGCATGGCAAGCTCACGTGATTTCAAGCTCGACCGGCATTCAAGATGGCGGACGACGAGATGTTGAAACTTTTCGTACGGCTCTTCTTATCCGTTTGTTTATGGTCCACTTTGAGTATACAAAATGTAATATTACATTTGTATAACTGCAATTGCTGTAATTGATATTGAAACAAAGTTTTAATATCCAGTTTTTTAGAATATTCTTAGGATATACACCTAATTGCAGTAATGTTGTCATAGGAAAATGAAAAATGAAAAAAGCCAAATAGGAATTAATTAGCTTAATCATCATTCACAGCGACACGCGGCACGATTAAGCGTGCAGCGGCTATTGTTAATTTAAATTAAGCGTGCAGCGGCTCAGATTGTTATTTGTGTGTCTAATTAATTCCTATTGGCCTTTTTTCCATTTTTCATTTTTCTATGACAACGTTATTGTAATTAGGTGTAATTTAAATTTAGCATTCTATTAGATTTTAATACAGTTAACATGCAACATACAAGACTGCATAGAACTCGACAAGTTTATCCTCTAGGATAACTTCGTTTCCCACACTCACGGGCCACACTCCTCTCCGCCATCTTGAATGTCGTGCTTGAAATCACGTGAGCTCGCCATGCAATTTTATTGGCTAATCGATTAATTTGGCTCAGCCAGATTCTCGCGGCGCCCGCACACGATGAGGAATTTGTCTCACGAGGCAAAAAATATCAAACACGACAGATATTTGCCTCACGACCTCACGAGGCGAAAAACTCACCAAAAATCCAGCGCACACTTGAGGAAACAGCTGAGCTAACTGCCTCGCGAGGAATTTGGCTCAGCACTTTCCTCAAGTGTGCGGCAGGCTTTAGGAAAGACGAGACAATAGATTTTCGGGCATGACTATATTTAGATGCAAATTACTTGCGATCGCAAGTTGGTATGCAGTTGATTAGCCGTGATAAACAAAGTTGAAGCACTAAAGTACGATATGCATAAAACGCTAAGTCGTTAGTAAAATATTTTTTCTTATCATGTCAAGTTTTATTTGAACTTAAAACAGCAAAACATCGTCTCAGAGCCTGGTGTAACGCTATGCTCACTTTTTGTTATTTTTTGGGAACTTTTTCGTGCTCGTCATAAAAACATGTTTTTGTATCTTATGAGTATTGAATGCGCGCATGGCTGTAGTGTTTTTGATTGGCTAAACCTGAGAATTAGACTACAACCTTTTTTTCTCAATGCAGAATTTTCTACCCTAAGTCGGCTTGAAATACGCCTTCCAATACAACAGCTAAAGTAAAACTTGAGATCCTGCTTGAGAGTCTTTTAGAAGTCGTCCGTGACTGCGAATCGTAAACCAAAACGCAGAGAGCTCGTTCCCTGTGGAATTCAAAGTTGCACGCACACGTGCTTTTAGCTGCACGGCTGCACGGCTGTACTGTCATTGGTCAAGTGCGCTCCCAAGTAAGGGGTAGACCTTACTTTGATGTGCACTTGGATTCTTTTGTTTTACGCATATCGCCAGGGCAACAAAGAATCCAATAAGTGCGGTCATTAAAACGTTCACACTCCAAGTACGCGAGCTACACTTGGGTGATTTCGCACAAACCAACAGCATGTTCCATTCAAAAAGACGTTTTTGATAAAAAAGAAAGGAAATATGGAGCTTTTCGAAAACGAACTACTGGAAATTATTTAACATTCTAATTACATTCAGCTGATATTAATTTTTACCTCTTTGATACATGTAAATAAACAGATGACTGCTTCTATTGAAACGTAAGTCAGACTTAGAAAACGCTCTCTGAAAGGAGTTCACACTACAAGTACGTACCAAGTGCACTTCAAGTGTACTTAAGAGCTCTAGTGAGAACCGGCCTAGTGTGATCGGTCCTCGATTCGGCGTGAGCTTGCATGGCTCTTCAATGAAAACTATGAAAACGAATTAATTTATCCTTCCATGTGTTCGATAGGACGACGGAAACCTGACACAAGGTAGTTTTCTTTGAAAAAATTCTTAGTTACTGGCGAAGACAAGTGAGTGAAAGAAGAATGAAAACGCCGCGATAAAATCGCCAAAACAAACGCGTTCGTCAAACTGGAAAATGTGGCTGTGGCAGCATTTCGGTCTACAGCGGTGAACGATAAAAACTCTGAAACGTCAAAAAGGATACTAAAAATATCTCCTCATCAAATACTGCAAGCTGTTTTTGGCTTTTCGTTGTGCTTCAGTGGCTTCATGCCGAAACTTAAGGCTGGTTTTCACTAGCGCATAAGCACAAGCATAAGCATAAGCATAATCGGCCGAAAAGCAAGTGAGAACGCCAGAACATAAGCATAAAGACATACGCAAGCGCAGTATGAACGAAATTGGCGGATGATTTGGTTGACTGCCTTGTGCTTATGCTTGTGCTTATTTCATCCCCGTTCTCACTTGACATAAATGTGACACAAGCATAGCATAAGCACAATTCGCCAATTTCGTTCATACTGCGCTTGCGTATGTCTTTATGCTTATGTTCTGGCGTTCTCACTTGCTTTTCGGCCGATTATGCTTATGCTTATGCTTGTGCTTATGCGCGAGTGAAAACCAGCCTTTATGGATGAGTTTGAATTTTGATCGCACCTGACAAATTTTCAGCGTGAGCTGCAGCAAGAGCTGAGCGTATTTGCGAATACGCAAAAATTGTTTTCAGGGAATCCATTGCAAGGACAAAAATTTCGCTGAGGAATCAAGGTACACTTTTAGCGTAATTCTGTAGCCTCAAGTTTGTTCTTCTTAGAGCCACAAAGGATAACTCCGAACTTAAGTTTTATATAACTAGACAAGAACTTGATCAAACTAAGCTAGCTTAACAATTTACCGATGGAAGCCGTTTCAAGCTGTTTTGCAGCTTTATGTTTTTCATAGAGAAGTTTTCTTACTAAGAAAGGTACTCTTTTTTCAATGCTGAATTAAATTGTTAAAGTTAAACGAATTTGCCAAGTTACTCGAGTTTTTACAACTTACAGCCTAAAAGCTAAATACCAAATCAATAAGTTTAAGCATACATGTAAGCTTTATACTCAAGAAAATTGTCAATGCTTTTTGATTCGCGCGCGGCTAATCAGTTTTTTGCTAAAGTTATAGCTAATTTCACCGAAGAGAGTTTTTGTAACCTGACATGTTAACCCATTTAGCTCCAAACGTTTTCTCTCGATAATTTTTAATGTAGAAAACAACTTTTGTTAGCGGATGCTAGACTGATGCTGGGACTCTCAAATTTTGCGGTCCGTACTGTAAAATACGGACCGGAAAATTGACCAATCATAGCGCGCGTACTAACTGAGAGATATAATAATGAGCAACAGTGAACAACGGTAAGCTTGTTTGTGATATTGAAATTTGCATGAGTTGTATTATAACCTTGTAAAGAATGTTGCAAGCAATGCTGTTTTTAGCGGAGCACTCGCCGGGCCGAAGGCGCGGCTGCGCAGCTCATAGAACCAGAGAACCCATGCCCGTCATTTTTCATGGTCATGGCTAGCGGAATTTTCGCGGGCGCGTTGTGTGCCCGCCGTCGCGCAGGGCTAACTCGCGGGCGCGTATACCGTCGTAAAACATGCGCGTATGACGCCACACAACATTCGGGATCTTTGCAATTTCACGTTACCTGGGAAAACACTGCTGTGTTTAGCGGAGAAAACCGTTTAAATTAAAGTCATTATTCTCTTGCATTTTTTCGCGGTTTGCTACTCAAGACGGATACTAATTAAAGGATACTCAGAAGCCGCTATAGTGGAAATAGAAGAGCTTTCAGAGATAAAATCTTGCTTCAAGGATGGGAGCAATGCGGGAAGATGTTTGTCACTTCGGGTTTTAAGCCGCGGCTACACGTGCGATTTTTTGCTTGCACAGGTGATGCGATTTTTTACAAAATTGTCGCGTCGCCAGCGCACGGTAAAAATCGCACGTGTAGCCACCCATGAACATGCGACGCGAGAGCTGAAAAAATCGCAGAAAAAAGTCGCAAGAGTTGAATGTTTCGTGATAAAATCGCGGACATTGTCGCTCGTGTAGCCGCCCTGCAACTTTTTTCTTGCATTTGCGACGCGACAAAAGGGTATCTAGCCAATAAGATTTAAGAACTAAAGCGAGGCTCAGGCTTAATTATCAACCCAGCCTCGCGCGGTCTTTGTTGCAACACTTTGTCACCAAAATTTGTCACACGTGTAGCCACCACCGTGCGCTGGCGACGCGACAATTTTTCAAAAAATCGCATCACCTGTGCCAGCAAAAAATCGCACGTGTAGCCGCGGCTTTAGAACTGAAGAAGCGGAGATTTAACAATTTCCAAGCAGTGGAGGGAATTAAAGGTAAAACAAAATACATTTTTCGATGAGAATTTATGTTGATATCAATCTGTGATTGACTTTTTCTTTGTGTTCTCGCTAGTTTTTGAGAATTGTTTATAACACGCGCTCAATTAAATTCAGTTGTTTTGATTTCTTTCATCGGAGACATCTCGGCCTCGATGAGCTCCTAATGGTTCGCGTTTTGCTTTTAAACATAAACTTATGGAGATTTGAATAAAATTTTTCGAATGAAGATTGTGTTGTCCATTTATGTGTTTGTTCATTCATTACATAGGTTGAAAAGCGATTTTGTGTAAACAAAACAAAACAAGACTTGGATTTTATAGTTCTAAACTTCACTCGCGTGGTCTTGTGCAAATATGTTTGTGTATTTTTTGCAATTTTGATTTCCAAATCAGTTTCTCGGACAATTTTTTATAAGCAGCAGGTGTATTTTATTTGGAAATTAGTCGTACTTGTTATTCTAGACGGAGAAAAAGTTGTTTTTGTGAACTTTTGTACGGTCTAAATGTACTGTGCAAACGGTCGCTAAGTCTGTTTTTGAGAATTGCTAAAATTAAAAGATAGCCCGGTCGTCAATTTTATTCTGTGCTTCCGACCTTTCACCTCAATTAAGTTTATCATCGGCTTTCTGTTCAAAGAGCGACGCTGTTAGGCTCAGGCTATCTATATATATTAGGGACCGGTCATTATTTATCGCCTGGGGGGGGTCGGAGTATTTTTGTTGTCACATCGGAGCATTTACCTGATCCCCCCGTAGAGTATCTAGTATTTTAAAGATCCCCCCTTATCGGTAGTGGAAAATTTCATGATCCCCCCCTTCTCCCAGCCACCGCCAAATAACGTTTTGAATATGCAAGTGATGTCTTTAATAGTGGTACTTACGTCTCATGGAGCTTGAACAACAACGGTAGATACTTGCTCGTCAGATACGAACTGAATTGTCGCGGAAGTGCCACTCTCAGGCTGTTCATCCAAATCCGCGAAAACATAGTCATCGTCGCTCTCTGCCTCTTCACTTTCGGATTCTTCATCCTCGGATTCCACGTCATCTTCATCACTCGACAGTTCTTTTGTTATCACAGTCTCTTTATTCTGTCGGTAATAATGACATCGAATGGCCTTCACTTTGTCAAGTTTCCGACCCACAGTCGTCAAACCATGCTTGTTGAGATACAGGTCTAGTTCTCTTACCCGCAACTTTTCAACTTTGTTATCCTCGATGAGGTTATCCCATTGAAAGTCCTTGTACGTTCTTTCGGCCTCTTGCCTTCTTCGCTCCTCAGCTGCTCTTGTCCTGATGTCCTTTCTGATATCAATGTCCTTCAAATGATTAACATATGCAATGACGTGCTTCTCTTCCACATTATAATTTGCGCAGAAGCTCTTCATGCTATCCTGATCGTTTATGATACTGCCAGAATGTTTCTTGTACAGATCTTTAATACATTTCCTTGGAAGGTAATCATCTGGTGTCCTGCCCGTCGATTCCGTCTGATAGACATCCATGAAATGTCCAGGATTGTTTGAGTCTGGTACAGGTTGCGGAATTCTCTCCGTTTCTGGACCGACCCATCTATTTTTTGAGCACCAAGAACAGAGATTGGAACTTTCTTCTCTTGACTCTTTACAGGCATCACGACAGAATTCCATAAAAAGTTCTCCACGAATATAGTGATCTTCCATAAACGATTCGATCTTTCGGAAGTATGCTGCACCGGGCGCTTGCTCTTTGTTTCGTTCTGATGCACCCCGATAGTTGTCGAGGTAAACAGAATTGAAAAAGAATAATTCATCAGGGGACTCGCTTAGTTTGCTTTTGATGTAATCTTTAAGGACAGGGGCATCGTCAATTCTCTCGGCTACTTGACTACAGACATACCAGGCATTTTTCTCCATCCGTTTCTTTTCGTACTCTTCGTATGACTGGAGAGACAGTTGTTTGATTTCCTCTTCTGAAAGATCCTCAAACCTCCTATATTTTTCCCACTCTAGAGTTGCGCCATCCACAAGAGCATCAGAAATTGCCGAGTTTGTCCTTTCGGCTTCACCTTGCCCGCTGTCGCCCCTCGAACGATGACATCGCACTCTATAATCGGAATTGTGAACCCTTGCTAACTCGGCGTCTCGAAATCTAACTTCGTAGTTGGAAACTCCTACGCCCGGACCAGCATCTGTAAGGTCAGCCCATCGTGGCTTTACAGGTGGAAGGCAGAGATCTCCGAGAACTTCAAGACCATGTTTACATGAACTGGTTACCCTTAAAATCCTGTCCTTTCTCGCATCTTTTTCCATGAAATCGACTTCCTCTTTAAACAGATCATCAATGGCATCTAAAATGCGTTTCGTGACTGGTATTATCTGACTAGCAAACAGAGCCCTATTGTGCTCTGACATTTCTGTGTCTTCGCAAAACTGCAACAAATTGTCAATCCTTAATTTCAAGTGTTCTGCTCTCTCTTTTTCGTAAGTGAAGAATTTACAGTTACTTTCTGTTTCTCCGGATATTTTGTCTAGGTCATCTGACTCTGTCATATCATAATAAAGAAAGAGGTCATCATGTAGTCGCGCGCAGCATTTACGAAATCCCAGTGAGTACTGTGGACTGCCAGGTGTCGGTTCGTCAACTTCAAAAGCTGATGGATCCTCATGTCGCAAACGAACCGTTTCGCTGGCCCATACAGTTCCTGACGATCCCACTATTGCTTTGGGACGGACAAATACATAGTGGCGATCGTCCTCAGTTATCAGCTTCTCTTCAGTTTCATTCATTACACTTGACTTCGTGAAAACACGGTGAGAACCCGGGGTCACATATACCATTTTCTCAGGCCAGTCGTACTTTGGCAACTTCCTTGCTTTAGTGTGATCTGATAATGTTAAGATCCTAAGATTTCTGGCTTTGTCAAAACCTTCAGATGTACCTGGTCTAAGGTAAGCCTTGTCATCAGTGCTTCTCATGAAACAAAACTTTCTCGCGCTGGAATTTCTGGCACCCCAGAACCGTCTTTTTATGTTTTTTACATGAGCTCGTTGGTAGTGAGTGTTTTCGTTTGTGTTTTCTTCGCCTTTTGGTGGCTTTTTCCAACAGAATAGGCCTTTGCCACAATGGCGCTTCGCTTGGAGACTTCTTTTGTTTCTCGGTCTCGCCCTGTTGTATACTGTTGTAGCGGATTGAATTAATTTCTTCCCACGTTGAGCTAGTCGGTAGTTGGCAATTGAAAGAAGGTTTTTCTTCTTCACCCTCTGGCCGGTATAGAGGACCGTATCATGCCGTCTACCATGATAGGATGATTTATCCTCAATTGCCTTTGCAATGAAGTCTTCATCTTCCTCATCTAGCTTTGGCTTCGGACCTTGGTTTGACAACTTTCGCCTCTTCAGTCGATTACATTCGATAAGGCTTGAAGCTTGGCGCTTGAGCATTTGGCGTTTTCTCTGATAATTGCTTTCGGTGGGCTCGCTGTGAAGAAGCCCCTCCGTGTCTTCAACTTTTTCCTTGAGTTTTTGTACTTCGCTTTGGATTTCTTCTAACGTTTTGGATGACCAAATATTTGTTTTCTTTTGAAGAAGGTTTTCCTTCTCTTTTATCTCCTTCTCCAGCTTTTCCTTCTTGGAATTTAAACGCAACCTAACGAGGTCGTCTGCTGCCTCATTAGCATTTTTTACCTCTTCAACAACGAATTTAACTCTCTCCGTCATAGACGGAAGATTGTCAGGATCGAAGCCTAGGGCTGTCATTTCTTCTCTAGAGAATATAGATCGCAATATAACTCTAAGACAAATTTTATCCCATTCTGAGTCCATAGTAGTAACGATACCTTGCAGGGTTTCCTTATCGAGAACAAGAGCACTATGTCCACTTTTAGTACTACAAGCACTAAAAATATCCAAAAGGAATGACTCTAAGTCGACTTGGTCAGGACGTAGCGCGACATACTCAAAACCCTCACTTATACGAATGATATTGATCCTGAGACCATATTTTTCATGAAGTAGAGCTTCGCGAAAGGCAACTCTCTGATATTTTGACGGTGCCCCAGAGTGATGAGGTTGAAACGCAAGAAAGTACTCTAATGCTTCTTGAAAGGGTATTGAAGACCTAATTCTTGTCTTAGCATTGGCATCTTGCACCGGAAGAAATAGTTGATCGAAGACATAGAGCAGACCTTGAAACTTGTGCTTCTTTTCCTCTGAAATTGCTCTCGATAATTCTTCTTCTATAACACCCCTATTTTGCTCTAGGGTGCAGCTTTGTTGCGATGCTACAATCTCCATTCTCTTTTTTCCCTGAAGTAGTTAAAAGGTGACTTCGTCTTAGATCGAGAAACTAACAGTTTTACTACATCTATGGGCTTAAGGAATGTATCTTAACGATTCACCCAGATACAATTTTCTTTCATATTTCTTGGAAAATATCAGGAAAGTATAGGTGTGCAACAACAGCAGACTAGACTACGCGTGACGCGATGGACACCTAATAGCGAGCGGCGAAACCTTGAGCCACGATAAGCGTTGGCGCGGTACGGTCTCGCTATAAAATTCTCCCCTCTTTTGTACCCTAATTGGCACATTTTCTTTTTACTTTTCCTGCAATTTATCCTGAAACGAAATCCCGTATTGACCGGTGCATTCAGTTTGCGACGCAGGCTACTGGATAGTGATTTATCCGGTGGATAGCGTTTTCCACCCTTTGAACAACTGGGCCCAGGTTACAGGGTGCTGGCGGTTAGTTCTCCATAATTAATTTGGATTCTTTTAGCATTGTATTGTTTTATCATGGTGGAGATCCACCGGTTCGTTGTATTCGTTTGAGTTTGGGTTTCTCTACAAGGTCCGTTTCTTTATAACGCCGCGTTAATTTTCTTCATCAGTTTGAAATTTAAAAAAACACACCTTTCGCATTTATTTATTTTATTAGAAAGTATTTTCCTTCACTTTGCGATAATTTAAATCGCGTCAACTTCTCGTAAGTCTGCTGGTTTATAGTCTGCATTTGACGCACGCATGAGGGAGCCCCCCACATTTTTTTCGTCCGCTCGCTTCGCTTGCGTCACGTTCTACATTTCCGTTTTAATTTTATTGTATTTAATAATTGTAAGCATAGTTAAATACCTCTGATCTGCAAATTATAGTCTTTCAGATGGGAATAACCCTATCTAAATTATAGTGACCACAAATACCAGGATTTGCAGTCTCTAATACAAAGAATTAATGTCCGCGTCGTTTCGACGTTTCAGTGTTAATGATTACTTATACTTGTGCATGTATACTCTATTGTTTTATTTCCCACTAGTTTGAGCGTAAAATAATGAACCAGTATCACCAAGAAATTGCCCCGTTTTCCTTCATAATGATTTTAGTAACATCGAAACGTCAGACAACATTTACTAGCTTTTATATTTTTAGAAAGACTGCAAAGCCATCATTTCTTTACCTGGTCATTGTCGATATCTGATACAAGCCGCTCAGTTCTCGCCCTTCGCTCGCTTCGCTTTTCATTATGGCATCGCTTATGGGTACTTTCATCGCTAAAATCCAAATGCTTTCCAAGCTGATCACCTTTTTCGTCCAGATTGCTAAGCTTTTCTGTCATATCTTCCATTCTTGCTCAATTACAATGTCGGAAATCAATGTCGGAAATCTTCTCAGCGCGCTTAATAACGCTTTATTGTTGGAACGTACTATTACATCGTTGTGACATATTAACTTTAACTTTATTATTTACATATTAACATATAAAACCTATATTTAGCCGAAACGTGGGCACAGAACTCGTTAAAATTGCGCTGATTTCCTTTCATTATAAGCCTTTTCAATGGATAAAGAAATTGACTATCTTTTAACAAAAGCTGACTTGAGCAATTACACAGACAATTTTAAACAAATTGGTGTTGCAAAGGTCGAGCATTTCCTGGACGTTGATGACGAAACTCTTGAACGAGACATTGGACTAACGAAGATACAAACTCGCCGTCTGAGGCGTTTCTTCGCACAGATACAAGGCGACTCAAAGCAAAGAGGAACAAGCAGTGAAGGTATGGAGTTATCGTTTCTTAGATGATTATTTTGAAGGTCTCTATAAAATAATTGGCTTGTGCTTCAAACCAGTCATGAACAAAAAACGTATAAAAGGCAACATGGTGCATAATATGTAACGCAATCCTTAACACTGAAACATTTATAATGTGATCGGTAGGTGTTACGTCCGCCAGTGCCCCCAAGAAGCGCAAGCAGGCGATTTTGTCATTTGGACGCTCCGGGCAGCTACAAGTCCTGAGGAACGACTCAGCACCAGAAAAGGAGCCGTGGGAAAAATATCTTCTTCCCAACCCACACACAGAAAGGCTGAAATTCTACAATAGTGTTGTACCGCAGATTTATGAATCTTCATTCGCGAGTAAACAAGCCGGTTTCAAACAGTATCTCCTCGAGCAACAGCAAATGCGTTGGCAGTTGAACACAAAGATAAAAGCCCTTTCCGAAAAAGAAAACAACTTGCTTAGAAACGAGAATTGGGGAGTGTGCCAAAACATCAGGAAGTTCATGTCAGGCGTGGATGGATGTAAGGGCAGTGGTGATGTCGCGAAGTGCGAGTCCTCCTTGACCACTGTCAATGAGGCCTTTAATTCAGCATCCGATTTGCTCTCATTTATCGACAACAGACGAAAGAACCTTTATACGGAAGATCATACCTTAAGGCCGTTTGCAAGTGATGAGCTTAAATATTTCCAGGAAGCTCAAGAGCAAGTGAAGGCCATACACCAAGAGCTGCAGAAAGCCTCCAATGAGCTCACGACCACCCTCATGAGCTTGAAAAGAAAGTTTCCATCTCCCATGGGGACCAACGGCCAATCCCGAAGAAAAAAAGAAAACAAGAGAAAAGTGAAAAAAATCAAGGAGAAAAGGTTACGTCAGCGAGCAGCAATTCTCTTAGAAAAACTTACCTCAAAAGAGGTAGCTAGAGAGGTTTTTGATTCACTCGAAAAGAATACCTACAAATGTGTCTCAAGTATTAATGCAGGATTCACTGCGAGATTTGTCAAGCGTCTTCACCTGGATCCCCTGCAATGGCTTTTGGAAAGAGGCGTGTTTGAAACGGAGTTGGCACGCAATTTGAAAGTGGTAGTGGCCAGAATGAAGGAAGAGAATAGCAGTAATGGTGCTGAAAAAGGGTCAAGTTCGGGCGAGGATTCCGATGAATCTGACGAGGAGATTGTGCAAGAGCCAGTGGAGAGGGCTGCCGAAGATTCTGACAGGGAAGCGGACCAAGATACAGCCACACCAAAATAAATTACCTTTCTAATTTCAATAGATCGTGCCTGAATAAAAACGTGTATGTTAGACTACGATAGTGATACTTTTTTTCAAAATGGAGGGTCTGTAAAAGGGTTTGGGTTTTGTGTTTGGGCTAGAATAAAGTTAATATAATACAAAATACAACTGAACGTGGTCTTGAATATATGGTTGGAGTCCCAGCAAATGCACTCACCCGGGGTCCCGCCGAGACCTAAAATTCCTTTTTTTGGTCTGATCCCCCCCCCCCATTATGCTTGTCAATTACGGCTGATCCCCCCTTAAGGTCTTCAAAAAACCATGTGATCCCCCCCTAAATACTCCGACCCCCCCCCCCCCAGGCGATAAATAATGACCGGTCCCTTAACAACTGCACTAAAACCTCAATTTCAAGTATAAAGTAAGATACATTTGTAACAATGAAGCAGTTCAGTAAAAAAGATTAAAAAACTATTTAATAATTCATGAGTATATCAGCCTATCACACGACGCAAATCGATCACGTGTATGAACCTTAAAACCTGGTAATCTACGGTCATTATGAAAAGCCTGGTGTCGGCTTTTATTTCAGTCACAGGGGAGTGCGGGGCTGAATGTGCAAAAAAAAAAAAGATAGGCCATTTCCGAGTTGTCTTTAGCCTCTCTATCAAAGCGAGGCTAGGTGCGAAACCTTTCATATGAAAATGAGTTTTCATTCACATGCAAATAAGTTTTATTTGCATGTGAATCAAAACTCATTTTCATATGAAAGGTTTCGCACCTAGCCTCGCTTTGATAGAGAGGCTAAAGGCAACTCGGAAATGGCCTATTATCGCTAAATATATAATGAGAATGATTTTAAAGTGCACCTAACCCCAAAATTGTTTTTTTGCTTAATCAACTCTATGTACGTTGAAAAGTTGTCAAAGTTGAATAGTTAAATATTTCTTGTTTTTAACGTCGCGTTAGTGAGTTATAGAGATTTCAATTTACAGAATGCTTATTAAATGACGTAAATTCGGGATTTTGCCATTATTTCTACGTCAATTAACAATACGCAGTATTCAACTTAAGGAAATCAATTTGAGAAATACTAAATATAAACTGTGGATAGTTAATTGATTCGTAAAAAATATTACTTGGAGGTAAAAACAAGTAGTTGTATAATAAATGATTCCCTCTCTGTAACTCACTAACGCGACGTTAAAAACAAGAAATATTTAACTTTTCAACGTACATAGAGTTGATTAAGCAAAAAAAAAATAATTGGGGTTAGGTGCACTTTAAAATGACCACCGTGATCTTTATATAAAGATCACACGTAATGTTTATATGAAGAAAACTAATATGGTTAATTATGGGTAGTAATTATTCAGGATTCTTAGTACAACAAGTGGTGACTTTAATATTTTTTGTTCAGTACTGTTTTACGATATCTAGTCTTTAGCCATTCTATTTGGAATCTCAACAAAATAAACAACCAACAGTTTAACAAGTGAGCGGTTATTTGAATGACACCAGCGCCCTCGTGTAAATTGCCAGGTAAGCGACTGGTTCGGAGATGCAAGCTGCTTATCTCTACTCGTTCTCTACCACTGAAAAAAATATTGTCAGACGTTTTATCTACCGTACCTGTCAACTACTGCTCGTTTTTTAAACAGCACTTTATAAATGTGTTTATACAGAATACTAATAGATCTATTAAGGTCGTTATTGTATTAATTCATCAACCCCAACAATTCCCTGCTGACTATTTCAAACCCTTCCGGTGCTTTCAACTACTTGGGATTTTTATCGGGTATACAAGTATGTTCACGTGAACTTAATGCTGCGCAGGGATTGGACAGAAAACATATGAATTATTAATGATTCATAACAGGATATAACAAATATCTAATGAAATCAATTAAAAAGCTAATGGAGCGGTTTTCAATTGAGTGTCGTAAAACCAAAACCGAAGTAATAACTCTGACCAATCACAGAAGTCGCAGACAATCCAATGAACCAATCAGAACTCGAAGCAAATACATGCAGCCGGCACCAAGCGCGGGAAAACGCGGGCGAGCAAATCACGATTGGTTTTGGTTTTACTTCTGATTGGTTGAGAAAGTGGCGCGAGATTTTTTAGCCAATCACAAAGTGTAGCAATGCAAAACCAAAGCAATTACGAAATTACTTTCGATACTCAATTGAAAACTGTTCTATCATAAACTTAAAATGAATTCCGAAACTCTACTAAAGGCTAACTGAAATGGGGTTGTGGAACAACAGCTGGGTGAAAAACCTCCCCGTACGTCGACTTCTTCCTAGGAAGAAAACCCCAGGCCATCTGTATCCTATATTCAAAGGTCTCCTGGGCTGGACCAACAACTAACGCACCACTAGACTAAGTAAGGGTTATCGGCCTGAAACGAGGGGATATCAGATTTATGCGCCGTCGGGCGGAACCAGAGGAGAATAAATCTGATATCCCCGAGTGAAAGGCCGATAAAATGCTTATTTTACACATTGGTGAGGTTTTCTAAAACAAAGAAACTATTAATTTTTCGGAGAATAACATTCCGTTCAATTCAAATGCAAAAAAGCATGATTCCGCAAGGCTGCATTGGGATCATGGCACATTACGAAGCGAGACGGTAAACATGTTTTGCTTTTGCCAAATTTGCATTGAGCACGTTGCTGTGTTATGAGTAGAAGGAGGGAGAGAGAGAAGAAAATGTATGATCAGTACTCGTAGTCTCGCCATGGTCCAACTGCCCGCCTTCATCTTTCGAAGATCAATGGAGTGGTTGCGGTGTGTTTTCCAAGGGAAACCGGCGGAAACATATTCAGGTTCAAGCGTAAAACGAGGCGTCATACATTATGAAAGACCCAAAACCTGAATCGAGGTACGATACCATCGAATAATGTTATTAACATTTCGCTTTTTGGTCGCGACCGGCAAGTTAATCACGTAGGAATAACATTGATGAAGTTGTCTTTTTATGTAAACAAAAAATATTGACCGATGCTAGAGTGTTTTCCTTGTTATGCCCTATTTTGTCTTCCCGTTTATGTTATTTTATTATGAGGGGAATAAGTCGAGGAGAATAACTGGAGGGGAATAACTGGAGGCGAATAACTACATGGGAATAACTCAGCCCCGCACTCCCCTGTTACAATCAAAAGCCGCCACCAGCTTTTCAGACAGTTTATTATTGGCGGGGAATATTCGATATAATCCCCTGCGAGAACAAAGGAAACCGAGCCATGTGGAAAATAAGTAAGGGTTATCGGCCTGAAACGAGGGGATATCAGATTTATTCAGAGGTGACGTTTTCTAGAAAATGTACTGATGTTTAAGATGTCGGCAAAACAGCTTGATGAAGATTTGTAAAGAAACAAATATATGTAGTCTCTAGGGACTTAAATTACATCCATGTGCGTGAAAAATTGCAAAAACAAAATTGTCGTGGTCTGAGTTGAATATTTTTAAATATTCAACTCAAACTACACTTAAAAGTGTAGTTTGCCTCGTGTTATAATTTGCACTGTGGATTACCGGCTTGATCAAGGATGTCGAAGTATGAGTGAATCGGACTCCAGTGATGATATTTTCATCACTCAAAGCAGTTTTTCTGGTACTATTCAGTCGTCTTGCGAAGATGAAAGTTTGTTGGATGTGCCAGCAGATGGTTTAGATGTAGAGGAAACAGTGACAGAATTATTCGAAGAAGTAACGCGGAGTGAGTGCACTAATGAAGCGGAAGAGACTAGCAAGAAGGTTGAAGTATCGCGACGTGGTATTGAAATAGTGAAACAGGGAGAGGTTGAGGAAAGGAATAGAGAACGAATTCCACAAAATACACGAAAGTCTACGGCTTGGCATACTAGAGTATGGGACGAATGGGCGCTAGAGCGAAATTCTCTACCGTTGGAGGGGAATAGCTGGAGGGGAATAACTGAAGGGGAATAACTGCAGGGTAATAACTGCAGGGGAATAACAGCAGGAGAATAACTGCAGGGGAATAACTCAGCCCCGCACTCCCCTGTTACAATCAAAAGCCGCCACCAGCTTTTCAGACAGTTCATTATTGGCGGGGAATATTCGATATAATCTCCTGCGAGAACAAAGGCAAGCGAGCCATGTGGAAAATAACTGATTACTCGAGGAAACTAAAGAATGATAAGCCGACAAACGCGAAGATAACGAATCTAAAACATAGCCATCTTTGTCCGAATCACAAGACCAGCGGTCGTGTCGCTTAAAACGACCCGGAACGCTAGCATTGACGACAGCAGTAGCCCCGCCACTTCTGAGGCTACAATAGGTGACAAAAATAGTTGACACACTGTATAACAAAAACGGTTTTCGTGCCACATTTATCACTGTATCTTTCCATTCACTACACTCTGCGGCATTAACCCCCGTCCCCCATCCAATGTTGTAGGATTGTAGCGACACACCTGACTGAACGATACACAACATTGTCTGGGGGGGGGGGGGGGTTGGGAATAAGGGGGGTGGGGCTGAAATGCCTCTCGTCCCGAAGGAAATGGGGTTAAAAATGACAATGTGTCAACAGTATTGTCGCCTATTGTATGCGTTCCAATAGAGGAAATATCAGGCACAATACCTCTTAAAGCCTCCAAAACTATTTCCCTTAACCTTGAATAGCATAAACCTTTAGACCGAGGCTTGTAACCATATTTGGATTTCGATAACTGGCAGAAAAGAAGGCTCTCCTCAAAATCACAGTGAAACACCCCAGAAAACACACACACATTCCTTGGGGGTGGCTCGCTCCAAGCCAAGTGTTCGTTTATTGCACTAGGATAAGTAAAACACTACTGACAGCATATAAACAAAATCCACGCTACCCGAAAGAGTAACTGAAAGCACGTCAAAAATAGCAAAAGCTAACTGAAATAGGGTTGTGGAACAACAGCTGGGTGAAAAACCTCTCCGTACGTCCACTCGCTCCTAAGAGGAAAACCCCGGGCCAGCTGAACCCCAAATCGCGGTCCCCCGGGCAAGACCAACTGGGAACAAAAGTCAATATCCAGGAGAAAACCTAAATACCTAAAGCTTTTGAAACGGACAAATGCGAAGCTAAGGAGTCTTTGACATAGCCATCTTTGGCAAAATCAGCGGCCGTGACGCTTAAAAAGACGATCCGAAACACCGGTAGCCCCGCCGCTCCTAAGACTGTGAGTTCCAATACGCGAAATATCAGGCACAATGCCTCTAAACGCCTCGAAAACTAATTCTCTAAGCCTGGTATAGCTAAACCCTTCAGCCCTAGGCTTGTAACCATATTTGGTCTTGGATAACTGGCAAAAGAGAGGACTGTCGTGACTAAGCTTGGCCTTATCTAAATAGCGACTCAATAGAGTAACAGGACAAGTAGCTTTCTCTGAAGCAGATACAACGATCCATGCACCGTCCCTATATTGGTCGGTTTTACTAGATTCAATAAATATCTGTAATATTTCACTATCGACCTTAACATCTGAGCACACTAGTTTCGCGAGTTCGTCAAATCTAAGAAAGGCCGCGGTACATAGCATTGCTTGGAGCCATCTCGTTCAGAGCACCCTTTGGTGAAGAATGTTCTTGATGGTGCACAGCGTTGTTTGGCCCACCACACTTCCAAGAAGGAGCCTATTACAGTTTCTCAATTGGAACAATTAGTTAATACTAAAGCCGATTCTATGGCTTCCCTATACGATATTCTTCCTCTAAATCACAGTGAAACACCCCAGAAAACACACACACATTCCTTGGGTGTGGCTCGCTCCAAGCCAAGCGCTGCAGAAACAGACGAGAACTCGAGAACGGGAAACTGAAGAAACAACGAAATCACCACTATATAGACTGCTGGCTTTAGAATGCCCCACAAACTGTTCGAAATAAAGCCCCGAGCAATCACCACTACCCCTGGCTACATACAGACACATACATGCTAGTGTAAAAAAATGGATAACGGTCGGAGACAAAACAAACCACCCACTGGCTACCTGAAAACCACCCACAGGTATCATGCTATCAACAGCCACCCACTGGCTAATACCTCTATCTAGAAGAGTCGGTGCAAGCCACCCACTGGCCACGAAAAAGCCTCCCACTGGCAAGATTTAGACCACCCACTGGCCTTGTGTATAAACAGCCACCCACTGGCTAAAAACATTCGAAAGGGCTGCTCAAGCCATCCACTGGCTATAATCTAAAGTAACCCACAAAACTATAAACAACTTACCAAACTGGAGCAGAGTCACATTTGGCGCACGAGCCAAATTCACTGGTGCAAAACCCGGCATTAAAGAAGCGAGCCGATCTGAAATTGATACGAATAGCCAAAATTCTAAACTGAAGGTCCTCTCTGCCGAAAACACCAACACTGTGACGACCGGCGCAGAACGTTGCCTTTAAGAAGATCCATCAAATACATCACGAAAGATGCAAGATGCAGACCGTCTGATGTTAAAAGAGGCCAGAATGGAGCGGATCGCCATAGCGGAGTAATCAAAGTCCCTAGTGCGCAGCAAGATCTCATGTGCTCGAGAGCTCTCGGAATTAGATGAGAAGGCGGACAAAGCCAGTTGTTCTCAAACTCCCATGACCTTGTGAACGTGTCCATAGCTTCACAGAGCGGGTTCCAGAACCCAGAATCAAATCTAGGTAAAAAATGGTTATGCTCGTCAGCAAAGCGATCAACAGTGTGGGGCCCCCATCTGGACTGATCTAAAAGGCGAAAAATGTGAAAACTAACAGACCAATCATCAGTGTCAATAACACGGCTCAAATAATCAGCTGATCATTGCTGGTTCTAGGCACCCATTCAGGTTCAATAGAAATACCATGATCAACGCAAATGTCAAACATGAGCTTGGCTTCTTCTTGCAAATGAAACTTCGTACTACCCTCATCAATAATACGAGCGACATTCTGATATCGGTGTACCATTTGACACATAACCCCGCCAACTTAGGCGCAAAAGATTGTAAAACTTTACGGACAGCTAAAATCTCACGCAAAGTGGAACTTTGTCGCGCTACGTCAAAAGACCAAACACCTTGAGCGGCCACCTGGGGACCAAGCTCAACAATATAGCCGCCATAACCAGTGTCACTAGCGTCTGAATACGCAATCCTGACTGCACTGGACTTAAACCAAATGCGACGACCATTATGTTGATCCAAATTTGCTAGCCAAAACACTAATTCGCCTTTGACCGAATCATCGAGTGTAAAAGATGAAAACCAAGAGTTTTGCGCCGAAATCTAGGCGTACATTGATCGAGACATCAAACGCAATGTGTTGCCAATAGCCATAAACATAGCATTTATAGTTGCCCAGCAATGCTAGCGAGTTGCTTGGCTGTGACGAAACGTTGAGAAAGAATACGCGAGATACTTTCCTTAACCTTCATAATCTTAGCATGAGGCATGGAGATGTTACAACGACTGAAATCTAGACAGTAATCCAGCCATACACCAACTTAAGACGGTGTCCCAACGGATTTATGATCGTTCACCAAAAAAACCCGCGGAATCCAAATCGACGCAACAAAGACGACTAACTTCTTGACAGGCGATGTAATCGGGAGCGCCACCGATACCGTCATCAAGAAACGTAACGATACGACGACCAAGTCCTCGCCAAAAATTAACAAGTGCACGTACTAACTTGGTAAATATGTACGGCGCTGAAGATAAACCGAAAGGCAAAGCAGTGAAAACAAAGTATTTGACAACAGAATCAAACCGCCAAGAGAAACCGAGATATTGTCGATGATAAGGAGAAATTTCAACATGATGATATCCGGATTTAAGATCGAAGGTAAAGACTGAATAATAACCCGATTGAAATAAGTCAAACACAGTTCGAATATCTTCATATCGAACAGACTGCCTCCAAACAAATCTGTTTAAATAAGAAAGGTCCAAAATAAGTCTGCATTTCCCGCTGGACTGCTGTACAAAGTGTAACGGATTAATAAACACGGTCCATTTATACCCTTCAACGATGCTATTGATGATGAAATCAGAAGCCCGAACAGAATTAGACCAAAAATCAATGTGAGCCTTGAGAGAACCAACTTTAAATAAATTAGAATCAGAAAAGCTCTCAAATTCAAATGTATCACTTGTTAGACTTATCTGATCTTGAGGGTGAAAAGATGTTGGGGCAGTTATTTCTCCAATGTCCTTCCAGTCCACAGGCGAAGCAAGTTCCCGCTTGTTGTTTTCTTCTGAAGGTTCCAGGGTAAAAGGTGGCCTGTCGAAACTGAAAAGGGCTGTCGAAAGGACTTGGAAGAATCGTCAGTAAAGGAACGCGCATTAAAAGAATTACAAGAAGCAGCATGATTGGACTTGTAGATCTAAACCGCGATTTCTCTCTTTTTGATTCAATAGCTTTCTTGGCCGATTTTTCGGCTTTGGAAATACGCCGTTCGTCTTCAAGAGTATCCGCTAAGTATCGCTAAGGCCGCACTTCGATCGATCGGCAAGCTTAATCAATTTTTGCCGCTCAGCCAAAAGCCTCTTACCTTCCTGCAATTCTTGTTTTGCCTTCTTTGTCTTCTTGTCAATGGCGGCAACAGCCGAATCAATCTTGGCTTCCAAAGAATCGTTGAACTTGTACTGCTTCTCGTTGCCAACTTTCTTCTACTTGGTCGACTGATCTTCTTTAATCTTCTTCACAAGGGATCGTACGCAATCTTCCATATCTTCAGAAATGCCTCTTTTGAGATCTTGTAATTTGGAATCGACGCGCTCCAAAATAGTTTCTTCAGACTTCTTCAAAAGTGCAAATAGCTCTTGCTTCTCCATTACTGAAAACTAAACACGAACGCAGGGAAGCGAGAACGAGATGAAAGACCTACTCTTTCACGCCTCTATAGTCTATATACACCTGCCAAATACCCCACATACCAGCGCACACACCTAAATAAAGATACCGATGAGAGCATATTTTCCTGCTAATTCCGCAGTCAAACGCAGGAAAATACCATTGTCCAAACAATGCTTAGCCTTATATAAATATCTTGTCATTAACACATCGCTTTTCCCGAGGATGCAACAACAAACCAAGCTCCATTTCTATTTTGATCAGTTTTGCTGGACTCGATAAATAACTGTAACATGTCATTGTCAATCTTAACCTCTGAGCGAACTAATTTTGTGAGCTCATCGAACCAAATAAAGGCAGCAAAGGCCAGCACCAATGCAACGGAACGAATATTATACAAAGAAGCCATAAGGTCGGCCCAAAGTCACTTCTGCGACGTTGGAGTGACTTTGGTGGAGCTAAGTGGAACCCGGTAAAGTTTTTCTTTGCCTTGCCGTAAAAAGAAAAAAGGCTACATAGCCAATGGGGGTAAAATAGGAAGCAGGTTTTCAAAAGGAAAGGAGTCAATTTACCGTCTCATCAAGGGGACTTCGTGATATTCGCCACACCCACTTAAATTGGTTTATTATATTATAGCCTTTTTTCGGCTTCTTTCCCGATAATCACGCTTGGCAGGCAACTTGCGCTGGTATGACCGTTTTGTTGGCGTTTTAAAATAATTTACCATCTTCCACCTCACTTTAAAACACTCTTTAAGACTGTTTCATATAAAAAAATTCTGAACTGAAATCCCCTTAAAGGTTTGCAGATCCAGTCGGATCACTGACGAAAACAAAATACTGTTTAAATCAAGTGCTTTTACTCAGTTACTCATTTTTTGCAAAATATCTCCACCCCCCAAGTCAATATTTTAAATCAAAGGCTTGTACTGACTAAAAGGAAAATCACTCCAGTATTTATTGTATTCTTAGTCACGGTTTAAAAACCGTGAAATAGTTACTAAGCTAGTAGGCACTAGTTGGCACTATTAGACATCAATTCCATTGTTTTCTTTTGTTTAGTTTTTACTAATTTTAGCTAATTTTGATTAATTGTTAGATACTGTTTCACGGTCGAAGTAAAATAAATCTATAAAATCGCTGTGTTCTCGATACTTAGAAAAAACAATAATCGCATCGAGTGGCGACTTTCCATAAACGGAATAATAATAAATAATGGCGGTTTTATGGCTTATAAACGGCATTTTAGCTAGGCTCGATTTTCAGCCGTTTGAGGGGGAAGACCTTAGATAACACTGATAACAACGGTCTGGACCACCTCGGACACTTATTGAGAATTATATAACGTAATGTCGAAACTTAGAATTTTATTTTCAATAAAGTTTTAAGTGTAAAAAAGAAAATCTAAAATCCCCTCTCAGGATTGAACCTGTGACCTCAGCTAGGCTTAGTCTTACATAGCCTACCGTACCAGGGTACCACCTAGCTTCTCGTCATACCGTACACGCTTATCAACTTTTCGTTCTAGTTAATTTTTATGTCTTCATATCAACTCTGCTCAACTCTGTTAACCTCACGTCAATTCTCACGCAGCATAATTCGCTCTCGTTAATCACTGTACTTTGGAAAGCTAACCAGTTACTCCGTTATATAAGTCTCAATAAGGCGTCCGAGGTGGTCCAGGCCGTTGTTATCTAAGGTCTTCCGTTTGAGGGAGTCCGGTTTTCAGATCCTCAGCCTCTCATATGCGCGAAGGATCGCGGGCGCACAAAACATCATCATCATCATCATCATTATCATCATCATCTTTAACACGGGATCACATTCATTACAAAAATGGTCTTCCAGTGAGCTGTGGACTACTACATACAATAACTATAAAACGGCTGGAAATCGAGCCAACATTTGAGCGAGCCGCCAAGAAACAGATAAACATAATCATTATTTTAAATAATGATTAATAATTAATAAGGTATGAGCACTTTAGTGGCTGTTAATATAATCCCATTTTTGTCGTCCAGGAGTCCTGCTGTGTGCCTGGTTTTTCTGCAAAAGCACTAAAATTCAATCCTAGTACCCAGTTTCCCTACTCGCACATTGTGCTTCAACAAACAGCAGTTTCTCGCACTAAGGGCTTGGGTCACCTGTGGTTCACGTGCTTACATGACGTGATTCTAAGAAGGCAACATGGTTCGCGGAGGGCAGGCAGACCGCACTGTGAAACGGGCGAGAATCTTCGCACTTGCAAAGGTACATATCAAAAAAATGCTTGTTATTTTGGTTTAAAATTTGTCACGGGTTTCAGTGCAGGTTGTATCTGTGATAAGAGAGAGAGAGAGAGCAGTGGAAGAGCTTGCGTACAATGTAGTTTTTTGTATGACCCCGGTCCAGCACTAGCTAAACAACATAAGCTTAATTTCGTATATCTTACCTGAATTGACACTTCATGAGCTGAACGTTTGCCTGGAGATGGCTTTTATGGTTTTCTATTACATCTGAACCTTAAAACTTCCTTCCTCAAATATGTTTCTCGTAATTCGAAAAATAGTGGTCTTGCTCGCGGACCCTTGAACCGGCATTGTGGCGTCTGGTCCGGAACTCGTATAAGGGACACGAAAAGTAACCCTTAATAGCGATAATTTCGAGAGAGAAAGTGTTTTTTAAATAGTATTTTTCTGTTTTGTATTATTCCTGATATACTTAAACTGACTTTTCTTGAAATAGTTTTTGCAAAATTATTAACATAATAATTATATAAACTCAAGATAATGCTAAAATTAATCAAAGGGCTCTAAGAACCATCTCGTGAATACAAAACGAGGTAAGGTTAATTTTAGTTTTTCGTAATGTTTTGTAATTAAGTTTCAAGTTTTTGATAATGCTTTAACTTTGAAAAATTATCCATTGTTTCAGCCAGCGAGGCATCTGCAGTTTACACTTATAAGCGGGGGCAGGAAGGGGAAGGTGTTATTTTAAATTTGTGAGCAGCGGGCAGGATTTGAGCGAATAAGCTCAAAACAAAGAGCTTATTATAAATGAGAAATGTTAACTTGCCATTTTATATCCAATTGCAGTTTACAAATAAGCGTATTCAGTTTCTTTGTGTGACATGTCTGAAACAAGACAATACATATTAAATTCCCTAGCAGACATGCGCGAGAATCCACGCTTGTGCAGTTGATGCCTTTGCAAGCATCAATTTGAGTGAATAAGCCCAAAACAATAGCGAAAAAAAAAAACACAGTAAAATGATAAATGTTACCTAGCTATTTTAATTCCATTTGCACTTTGTGCAAATAAGCTTATAAATACTGTTTACAAATACATGTAAGAAACATCTAAGTGTGACAGAAATATGCATTGTCTGAAACGAGACATTGTGTAATACCCTGGGGAGTCAGGGGTGTTCCTAGACTTTTCTGATTGTAAGCTTGTTAGTGTGCCAAAAGGCCCTTGGTCTGGGGGTCGGGCATTTATAATTTAAAGCTAAGGTACATGTAAAAACGCACTTTCTTACTTATTTTTTCGAATACTTTAAAAACAAAAGTGACAGTTTACAAAGAATACAATGTATGTTGACTTATGATGTAGTCACGTGACAACCACATGCTGAGGTTTTGGTTTCTCGCCATATTGAATGAAAACAGCAATATCATAACTATACAGACTGCAGTAAATAACAAGCACACACATCCTGTGTTTATATCAATATCGAAAAATGAAAGTCGTACAATGAAAATGGGAATAAATGCAAGCTTGACAGAAATCACGGAAATACTTCTGGAGGGGAGGTGTCTGATCCATTCATTTAGGTTACCAGTAAACGAAATCATTTTTAAAACTGGCAGACAATGCAGAATTCGGAACATATTCTTTTTTTTATTGTACAAAAAGTAGAAAAGTGTTTATTAATAACTGATAATCTAGTAATTGTACGGGGGTTGGGAGTGGATTGAAGACTGGCCTGTTGTTACAGTACTTGACTAGGCTTTACCAATATATATGTTGTAGTTAATTTTTTATTCCAGTTAACTTTTGTTTTTCCTTTGTTTCAAATTCATTAGCATATATTACCATACCCAAAAACAATGGAAAAATAAAAATTACCTGAGATAAAAAATTAACTACAACATATACATTATCCCTGCATATTAGGACATCATGCTTGATTGAAAACTCTGCGGTTACAATAGAACATCCGACTCAAATTGAGAAAACATAAAGTTCGCTTCAGTGTTTATGAAAACAGCATTATATACAATGTCTGTCCCTCAGTTAAAGGACAATTAATATCAAGTTAATGTTAATTATTGCTACATTCGCCGGAGCACTGACACTTCTGCCAGTATACATCCTTGTTTGCAGCCACATTTAAGGAGCTTGACAGGCTTTGGCTACTTCAGGTAGGGTCATCCAGACAGGTCT
The DNA here is from genome assembly GCA_024195265.1 of Dendrophyllia cribrosa. Taxonomy (NCBI): domain Eukaryota; kingdom Metazoa; phylum Cnidaria; class Anthozoa; order Scleractinia; family Dendrophylliidae; genus Dendrophyllia; species Dendrophyllia cribrosa. The sequence goes on from JAJLRJ010000004.1 coordinate 19,705,137, forward strand.
CCACTTGTTATCCATGTCACACCAACCCTATCCCTCGGCTGAAGGAACCATCTGAACAGACTGCAGTCTTGTGTACCAGATGCTACTTTGGCAATTTGCTCTTAAAACGTGCTGCAGCAGCGAGTCCTACATCAGCAAAAGTAGAAATTAGCCTTGTGGTTACAAAAACAGGAATGTAATAAGAGCAGTAAAGTAATTTGAAAGTCTGAATTTCACCCCTTAAGAATGTTGTGCATTCAATTTACCTGTGTAGGAGGTATGTTCTCTAGGTTTCTGTTCTTTTTGGTGAAGATTTCTTTGCGGGCTTCATTTACATTGAACACATTGTTGGTCTTGTCATAGAAAACTACAGTTAATCGCTCCAGAAGCTTGAAGATAGAATCATCCTTGTCCAGCTGGTTATACGGGTGGTCTTAAAGGAACAGAAATGCCTCTGTCGCATCAGGGAATGACTTGCATGAGTCCCAGGCGGACTTTGCACCCTTGCCAAAATAAGAAACAGAATGTCGTGTCGCATTCAGTAAATGAATGGAACATAGGAAGTGCCCGAGATGTTTGAGGGTCAAGAGATGCGCTGATGGCATTCACACTTATGTACTGGACATATTTCTCCGTGCCGAAACAAATCCAGATGGATACAGACGGATACAAAGCGATCGAGTCATGAAAAAGCCCTTTCGTTAAGACCAGAATATCCGTATCCACCGTGCGGACGAAAACCTGACTGCATCCTTTGTGCAGCACATGTATAACATGCACAGCGATTCTCGGTTCCTCGTGGTCGCATCTCTGTATATCGGTAGAACCTCTGATTGAGACAACAAATTCGTCTGAGGTGATGTTTACTTTCTTGTCTTCAGGAAACTGGTATTCTGCAACTCTACTTGTCAGAAGAGCAAACAGTTCTTTCTTGTTGGTATTGTCTTGAAGAAACGCTTTCCACTCTGGAGGATCTTGGTGTCACCTGTGACCTTTCTTCTCTGACCTTTACCTCTCTTCTCTCTGGTTGAATCCTTGATGCTTTTCTCCTTGTACGTATCCCAAACAATGTCCACTCGTTTACTTGATTGGACATGATTCACAATGAATGGGATAAAGAAGTTTTCAGCATAACTATCAAAGCTGGAAACAGTTCTAAAAGGAAGGGCATGGACAACCGCTGCTCCATCAAAGATCTTACAGTCATAGAGTGGGGGTGGATCAGGCTGCTTTGAACTGGCAGGGTTAAAACATTTATCTTCCCGAATCTTTGCTTTACAAACACGGGTAGTTTATGGCGGGTAGGGCTGGTTTTCGTGCATGAAAAATGGTCAAGGTCTCCGCTTCGATGCTGGGTGGCTATGTACAGATGGCTGAAAAGATTGCAATCGCTTCTCGGTGCACATACTTGCTGCTTTGACTTTGTTTTAGGTTTGAGGGTTTGTCATTTGAACAGTGGCAAAGAATTCTCCTTGATGGTATCCGACATGAATCGATACAGTTCTATCTTCGATCACTGTCTTTACAAAATTCTTGTACTGATTCTTCCCCACACTCTCGATAGACTTCAATGCCTTTACAGCCTCTTTTGAAACACTGAGTCTCCAGTCACAATGTTCACAAACCTAAACGGGCACGTGGCAAGCTTTGGTTGCATTTGATTGGCCATCAGAGGGCGCACAAGGTAGGTCATGAATCCGAACAAACATGGCTGTCTAGGTCCGTTTATACAGCAAGGTAAAACTTCAATAAAAACTTAGTGCTGAATGAAAATTGTACTGCCTTGACGATTTTCAGGATTGGGGATGACTTAAGCTGACAAAACTCTCAACTTAAAGCAAAGAAAGGATTATAGAAAGTGAACTCGCTCGAGCATTCTGCTAAGGACAAGTGTTTGTTTATTGGTATGTTTTCGCATTTTCGTGAAATTCAAACGGTTGTAAGTCTTGGAAACATAGAGTGCACAAAAATTTTATTCTTAGTTAGGATTTAGGGTCATTTATAGTTTCTGTTATATACCTTATTATAGAAAATTAACGCTCCATGAAATTAACGCGAATTCTCAAAATTCGCGTTAATTTAAGTCGCGTTAATTTTTGTGAGCGTTAATTTCCGCGACATTATTTAAGTGGAGCGTTCATTTCGGAGACCTTAATTTCACCCCAAATTCTTGATACCGTCCGAACACATGTAGGAACTATTACTAGGAAACAATAACCTAGCTCTCTTTTCTGCACACTATTTTGCAATCTTTTACAATGTAAAAGCCTTAAAGATATGTCATCTGCAATATTTCCAGTTCATTTTTGCTTTCAGAAGAGCGGTTCTCGACATCCGTTTTTTTTGTACTACACAGTCAGCCAAAATATCTTTAGAGACATCAATAATCGCGTTAATTTTCTTCATTTTGAAAATTTGCCCCCTTTCTCGCGTTAATTTCCTTTATTCGAAAGTAATTTTCCCTCCAATTCGCGTTAATTTAAGTCGCGTTAATTTCAAAGACCTTAATTTACAAGAGCGTTAATTTCCTATAATAAGGTATAGAATATAGAATGACTTTCAATCAGGTGCCACATTTTTTAAAATTTCTCCTTAAAGTGAAGTTATTTTTGTGTTTCGCCGATTATTTGTGTAAAATAACCCGTTATTTACTGTTAAAATAAGAAACGAATCTAGATATGAGATATAGCTAAGCAAACAGCAATGATGTATCTGTAGATTGAATAAACAACTGGGCCTCTTGAGTGAATTGTTATTTTTTGACAGCGACGGCAATGTTTGTGACTTATTCGGGTCTCAGCGGCATAAAACTAGTACCTACCACGTGAAACTTTGATAAATCGTAAAAAATAATTAAATTAAATGTTTTGGATCAAACGAATTGCATTTTTATGACTGCTTAGGTAAAGGCCTTTAAATAACCCCATATCAGAGAAATTTACTTTTCTAACCAAAATCATTGGTCGGTTCTTACGGAGACACGCACTGAAATTGCATCGTTAGGTAATCAAGTATTGCGTTTCTCTTACCTCGTGTTTCCTGAATGAAGTTAGCTCATGATTAATCGATTAGGAAGTTAACAGTGATATACAGCAGCAAAATGTTGTTTACAGACCGTACATGTACTTTTGACATCAGATCAAAACTGAATCTCTACTCAGGGCTGTCATATCATTAAGCTTTGAGGAAGCCAGCTTCACAAGGACCGTGATAGGTGGTCATAAACCCAATATAGCCTCCCATGGTTGTTTTTCTTAAGTTATTCTCAAATTTTCAGGTGCCGATCATCTTTAATGCAGTTGCCGGCCTTAATAGCTGGCTGTCGGCTAACAACACTGTCTACTGAGTTTCCGGTATTTGGCACCTTTTACAAATTTTCCACCGCTTGGCACTGGCTGTAATCTTTGCATACTTGGCAGTGATTGCATGATTGTTTTCTAGTTCCTCAGTTTCTTAGTGAAAAACCAAAGGAAAACTTAAAAACAACAACAACAAAAACAAAAAAGAAAAGATTTCAAACTCAATCGAATTTACTACATTCTTTGAAAGTCAGACCATTCAACATGAGCAACACCCTTGGTCTATTTAAATGAACCATACAATCTAATTTATAACTTGTTAAATAATGTATTTTGATTCAATTTGCTGATCAAAAGCATTAAAGCTATGTTTTTACTTATCAGCCTCGTTTTCATGCTGATGAAGGTTATTGTGAATTTAAATCGTGTGTCTTCCCCCCCCCCCCCCCCTTCCCCCCGGATTATCGAATCACGTGGCGCCCAGGCTAAATTTGTTTCTTACACCATCAAGATACAGCTGTACTTTGTGCCAAATTTGACGCTTTCTTCCGCTCCGTAATGATTTTGCCTTAAAATCACCCTAAGCCACCTCACTAAGTGAGAACTCCGAGTAGTGACACATTGGTCGCAAACATATCTGAAATCTTGGTTGAACTCAAAGAAATTTGAAAGCTAGTCGCTTGTTCTTTTTGGCGCAAAATTCGCGAATCACAGCTTCTACATCAATGGGTATGTCTCTGTAGGCATGCATCAGGGTAAGTGCTGAGAGTCACTCTGTTTTCATCATTGAATGTAAGTACGTCTTCATCGTCATAAAAAAAGGCATTGTCAGGAGGATAGTATTAATTGTGACCACGTTGGAATTAAGGATCTACTTACCTTGCCTCTGGAGAATACTGAGAATGTATGGAATTCCACAACAGTTAGTTCTGCTGATCAAGAGCTTTTATGCCAACTTTTCATGTAGAATTGGAAGCAGTGACTGCAGTTTTGAAGTGAAGACAGGTGTAAGGCAAAGCTGTGTGATGTTGGCACTCCTCTTTAACTTAGCCATTGACTGGGTGATGCACCAAACAACTGAGGATAAAGCAAGAGGAATACGTTGGACCCTCTTCTCAACATTGGAAGACCGTGACTTTGCTGACGATCTGGCTCTGGTCTCCCACAATCACCAGCACATGCAGGAAAAAATGTCATGCCTCAGCAACTTTGCACAGCAGATTGGCTTGAAGATCAGCCAGAAGAAGACTGAGCTGATGATTTTGAACATCACAAATCCTGCACCAATCTGAGTGAACGGAGAGGATCTTCCTACAACTGAGGAGTTTACATACTTAGGCAGCATAGTCAGGCACGATGGAGGAGCAGGCAATGACATCAGGAACTGCTTGAACTGCATTTAGAAATGCATTCAGAAATGCATTCAGAATGCTCAACAATGTATGGAGGTCCCAGCAGTTACAGCATCAAGACCAAACTAAAACTGTATCAGAGCTGTGTCATCTCCACCCTCCTGTATGGCTCAGAATGTTGGAGAATGACAGGAAGTGACCTCGCCAAACTGTCAGTCTTCCACACAAAGAACCTGAGAAGAACTAAAAGAGTATTCTGGCCAAACACCATTTCAAACGAGGAACTGCCTGCCCAGTGTCAGCAAGAGAATATGGTAACCATTCTCATGAGAAGGCGATGGAGATGGATTGGGCAGTGCTTAGAAGAGAACCTGACAACATCACATACATGGCCCTACACTGGAACACCAGAAGAAAAGAGGAAAAGAGGAAGACCCAAAAACACTTGGCGAAGAACTGTAGAAGGAGAGTTGAAGACATTTAAGCATAACTGGGGTACCATCCGGAAGCTAGCCCAGAACAGACAGGGGTGGAAGTCCTTTGTTGCTGCCCTACATGCCAGCAGGCATAAGGGCAGTAAGTAAGTAAGTAAGTAAGTAAGTAAGTAAGTAAGTAAGTAAGTCAGTCAGTCAGTCAGTCAGTCTGTCAGTCAGTCAGTCAGTCAGTCAGTCAGTCAGTCAGTCAGTCTGTCAGTCAGTCAGTCAGTCAGTCAGTCAGTCTGTCAGTCAGTCAGTCAGTCAGTCAGTCAGTCAGTCAGTCAGTACCTTGTTAAACAGATGGATGCAAGATGTATGTATTTTAATGTACAAAAATAAGCATAATTTATGCTCTAAGACTATATGCAATTTATTTAAGGCTAACAGCTGTTCTTATAGCCTGAGGCAATCTAATTTCTCCTTACCTAGTTTTAATACCATATAACATATGGCAAACATTCACTCAGATATTTAGGCCCAAAATGCAAGCTGTCCAGTAAGCAGATCAACCATCACACCAATTAAGTTTAAGGTGTGTCTATGCAAGGGCGACCTCCGCAATATTTATTAGATGGTTGCAGTGGCTGCTATCTATGCAACACATAATTTTTTTTTTTACTTTCGGGATTTTATTTATTGTTATTATGTTTTTTACTTGTAATAGTTACTATTAATATTTTAGATACATGTATATATAGACTTTTTACCTTTATGTAATTTTAGTGAAGTTAGGTGTCCCCTATGAGTGGAGGGTTTTTCCCTCTGCTAGATGACTTTTTTAGACACATAAATGAAGTTATTATTATTATTAGTGTCTCTGTGAGTGTCACTGGTTTTTATCAGTTGAACGGTGAGACCACTTTCTTTGCCACCTCCAAATTTCATTGTCAAACTGTTTCTTCTCTGAAAGATCAGTTTTGTCAGTTTCGTAAAGCTCATCTAGTACTCCGCTGTTGAAAGCATTCAGCTTTGCCAGAACAAGATGTTGTCCTAAGAAACAATCCTCTTGTGACAGAAGCCTGTCATTTAACTGTAGTTCTTGTACAAGGTGATCGACCAAAGGAGAATACATGGCTCTTTGCTAGTACATCTCTGGCGTTTCTGCTGGGATATTCTATGTGGACAAGTCTACATTTTGTCTATAATTGGATTACTGCTGAGTCAAGCATCCGAGCTTTGTGTATCCTCCATATGACTTGCAAGCCAGTGCTTATTTGCTTAACGCAGATACATGCCTGGGAGTTTACAGCCCACTGATGAATGAGCAACTAATCAAGTGCTCATTTGCGTATCTGTCCCGGTGTACAATATCTCTTTCCATGCTTTGCATGTTAACAAGATAAAAATGTGTTTTGGAGAAAGTACCCTTTTTCTTTTTTCCTTGACATTTTTCCCACTAAACTTGATCTGGGATTTAGAATAACTTCAAATTTGTATGTCTTGTATAACTTTTTTACACCCCGTGTTGAAGCAATTTCACCTCTCGTCGGATTAGGCCTCTGTCCATAAAATGTGTTAAGAGAAAAATAGCTTTGGGTTTAATCTCACAGTATGCCTCATCCAAGGCAAAGAAAACTAAAAGGGATGAATAGTTGTTGCACTGAGACAAAGGTTCATGGCTGAACAAGCTTGCCGCAGATGTCAAATTAGAGTCACTACCATTGATCTCACAGAAATCGATGCACTGGCAGTATTAAAATAATCTGTTTGTGAACAAGTACCTGTGTGAGTGCATTTACATGTAAAGCCAAAATCCAGCCCAAGTGCATTACCATTACCATTACATTAATTATTAATTATTATTATTACCACTTCCAATTAGTGGCCTTTTCAATTATTGTTGCTCTTCCTGTTAGGTATACAGCCTGATTTCCTTTTGTCGATTAGTCTCCTGTGCCAAACCTTGCTTTTTCATGTAAAAATAAATATCTTAGTTTTAATAACTTTCAAGACTTTCCTTTCTCCAAATTGCATTTAGGGATTTAGAAGCCATGAGACACATGTAGTATTGGGAAAAAAATGTTCCGAATAATGACCTAAGTAGAGGTTACTCACTCACCACGTTAGGTGGTCATCTTGCCAATATGGTTGCCTCTGCCAATAGTATGATTGCATGATAGTATTAACTGAGAAGGCGTGGGTTAATTCCCATGCATTGTCCCACTCATAACAACATGTTTTTCTTATGGATGGATGCGTGTTGAAAGTCATGTGTACATAGTTAAACCTCCTGGCTATTGAGCTGAGGTGGACAAGTTTTATGTCAATTGGATGAAAGTTTGCTGAGAATTGTAAAATTGAGGGGGAATGTATGAGTAATGGGGCCCCTCCATGAAAACTCACTCAAAGCAACGTTTTTCAAATTGGTCAGATTTTTTCCACATACGTTTAGTTAAATGATATGCACATGATATGCACATGGTCACATCTTTTTCTATTAATTGTAATATTTATTATTAAGTTATAACATTTTTTAACATGCATGGAAAAACTTTGCAAATTTTGTTGATGTTGTTGTTATCATGATTGTAGAAGGGGTCCAAATAATGGGGTCCAGAAGGAGGGGTATTGTACCAACCTATGAGATACATTTTAGTGGTAAATCCAGAAGTAGCAATAGAGTAGAGTGATAATTTATTCCAGTTGCATTACAACAGTGTTCTTACCAGGATTTTCTGCACTGGGGTCCACAAGACCCATGGAGAAGCTAAAAGGGGGTCATGAGGGAGAAAGGCTGGTCACAATTTTTAGACACAATTTTTTAAGAAAGAACTAGTGAGCAGCACGTCTGCGGACTTTTAGAGTTGTAAAACAATTTTATTTTCTCTTACATATGTACGCGTTTCGTGTGACTTACGCACACTTCATCAGGGAGTTTTACAATACAACATAAGTGGCCTGTATATATACAGTACCTACATAAGAGACTAAAATAAATTTTACATTACATAAAACTGTACTTGCATGTAGGAAACAGGCGAGGGTGTGCAAGGCGCGACATATTTCGTGCGTGACATAACTATTTGGGGCCCACAGTTTTAGCTAAAACTGACGAAGTGTGCGTTAGTCACACGAAACATATATAGGAGAAAATAAATCGTTTTACAACTCTAAAAGTTCGCAGACGTGCTGCTCACTAGTTCAATCATAAAAAAATCTGCTTCTTTGTGCCCTTGGGACCCCTTGGGCTTATAATAGTGCGGCATACCCTGAAAAAGTGTGGCAATGCCGTGGTCTGGTAAGAACACTGTTACAAACATCCTGGACATTCGTTGTGGGGTGAAGGTGGAGCAGTATTTTCTATTAGCTAATTAAACTTATCGTCAATTTGCTTAACAGCAAGGCAATGGTTCTGCAACAAGTGGCTTGAATGCGATATGATGCAAAATGAAATGCAAGACACAAAAAAGACTAGCCAAAAAACACATGGGATGCTGCACAGGACATCTACTGTCACTAAGCAAACTGCTGACTGCATAGACTCGATTTTAACTTTGCCTAAATTGCATTTAATTCTCTTATAATAATTTTAATTCTTATTAGTTAGTAATTTTAGTTATGTGTCTCCAATTAGTTTCTTGTAAACTAGAACGAATGACACTTTAATAAAGTTATTATTATTATTATTATTATTATTATTATTTAGCCACATTTAAATTCCACCAAATTCTCATTGGGACTATTTCCAATGCACCATTAGAAGGGCATGCAATCACCTAATAATATTACTGCCCACTTACCCATTAGTATTATTGCAGTAGTTAAAAACATCTGGATATGAAGTTCTAACATGTTGTGTATTTTTATAGGGTTTTCGTGGTCGCTCTAAGAACTGTTATAGCATAGCAGTACGACGAGTACAGAAAGCTCTGCAGTATCAGTATGTCAGCAGAAGGCTCAAGAAAAGACAAATGAGATCAGTGAGTGGCATTTATACCAGTCTCCTGGGTTATTTCTCACTACTAAAGTCACTTTGATTCCTGTTTAGCTATGGATCAGCAGAATCAATATTGCGACCAGAGAACATCATGTCAATTACTCCAAGTTTGTAAATCAAATGGCTCAGGTATGAAAAGTTCCCAATGCCAAAGCTTGTGATTTAACCCATATATGAAACTATATTATGGTCCAAGTATGGAAATGACATGGGATAAGTTATGGCACATATAGCAATACAGTATAATCCATCACCCTTCTCTATGGGAGTGCTATATAGTAATACAGTATAATCCTTCACCCTTCTCTATGGGAATGCTATATAGTAATACAGTATAATCCCTCACACTTCTCTATGGGAATGCAATATGGTAATACAGTATAATTCCTCACCCCTCTCTATGGGAATGCTATATAGTAATACAGTATAATCCCTCACCCTTCTCTATGGGAATGCTATATAGTAATACAGTATAATCCCTCACCCTTCTCTATGGGAATGCTATATAGTAATACAGTATAATCCCTCACCCTTCTCTATGGGAATGCTATATAGTAATGCAGTATAATCCCTCACCCTTCTCAATGGGAATGCTATATAGTAATGCAGTATAATCCCTCACCCTTCTCTATGGGAATGCTATATAGTAATACAGTATAATCCCTCACCCTTCTCTATGGGAATGCTATATAGTAATACAATATAATCCCTCACCCTTCTCTATGGGAATGCTATATAGTAATACAGTATAATCCCTCACCCTTCTCTATGGGAATGCTATATAGTAATGCAGTATAATCCCTCACCCTTCTCTATGGGAATGCTATATAGTAATACAGTATAATCCCTCACCCTTCTCTATGGGAATGCTATATAGTAATACAGTATAATCCCTCACCCTTCTCTATCGGAATGCTATATAGTAATACAGTATAATCCCTCACCCTTCTCTATGGGAATGCTATATATTTTGTAAAGATCCTTCTCAAACTCATTAATAATTCATTAAGTTTGAATAAAAAAAATTAATCATAAGCATGATGGTGGTTTGAAAACCTGATCTTAATTAGCATCATATATTTTGGTGATTTGGCTTTGTTTTCTCTGTATTTAATGATCAGTTTGAGAAGCTATATCAAACACTTGAATGAGTGTTTTATCATGATGGTTAAAAAAAATTGGCTGCACTTTCTTGGTGTTTGGAAATCCTGATGAAACAGTCTTCCTTGATATATTACATATAAGTATAAATCTACTAGCATTCTATCAAGAATGCTGTTCCCTTATTGGCTATGCTACATTTCTCACTATCTATCCTGTTTTTTTACTACAATTGCCGCTAAACTCGCAATCTGATTGGTCGACGTGAGTGGTAAATGAGAGTCCAGACAACGGTGCTGACGCTAACATCACGCGCTCTTGAAAAAAAACTAATCAGATTGCGAGAAAGTTATAGACAACGCTTGCTCTTTCTTTGCTGTCACGTTTTGTAACAAGCCTTCGATTTTTCCTTGTATTTTTTTCTAAATATTGTTGTAAAAAACAAATTTACACCGGTTTTCTATGGTGTGGACTCTTATTTACCACGATTTACGTCATCACATGGTCAAAATTTGTTGCTGACTCAATCAGCTGCGCCTCGTGAGTCCACAACATTTTGACCATGTGATGACGTCATTTTTGTGACACAATATGTTACTATCGCAACAGTATAACGTGCTGAAAACACCCTTAATTTTAGCTTTAAGCGTTAATAACTCAAAAAATGACTCGGTGAACCCCATTTTTTATTGTCGAATTTTGATTAGTAGGATAAGATGCAACTTTTGGCAAAGTAACAACAACAACAAAAATTCTGTAAGAGGGGTTCAGAGCCACCTTAAATTTAAGGTAAATTAACGCTTAAAGCTAAAATTAAGGGTGTTTTCAGCATGTTATAATGTTGCTATCGTAACATATTGTGTCACAAAAATGATAACAACATGTTCACCAATCATTGGACATTCGTTTGATATCATGATTGTAGCATCAACTGATAAAGAGTGTGCCAATAAGGAACAAACTGTGTCTTAACGAAGGTTTATTGAAGACCGAACGAGAGCCGCATAGAATTGCAATGATGATCTACGGGCGCATGCGCGTGCTAGATACCGCTGAAAGTAACGCAATAACAACGTAGTGGCGTGATTGCCTCCTCCTTCTTTCCTTCCCTAACTAAGAAATTATAAAACATGAACAATAGGCTGAACTGATACGAGCACTAGACTAAAACCGCATAGGATAACAACGGCTAAAGGTTAATGAAAGAGCTAGAAAAAATATGAAACTGAATGCAACGGTGGGGTGTCTTCCCCCTTATGTTAAGGTGCGAGTGAGCTAATAAAATACGCAGTTCATGGTAAAGACCGTAGTTGCGGCAAGTGAGTACAGGGCAGAGTTATTAGTCAAAGTCCCAGTCCTTATTGTGCCAAAATGGGGCTCTACGCGAGCGGTCAGATTTCCTAGTGGGGATAACAGCAGCAGGCGTCGGTGGTGCGTCATCAGTAAAAGAGAGGTCCAGGGGAGCTTGTGGAGGACTCCGAGAAGGCATCATGACTTCTGGAATTGGAGGGTGTTCCTGGGCGGGTAGCTGAGAATGAGCTGGAGACACTGAGTGGTGTACAGGAACAGTATAGGTATCCACTGGCAGAGAAGCAAGCACTGTAGGGGGTCTTAGTGTAGGGACGACAGGAACAGGATCATCGTCAGAGTCAGAAGCAGTGGACTCGGTCTGGCCACGGATGGGTCCTTGTGGAGTCAGAGCTAGGACAGTTGGGGTGACAGGGTAGCAGTCACACATGGGAATGGTGTAGACCTTACTGCGAAACTGTGAACTAGTAAACTTGCGGAGCTGACAGGAAAGGTCTTTATCGATGCCGATCACAAGATACTTGTCACGGGCTTTCAGCTTGTCTTTGTCACCTTTGATGAAAACAAGGTCACCAACAAGGACAGTGGGGATGGAGGCTTTGGTAAAGCCATGGGCCTTGGACTTAGCACTCGGCATGTGATTCTGCTGGCGGGAAAAGTTTTGACTGAGGATAATCTGGCGGTCGACAATTGGAAGCTGCGCACCAGTGAGCTGGTCACGTTGCGTCCACAACTCATGAGCTGAGAGGCCATCACGGCGGATGCGGGAGTTCATATTGGTCGTTGCTAAGGACAGCGAAGTTTGAGAGACGGGGCCTCCCTCAGGAGACAAGTTGAGGATCTCCAAGCCTAACTCTTCGATTGCGCGCTCAGCCACAGGATTCTTGTTAGGGTTCTTGGGCCTACCAACCTCCAGGGTGATCCCATAAGAGAGGAGTACTCTGTCTTTGGCAAGGGCGGAGAAGCCAGGGGCAGGATCAATGCGGACGATCACCCCTCCGTCGGGAAGGGAACGGAGCTGAGAGCAGAGCATGATGATGGCATTGCGGAGGTCTTCGAGTTTTTCACTCGCGATGAAGGAAGACACGGTGTACGAAGACACTGTTTCACTTAGAACCATGATCAGTTGACGATGACGCTTAGCGACATCAGCTGCAAATGATACGCCAATGATAGGAGGAGCATCGGCAGTTGACTGCGGGTGCAGGTGTTTAGGGATAGTCCTCAGAGATTGACAGGTGTGACAGCAGGAAGAGACAGACTCAATTGCTTTGTCAAGGTCCAGAGCAAAGAAGTACCTGCTAAAAAGGCGCTTGGTTTGGTACTTGGAAGGATGACTGAAACGGATGTGAAGGGCTGTCAAAAGTCCATCAAGAACAGTGCGAGGGACAACAATGCGATCGCGAGGGGGCTGGAAAGGCGGGTGGTCTTTGACAACGAGAAGACCATCAGTGGCGATGACGACGTCCTGAAGATAGCGTTTGACATCCATTATTTTGGTAGCCTTCTTAGAAGGTCGGGTACCTTGACTGAGGTGTGAATGGGTTCGTCGGAGGTGAGGGCATTCTAGCTGGGTAACTTGCCATGCGGCGCGGCTGGTGAAGGGCATTTGAACAGAACCCTCTAGGACTTCACTCACGGAGATGCTGCGCACAACAGAATCTTCCAACTCCGCAATAAAGCGACAAATCTGACAGCTGGAGTCCAAGCATTCTCTTGGGTGTCTGCTGGCGAAGTCTGAGGGGAGGTTTTCAACACCTGCAATGTGGCGCACATGGACAGAATAGCGGCTGACTGTAGACAGGAAGGTGGTAACTCTGGAGCTGGCTGAGAACTCTCCTCTCCTAAGCTTCTCATAGGCTTGGACACAAGGCCTACTGTCCGTGAGAACTTCGGTTGTATGGGATGACTGGATAATGTAAGGGGTGAAGTGCTTGATGGAGGAAGCTATGACCAGAGCTTCGATCTCGCATGGTAGCCAGGTCACTTGATGTTTTCGCAGTTTAGCACTGAAAAAAACAGCCAACAGCAGTTTACCGTTGCGGTGGGTGTAGAGTGTGGCTGTGATGCCTCTATTCTTCACAGAACCATCTGTCACGATCCACAAAGCGTCGCGGGGTTGGGGAATTGTGATGGTCTTGTGGTTTTCCAAGGCATGTTGGGCAGACTTGAAAGACAGGAGTAACTCATCAGACCACACTAGTCTTTCTCGAGATTCCTTTCCAGCGGTGGCCTGATCCAAGGGGTCCAACAATTCAGCGAACCTAGGGAGTACTCGGCTGAGCACCTTGTATGCACCAACGAAAGATCGTAGGCCTTGAACAGTAGTAGGAGGGTCAACAGAGGATAATGCGGCTAACTTGTGGGGGCTAACCTGTAGGGTGCCATTAGACCATACCCAACCCAACACGGTGGCCTTTCTGGGACAGATGAGTGTTTTGGGTGCGGAGAGGCGAAGATTGTTGCGTTGAAGCAAGGAAAGAACGCGCCGCCAATTGTGAAGGACATCTGTAGGGTCGCTCCCACCAACGTACAGGTCATCAGCAATTTTGGCAACACAACCCTCTTGAATTAGGTCACCCAGAACTCGAGACATTAGCTCCTCGAGGCATGTTTCGGACCCAGGCATGCCCATAGCAGAGCGGGTATAAACACGGATGCCTTTAAAGGGTGTGGCTACCCCACAGTACTTCATGGAAGAGTGGGCCAGTGGAATTTGATAGAACGACTTTAACAAATCCGAGATAACTATATACTCCACTTCCCAATTTCACGCAGTACACCATCGACGTTAGGCATTAGGGAAGGCTGGGGCTTGCTATACTGGGCAACTTCGCCGAAGGATGTCACAAGTCTGCTACCCCCGTTGGTTTTCTTGACAAGGAAGGAGGTATTCAAGTACTCAACGTGTACGTTCACCTGTTCAGGTCTGGCAAACACACCAGCCACTTCGAGCTCGTCAAATTTGGCTTGCAATTCCTCAAGGGTGTTTCTGTTGTACTGTGGGAGTCTGCCTTTACGCTGAGGGGGGAGTGTGGGACCAATGTTGACAACAGCTTCAATGGTACCGCTGGCGCCGTTATATTTCGAGATAGAGGGATTGAAAACATCATCAAACTCCAGATTCAGAGCTCTGAACTTGTCGCGAATGTCCTCGTCTAAGCAGCCATCGGGGTCAAGGATCACATTAGCGGAGAAAGGCTGGCAGCAGGTAGGGGCAGTAGTGGCTGTAGAGGTAGGGGCAGATGTGGCGTCTATGCTGTCAACAGGTATAACATGCCTTACATGACACAGCTGCTCGCCGGTCTTTAGGAGTATAGGAGAGTCAGTCGTATTGGTTATGCGTACAGCATGGTCCACAGAGAGGACTTGTTGAGGTGGGGGCCATGCTCCTTCTGCCTTGAGGGGGATGTTGGACGGACAGTCTAGTCGGGGTTCAAGGGCCCATAATGTATCTGGGTCAGAATCACAAGGGGTGTCAAGCTGAACGTACTCTCCTGGCAGTATAACTGTGCGTTGCGGGTTGCGTAGGAGGAAGGACTGGGTGCGTCGCACAGCTGGTTGAGTTGTGTGTTTGGAAGCAGTACCATAGTGGATCACGTCAGACCCGCCGATCACAATTTGACGCCTGGCAGGACGGATGCCGATGTCGTTTCGGGCCAGGAAGGGGTTTCCCGCTAAAATGTCAACATCGAGTTGGCAAACAACTAGGGCGTCTAGTTCAAATGCTCGCTGTCCACGAGTGAGAGTGCAATGCACTTCACCCACCACATCCATAGGGGTAATTCCATCAGCTTGGCGGGCCATCTGAGAAGCTGGGGTAACAGGTAGGCCATACAACTTAGCGGCCGAGGCACGAACCATGTTAGACGTGGCGCCAGTATCAAGGTTGAGCTGCACAGGGTGCTCGTGGTAAAAGGTGTTGAGTACAGGTGATTGAATAATGCTGACACGGAGTGCAGTAGGTGCATCACTGTGCTCAGGCGGGAGGACATGATCGCAACACTCATCATAAGGGCCACAGTCGCCGGTCGCAAATTCATCAGGATCGTCGTTTATGAGACGTGAGCGAGCCCATGGTCTCCTGTCACGATCAGGCAGGTAACGGCACTCCATTAGATCATGGGTGTTGTGAGGGCGTCCAGCGGTTTTGCAGAGAATACAAGATACAAATGGACGGCGGCGTGGTTGGCCCTGTCCGCCATTAGAGGTGCATCTGGGGTTGACATTGCTAATACGCATGGCTTTGGTGTCCTCTATGGAGCGTAGTTCGTCAAGGAGGGAACTAAGGGCTTGTGAGATCTCTGGCTTGAGTGAGGCAAGGGTCTTGTTACGCAACTCAGAACCATACTTCTGTTTTACTAGTAATGGGAGGCCAGGGTGGATCAGCTGCAGCCACAGAACTACTATAGTGTTCTCAAGCGATGGGGAAAGATCTTCATCTGCGGTTACCTGCACACCATGGTGGGTTAAGCCACCATTAACTGCAAGGAGGTTGTCTTCGAAGAAGGCCATGAGGCGTTGGAATAAATCCTCTGGTCGCTCAGCAGTTTGAAAGTTGATGCTTGCAAGGTCGAGGAAATGGGCTCCGGAGGACTGGAACCCAAAATGCTGGCGAATTTTCTGCCAAATGTCCTTCAGGGAGGTAGAGTGCTTTACTATGGAGTTCCTTGAGATCACGGGGCAAAAATTGGCAATCTGCCTGAGCAGAAGATCCAGGTGGGCATTTTTCTGAGCGGCAGTAAGTCGTTGTTCCTCAGGTACAGACGTGCCATCATTTGTAAGGCCTCTTCGAGGGTTGGCGGCGGTTTGTTTTTGCCATGTGGCTTCTAAAAATGGGACAAAGTTCTTGTCCAAGGATAAGATGTAGACTAAGTTTTGTCTCCAACTTTCGTACGAGGTGATGGTCTCGTTTTTCGTAAGCTGCCACTGTTTAGGTGCCCTGGAAGCGGCGGCCATGTTGGTTTTTCTACACGAGCGGTTACGGCGAATTCGCGTTGATTTGTTGATCTTCGCACTTCGTGAAAATAAGGGTCACAGGTTCCAGACGACCACACTTGTGTTAGGGTCCACCGTACGTGGGTAAAAGCCGCTGCCACCACGCCAATAAGGAACAAACTGTGTCTTAACGAAGGTTTATTGAAGACCGAACGAGAGCCGCATAGAATTACAATGATGATCTACGGGCGCATGCGCGCACTAGATACCGCTGAAAGTAACGCAATAACAACGTAGTGGCGGTGGTTATAATGACTCATCAAATTCTAAGTCTTGAAAAGTGCTGAAAACTGTTGGGAGCCACCTTAAGTGCTGTAGTTGTCTCCACTTCCATCATTTCAATGAGCAGTTAGCAATAGATTTCCATCAATCATACCTTATATGGGAGGAGTAAAGAAACCGACTTTCACCCCATTTGAAAAATGTTATGGAATTCTTTGTTCCTTGTGCAAATTGATTCCCCCCTGTTGTTAATTTCAGAAAAATGCTTTGGCCAGTTGAATAATTTTTTTTTCTTCAGGAAAATCGAGTGACAACCAAGCATTTGATATCATCATAATTTATATTAGCAAAATAGGAAGCACTTCTTATTCCTAAACATTTCAGGTATTTTGCTTCAAACGAATCTGTAATATTTGCTGCTGTGCTTTTAGGAAATTTGTGATAAAAAACTTAATTACCGCATTGTGGTAATTTATTCCACCTTCTCTTATCATTTTTTTAGCAACAAATTCAAATTACAGTCAAAAGCTGCAACACTGTCACTGCAGCAAAAAAAGAAGCTGACTAATTTTCAAAACTTCAAAGTTTCACTAAAACTAATGTCTAAACATGTCAGTGTTCTT
Organism: Dendrophyllia cribrosa; assembly: GCA_024195265.1. NCBI lineage: Eukaryota > Metazoa > Cnidaria > Anthozoa > Scleractinia > Dendrophylliidae > Dendrophyllia > Dendrophyllia cribrosa. Next base: position 19,722,432 of record JAJLRJ010000004.1, read on the forward strand.
TAACAAAAAATACCAAAGGTGCACAATAAAGCGAGTGCACAATAAATTGTTTTTAAATTCTCTTGAAGTTTGTTTCTTTACTCTATAATTTCAGCAAAATAGAAAGCTCTCATTTTATCCTGAAAAAAGTATTCTGGGTAACCCAAACAATGTGCTGTTGTGTTGTTTATCACCTTTGCCTGATTTTCTGATTGACAGGAATAGAGCTGGCTGTAATTTATTTCAATTTTGTTTTGAATTATGTTTGAATTGCTCTTATTAACTGGTCTGGTATTCTACCTCATGATCATACAGTTGGCTAAAATGTGTGAAGTATTCGTTCAAGTTCTCAGTGTCGTACAATTCTCCAAATTGCTTCTGCTATTTCATGGTTGCCACAGGTCAGGAAATAGTCAGGAATAAAAAATTCTTCAAGGTCAGGGAAAAGTCAGGGAATTTCACTTTGAGTCAGAGAAAATTTACATCTTTGAAAGAAGTCAGGGAAAAGTGAAATTTTTAGAGTACTAACTTATTTATTGCCGTCTCTGTGGTCTCCATGTTACGTTAAGGAACTATCAATTCATGTACACTGCGTGTGTCTTGCTGAAAGCATTAATAAATGGGTGGAGAGGATGGCTGTGAGGAGAGGTTGGAGGCCATTATCAGGACTAATTTGTGAAATTGTTAATTAAGTTGGTCAGGGAAATTTTACATTTGTCAGGGAAAAGTCAGGGAATTTCAAACACCTATGGCTGTGGCAACCATGTATTTCCTTCACAGGTTTCAAATGATTTCCTAACGCTGAAATTAGCAAAGTGAAGCACTTCTCTGAGTAAGTGTATACTGTAGGTACTGTATGTTGAGGAAATTATCACAAGTGGTTGATGAATCGCCCTTTAGTTAGCAAATCCATTCAGTTTCTTCTTTGAAGAAAATACCTGAAAAGGAACATAGCGCTCCATTACATTTTTCAAACAGGTTAATTTCTAGTGAGCAAACCGAAATAAAGTCAGCTTCTTAACTCTTCCCATATAAGGTATGTATCTGATTGATGTTAATTTTTTATTACCAACTGCATAGATCGATGAAATCAATTGTAAGTGGGTGCCAGTTTTTATTTTGTTTTGTGACTAACATTCTAAAACCTTGAGCTCTGGATCTCCAATTGAATCCGGACTTTGTGCCATTTTCACCAAACTTTTCACTTATTATTTACTCGGAAAACTGTGAAAATTGCTTGGGTAAGCAGGAAAGCTCTAATCTCCAGTCCTCTTTATGTAGAATGTAAGTTCTGTTTGCTTATAAAGCAAATGTATTTATTGATATGCATGTTTTGTGTATTTTTTGTTCGACAGTGCAATATTCAACTAAACAGAAAAGTGCTATCTGACCTGGCTATACATGAGCCTAGATCATTCAAGGTTTGTCAGCCATTCTGCAGTTTTAATACAGCATGGCCACTAGGAAGAAAATTGATAAATTACAATGTAAATTGAGAACAAAGGATAGTGACATTTTTCATAAACAGACCAATAATGTTTAAGAATCGAGACAAAGGATCTTCAAGTAAATTTGAAACCATCCTAGTTTGCAAAACTCTCAGAAAATTGTTCTTTTTTTTGGATTGGTAGGTTTCGATCTGAAATCAAAAGCGTTTTTGGTTAGCTGTCACACAAGCAAATTTGTCTAGGAGCAATTCGAAAAGAATTGAATCAAGTGCTTGCATGTCTGCTTGGGAAAATTGTTTTATATTTTGCCTGAAATAATCAGGAAAGGATGAATATTGGGTTATAAAGAATATTCAGGGACTTGACTGCCACCATCATCGAGCTTTGCGAAATGTTTTTACAGACTGTGATGCAGAATAATGCCACCATTAGCTGGAATAAACTAAGTTACAAGGAAGTTTTATAACTTTCAACAGAAAACAGTAAAGCGATGAGCAATGAGAGATGATTGTTTTCGCACTAAAGAAAAGCTTGCTTGCATGACATTTTCACCTTTTCAAAGAAAAAGTGACCAATCAAAATGCTCAAGGTTTCAAATTAATATTTGTGGATGCTTCAGCGTTATTGGTCTGTTTACTAAAAAGTTCGCCATCCGTTGTTCTTAATTTACGTTGTGATTGGTTGACTTTCAGTGGCCTTAGAGTAGTCACACTAAATTTATATAATTTTGTATTGATGTACATTTTTTTATTGCTTATCAAAATTAATTTGCACACATGAAGTATTACACTATGAACAATAATACTAACATGAGTGCTAATCCTAACATTAATACTAATCAAAAGCGAGTGGGTTGACCGTTAGAATTTGTTGTTGTAGAAAGCTGTTTTCCAAACTTATTATTGAAGAGATTATTGTGGTCCAAAGATTTTAGCCATTATTCTGTATGCTGCTACTGAGATCTGTGTAAAAAAGCTTTATCCAAGAAATAAGAAAATTTCCAAAGTTGTAGTGTTTTAGAGATGTGCTTTTTTCCTTATCCAGACTGATCTGTGTTTAGAAGTGTACTGAAAAATCTTAAGTGAGTTTGGAAAACAAGTGTGCCATCAGGCTATTTAAAAACATGTACATTTTCTGTTGAATATATAATAGAAGCAACGTGTGCATTCACTGGGGGTGTCCCCTTATATAAATAAAATGTTTTCTTGTAGGCTCTTACAAAACTTGCCAAGAGTCGCTTAGAAGATGGTTTACTTGCTGCCATTCGATAACATGCCTTTTCCTGTCAGATGACATGATCCAGCTGGGCGAGGAACTGGTGGATGCTGTGTACTATTATTAACATCCATTTGTAAATCCTCATAATAGCCGTCGTTCAAAAACCACTCTCTCAGAGGGAAATATTCCGTTTAACAAACCCTCTTGTTGCACCCCATAATAATAGAACTGGACTGTGATGGTGTCACTCAGATTTACATCGAACATTCATCAAAGAATGCCTAATTGAGTATAGTGTGTGTGCGGATGACGTCACAAACTTACCGGCGGCCATGTTGGAGGACTGACGTAATCAAAATGGTGACTGAAACAACATAACTTGAGCCTCCGATGCTGTCAAATATGCTAAAATCTCGAAGGCCTTATTCAGAAACATCCTGTGAGTATTGTATCTCTGTTTGGAAATGCCAAGCGCTTCGAAAAATTATTTTAGTTTTGTAGTTGACGAATTCTCCGAGCTTGTGCATACTATAAAATCGCTATGTTCTCGACACTCAGATTTTCTAAGTGTCGAGAACACAGCGATTTTATAGTATGCACAGGCTCGGCGAATTCGTCAACTACAAAACCAAAATAACTTTTCGAAGCGCTTGGCATTTCTAAACAAAGATAGAATACTCTTAGAAGGTTTAAATGAAGCTTTTCGTGAAAATTCTGTGAGAATTTCTGAGGCATTTTTGAACACTCCTTTGAAGACCGTGCCCGGCTGCCGGGCTCACGCTACTAATCGCTGAAGCTTTTCCACTAGTTCAATCCAAATTCCCTGAAAATCAACCGTACCTTTTGCTTTCCAACCGAAAATACCGGTTTTCTTGGCTAAATAGTAAGCACCCGGGGAACAAGTTCCCCACAGAAACCACTTCGAAACAAAATTTCGTGCAGACAAATTGCAGAGTGCAATCAAGGAACCGACAAACTGTAACTAAAGAGATAAGACGCTACAAGACTGATTGTACGATTTGTCGCGACCATGAAAATGATTCCACTTTATAAGAAATATTGTTGACGTAAAACCGATTTTATAAGTGTGGCTGATTTTCTACTCTGTGATAATGTTTTCAAGGTTTTAAAAATATTGGGCCGGCAAATCGGCAAATCGGCAAATCGAATTGATCGAAACAAATACGGCCCTAATTATCGAAAGAAAAGGGGTTTGGGGATTTAAATTAGCACAAATGACAAAAAAGCACTGTACATTAGCTACCTTTTCGATTTTAATTCACAACATTAAAGGAAACGCGAGTTATGATTTCAAAAGCGCTCGCACTGCCTGCTCTCTAGAAGGTAAACACAGGGAAAACCCATCAAAGTGGTCCTCCAACATGGCGGACGGTAATTCAAGGGTCACGTGAGCGCACACACTCTATGCTTAAAAGCCCATATTAAAATGTTTAGGGCTTGATAATTGCTAGCGAGTAATCATCCCTTCCCCTAAGAGTAATCGCCCTTATTTTGAAGCGAAAATGACCCACAGCTATTATTGAAGAAAATTACTGTTAGTATCTGTTTTTTTTTTTCACGTTTTTTGTTTGTTTGTTTTTTATCTGTGGCGAATGCTAACGGTAGTTGAACAAATGTTTTAAGCAATTTTGTATAAACCGTAACTCTACAGGCAACAAGCAGAAACTTTAAAGACTTGTCTTGATTATTTACACTCATTTGTAAAGCCGACATTATTAGACGTGGTCAGGTAATGGGCCAAGTATAAATCCATCAAATTACACTCACTGGTGTTTCTCATGGTAATGCATATGAAAGAGTTGCCCTTCTTTTGTCTCACATTCATGTTGGTATAAATAAATCGTATTTTGGCGTTGTGCAATGAACACGTTATAACAGACAGGATTAACATGCAAATTTACTTTCCTGCCTGCCTGCCTGCCTGCCTGCCTGCCTTCCTTCCTGCCTTCCTACCATCTGGTGTTGTTTTTTCCCTCCCTTCTGTGATTTGGGACAGTGGACTAAGTATCCAATACTAGTAAAAAATTGCAACCCGTTCTCCTTTCTGAATTTACCATTATCGTTAATTCTCAAATTGCTCAGAATTTACGATTATAGTTAATTTAGAACACTGACAGTCTGAAAGGAATTCTGGGAAGTCAGCATTTTTGTTGAAAAAGAACAATCCTTAATGTTCGGACAGGACTCGAACCTACGACCCTTCGCTGACTTATCCTCTCTTCTAACCACTAGACCACCACGCTGCTGGTTGAGCAGACCTCAATTTTTTAACATAAAATTCATGCGCTTATTCTACACCCTGTAGTAAGCCTATAAAATCACTCGCGTGAAAATAATTTTAGAAAGTAAATGGAAAAGCTTGATCGCCAAACCTCAACAAAAAGCTAACCATTTGAAATCAGCGCTTAGGCCTAATCACTGTAGATCAATGATATTATATATGCAAGACTCAAATAAATATCTTGCAGATATAATTTCCCATCGCCTTGTTGTTCGGTGGTCTAGTGTAAGAAGACGTTCCTAGTAGCGGTAGTTCCGGGTTCGAATCCAGTCCAAATAACATGTTTTATTTTTATTTCTTCTTTTCTGAAATGTCCTGGGAAACAGTGTTCTAAATTAACTATAATGGTAAATTCCGAGCAATTTAAGAATTAACGATAATGGTAAATTCAGAGAGGAGATCATGTTGAAAATTGTGTAGTTAGGAGCGGCCGGATGGGGACTGGGACCAAATGACCTGGTTGCGAAGCCCAACGGGCTACTTGTGTTTTTTTTGTTGCTCCGTTGGTATGTCTGGAGGAATCCATGCTTTCCAATCTGCCGAGGATTGTAAATTTTTTTATTATTATTATTTTTTAATTGATGAATACATATATCATTACTACAATACATTACACTATATATACAGAAATATACGTACAGAAAAGGACGCATGTACTATACACGACTTATCAATATCATACAATAATTTAGTTATAGTTTTGTATAGGGAAGATATCAATGTCGTCACCAATTGTTATTAATGTGCCAACCAGAGCCTTATTGGCTGCCGAAACAAAGGGTTCTTTTGTTCCAGTGGTTGGCACATTTGAATAACAAAAAGAATGTTTGTAAACAGATATCATCCCCATAGCCCTGCTTTATGTTACTTTACATTGTACTACATACACATTACGTATACTTAAACATTACTTTCCTACGACATGCTTACATCACACTATACATAAAATTTCCAGTCTCCTATAATATGCTATATAAATTTTGTCCTACCAGTTTTGTTATTGATTGAGACAATTTACTGATTATTATTGTTGTTATTTATGGGCTGCCACTTCTCAACGCGAAACTTATGTTTGCCATTCTTTTTGGAAATGGATCGTTCTATACTTTCTATATATTTTAGTTTTTGTTTTTCTTAAATGGCTCTGATAAATGATCAATTTCCCGACAATAATGATGTGGTTTAATAATGACAATGCATTCTTTTTTCGACAAGACCTAACATTATGTCTTCGTCGTTCAAAAACCGCACGGTGATGTTCATGCTAGCCAACGAACAACAGAACCAGAATTCTTTGCTAAAGTGGCAGTGAAGAAAGAGATGTTCGAGGGATTCTTCTGAGTTTTCACAGAAGGTGCACATAGGTGTATCGCATAATTTCATCTTGTACATAATTTTATTTGTAAATACTATTCTATTTAGTATTTTATATTGAAAGTTCTTAATTTTTGTATCTAGCGTAACCTCATGTGGGATTAAATAAATGTTTCCAATCGAGATTTTGGTTATTATTTAATGAAGCATATTTCTCTTGAGCAGATGGGCAGAGGCGTATTTGCTCAATAATTCCCCAATACAGTTTCTTTGTGGATAGCTCTTTGACCTTGACAGATTCGTTATTTATTCTCAAAATAAGATCCAGACTTGTTAGGTCGGGGTTTTGTTGGTCTCGAGAGTTAGCTATGCTTGCGTTAAGAATGTTTTTCCACGAGTTTGGGTATGAGGTTGATATTCCTAATAATAATGTAAATTCGTTTAAATTAAGCCCTCTTTCTTTAAAAAATTGCCACGGCTTTAGCTTACCGTTGGGTAATAGGACTATTGGGTAATAGGACCGGCATGAACAAAATCGTTGTCAATTAGTTTTCTGGTAAATGTAGTTTTATATTCAATGCGCAGAAATTGGTTCCATAGAATTTGCTTGTGGACATTTTCCTGTGTGGAAATTTCCTTGTCAATATATTTGGACCATACTGAGTGTCAAACATTCCAGATATCTCGGGAGATCACTTGGGAGGTCCGCAGGGTTGAAATTGTAGCGTAAAAGGAAATTGCCACCGTAGTCCCTCAGATAGTTTGGCAGGATGATTTTCCATGGGCTGTAATAGTCCTCTGCATATTTTTTTAAGACAAAGAATCCATTGCGTGTTTATCAATGATTCGATATGAGGCATTCATAATCCTCCATACTTATAATCAGAGACCAAGGCTAGACGTTTGATCTTGTCTTTACCTTTCCAAACGAAATTCTAAATAATAGAGTTAATTTGCTTAATGATGTCTTTATTGAAATGAAGAAGAGATGCATGATACATCAATTTCGGTATTGCAAAAGTTTTGATAATTTGGATTTTTCCAAACAAGGTGAGATTTCTCCATTGCCAAAAGTTTAAAGTTTTTTTAAGTGATTTCAGGATTGCGTCAAAATTTAACTCCTGCTTTATGCGCCAATCGTAAGTGAAATAAATGCCAAGGATTTTAATAGGCTCGTTAACTTTCTCAATGTTTAGGGGCTGATTGATGTTGTGGCTGATACAGAGCCAATAGGCTTCAGTTTTTTCTTTGTTGAGTTTTAAACCGGAGCAAATACCAAATTGGTGGAGCGTGTTCGAAAGATGTTTGAATGAGACTGTGTTATTAAGAAAAGTGGTTAATTAAGTCATCGGCAGACGCAGTTAATTTCGTTACTTTATTGCCAATTGTAATACCTTTTATATTGTAATACCTTTTATATCTGTTCAGATTTTGATTAACAGCACTTCCATCGCGACAATGAAGAGGTAAGGTGACAACGGGTCACCTTGTCTAACACCTCTTTTATATCTGTTCAGATTTTGATTAACAGCACTTCCATCGCGACAATGAAGAGGTAAGGTGACAACGGGTCACCTTCTCTAACACCTCTTTGAACTTGAAATAATTGAGTCGAAAACCCATTGTTAAGGATACAGCTTGAAATATTACAGTATAATACTCTGACCCATGTGATAAAGGACTCACCAAAATTGAAAGAAATTAAGGTGTCATCAGAAACTTCCAACTTAGGGAATCAAACGCTTTTTCAAAATCTAGGGCAATCATTAAACCGGTAATTGTTTAACTCGGCTTTCGTGTATTCCATAATGTACTCAATAGTGTGGACAGCATCGAAAATAGTTTTAACAAAGGCACATTGATCGTCATTTATGATATTTGGCAGTACTTTTTCTAAAAGCAGGGCAAGTGCTTTTGAGGCTATTTTAACATCAACATCAGAAACCCATAAGTGTCAACATTTAATAGTGAGATCGGTCTCCAATTTTTAATGTAACGCCTATCCCTGCCTTTTTTCTCAATTGACCTAATCATAGCTTGTTTTTGTGTATTTGAAAATTCCCCGTGATTGTATGAATGGTTTAAAGAGTCTGTTAATTGCTGGCCCACAAGGTTCCTAAATGTTTGTTAAAAATCTGGTGTTAGACCATCGTTTCCAGGTGACTTACGATTAGGCATTTTTTGTAAGGAGGCGAGGCATTCTGCACAAGACAATTCTCCTCCAAAGTGATTTATTGTCGTCAGTTAATATCGGTATGGACATATTGGCTATAAAATCCCTAAAACTTGCCTCACTTTCCATCGGATCTTGGTTTCGATAAAGGTTTTGACGATAGTTTCTCAATTCGTCAAGAATAGCTTTTGATTTTATGATGACTCGCCTTCATTATTTAATAGGCGTCAGACTAAAGTTTTAGTAGATCTAGTGTTTTCAAGGTTCATACCAGTTAATTCTAGATCGGATGATTTTCCCTTGAACTATGTAATCATAAAGCGATTCATACTCGCACTTGGCGCACTTTAGCTGACCTATATGTGCCTCTGATGGATCAAGGCTACATTTCTCTTTCCAGTATTTCAGTTTAACCTTCCTTTGCTCCTTAGCTTTGTGTTTACTGTATTCCATGGTAATTTGTCTGATCTTATATTTTATCAAATCCCATAAAACACTTATATTTTTCCTCAGAAAATTCCGTCAGCCATTGGTGGTATTTATAATTTATAAGATGTATGTAGGCTTCGTCTTCAAGAAGGCTTGAATTAAAATTCCAATATGAGGGGCCACAAGGAAGATTTTCAAGACTGTCGATGCTGAGAGTGATTGCTAAGTGGTCCGATTTTATAGAAGGAATGATTTCAGCTTTAACAGACCCCTTAACAATGTCTTCTTGAATATAATTGCTTATAAGCCAAAAGTCCAAACGCCGTTACACTAGTGGATTCTTTTGTCTCCACATGAACTGTTTTTTGTCCGGATTACGTAATCTCCATATATCAATCAAGTCGTGCGCTAGCATAAGATCTTTGATATTTTTGGCTGATATTTTTGCTTCCGCTTTCCCTCCGTACTTATCAAGAGCAGGATTTAAGTGTACATTGAAATCTCCTCCAATTATAATTTGCGAGTCTGGGTCTGCATCAATATTTATTTTGTGCAAAGCAGTAGTTAGGAGCGTTGGGGGTTCGGGACCACAAAAAATAAGCCCCCAAATGCCCGAGTTACGCCCTCACACGAGTCATTGTCATTCCTCGTGTGAGGGCGTAACTCGGGCATTTGGGGGCTTATTTTTTGTGGTCCCGAACGCCCCAACGCTCCTAACTACTCACTGTGAACGCTGGTCCGGTACGAGATCACCAATTGAAAAAACCTTTACCCTTCATATATCAATGATGGCGACAACACAAGCTTTCATGAACTTTCTCAAATCGAGAAACACTGGGCTGAAACAAAAGAGCGCCGACTGGGTGAGAGCCAGACAAAACTCCATCGGAGCATCAGAGATCTCTGCCTTGACAGGATCGTCGCCGTTTGAATCACGGCACAGCTTGCTCTTAAAGAAAATACAGCCAACGCATATGCTCAACAATGCGGCCTGTGCTTGGGGCAATCTGTTCGAACCGATTATTCGCAAGTATTTTGAGCAAAAACATTCTGTTTCCGTTTTTGGCCACAGCATCTCTCTTAATTTGTCAAGAGATCATCCACTTTATCGAAAGGTCACTTGCAGTCCAGACGGATATTTTCTAGACAAAGATAACACATTAAATTTGTTAGAGTTCAAGTGCCCGTTCAAGCGAAAAATAGCGATGAACAGAATTCCTGGCTATTATAGCGATCAGATACAAACAGGGCTTGCTTTGAGTGGCGACATGGTCTCCAAAGGCTTGTTTGTTGACGGTTATTTCAGATTGTGCTCTTTAAACCAGCTTGAACCAAGTCTGGCACACAACCAGTTTCTAAACGGAGGAAACAAGTTCAAAACGAAGGGCGACACAACACTTGCGTGGGGAGTTTGTTATTTATTTAGCAAACGGACGATAACAAGAAATCAAAAGGCAATCATCGATGTTGGTTCTCTCAAATCAAAACAATTATTTGAGAGAATTATGTCTTCCATTGCTGAGAAGGACATATGGTGTTGTTATGGAGCTGTAAGGATGTCGTTTAGAAAACAGGACGAAGATGAGGAGTTTTTGCGTTACACCCATATGCAAGAAGTATTTTCAGCGGGCCCAGAAGGCGCTAAACCAGTGGCTGTGTTCGCCTGGAAGCTCCTGGATATAACTGAGATTTGGGCGTCAAAGCAACCAAACTTTTTGAGTAACATTCAAACGTCAGTCGAGCGTTTTCATAACAGCTTGGCAAGCCTTCGAAAAAAGATAACAGAACATTCTGAAGAGAAAAGCACCCAACAAACCACCCCTGTTAAAACTGTTCAAAACAATTTGGGTGATGACAGTGTAGTGTTGGAAGCCTTCTTGCTCTCAAAAATGGCGTCAATTGAAAAAACATACCACAGTCTATATCCCAACTGAGCCAATGGAGCAACTGGCTTTTGGTGAATCCCGTTGGGATTATTTGGCAGACATGATCAAAGATTACATCCTTGAATTGGCTGAAAGAGAAGTCCAGCGTGACTTGGCTGCAAGGGTCATTCATCAAAGGAGGATGAAATCTGTATGCCATTCAATAAACAATCATTATCACTGGCAACACGATTGCTATTTCCATATTTTTACTTCACAAACATGTGATAAATGTCAAGGGCACTTCTCGCCAGAAGTGAACATGGGCATGCACAGAGCCATTTGTCCTGGCAGTGCTCACTCAACGTGATCCATCTTTTCAAGCATGATCTTCCAGCTTTGTTCGTGCTTCCACATTGATTTTTCTGGGACTTGCAGCCAGAAGTAATTGACAAGCCGATGTGGCCCTTTTATCGCATCCAAGATTTTGTGGGCCACAAAGGGCATGAATATTCTTTTCGGCAGATATTCTTCGATGAATTTGAAAGAATCATTTGCATGTTGTATTTCATCATTGGACAAGCAGACGTGGTTTTCACAAATTTTCAGATGTTTGTTGAGATAGCTTTTGAAGTTGTAGTGTTTGGTGGTCATTCTCTTTTTGGTAATTGTGTAATCACCACCATAGAGCCCGTTGTAATCGAATGTCACACCATCCAGGGGTTCTAAGAGACCGCAGTCCTCACAGCAAAGTTCTGATGAAAACATTCTGAGGGTTAATTGACCTTTGCAGTTTTGGCAAAATTTTGTCCTTTCATTCACAAGGGTGAAAGGTGAGTGTGGAGGTTGTGCCTCGGGAGAAAGATACTCCTTGATGGTATGAAGACGTTCTGACAGGTTTGAACGCCGTATTTCTTTGGTGTAGTTTTCGAGTGAGCGCAGGAGGATAAATTTGTATTCTTTATCAAGCTCATCGAGTTTGGCTTTGTATTCGCCTTTAGTGTCCAAGGACCGAATATCAGCCAGTTGTTTAACGAACTTCTCCATGGTTGTACACAGCCGGGTTATGTATTCAATTGGGCGCAAATGATTTATCCTTAGAAATGTAGAGGTTAAAACCTGAATTTAATCTCTCAAATCGGACTTGGATGCTGCGGTGAGAAGACTTATCTTTTTTTGAAACTCTTGTTTGACTTCCTTGCGAAGTTCGTTTTTGAGTTTCTCGAGGTCTGGTGCTTGTGTTAGAGTAGCAACGTTTTTTTTAGCCTTAACACCATCCCTGATTGTAGTTTTGAGTTCGTGATATTTTTCCACCTCACGAGTAATTATGGTGTATTCTGCATCACTGATCCTTTTGTCTTCCAGAGCCTTTGAGACCAGTTCATAGACAGAGTTGCGTTTAGCCAGGGCCAGTGTGTAGATATTCTCGTGTTTGGTCACTTTACGCTCTAATCGCTTGTTAGCAGCTGTAAAGCCAACACAGGACAGCCCACAGAGAGTCGCGATGCCGGCAAGTGCTGGACTTGCAATAATTCCGAACCCAGTCAATGCAGTGGCAAGGGCCCCTGATGATAGTCCAACAGAAAGCGACCCAAGGCCAACCGCCGAGTAATGAACCAATGATTGGGTTCGTTTATATTTCTTTGCGACTTGTCTGTAATGCTCGGCTTCGTCAGACAGCTCTTTAAGCAAGTCAGAGATCTTTTTGAGCGGAAGTCTTCTGCATTAATTTGAGTGATCCCAAGGTCAGGGTATATCTTTTGTGTATGACTGTATTCGGGGGCCGATGGTAGCACATTGGCAGAACTCATGGCATGGGGAATATATATGATTTTTTAATTTAACTCAACTTCAAATTCCAATGGCGCGCCATTGAAGTTGAAGAGGTCATTGTTCTCATCTCTCACTGACAGTGTGATAGAGTTAACAAATTCGCCAGACGAGACGTCACGCAAGACGTTCTGTTGTGTTGTCTCGTAATGAACCTTCTCAAAAGCTTTTCCACGAATATCAAACCGAGCCAAAACCGTCGAAGGCTTTCCATTGAGGAGGTTTTGTTCTTTATCAACCAGATCACAGTGGATGAAGTAAGTGCTTGGTGCCCTTAAACGCTTGACGAAGGTTATTAGCATCAATACAGGGCGTATGCCAAGCAATTCTGCCAGATTATTACTTAACTTCACACTGCTGCTGTTATTATGAATGATCATGGCTCCATATGGCCTGTATGTTTCAATTGTTAGATTTAAACTTCTGTCAAAGTCTTTTAGGCTTTCAAAGTTTTTTGTTAAACTCTCAATAGTGTAATGGCCTTGAAGTAAGGTTGCCTCACGTGATGAACCATTAGGTGGAGGGTTTGCTGGTGAAATCTTTGCTTCTTCTTTCAAATTATGCCAAGAGTTGAAAATTGAGCAAGAAACAAGACGGATATAACTCGGTTTCGGAAGTGGGTGATCGAAATAGATCGTGTGAGGGTTCGAATGTGTGACGATTGTTAACACAACCATGATGGTATATATAAGGACATTTTAAATTATAATTATATACAATCATGTTTGGCAGACGGTCTGGTGGATTTAATCCTAATTCAAATCTTGGTGTCTCCATCGGCGGCCACAATTACGGGCCCCCACCTCCTTTTTATTCGCCTCCAAACGCCTATACCCATGTCGCGCCAAAGCCACACCCAAATCCTGAAATTGCTTGGTTGAGTTCGCCGGAGGCTGCCAAGCTCTACGCCGCGGCCAAGGCCAAGGCGCTCTCAGACTTCAAAAAGCGTTTTCCTCGCGCCGATATGTCTCACTTTGAAGTGCAAGTAGAGTATGGTGACGACCACAAAACAGCCACAGGAGAAGTGCTTTACAAAGAGGGTCAAGGCTCATGGGGGCTTATCACAGAAATGCCCCACAAAGATTGGACTGGCGCTGAAAGAGATGCTCTTGGCCTTCATTATGACGGAGGTTTCCCTTATCAGCTATCGTTGGGGCAAAAAATGTTATCAATCCCGGCCATTGCTTTCGACACCGCAATTGACAAAGACATGATGATTGGCGCAATCTTGAACGATAAAGAGCAAAAGATTTACGTCACACCAACTGATTATTTCACAACGAAATACAGAAATATCTTCAGGGACACACAGATATCATTCTCAACCGCAAAATACGGCCGAAAGTGGATGGGTGGCCCTCATATGAGTTTTTGGCCGCAACAACTCTCCTTCGCCCTGTGGTGTGCAACAACCGGCTGTGGAATCTCGCGTGACATTCTCTTCGATAAGAACTCCAGTCTATCCCTAACACCACAGCTCCGGTCGTTTTACCGGTTTCACGTTTATTTCACAACAAGGCGAATACTCTACCAGATGGGTGGGGAACAAAGCGTGAGTGCTTTGCCAGACGACCCCCCATTCTCCCAGAAAGACAACAAGTACAACATCGACGCGTACAAGAAGCTTTGCATCGAGTTCGGCATCGACCCCAGTTCTGACTTCCGTTACACATACGGTAAGAACCACGGACTTGGGAATGTCTACATTTGGGTTTATGGAGATGGCCCAACATCTACTGATTACACTTATCCAGCCTCTGATCTAGCTCTGTTCGATGATGAGCGCGTCACTGACAGAAAAGACTCCAATTATAAAGCCAATGGAATATCTTACGTCCGCAACGACCAAGGGGCGGACACCCAGTTCGAGCACTTTGTACCAAATTACGCACAAGGGCTAACACAGCCAGGGCTCGCGCGTATGAACCAATCAATCGAGGCCTTTGTGTACTGCATTCTTGGTTCACAAGCCAAAACCCGCAGCAGCATCATTGGAAAAGGAGGCCGGGCGTTCGAAACGCAGAGAGTCTTCCTCACCCATCTAGAGGAGGCCATAATCCTGAACGACATCGCAACAAGCGTACAGCGTTACCAGCTTGCCATCCAAGCAACGAAAGTGCGCCTAGACTTTGCGACAGCACCCGGAAGCTGGCTCATGCCTTCGCGCATGATTATCAACACAGAGAGCGTGATCGGGTATAACAACAATCTGCAGGAGGCAACGCAAGGGATGAAGCTGGGCGTGAACAGTGGTGTTAATCTGGGCACAAAAAAAGCCTCCCTTCGCCACATGGACGGTGGGCCAACAAAGATCAATCCACCAAACAGCCACCCATCAAACCCGATACATCTCCAGGCCACACAGGCACAGGGCATCGCCACACCCGCACCACAACCCACACCACAGCCCACACCAACACCACAACCCGCACCAACCCCCGCACCCGAACCACAGCCCGACTAGCATCACGTCTCCAAGGCAGTCGTTGGTGTGGGTGCGATTGCTTTGGCAGGGCTTTTCGTTTGGTTGAGATAAGTGTTCAAGACTTCGCACGCTTGGTGATCCTTTCAACAAGGAAGGCCACCACGGCAAGGATGAGCAGCCAGGCGTGTTCACCCAGAAAGGAGATGACCGACCCAGCCGCTTTGAAGATGAAGCTCACAATTGAGCCAATGAGGCCAGGCAGTGCGCTGGCTGCTTTTTTGGCAAGCTCTTTAAGACCATTGCCAATAGCCTTGGTGGCCTTTGCCAGGCCGTTCAAGGTGGCGAGTACAACAGCGCTGATGGTGATGCCAGCTGCCAGAACAATCGCTTGCAGGGTCCATCCGTATTTCTTGAAGATTTCTCTGACCCTCTCTCTCAAAGACAGTGCTTGTTCCCTTTCTTGAACCTGTGGTCGAAGCCTTGCCAGCTCTTCTTCTCGCTCAGCAACCCGGGCTTCCGCTGCTTCTCTTTCAGAGGGAGAAGTGTTCTCATCCTCTATCACACGCTTGTCTTCAGCGTTCTGTCGTTCAAGCTCGGTTTCTCTTTCGTTTAACTCATCAAGAGGTTTAGTTGAGTTTAGCCTTGCTTCAACTTCATTTCTTTCCTTCTCTTTGGCAGAAAGGCGTGTTCTGAGTTTGTCAACCTTTGCCTGTTCTTGGTCTCGTTGTTTTTGTATTTTTTTGAAGTGCTCCTAATTCTTTTTTCTGGTTTTCATAATCTCGTTGAAGATTCTTTTTCACCATTTTTAGGCGGTCTTTCTCGGCTTGATTTTCAACGCTTGAACCGTGTCCATCCTCCAGATTGTCAATCTTCGCTTGATTTTGCTCAATTTTGTTTCTGAGGTCTTGCAGCTCATTTTGTGCTTGTTGTCTTTCCACAGCAACCCTTTCATTCTCCTTCAGTTGTTTTTCTGCCTCCTTCAATCTTTGTCTTTCTTCCCTTATTGAGGCATTGTCTTCAGAGACAAGCTCTTCAGCGCTTGGGCCAAGAGCTTTTTTGAACTTGTCTCGCCACCCTTTGGCCCAAAGGAAACCATTCTGCCTTCATTTCCTGGTTTTTTACCGTAACCAATTGGGCCTAATCTGTCGTAGGCTACTTTTGGAAAGCGCCTTCTTATCCAGTCCCTAGCTCTATCAAGCATTTTTTGTTTGTCTTCTTCATGTGTGAAGTCACTAAGATTAGGGATGTCAATAGGATCTAACCCACTTTGTTCGTGAGGCATTGTATGCATTTCATGCTGTTCACCACCATGATATGAGGTGGATGTGCCACCTGGTTGAAAAGGTGTTGTTGTGTCAACTTCTTGTTCGTCGTCGTCGTCATCATCGCGGTCTATGTTCCAGTCAAGCCCTGTATTCTCATTCTCACCAGGTATATCATATCCGCCTTCTGCCATAATGATATATAAATATAAATTTTAAAAACACAAATCTATACCAATGGCTGTGCAACCGAATCTACTTCCATCTCACAGGGAAAAGACACTGGGCGCCATGAAGGCAGAGCGAACCGTCAAGCGCATCACATTTAACCCCTCTGAGGCCAATCCCGGCGAGACACTGTACGTCTCTGTGCCCAAGCTAGGTACTGACGATGTCATTGTGTCCGGCTCGCTGGCCCTGGTGTTCAACATCAGCCTAGCCGGCGGTCATGCAAACAACTATCTCGTGCAAAATGTTTCTCGGGCCCTGGTGGACAAATTCGTTGTTAAGTTTGCAGCCACCACTGTCCAGGACACGGTTGGGTACGACATCTACAAGATCTTCGAAGATCTCTTCAGATCAACCGATGAGCGGGAAAATATGCTTATGGAGGGCATCCAGAGTGTGGATTTGTGCAAGATCCGCTCTGGTGCTGGCGACAAAAAGAGCTCAGGCGTGGATGCAGAGAACAAGCTTGAGACAATATACAAGAACAAGTACCGCATCAAGCTGGATCACCAAATCTTAACTGACCACGGTGTTATATATCCTCGGGCACTGTATAACGATCTGGTCTTCGAACTAACCCTCGCCCCCGCAAACCAATTGTCCGAGGCTCAGACACAAGTAAGCTCGTGTACAAGTTGGAAAACATCCAGCTGGAGCATGAGACGATCAGAAGTAAGGAGCTGGCCGACGAAGCAACAAGCACTTACACTAGTGGCAAGGGGTTCGCCTATGACCTGGTAATGCGAGATCGGGTGCATCCCTTCTCAAAAAGTGGTGACACTCGTCTGAATCTTCGGGTTAACCCACAGCGCCGGTCTCTCAAGGGAATCTTCTTGCTGTTCATCAACCCCTACACGGCTGGTGCCAGGGACTCTGAGAACTATTTCAATCCCGACATCACCAAAGTGAAGGTCACAGTCAACGGTGCTCCAAACAGGCTTTACAACGAGGGCATCAGTGGTATAGACATGTGGAGAGAGATAACCCGACATTTTACCCCCCACACGCGCGGCAGGCCTAACATGAACTTGACCAAATATCTCACAGGCAACAAGTTTGGTCTCTGGATTGATCTGCGGTCCATGGATGACACAGCCCTGCACGGCAGCGGCCAACGACTAGTCAACACACAGGATGGCGTGCAACTCGAGATCGAACGAAACGGTACAGGGTCGGGGAACGCACTCTGCCACATCTTCACCCTCTCAGACGCACAGATGAGCATCATGGACAGACAGCTGGAATCTGTACAGTACTAAGTAAACGCAACACGCATATATATACCACCAGCCCATGGCCACAAGAAACAAGATCAACTTCTATGCTAAGCCGGCTCCCCTACCATCCACCGGATATCTATCACACAATGAAATACAAAGACTTCTGGCAAAGGCCCCCTCCCCGCCAGTTTGCAAACCAACTAATATAGGCGTTGGTTATGGACCCAAGAAAGCTGCCATTCAATGCACTAATCGTGGGCCCCACTAACTCTGGCAAGACACAGTATCTTCTCTCACAACTGCGAGGCCCCTTTATAGTCCAGTCATTTTACGGTTTTGACCCAAAACTAATTGCAACAGAAGGTTTCTCTTCATAATATTATCTGAAATACCATCTATAACAACATACTAAAAATCATATTTTATCGACACACGGGAACATCAATAAAAACCGGTTTGTATTTTAGTGACGTTAACTCACTCTCTGGTGCAACATGGAAATGACGTTCTGAACCGGAAGTTGATTTATTATGCATTTGCAGGTCTTACATTTGCCTGAAATCATTCAAAATTGGTACAGGAGTGTAAATATAGAGAAAGATAAGGCACAAGTTCAGCTAGAGAGCTTATTTTCATACAAAATCGTTTCATTTGGCTAAACTCTTTGAGTGCCTAATCTACAGAGTCATCGCTGTCTTCGTCCACTGACTTTATGGCGGAGTTTGTACACCCAGATCCTCTGCATTGGCCACAGGCTGGAGAACACTCGAGGCTGTGCTTACGGCAGGTACATCTTAACGTGCTGCAGTCTGATGAACAATTGCATCTCACGATCCGCAGAAGGGAGTCGGGCGCTGGTGGCAAGTGTGAACCACGGCGGAACCACTTGATCTTCGGTAACATTCCAGCCCCACTCCTCTGTTCGCATATCAAGACTCTCGCCCTTCCATTCCTTTACTTGCAGGTTCACCCGTAGGCTGTGATATATTGCTGCTGTAGATGTCGGTTGTAGGCTTTGGGGTTGGATTTGTGTGCTCTTACTTGCCACTTTCTCGAAGTACTTCTGGTATCTGAGGACATCAAGCCTATCGCCGGGTTTCCCATTGTATAGAGATACCAATGCATTCTCACCCGCTGCAGCAATTTCATCCACGGTGGAAGTCATATTAAAGACTTTTGCTTGCTCTCGGAAGTATGGGGAGTTAACGAATTTCTTCAAAGCCGCACCTTTGCCGATTCCATGAAGGCGGGATGTGGTGTCGCACCCAGTGATGGCATGTATGAACAAAATGTTGTCACAAACCTCCGCCCCCCACTGCTCCTTAACTTTCTTGATGTTCCAAACGCGTTGTCGTGAATTAGCTTTAGGTTCTGGCTTGAAGTACAGGTCACAGCTGTCAGGACTGGTATAGTAGCATAGAAGCACCAGTAGATCAGTATCGTCGCCGACAAGTGCTGTGGTTCTTGTTCTCGCAGACTCTACAGCTGTCTTCACAATGAGAAGATCTGCGTCACCCTGCGCGTGGTAAGTCAGGCAGTTGGTCTTCTGCAGAAACTGGCTGAGCATGTTTATGAACTGCTGCTTGTTCTTCACATTCGACAGAAATTGATCCTTCTTCATCGTGACTTTCATGTCTTGAGAGAAGGTCACCGTCGCTCCAACTTTCCCAGCTGTTCGCCTCCTCTGCGTCATGTTCTTTGTCGATACCTTTTCGTACCCATCAAACACTACAATAGGCTTGCCGTACTTCCTTGTCACATAACTGCAGTACATATTACAAATCTCTTGGTACGTGGCTGATCCTCGAGGCCATGGAATCCGATGGAGTAGTGCCCCGCCGTCTAGAACGTACTGAACGTCTCCCGTTGGTCCCGTCTTGGCGTCTGGCATCAGTTTAGCCCAAAGAGCATCTGCAAGAACAGGCTTTTGCGGCTGCCGCAGCATCGTGGGACTCTCGAACAGGGCAGTTGGGTAACTACACAGTTCGTACCGAAATAGCTCCGCCAGATCTTCTGAGCTGCTACAGGCCAGTATGAGCCGTTGGAAGAGCAGTTGTGGATCCACTTGGACGACGTCATTCTCAATCGTGACAGACGACTGTGACACAAGAATAACAGCCTGTGCATTGCGCTTAAATGTGTAATCCGTAACGGACTGTCCGGTCATCGTTGTTAAAATCTTCTCTCCAACTGCTCGGGCAGTATCCACGTTTACAGCACTATCGGCGTTTACACCGGTCATGATGTTGCGGAGATTTGGGTCAGGAGATAAGGGATTTCTTTCAGCCAGGGCGTTGAGAACTGTAACGGTATCCTTCATGTCACGCTGTTGTCTGGCGGTCGTCATGTCTTTGTTTTGCTCTCCAGAGTTGTACTGTACCCCAGTAAGCTCCTGCATCGTGTGGTTGGTTTCTGCGCAGGTTGGCATAGAGAGCAGCCAAATCAGTCGCTGTTGTTCGGTCATCCCTTTCCTCTTGTTAATCCGCCGCTTGTCTTCAGGCTCCTCATCAAGACTTGCTCTATTATGAGGTCCGTAGACAGGCCTGCCCAAAAGCGGTTGCTTCGTCGTACGGTGTGAAAACCCGAGAGGAAAGCTCGATGCACATCTGGATGTTGAGTTGGCAGTTGGTTCATTGTCTGGAGATACAGACGCGCGCACTTCACATATAGATTGTGCCTTGATGCTGCAAGGTAGGGAAGCATCTCTGCCAACGTTTGAAGGTGTAGCTCCCAGTTGGATGTACGTTTTGCTTTGATGAAAGTGCGCAAGATATCTATCATCTTCATATACTGAATCCAAAGTGCAGATGTGCGGCTGGTCTCTTTGGACAGCGTTTCTTGATCACGCGCACGATCCCTGATGATGTTTAAAGTGTTTGAGGTACTGATTTCCTCGGCAGTGGTTTTCTTTTCGAGCAGTGCGCAGGCCTCCTTTATTATCGAGCTTTCTGCATTCTCCGGGTCTGCAGTTTTGTCGGGTGCTGTGAATTAATCATTGATATAATATCTCAGTCACATGCAACAGCAGAGCAAAACAGAGTTTATATTAACCAAACCCAATTCTAACTCACCTGTAGGTGCATTTGAGGAACCAGCGGTATTGTCGTCTGTAATTATATCATCTTTGTGAGCTGTAATAAATAAAATTGTCAATTAACTACAGCAGTGCGTGGAGTGAGGTTACACACGAATTGTATATGGCACATTAGTAAAATATAACTTACAGTGTTCTGCACTGTTGTCCAAGATCTCATCGGGTGTTACGGTTTCCACGGGAATTTGGCACTCTAGCTGATAGTCTACAGCAAAAACAAACAAATAAAATTCCATAATGTGAAGCAAAATTCAATTTAGTAAAAGCGTAAACTAAAATATAATGCGCATACCTTGAGTTTGAATGTGAGGAATGGATACTCCCAGAGCAGCGGAGTAAAGCAGTGCATTTAACACTGCGTCGAGAATGAAATGCGCACGGACTGCACGGGCAATGGCTTTTCCAGTCAATATATGGTCCACCGCGTTTGACGCATATATCAGTTCTAGAAGTTCTCTCATCCCTGAACCAGCCATCAGATGTCCAATGGATCCTAAAAAGCTCATCTCTGTGTGGAAGGCGCCCAAGCGCACGATCACTCTGCCTATGTCACTCCCAGCAGGCTCCGTCTGAACTATGGTGAATGCCTTCCACCACAAGGGCTGGTCGAACGTGATGACGGGTGTCGCAATGTGGTGGCGCTTTGCATGGTCACATACAAACTTCATAGTCGATGAAGTACATGTGATGTCACTAGGGTTCATGTCTATCATGGGAAGGAACATGATCGATGATTGCCCCTTGTGTTCGCCCTGGTGTAGAGCCTGGTGTCCACCCTAGGATGGCCGCGTTATACCAAAAAGAAGTGAACATTTCCATAGCACGTCCATATTAGCTGTTGGATCCACTACCTGTTTAACCACGATGTCGTTGTATTTCACCTCTAAACGGCCAAGCCGAGGCTCTGTTGGTGGCTGTATCTGGACTTTCCCCGTGGATGCGACCTGTTCAGGCTTCACCTTTTGCCTTGGTACACTTCTGATTCGCTTGATTGCTGGGGTTATGGTGGCTACCATACCCATACCGTGGAAGGTATCGTTACCATCAAGTGTTCGAATATTGTGGTCCACATTGTCTGCCACGTACTGTACAAACTCTTTTTTATAATGCGGGATATCCGTCCCCTGGTCCAAAGCCGCATTCTGACCAAAAAGTAGCACTTCATTGTAAGAGGAGCAAAACCCATGTCGATGAAGGGTGTCTATAAGAAACCGCGATGCGTAGTTGTGGTGGAGCTGAATGGCGAGACCAATTTGCAGAGGTGCAATAACTACACGGGGCCGTGCAGCTTGTATGATGGCCTGACCAATTGATGCTAGCTTTAATGGGTCTTTTCTAACCAGGATACTCTCCAGTAACTGTATTAGAGACTGTGGGAGGAAATCACACGCTGCCCGAACATCATCATCGATTAGTGGGTACCTATCGTTTGCTGTTTCTACTGCTCTGATATCAGTCCTTATTAACTTGGCGGCGGTTTTAATAATGTTAAGCTTCTCAGTCTCTGGGTCGACATTTTGCTGATTCATCCTGTGAAAATCGTGTAGAATGCTTTCGGCGGTGCTTCGGAATGTTACGACATTGGCTTTCCCGTTAACTTCTGTTATAATTATCTGATTACCAAAGTGTTCCTTGAGTTTGGCCTTCATGTGGGGATGGCTGTATGTCGCGCCGCCAGATTCTCCCAGATACTCCTGCATTTTCTCTTCCAGGTCTCCAATGGTTATCTGTTCATCGTCGTTTTCGCGAAGAAAACTTGTCGTTTTCAAAAACGCCTCCCATCTTTTTTCGTCCTGCGGTCGCCCAATTTTCCCTTGTTTTAACTCGGGCTGTTCGCATGCATAGATTCTCGGAATTTGTTTCTTTGTGCGAAAGTTAACACTACACGACTGATAATAAACAGCATCGGCTGCAGGTAAGTCGTGCACATGCATAATTCTTGCTCTAACCACCTCCGCCCACGCATCCCCCCTCTCAGAGCATATATGAAGAACAGTGTCTTTTGTTTCGATAGTGGAAACCTTAAATGCGTCCTGGGATCTTTTTTTCTCTTGATCAAAGTTTACTGCTGTACCGCAGAAAAAACAGTCAGTTTGAAAGCTGAAGCAGCTTTGGACCTTCCGAACCAAAGAGCGCCGGCTATTTTCAGATTGCATGTTTTCCTGCTTTTTAGCTCGGGCAATATGTTCACTGCCCTTTTCTCGAAGCAGTACTGTCGGTTCTCCATTTTCAAGCGCTCGCTTGCAAATTGCACATATGACATTTTCGTCCATCACATGCAAGATTGTTGAAAATCTGAAATGTAGGTGCAATAAAATAATAAAATACAATGTAACCAGCAACCTCTGGTCAGCATTATCTAAAATATAGTTTGAGTCACTAAACGTACTTTATCAAAGAAATAGTTTTTCAGGGATTGAAAAACTACAAATATGCGGAAGGCCGGTTCGGCTGATACAAAGCAAGACGATACTTTCAGCACATACGTGAGCTACCGTACTTCTATAAACGGAGAAATGATAATCCGTGTATAATTACATTTATATGCTGGCGTTTCTTCACTTATAGTCGTACTGTTATAAGTAAAGGCAAAGAAATAACGACTCACCTGGATCTCCAAAGCTTTCCAGACACGACGAGCAAGGCGCGACACGTGGTGACAATCCAGGTGAAATTAACAACCCTTGTCAGGTTGGGGAATATTTTATTACGTCATAGTTTACATTTGATCTTTTTGGCATACGTATTAACGTAGAGAAGGCATCGTGTAAATACGAATCGACTTCAAACGTTGAAAGAACTTGTGAAACTTAGTAAGGTACCCAAATTACAGCTATTTTGCATTTTATATTTAAAGAAATATCAGCTATCCAAAACTGCAAAATTACTGGGTGGCAAAAGTGCTAATGAGCCATACATTCTTTTTGGTAAAATTTCGAGTTTTTAAAACAGCATTGCGCTAAAAGAGTATCTGTCATATCGGGTTCAAATCGCCAGAGAAAGCTAAATATGATGTGCCCTTTCAATATTCAGAGTGAAGAGCATACGCTATTAATGAGGCAAAACATGTAAGCAAACATACGCCGATATACATTCTGTCGGCGCGCAGCCACAAAGCGTGCTTGAAACAACCACATGGCTCATTTATTTTTAGTCGGTTTGAAATAAATCGGCTTCTCTTTCTTTATTTTTTTATACAGAAGAAAGAGAACAACACATGTTTGTAGATTTGATAGTGAAATACGAAGTAATGCTAAAAATATCAAGCATATTCCTGGGAAGTCAGTGTGAGTGATTTCGGCATTTTTGAATATTCTGTACAAAAATGCTTATAGATAAATCCTGTTTTTGACCCATTTCCCCTGTTACGATTTAATATGATTTTTGATATGTTGTAGAGGATGGATTTCTGGCTTAAAAACTGCTGAAAAAACTTCTGTTGCAATTAGTTTTAGGTTGACCCAATTTTTCTCCATAAAATGACTGGACTATTAGGGGTTGTTTTGATTTCATCGTTTTATTCTGCCCCACATTTGTTAAGAACAAGACAGACGATGGCTTCGTGGACCGCGATCCGCACATCTTCGTGATTGTCTGCCAACAGCATGAAATCGAAGACTGGTTGAGGCTGGCGAGCTTCTTTTTCACATGCACCAACACTTTATTCATTCTTGATGACTGCGCCGCCTCCAAAGATGTCAAAGGCCGCACGGGCCAGCTGGTTAATCTTGGGTTCAGCGCAAGGCATGACGGCATATCCGTGTGGGTCTTGACCCAGCAGATCACCAGCATTGCCAAGCCATATCGTGATAACATTGCAGCGATCGTGCTCTTTTACACGCCATCCAGCAAGACAACCAAAGCCATATTCGAAGATTATGCCGGCGAGCTCTCCCACGAGGAGTACAAAGAGTTTATCACAAGGCTCAAATCACGCAAGTTCGCCCACCTGGTTTTCTCTCTGAGACACCCGTATGGAATTGAGTACAAGATTTAAACACACATATATACCATGAATGCGCCAACCAGCCTACACAAGCTCACTGTGCTTTCACAGCTTTTGGATGAATTGCACAACCAAACACGTAATACGCAAAACAAAATTATCAAAGCCGCTGGTGAGGAAGATCTGCGCCTCATGCTTCTCAACAGATATCCATTGCGGTTGACTTCTATGCCAGACACTATGGCGGGGGTGGTACGAGAGCTTGAAGCCCTTTTGCCAGACATTAAGAGAATTATTGAAAAATAAAAAAACACATATGTATACTCTGATGGCAGAAGCAGCTGAAGACCAGGTCATCTTGAACGAAGTAATGCAGATGCTGGAGGCCACCCCTGGTGCCGCACCTCCCACAGGGTTAGTTGGTGACAATGACATTCCTGTCAAACGTGAGAAGCTGGCAATCCTTGTTTCAACTGGCAAGGCCAAAGAAGCTATCGGCGTGCAGCTCACACACGATCATGTCAAGCGGTTGTCAGACAAGGACGTTGACAAGTACTGCAAACGGTACGAGGCCTACGTTGGCAACAAGACAACCGAAACCCTAGTTGGTTCTGTCATCACGCTCGTGTCCAAAGGCGTTGGCATGGTGGTCCCGGTTGAGGATGTGGCGGAGTTTCAGAAAGAACTCAAGAACGACTACATCATCAACCAGGAGCTGTCAAATCTTGCTGCGTACATTGCCATGCGATGCGAGCGATTGCTGGCGCTTGCCAATGCTGCTCTCATCACAACAAAACACATCAAGTTTGAACGAGAGCCTGATCACAAGACTGACTTGATAGAATTGGAACCCCAGCCCCAACCCACACATCCAACCAGAGACAGTGAAGGCTATCCACTTGAGGGACTTGATGAAGTTGGGTTGGGACCTGTGGCTACCTCTCAGCAACCTTGAAAAAACCTGGCAGCAACCTGTCAGCAACCTGGCACATCTTGTAAAAAAATAAAATTCACATATATACAGGATGGCCACACCACTCGAGACGATCCCTGAAGAAACTCCAACTCCAACTCCAACACCTGACCGTGTTACCTCTGAGGCCCCGAAAACAAAGCCTGCAACAGAAAAGAACCCCGGCCGTGTTGCTTCTGGCAAAAGGCTAGCAGAACGCAACCGCATGGCCCGGGAAGCAAAGAAAAAGGCCGAAGCACAAAAGCCTGCACCCTCAACAAGTGAAAACAATTCTCCAACAAGTGATACAACAAGTGGCACCAACTCAATCGTTTATATTCTGGGGGTTGGTGGGTTGATTGTCTCTGCTGCTGGTGTTTATTACCAGCGCGAAGCCATAATGCAAAGGCTTGGGCGCAAATCAAACACACCATCAAACACAATCGCGACAACCCCCGCTGCAACACCACCAGCAACACCACCATCTCGAATTCCTGTAAGACAAGGAATAAAAAATATGGAATAAAAAAAACATATATATACTGCGCCATGAATCCTTTCCAAGCTTTGATTAATTCTGCTGCAATCAGTGGTGTGGTTCTTCTTTGGTTTGGATTTACTACGGTCGCCTTTGATACAGTTTGCGGTTTAGCTTTGAATAGGCACAACAGGCCCAATCCCAGACCCGAGCCCGAGTCTGAGTCTGAGTCCGAGTCTGAGTCTGAGTCTGAGTCTGAGTCTGAGTCTGAGTCTGAGTCTGAGGTCGAGGAGCCCCGAGCCCGAGTCGAGGAGCCACAAGCCCGAACCCGAGGTCGAGGCAGAGGCCGGGGCCGAGGTCGAGTCTGAGTCAGAAAAATAAAAAATCATATGTATACTGGGCACAAACACCATGTCTGACAACAAACTTGTGAAGTCTATCCTCGACGCCGCAACAATCACTGGCCTTGTCGCTGGTATTGGTTGGATTGGGAAAAAGACCATCAAAGAGAACTTAACTGCGGACCCCAGTGCAAGCTTGATTAATTACGTCAAGTTCACAGCCGTCATGGCTGGCACCATCGCGCTGAAGAAATATCTCGAGGACCAGAAAATCCTCCCAGACAACTTGTAAAACCATATGTATACACAATGGCTTCGATTGCAATAATGGCTCTTGGCGCTGTTCTCAATGCGGCCGCTTTCACGGGCGGCAATTATCTCGCAAAATATCTGTCTGGTGATAACGGAAAGGCAGCAATGGATGAGAAAATCCGACATGACCACGCCCTGGAACAATACCAAGCGGCTTACGCCAAATACCAGAAGGACCGTACCAAGCTCCTCGACTGGATTGCAGCCAACGATCGGAAGGAACACCAAGCTAGCAAAAACTTCCAAACCACCGACCAAGCCCTGGTCTTGTATAACCAGATGCATCAAACGCAACCAGATAAACAAATCAAAGACAACAAAGAGCCTCAGTTCTCGGACTTCTACAAGCCCAGTACACAACAGAAGAATGGCGAACTTGCGTTCATTGGAGGCACCCTGCTTGCGGGTGGGTATGCGGCTTATCGCTTTCTGTAAACAAACATATATACCCCTATGGAGGCGAAACTCTCAAAGATCTATTACAGCACGAAAGGGTATTGGAAAGGGCTTGCCGCTGTAAAAAAGCTAGCTGCAGCGGCCAAGGTCTCTGATGATGTCGCAAAGAAATGGCTGGTCAAACAAGCCCTTTGGCAAGTTTACCTCCCAGTGCCACGCCATATCCCTCGGCCCAAGTTTGATGTCTCTTCACCCAATGCGGTGCATCAAGCAGATCTTCTCTTCCTACCCCACGACAAACTTCCACACGGGAGAAAGATTTACAAATACGCATTAACCCTTGTGGATGTGGCTAGCCGTTACAAAGCAGCAGCGCCTCTGACTTCGAAAGAGTCTGAAGAAGTCTCAAGGGCATTTCAGAAGATTTACAGACGTGGGCCTTTGAAATGGCCGCAACTCTTGCAAGTTGACCCTGGGAAAGAGTTTATGGGGGCTGTGACTAAGACAATGGAAAACAACAAAACGACCATTCGTCGCGGGCGGGTTGATATCCACAGAGACCAAGCAATTGTGGAGAGATTCAATCGCACCCTGGCTGAAAGGCTGTTTGGTTATCAGTATGCCGTTGAAATGAATATGCCCTCTGGCCGTTCGACTGCTTGGGTCAAAAGACTGCCAGATGTTGTCTCAGCCTTGAACAATGAAGTAACAAGACTCACTGGCAAGAAGCCAAAGGATGCAATCAAAGAGAAAGCAATATCCTCCAAGCCTGCTACTCCATATGCTAGGCCTGTTGGGGTGAAAGAGAAGAAGCTCCCACCCCGGGTGAGTGTTAGATATCTTTATTACCCCGGTGAACTGGAAGGGGGTGGGAGGCGTGCGACCGACCCGATCTGGTCTTTGAAGGTCTACCAAATACAAAGGATTGTAACCAAGCCGAATGAGCCAGTGGTTTATTATCTCTACGACGGGCCTAAGCGAGGCTTCGTTCGTGAGGAGCTGATGGTTGTGCCGCTGGGCACTCAGTTGCCACCGATATCTTTGTGACCATATGCCAGCGTGTGGATGCCATCATCCTTGATCCAGCGCTTGGAGTCAAAGGGAGAGAGCGTTATCTTGGTGATGTGCTCACCGAAGATTTGGTGGCCTTTGCTTCGGAGCCTGTCCATCCCGTGCTTGAAGGTTCGCCGGTCGAAGAGGGCGTCCTTGTAATTCTGGTGGGTGATCTCTTTCTTTGTGACAACCTTGGTGGTGCCCTTTGCTTTCTTGATGTTTTTGTCGTCATCCAGAAGGATTGAGTACATCTTCGAGCGAAGACACACAGTCTCCGAGATCGGCTTACCTGCGCACTCGTCCTTCATCTTACCGATGACCTTCTTGTTCTTCTGGCTGTGGAGTGGATGGTCCTTGGGATAATCACTTGTGTCGTAGAGTTCATCCAGAAGGTTCTCCATGTCATTGTAGACATCATCCGTCTTGATCTCGAGGAGCAGAGAGTCTGTGTCTGTGTAGAGTAGGTCTACACACTGACCATATTTCAGCTTGAAATGATTGTAATAGAAGTCGTACATCAGTGTTTTGGAGAGATCAAGGATGCACATGCCTGTGTAAACTGGGCGGTTGAATTTGATTTTCTCTGTGCATCTGGATACCCGCTAGTTTGGGTCCAAAGATCGTTGCTCTGGAAAACAGCGGGCTTGCGATGAGCTTTCTCATCTTGTCCTGCTCGTGCGCCCGGACAAGCTTCATGTCGATTCGGTTTCTGAGGTTCTCCATTGTCTTACCGAAGACGGAGTTGTTCATAAGCTTGAAGAAGTTCTTCTCGAAGTCGGAAGTGGCCTTCTTCCTGAGCTCGATGTTCAGGGAGATGTATGGCTCCGTCCAAGCCCTCTGCTCGAACTTGAGCATTTTGTGGATTTTCACCAACTTCATCCCAAGATCCAGGTACTGCTGGAGATTTCTATAATGCAGCACGTACCGGGATTTGTTGTTAAGGGTAAGGAGCAACTTCTGCGTCTTGTCTTTTGGCTGTCCCTCTGCCAAGGCCCTTTGGTATGGCGACATCCATTCCTTTGGAACGACATGACTTTCTGGGGCAAGAGGATAAGCGTTGTGCTCATCATGCAGCTCCTCGGGGTACTCAAGAGTAACCAATCTTTCTGTTTGGCCTCCATCTCCTGATCTGGTGTTGTGTTGGAAAGACAGGGCACCATGCGAAGTTACCAACTGGGAGAGGCTGACTCATGGCCCATCCATAGAGATTGTTCGCATCAAGATACATGATGAAACTTGAATCTTCGTCAGGGTTGTAGCCACGAAGATAGGGGTTGTTGGCCTTACAGTGCCGCCTGCTCTCCATGGATATGCCGCCTCGCAAGCCTCTTTCAACAAAGAGGTGCATGTTGACATCTGTGAGCAGCTCCAGGTTGATTTTCGTATACCTGAGAAGAGCGTCCCATGAGAGACCAGGGCTTGTATAATAATGTGCCGGGTCAAGCTTGTAGTGCCGCAGACATGTCTTTCTGAAGTTCTCGAAAACATCAGCCAGAAGAAGCACATCTGTCTCAAGGTAGAGGTCGTGGTAATCTCCAAGCGTCTTGCATCCAAATACCTCCCACACTTTTTGCGCGTGGGCGTATTCTTTATCTGGGATGCCTTCCTTCTTGAGCTCGCTGAAGAAGGCATCCTTCGGCGGGAGAGAGGCCTCATCGAATCGAGCCCAAGAGTCCATGTATTCGTATG
Organism: Dendrophyllia cribrosa; assembly: GCA_024195265.1. Classification (NCBI taxonomy): domain Eukaryota; kingdom Metazoa; phylum Cnidaria; class Anthozoa; order Scleractinia; family Dendrophylliidae; genus Dendrophyllia; species Dendrophyllia cribrosa. The sequence goes on from JAJLRJ010000004.1 coordinate 19,752,386, forward strand.
GGTAAGTCCCTTTTTGCAGGAGAAGGCCGCGTCTGGCTTGGTTCTTCTCATGGCTTGCCGTGATTGTGAAGGACTCTGGCTTGTTTGCATCAACCAGGGTACTGAGGCTTGACTGCATGAACTGCAAGCTGTCAATGAATCTCAGCTTGCCGAGGGAGAAAGAGATGTATTTCTCCATGTTGTTTGGGATGCATTTCAAATCAGAATGCACATCCGCAATTCCACTCATGATGTGGTGTGCGTCATAGCCCTTCAAGTTGTGAAAGACAACCGGGATTATTTCCGTTTTCGGGTTGGTTCGGAAATAGTTGATGTTACAAGAACTGTGAGCCGCGCCTCGATACTTGCCTGTGACGTGGCAATGATCTTTGACTGCATCTCGAACAGAGTCTTGTATAAGGGGCTCATGGCAGTAGAGGCAATCGACCTGCCCTGGTAGGTCCTCTGGAATTGCCTTCTTTTGGTTCCATGGCCCGACGAATTGGTGCTCATCTGGTTCACTGTCATGGGTGTTGCAAAAGACTTTGAATGAATCTTTGTAACATTCGTTGGTGAACCTATGAACCAAGCCCTCGTATTCTCCAGTGTCTGGGGAATAGATTGCAATAGCATCCCTGAAGTTGTCCTTGATGAGAGGCTTGTCACAGATGTGGCAATCTGTAGAATGGTCGAACTCTGCCCAGTCAGCTCTTCTCATGGCGAGTGGTACCTTATGTTGCAGCTCGTCTCTGATCACTCCTTCCAACTGTTGAAGAGTGTCGAGAAAGACTGGCACCGCATCCTCTCCTCTGTATAGATAAGACACCTTTTGTCTCTCCATCAGAGCGAACAGCTAGTATGCAGAACCCGCAGGGTTTATGTACGGATGTTGCAGTGGTGCTGCTCTGTTGGGGATCTGGTATGCAGCCGTGGACTTTTTCGACAATGCTTTCAAAGTCAGCATAGATGACCCAAGGCTTCTTCATCTGGTTCTGGAAGTTCTTGAAGTAGAGGAAGTTTTCGCCTTCTTTTGGCATTTCAGCTCGTGCCGGCATGCCTTTGACTCCTCTACAATAGAATAGATGATCGGTTAGAACCCGTTCTGAAGAAAAGGCTTGGAGACACCTGTCACAGTGATGCATGCGGCGCCTTGCGTTGAAATCACTGTGTAGAAGTCTGCTCATGCTCTTGATGAAACAATAATGTGAGGTGTGAGTGTTTGTGAGCAGCATCAGATTAATCCTTCGCGGATTGGGATCTTCTAGCTCACTGACTCTGATCACAACCACCTTGTTGTTCTTCCAGCCATAAATGTTGATTGGAAGGTTGTTTTGACGCTCAACCTTGGAAATCTGACTCAATGGTGTTGGAAAATCGATTCCGGTGAAGTCTAGACCATCATCAATGGGATAACTGCCTGGCCTGTCTGAGTGAACATTTGCAGGAAACAATGCCGATCGCAGTGCCCAGCGCAGACACATGTTATCTCTGTTCTTCACATTGATGATAGCCTGCTTTGGCCTGAGTTTTGATGGGGTTGGGATAAATGTGCCACCTCGTAGAGGGTGGTATGTCCCGAACTCAAGGTAAACAGTTTTGATGTTCTCAATCACCCAACCAGAACCCAACTGCTGCCATCTGGCAATCCCTTCTTCAAAATCATTGACAATGCCTTCCAGGGTGCCCTCCTCTCGAAGCTGATAGAGATGTGTTACAAGCAGTGGATTAGCGTTCCAAAAGAAGTGATTAATTTTTCGATTGTCCTCGCCTTCCATTGAAAAGTGAACATCGAATGACAAAGTGACCTTCACCCCGCCAAGCTCTGTGACTTCGCGTGCAATTTTCTGGAGAAAAGCCGCCCGATTTGTTATGAAGAATGAATTGAGGTCCTTGATGGGGTAATCACCAGGGACGTTCATCTTATAACCATGCAACCAATTACCGAAATAATCGTGGTTCCTTGGATTGAAGTCAAGACGTTGGACCGCCATGTTATATACAGGGGTTTTATTTTCTCCAATTGGTGGTCTCGTACCTGTGCCATTGCCATGTGGGTGGGTATATACAGGGGTGGGATTTCTTCAATTGGCTATACCACCATGGGGGTGGGTATATACAGGGGTGGGATTTCTTCAATTGGCTATACCACCATGGGGTGGTATAGCTGGTCTCGTACCTGGTCTCGTACCGGACCAGCATTCACAGTGAGTAGTTAGGAGCGTTGGGGCGTTCGGGACCACAAAAAATAAGCCCCCAAATGCCCGAGTTACGCCCTCACACGAGGAATGACAATGACTCGTGTGAGGGCGTAACTCGGACATTTGGGGGCTTATTTTTTGTGGTCCCGAACCCCCAACTCTCCTAACTACTAAAGCCAAAGTGATTTCCTCAAATAAAATGCATTGATTATTACTTTTAGTAGGTGCATACAGCTTCAAAAGTAAAAAAGGTGATTGGTAGATTCTGCATGTACCGGAGCACATATTACGTAAAACAAAAGGAACAAAGAACGACAACAATACAAATGCAAAACAAGACCAAAAATACAATACCTCACAAACAATAGAAGACAATGAGTGGTTCATGGATACCGGTACATGCAGAAAGACCCAGGTGATTCCTGTATGGGTGCTTCTATGAGAATATATCGGCCGTTGGTGTCTTCTTTTACTTTTTTCACTTCAAGATGCAGTTCATCGTTGAATAACACAAGCACTCCCTTACTATATATGGTTTGTTCCATGAGAAAAGAACATTTTTCCGCGCCATTGATATTTCCATTCATTAGTTATTTCCGGCGTGCTATATGTTTCTTGTATAAATGCTATGTCAGCTCTTTTTTTTGTATCCATGTAAATATAGATTTGCGCTTGTGAAAATCGCGAATCCCTTGAGCATTTAACGATATCAGCTTAAAATTAACTTCACCCATCGCATTTTAAGGTTACAGTGTACCTTCGGGGGTGTCTCCAGTATAACAGCTCTAGCGTCTTAAGATTACACTTAATATACCTAAACCCAGATATCAAATTAAAGCTTATAGAGCTGGCTATCTAAATATGGAAACTATTTGGTAATAAAATGAATTGTCGAATTTTTTACGACGTCTAAATTCGAACGTCCGAATTAGCTTTAAAACGCTATAACTCAAAGCGATTATTGTATTTTGCTAATTTGATTTGTTCTCGGGTTTCCGTACACGAAGCGCTAAAAAAACGTGTCGGCGATTTCCCATATTCAATTGTAGTGAAAAGTTACAGAATATTTTCGAAAAAGGGAGAAAAAAAATTGGAGTGATCGCAAAGTTTTCGGAAATAAGAAATTCGCCGACAGGTTTTTGTTGATTATACGTTAGCCTAGCTTCTGTCCAAATTTGAGGAAAATCGAACAAATTCCCTTTGAGTTGTAGCTTTTTAAAGTGTCCCCTACAAGCGAAAAATTAACTTTGAGAAAACAGCGCTTAAAAAAACATATCGCTTCATAAACAAACTCCGCCCACAAAAGTTATACCGTCATTTCTCCGTCAATTTTCACTATTTTTCGATAATTTTTTTTTGGATGAAAGTTCATTCTGTAAACTTTATTTTGACGCCAAAAAAAAAAATTTCCATAAATTTTCGATCTGAAGGTACACTGTAACCTTAAATACATAATGACTAATTTGTAAGTGACAACACACTGGCCGGTAGATGTAATAAGTACTTGGAGTTAGATAACTGGAAGAGCATGTAATTAAAGCACACAAACAAAGAACAATATAGGCCTTATACTCACCGACAGCCCCAAAGCGAATTGTATGGGCATTCTTTCACCGCCGAAAGCAGGAAGGCATGTGTTGAGGTATTTAGTTAATTCTCCGATGTGGCAATTATGACATAAAAATGTCCGTTGATGTGAAAAATAATATACATAAAAAATTACTCGATTCTGATTGGCTAAGAGCAGTGTAAGTGTAACACCAGTGCAAATTACAAATCGGAAAAAAATTTGATGCAAAAATGTTTTGCAAAAAACAATTTTGCCCCAAAAAAACATTTTCAAAAAACATTTTTCGCGAAAAAAAAAATTCCAAAAAAAATGGATGCAAATTTTTTTTTTTCATGTATAATTATTAATAAGTAATCATACGGTTTTCTCGTTCAATTTGGGATTAATTTGCACTTATGAGTTTTTCAAAAACTCACTCGTGCAAATTAATCCCAAATTGAACGAGAAACCGTGTGATTACCTATACAAACAAAAAGAAAAGAAAAAAGCGAATAATTTATGCGAAACAAATAAGGTAATACTAAATATAGAAAAAATAAACGGAAAAATTGTAGAGTTACTTATCGACATAAAGTCAGAATGTTAAGATTGTGGTTCGTCTGGTGCAATAAACTTCCCGTTGACAAACAATTGATTGAGATGGGCCTTGCTAAAATAAGCTTTGCGGCCTTTTTTCAAAGCCTCTTAGAACTTATCTCTTTGCTTCTTTCTCGAATCATAGAGTTCCTTGGGAATGTCATCACATACGAAGCAGTCCTTTCCCCTTAGGTTCAAACGCGCTTGGTTCATCACTTCTTCCCTATCCGTATATCGCAGAAATCTTGCAGTAATTGGTCGTGGGCCATTTTCTTTTGGTTTTTCCAATCGATGGATTCTTTGGAAAACAATACGGCCCTGCGGGTTTTTGATTTCAAGTTCCTGTTCCATAAAGTTGTATATCACCTCTCGTATCCTCTACTTGAGATCGATTGTTAGTTTCGTCGGTTGCATCATTTTTCTCCTCTAAGCCAAAAAACTTGAGGTTTTTCCTTCTGCTGTATGTCTCAAGGTGGAGGACTTCCTTTTTCCGTTTCTCTACATCTCGCTTAAGATCAGTAATATCTTCCTTGCTATAGGATAAGCTGTCTTCTAGCTCCTTCACTACCAAGGTCGATCTTATTTGTTTTCTCTTCTAATTTTTTTACGTCCTTGTCGAGCTCACTTAATGTTTCTTCGATACTAGCCACAGAAGCCCAGACATTATTTAGGCGTTGTTCGATGATGTCTAACTTATTCAACCGGCGTAGTATCAGGTCAAGTTTATCGCCCATATCGTCCGCTGTTCCGAGTGCCTCCCATACCGTGTCATTAGATATCACCACTTCTTCAGTGTTGTCACGGGTTCTCTTCTCTTCAGGCGAAGTATCAGACATACTTGAAGATTTCGATCGAGTTTTTCTTTTTGCGGACATTGAACAAAACAAAATTCCGAGCCACCAATATCGGAGCTTCAAACTGCACGTCTACTCCGCCATCTTACCAGTCCCAGTTGTCATGATATTTCTCATCTTGCTAAGGAAATGTTCTTGTTTTTGCAAATAAAATGTCCCTACGACACTGACACTTGGAAGGGTCGCTTTCATTGAGAGTAAACGTTCTTTACAATCTGGCATGATCACTTTTTTCGTCGTCGAGAAATGTTTCTTGGTTGTGAAAAAATTTGTTGTATTCTTTTTTGCTTCGAGACGTGTAGTCATCAAATGTTTCCATTAGACTGTTGATGATGTCATCATCGAGGTTGTTTAATTGGTACTTTCTACCTTCCTTCCTGCCTTCCTACCTACCTTCCTTTCTACCTTCTTACCTTCCTACCTACCTTCCTTCCTACCTACCTTCTACCTTCCTTCTACCTTCCTTCCCTCCTTCCTTCTACCTTCCTTCCTACCTTCCTTCCCTCCTTCCTTCCTACCTTCTTTCTACCCTCCTTCTACCTTCCTTTCTACCTTCCTTTCTACCTTCCTTTCTACCTTCCTTCTACCTTCGTTCCTACCTTCGTTCCTAACTTCTCGTTCCTACCTTCGTTCCTACCTTCGTTCCTACCTTCCTTCTACCTTCTTTTCTACATTCCTTTCTACCTTCCTTCTATCTTCCTTCTACCTTCCTTTCTACCTTTCTTTCTACCTTCCTTTCTTACTTCCTTTCTACATTCCTACTTTCCTTCTACCTTTCTTCTACCTTCCTTTCCACCTTTCTTCTACCTTCCTTTCTACCTTCCTACCTTTCTTCAACCTTTCTTCTACCTTCCTTTCTACCTTCCTTCCTAACTTCTTTCTACCCTCCTACCTTCCTTCTTACCTTCCTTTTACGTTCCTTCCTATCTTCAGTGTTGTCACGGGTTCTCTTCTCTTCAGGTGAAGTAGATACTTGAAGATTTCGATCGAGTTTTTCTTTTTGCGGACATTGAACAAAACAAAATTCCGAGCCACCAATATCGGAGCTTCAAACTGCACGTCTACTCCGCCATCTTACCAGTCCCAGTTGTCATGATATTACTCATCTTGCTCAGGAAATGTTCTTGTTTTTGCAAATAAAATGTCCCTACGACACTGACACTTGGAAGGGTCGCTTTCATTGAGGGTAAACGCTCTTTACAATCTGGCATGATCACTTTTTTCGTCGTCGAGAAATGTTTCTTGGTTGTGAAAAAATTTGTTGTATTCCTTTTTGCTTCGAGACGTGTAGTCATCAAATGTTTCCATTAGACTGTTGATGATGTCATCATCGAGGTTGTTTAATTGGTACTTTCTACCTTCCTTCCTGCCTTCCTACCTACCTTCCTTTCTACCTTCTTACCTTCCTTCCTACCTACCTTCCTTCCTACCTACCTTCTACCTTCCTTCCTACCTTATTTCCTTCCTACCTTCCTTCTCTCCTTCCTTCTACCTTCCTTCCTACCTTCTCTCTACCCTCCTTCTACCTTCCTTTCTACCTTCCTGTCTACCTTCCTTCTACGTTCGTTCCTACCTTCGTTCCTACCTTCGTTCCTACCTTCCTTCTACCTTCCTTTCTACATTCCTTTCTACCTTCCTCCTATCTTCCTTCCGACCTTTCTTTCGACCTTCCTTTCTATCTTTCTTTCTACCTTTCTTTCTACCTTCCTTTCTACCTTCCTACTTTCCTTCTATCTTTCTTCTACCTTCCTTTCCACCTTTCTTCTACCTTCCTTTCTACCTTCCTTCCTACCTTTCTCAACCTTTCTTCTACCCTTCTTCCCAACTTCTTTTTACCCTCCTACCTTCCTTCCTACCTTCCTTTTACGTTCCTTCCTATCTTCCTTTACACCTTCCTTTCTACCTTTCTTCCTACCTTCCTTCTACCTACCTTCTATCTTCCTTCCTTCCTACCTACCTTCCCTCCTACCTTCCTTCCTTTCTACCTTCCTTCTACCTTCCTTTCTACCTTCCTTTCTCCCTACCTTCCTTCCTTCCTACCTTCCTTCCATCCTTCTACCTTCATTTCTACCTTCCTGTCTACCTTCCTTCTACCTTCGTTCCTACCTTCGTTCCTACCTTCGTTCCTACCTTCCTTCTACCTTCCTTTCTACATTCCTTCCTACCTTCCTTCTATCTTCCTTCCGACCTTTCTTTCGACCTTCCTTTCTACCTTTCTTTCTACCTTCCTTTCGTACTTCCTTTCTACCTTCCTACTTTCCTTTCTACCTTCCTTCTACCTTCCTTTCTACCTTCTTTTCTACCTTCCTTCCTTCCTACTTTCCTTCCATCCATCCTTCCTACCTTCCTTTCTACCTTCCTTTTTATCTTCCTTCCTTCCTTCCTACCTTCCTACCTTCCTTCTACCTTCCTTCCTACCTTCCTTCTACCTTCCTTCCTACCTTCCTTTCCACCTTTCTTCCTACCTTCCGTTCTACCTTTCTTCCTACCTTTCTTCATACCTTCCTTCTACCTTCCTTCCTACCTTCCTTCCTACCTTCCTTCTACGTTCCTTCCTATCTTCCTTTCCACCTTTCTTTCTACCTTTCTTTCTACCTTCCTTCCTACTTTCCTTCTACGTTCCTTCCTATCTTCCTTTCCACCTTCCTTTTTACCTTTCCTCCTACCTTCCTTTCTACCTTCCTTTCTACCTTTCTTCCTACCTTCCTTTCTACCTTCCTTCTACCTTCCTTCCTACCTTCCTTTCTACCTTCCTTCCTACCTTCCTTCCTGTCTTTCTGCCTTCCTTTCTACCTTCCTTCTACCTTCCTTTCTACCTTCCTTTCTATCTTCTTTTCTACCTACCTACCTTCCTTTCTACCTTCCTTTCTACCTTCCTTCCTTTCTACCTTCCTTCTACCTTCCTTCCTACCTTCCCTCCTACCTTCCTTCCTTTCTTTCTACCTTCCTTCTACCCTCCTTCCTTCCTTCCTACCTTCCTTTCTACCTTCCTTTCTACCTTCCTTTCTACCTTCCTTCCTACCTTCCTTTCTACCCTTCTATCTATCTACCTTCCTTCTATCTTCCTTCCTAGAACCAGATGAAAGCGCCCTACGTAATCTACGCAGACTTTGAGAGTCTCGTAGCAAAAATAGACCATGATCGCACAGACCCCACAAAAAGCAACAATCTGCAATCTGAACTACTTCAGAATCAACCCCGATACAGTAGTAATCCCAGTTGTCCCATAACCTAAAAGGCTATGACGCTCATCTATTTATGAGCGATATAGCCAAGGCCGGTTGCAAGCTGAAGTGCATCCCATCAACCATGGAGAAGTATGTGTCATTCTCCCTCAGCAAACTGAGGTTCATTGACAGCTGCCAGTTCTTGCTTTTAAGGCTTGATAGCTTATTCAAGTCAAACAGCCCTGAGTCCTTTGTCATAACGAACTGGAACGAAAAGGATCCAGACAAACTAAAGCTCCTGTTGCAGAAGGGAATCTACCCATACGAGCACATGGACTCTATGGAGAGCAGACGCTACTGCAAGGCAAACAACCCCTATCTTGATGACTACGACTTACACAAGGAAACAAGCTACATCATGTATCTTGATGTCAACTACCTCTACGGCTGGGCGATGAGCATCTCCCAGTTGGTAGCTTTACTTGGTATAGACCAAATCAGAAGACCAAATCAGGAAGTGGTGTCCAACCAGAAAGTGGGGTTTCATCTTGGAGGTGGATCTGGAGTATCCAAAAGAGTTGCACGGCGAGCGCAATGCATATCCTCTAGCACCAGAAAAGCAAAGAGTAGAAAAGGCATGGATGTCCGACTACCAAAGGGCGTTGATAGAAGGTCAAGCCGAGGACAAGACCGAGAAGCTGCTCCTAATACTCAAGAACAAAAGCAAATACATCCTGCACTACAGGAATCTCCAACAATACCTTGAGTTAGAAATGAAGCTGGAAAAGGTCCAAAATGCCGTAAAATTTGAGCAGAAGGCTTGGATAGAGCCATACATCAAGCTGGACACTCAACTTAGGACTAAGGCCACATCATACTTTGAGAAGAACTTCTTCAAGCTGATGAACAACTCGCACTTTGGTAAGACTATGGAGAACCTCAGCAACCGCACAGATGTGAGGTTGGTTCATTCAGATGAGGTTGATAAGATACGAAAGCTTATCTCGAGCCCGCTCTACGCCAGTGCAACAGTCTTTGACGAAAATCTTGCCGCATTCCAGATGCACAAGGAAAGAGTCTTCCTTGAACGCCCAGTCTACACTGGCATGTGCATACTGGATTTGAGCAAAACTCTTATGTACAACTTCTAGTATAACCATCTCAAGCTAAAGTATGGTGGGCGCTGTGAGCTGCTTTACACAGACACAGACAGCATGCTCATTAAAATCAAAACAGGAGATGTCTACAAAGACATGGAAGGTCGTTTGCTTGACTACTACGGCACAAGCGACTTTTCCAAAGACCACTTTCTTCACAGCCAAGAAAACAAGAAGGTCATGGGGAAAATGAAGGATGAGTGCGCTGGTACCCCAATCTCAGAGGTTGTCTGCTTGCGCACAGATGTACTCAGTCATGCAGGGCAACGCAAAAAACATCAACAAAGCCAAGGGCACGACAAAGGTGGTTACAGGCAAAGAGATGAGAAACAACGACTACAAGGCAGCTCTCTTTGACAAGGTAACCTTCAGACATGGCATGAATTGCTGCGCAGTGAGTGCCATCAGATCTATGGCCTGCACGTTAACAAGATTTCACTCTCGCCCTTTGACTCAAAGCGCTGGATTGCTGACGATGGAATCCACACGCTGGCATACGGGCACAAAGATATCAGCCAGCAAGAGTAGCAGGTGGTAGCTGCTTATCAGGTGGCACAACAAGCAGCTCTTCACAGACGAAGCTGCGCTTGGGTCCATCATAAAGGTAGTACAAAACTGGCTCTCCAGGTTTTAACAGTCCTTTCTACATTTAATACCCTCAAAGACCACATGGGGTCTGTAGCTCGTCTGCTTCCACCCTCCAATTCACCTGGCTGGTATAAGTATTTGACATTAACTCGGAGCGGTAGCTTTTTTTCGTTCACTCCTACAGGTCTGGAGTATTTTGTTGAAGGCTTGGTAGAAACAGTCTGCTTCTTCTCTTTGATTTCATCAGCAGGTTTCTTGCCAAGCAATCTTGTTACTTCATTATTCAGCGCATGGACAACTTCAGAAAGCCTTTTAACCCACACAGTAGACCTCTGCTTGTTCGGCAACTGCGTCTCAACAGCATATTGGTATCCAAACAAATGTTCAGCCAGAGTGCGGTTAAATTTTTCAACTATCGCCTGGTCTCTATGGATATCAACACGGCCACGGCGAATAGAAGTTTTGTGGTTTTCCATCTCTTTGGTAACAGCGCACATGAATTCCTGACCAGGATCAACTTGCAACAATTAAGGCCATCTCAAAGGCCCTCTGCTGTAAATCTTCTTAAAGGTTTTTTACAACGTCAGCAGACTCTTTAGACGCTACAGGTTCTGCTTCTTTGTAGCGACCGGCGATGTCAACAATGGTTAGGGCGTATTTGAACGTCATTCGCCCTCGTCCTCTACCATGAGTGTCATGCGGCAAAAAAGATCTGATTGATGCACTGCATTTGACGAGAATACGTCAAGCGCTTGCTTGGCCAGCCACTACTTCGCAGTATCTTCTGAGACCTTTGCCGCATTTGCGAGTTTTTTCACAGCAGCAATACCTTTCCAGTACTCTTGCGGGCTGTAGTAGACCTTTGCAAGTTTAACGTCCATATATTATCTGTATTTTTAAGTTCAAGACTCGTCGGATTCTGATTCAGTTTCATAATCAGATTCAGGCCCTGTTACGAGTTTAAGACCTGCAAGGTTGATAACCTCTGAGAAGACGTAGTTAGCTTTAAGCCAACAGTAAGTGAGGAAAGCCCATCCACCAAAGCCCCTGATAAGCTTGCCAGAATCCATGGTATATAAATAAGAATGTTTTTTTATTTTTTAAAGGAAGTAAAAGGCCGCGTAGCTAAGCGCAAGGGCGCCAACGCCGACAAACAAGAGTTCGCCTTGTTTTTGCTTCTCACTGAATTGATAGAAGTCAGAGAAATTAGGCTCTTTGGGTATTGCTAGTTGTTCTTGCTGATGAGCTTGGTTGTAGAGTTTTTAGGCGTAGTCGGTGTCAGTGAAATTTTGTTTTACCTGATCTTTGATCCGATCATTTGTTGCGATCCAATCAAGAAGCTTGGTTCGGTTTTTTTGATATTTGGCAGAGGCTGCATGGTAGGCCTCAAGAGCTTTATCGTCCTTAACTTTTTCTTCTTCTGAGGTATTAGGGTCACTGCCAGATAGGTTTCTTGCCAGATAATTACCGCCAATGAATGTTGTGGCATTGAGCATTGCTTCTCCAGCCATAATAACAATGCTGGCCATTGTATATATCATGTTATGAATTGTTAAAAAGTTCATCCTCACAACGAAGAAGGGAGGATTTTTTGGTCCTCAAGGTATTGCTTGAGAGCAATACTTGCAGCCATAGCCACTGTGAACTTCACGTAGTTTATCACATTTGAGCTGGGATCAGCAGTGAATGATTCTTTGACTGTTTTTTTTTTTAGCAATCCAGCCAATACCAGCGGCCAGTAATTGTAGCGGCATCAGTGACAGTTTTCATAAGCTTGTTATCAGACATAGCCACAATATATTTATATAATTTTTTATTCCATGTTACGAATGTGTGAGTTTATTCTTGGCGGTGGGCGTGTGCGTGGTTGTGAGGCGGGAGTGGCCGTTAGGACCGCCTCCTCGCTTGCTTGCTCATGTGAGTTGTTTCTCTGCCCGTTGCGTCCAACGGCAATCATAATAGCCTCACGTTGGTAATACACACCAAAAGCGGATACAATTAAGCCACCAATCCCCAGAATCAAGTAGCCTGAGTTGTTGCTACTTGATTCTTCAGATGATGAGGCAGCAGCAGATGTTGGCTCTTTAAGCTCATTCGTCGTCGTTATGGGGTTTGCTTTTGCTTTTTCTTCTTTTTGCAGCTGTAGTTTCTCTGCTTCACGGGCAATACGGTTGTATTCTGCCAATCTCTTCCCAGCAACGGCGCGGCCAGGGTTTTTTGCGGCTTGGTTGCTGGGACATCAGTTGTGATGTGATTACTCGTTGGAGTAGAAGCAGGAGCAGAGTTGGCTTGTTCAGGTTGTTCCGCCATAATGGTATATAATAACTTTTTAAAAATTCTTGAAAGGACCTAGTAATAACTTAGTTTGACTTGCCAGGTTCCTCAACATGTTCCTCACCACGTTCATCATTAGGTTCTTCCTCACCAGACTTGAAAACAATGTGCTTTATTGCGATCAGAGCAGCATTGGCTAACGCTAACCACCGCCCACATCGCAGAACAATGTTGCCCGCAAAAGATAGCCTGCGAACAGGCTTCTTTTTGGGGAAATTAGGTTAGGTTAAAATCGGCGAGCGAAGCGAGGACTGGGAAGAGGGAAGGGGCGGCGAAGCCTGTGGACTCGCCTTTGATGCCGCCGTTCCATGATACCAGAGTCTGGTATCATGAGCTGATTGGTCAGATTACTTGGTGTTGACAGGTATGCGGTGATTGACGACGCATGTTGACATCTCAAATGCCTGGCGTCCTAAATTTGCATAATTATTCCATTTGCTGGCTCAAATGATAAACAAACATGGCGACTCGTCGCATGCAATTTTCAGATCTCGATTTTGAGAAAGCTTTGAGCGATTCCTTACGACATTTTTCGCATATACCGAGACTTAAAGAAGAGCAAAAGCTGTGTCTAAAGTCTGTTGCAAAAAAGCAAGATGTTTTGGAATTTTGCCGACTGGATTTACAAAACAGCAACCATGCTGCAGATTATCTGTTGGATGCCAAATCAAACGCTATTACAAAACAACGGGGGTTTATCCTAGCTCCATTGAGACACACTACTCAACTATAGAACTTGCTAAGAAGCTAAAAATTATTGCAATAATTCATGATTTTATTGCAGTGGAATTATAGACTACGGCTTTTTGAGAGTCGGATCTAAGATGCCTATTACTGTGTGGCCGGAAACACTAAAATCCGCCGAGATCAAAAGGTCAATATCATCGAAGAGAACAAATTCATAACTGTGATTTAAAGGCGCAATTCTCTCTGAAGTCTTACTGGGAAAGCTTTATACTTCAGGCTTTTTAAATACTTTTTTGCGAAGAGTGGGAGTCATGTTTAGCCTGTCTATAATTATACTACTACCGATGCATTCAACCGAATTAAAAACATGACCACTTGCTGACATATTAACTAACTTGTTGACAATATAATAACAGGATAATTACTAGGGGGCGGAACGGCGGCATCAAAGGTGAGTCCACAGGCTTCGCTGCCCCTTCCCTCTTCCCCAGTCCTCGCTTCACTCGCCGATTTTAACCTAACCCAATTCCCCAAAAAGAAGCCTGTTCACAGGCTAGCAAAAGATGACATCTCACTATTTATGATGTAGTCATCTTTGAGTTCTTTCTGCAGTGGTTCAACATCATCAATGGAGACAAACATGCCAACGCCTTTGATAACAAGCATAATAAAGCTATCAATCAGTGAATTGGTCGTCTCGTTGCCTACGTAGGCTTCATACCTTTTTCAGTAGTTAGCAACCTGCCTGTCTGTGCGTTTCACCTGCTCGTGTGGGAGATGAACACCAATGGCTTCTTTTGATTTGCCAGTGGAGACAAGAACTGTCAACCTTTCACGTTGATCTGCAGCGTTATCTGTTGGGAATGGCACTGCAGACGACGCTGGGCTATCTGGGTTTGCCTCCAGCATCTGCACAATATTGTTCACAGCTTGTCCCTCCTCAAATATGGTTTCCATCTCTAAAAGTTTGCAAATATAATGTGTTTTTTAATTTGTGTCATTTACCTTTTCAATTATTTTTTTGATGTCAGGTAAACGTCTTTCAACCTCCTGTACAAGTGAAGCCACGATTTCTGGCATTTCAGTGAGTCTAGCGGTTTAAGAGCATGAGGCGTAGATCATCCTCGCCGGCGGCTTTGACGATTTTGAATTGCATTGCCTCTGTTTTGCTCTGCAATTTGTTCAAAATATCTGGTAAAAAGCTGTTAACTTGTGGAGGTTGGTTGGAGTATCCATATTATATATTAAATTTATATTTTTACTTTAATTCCGTATGGATGTCACAGAGAAAAAACTAAATGGGAATACTTGCGCCTTTTCAGTCGTGCAAGTTCACCAGCATAGTCTTCAAAGATGGCTTTAGCTGTTTTGCTTGAAGGAGTGTAAAAAAGAACGATTGCTGCTACGTTTTCCTTAAACGGCTTGGCTATGCTGGTTATCTGTTGGGTAAGAACCCACACGCTTGTGCCGCTGTGGCGCGCACTGAAGCCTAGAGAGACTAACAGTCTTGTGCGGCCTTTCACGTCTTTAGATGCAGCGCAGTCATCAAGAATGATGAGCGTGTTCGTCTTCTCAAAGAAGAAACTAGCAAGAGTCAACCACAATTCAATCGCGTGATGTTGGCAGTTATCACAAAAATTGCTCATTATCCACGAAACAATCGTAGGTCTTGTTATGAATGAAGGTTGGACAAATTAGCACGATGTAATCAAACTTGCCTCTGAAGGGGCCACGAAGCTGGTTTACAAGATACTGCGTTTTACCAGAGTTAGTCGGACCGATAATAAGAGCATTTAAGGGCAGCATTCTTGGGTCCATGCTGCTATATATGATATTTGATATATTTTCTTAATATTGAACTGCCTGCAGCTGTCGGTCCATTATGTTCATCTGCGAGTCACTGATGGTGTAGATGTGGCAGTGCACATTTCCTGAGCCTGAGGTCGTTCGCTCAATCTCAAGGTGTATGCCATCTTTGGTGTTAACGAGACGTACACCGTTGCCGTGTAGGCTTGTGTCAGCCATTGAACGCAGATCAATGAGAAGGCCGAACTTATCGCCAGTAAGGTATTTGGTCAGATTCGTGTTAGATCTGCCATCCCTCACTCTTGTGCTGAAGAATCGGCTGATCTCATTCCACATGTCCATATCATCAATGCCGCTGTTGTAAACCCTGTTGGGCGAACCATTTATTGTGACGTTCACTTTGGTGATGTCTGGGTTTAAGTATTTCTCTGAATCTCTTGCTCATGCTGTGTAGGGCTCAATGAAGAGCAAGAGAATGGCTTTGAATGATCTGCGCTGAGGGTTAACACGAATATTAAGCCTTGCATCAGAACCTTTCGCAAATGAAATCACCTCTTCTCCCATGATGGCTGTAACGAGTGCGCTTACATGAAGTATTTAGCTTTCCCGCCGATCGGGGGTCACGTGACCAGTCCTCGTGTGCGCGGCCATGTTGTTTATCAAGTAGTTCTGTTCTTGGTTCAATACAGTTGATGTTTCGATATTTAAGTGCCTGTTTACTTATCGTTACATGGTGTCAGAAGTCCATCGAACTCAGACGCCAAGAGCACCGACATTTTGTGAGAGAAGTCGCCAGATTTATGCCGGAAACAAGCAACGAACAGCGACCTTCGACATCCACCAGTTCAATGGCAAATTTTCAAATCCCTCCCCCTGAAATTCTCGAGCTCAACGATGGCTCCACGGCTTCCAACTGGCGAACTTGGGTCTCTGCCTGGAAGAATTATACGCTGGCCACAAAGTTGGATAAAGAGGAAGAAGAACGACAAGTAGCGACACTGTTGGCGGTCATCGGGAAAGAAGCAAACAAGGTGTTTCGTACTTTCACTTGGGCCTCGGAAGGCGATGAGAAGAAGATTGCGCCCGTTTTAAAGAAGTTCGAGGATTACTGCATTCCCAGAGAAAACACGATTTACGAGCGTTTTCTGTTCTTTACTCGAGATCAGCGGGAATCTGAAACGGTTGATCAATATATGACGGAATTACGCCAAATTGCAGGGAACTGTGATTTTGAATCACTCACACCGGATCAGCTTCTCCGTGATCGTCTGGTAACTGGTACCAGGAATGGCAAGGTACGTGAAAATCTGCTTAAAGAGAAGAAGTTGACCTTAGAGAAAGCTTTAGATATTGCTCGTGCTGCAGAGAGCACAGCTGCTCAAATTAAAGTTATGACTACTGAATCTGGGTTGAACGCTGTCCAACTGAAAGAGAAAGAACAGTCTGATGACAGTCGCGTTGTGAACGATAACAGGATCAGAGATTGCAGATTCTGTGGAAGGAATCATGAAAGACGTAACTGTCCCGCATTTGGACAGACCTGTGCATATTGTAAAAAGAAGAATCATTTTGTAGTCAAGTGCCCAGCCAAAAGTAAGGTGTCTACTGTTCAGGAGCGGTTTTATTTGAGTACTGCGTGTGTTGGGTGCCATGAGAGTCGTGAGATGGTGACCCTCAACGTGTCAAAGGATGCTGAGGCTATCACAGGTCATGAAGTGGCTTTCTTGATGGACACTGGGGCTGAATGCAACCTATTGCCTTTGAATGTATACAAGAATGTGACCGGAGATCTGGACTTAAAATTTCTTGATACTCGAGCAAAGTCAGTTTTGATCTTGGCTAATGGATATGAACAATCCACTGAGGGGAAAGCAACCCTGTATGTAAACCGTAAAGGACAAACACACAAGATACAAGCCAGTGTAGTCAAGGGTAATGGCTATGAGCCAATATTGTCTAAGGAGACTATGTTAGAAATGAACCTGATAAAGATCCTTGATTGCGACCGAGATCCACGTATAAACGTGCTGAAGACAGATAAGGACCCTTTACTAGAAGAGTATGCTGATGTGTTTGAAGGTCTTGGAAAGTTAGATGGCAAGTACAGCATTAGAACTGACAATACCATCAAGCCTGTGGTTCATCCACCACGACGTTTACCCGTGGCTATGACCGAGCAAGTACAGAGGAAACTTGAGGATATGGCAGCTGACAACGTCATAGCAAAAGTCGACGAGCCCACTGATTGGGTATCCAGCATGCTAGTGGTGGGCAAGCCACCTTCTGAAGCTGACGGGGAAACCAAGTTACGCATTTGTTTAGATCCTAGAGATCTTGACAAAGAATCGAGTATGCTCACCACATTTAACACGCCATTTGGGCGTTACCGGTGAAAGCGAATGCCGTTTGGCATTAACAGTGCACCAGAAGTTTGGCAGCGCAGAATGCGAGAACACATTGAGGGGCTTAAGGGAGTAGAGGTCATTGCAGATGATTTTGTGATCGTTGGATACGGAAACACACCCGCCGAGTGGCAGTCAGACCATGACCAAAATGTACGTGCTTTCCTGGATCGCTGTCGTGAAAGAAACCTGAAGCTGAACAAGAAGAAAGCCCGGTTGAGACAGCAAGAAGTTCCTTTCATTGGACATATTCTAACCCCAGAAGGTCTCAAACCTGACCCGTGCAAAGTGGAGGCAATTGTACGAATGCCAGACCCCACTGATGTTCACTCTCTGCGTAGATTCCTTGGCATGGTGAATTATTTGGCAAAGTTTCTGCCACGCTTGTCAGACGAAACGGAAGTCCTGAGAAAACTCACTGAAAGTGATGCAGAATGGTGCTGGCTACCTGCTCATGCAGATGCTTTAAACCGCATCAAAGAAATGATTGTTGCTGCACCAGTGCTTGCCTACTATGATGTGAGCAAACCAGTAGTCATCCAGTGCGATGCTTCCCAGACCGGACTTGGAGCCGCTTTGTTACAAGAAGGGCGTCCAGTGGCTTACAGCTCCCGTGTGATGACTCCTACAGAACAAAATTATGCTCAAATAGAGAAGGAGCTACTTGCAATAGTCTTTGCATGTGAAAAATTTGACCAGTACATCTTTGGAAGAAGTGACGTAGTTGTCCAGTCAGACCATAAACCGTTGGAAACCATATTCAAGAAACCCATCCACACCTCCCCAAAGCGCCTTCAACGTATGCGACTCCGCTTGCAGAACTATGACCTCCAAGTGGAATACAAGAAAGGCACCACCATGTTCTTGGCTGACACTTTAAGTCGAGCATATGTGGAGGGCGAACAGCTGAGAAAAGTGCCAAACAGTGATGTCCGTTCGATTAAGGAACGACTATTTGCCTTTGAGTTAGAGCAGATCAAACATGATGAAGAACTGACTGTATCTCCTACTCGGCTGAAGAGGCTGCGTGAGGAGACTGCTAAGGATGAGGAGTTGCAGATTCTATCCGATGTTATCAGTGAAGGATGGCCGGAGACCTTGGCACAGGCACGTAAATATGACAGACGTCGAAAACAAGTGATTGAGTTGTATTGGAACAGCCGGGATGAGCTGACCACAGAAGACGGGTTGGTGTGCAAGGGTCATCGTTTAGTGATACCTGCTGGTGAACGTCCTGACATTGTGAAGAGCCTGCATGAGTCGCATATTGGGGTCGAAGGGACACTGCGTCGTGCTCGCGATATTGTTTACTGGCCTGGGATCACGGTGCAGCTCAAGGATTACCTGTCGAAATGCGGCATTTGTAACAGTTATCGGCCGGAACAATGCAAACAACCATTCCAGCCCCATGAGGTGCCCAATTTACCATGGGAGAAAGTCGGGGTTGATTTGTTTATACTTGAGAGGCAGGTTTTCCTGATAGCCGTTGACTACTACTCTGGTTATTTTGAGGTACAAGATCTGAGCCGCACCACAAGTAATCGTGTCATTACAGTTTTAAAGACCTGGTTTGCCAGACATGGCATCCCTGTGACAGTAATTAGTGACAATGGACCGCCTTTCAACAGTGAAGATTTTAAGCCCTTCAGTAAAGAATGGGACTTTCATCATATTACGTCAAGCCCTTACCATGCACAGAGTAACGGCCGTGTCGAAAATGCAGTGAAGTCCTGCAAGTCCTTGTTGATGAAAGCCCGGGCAGACAAACGTGATCCTTTGTTGGCATTACTTGAATGGCGCAACACACCTACTGAGGGCATGCATGCTTCACCTACTCAGCTACTGTATGGCAGGCGAACACGCACTCGTCTCCCAGTAGCTAAGACATTGTTAAAGCCGAATGTGATTACTAATGTACCAGAGAAGATTAAGATGAGGAAGCAGAAACAGAAGCACTATTATGATCAACACACGCAGGAATTGCCAAAATTAGATGATGCTGATGCCATAAGAATGCGCCTGCCAGGTGAGAAAGAATGGTCTCTTGGACAGGTCATCGGAGATGTGGGCAACCGTTCCTACGTGGTAGAGGTCAACGGGAAACATTATCGTCGAAACCGCAGATGGTTAAGAGCAACTCCCGAAGAAACAAGCGAGCCGACTGAGCTAACTGAGCAGACCGAGTTGCCGACTGAGTTGCCGCAACCATCAGTTCCGTCAACACCAATAGTTCCAGAGCAACCGAGTCGTCCAATACCGCTTTGGCTTAAAGATTATGAGTGCTGAGGAACGAGACATTTTGACTTTGCCTCCTTTTGTTGGTTTATAGTTTACCTATGTTTGTTATGTTTACCTGTTATGCACTGTGTTTTTGTTTCATACACAAGAACTCTGAGGCAAAGAAACATTTTTCTAACACTTTATTTTCTTTTGTTGAAACTAAGGAAAGGAGATGTAACGAGTGCGCTTACATGAAGTATTTAGCTTTCCCGCCGATCGGGGGTCACGTGACCAGTCCTCGTGTGCGCGGCCATGTTGTTTATCAAGTAGTTCTGTTCTTGGTTCAATACAGTTGATGTTTCGATATTTAAGTGCCTGTTTACTTATCGTTACAATGGCGAACTCCTTTCCACTTGAATAGACGCTGGTAGCCTCATCAGCCCATGTTTTGCTGCGGATAATCTCATATTGTAGCTGAATATTTGTCAGCTTGTAAACCAACTTATCTGCGTCTGAGCCCTTCACTACCTGGTTTGCATTGGCAAGAGTTACTTTAAGATAAGATCGTTGTACACAGCTTGGGGGTATAAAACCCCATGGTCTGTCACAATCTGATGATCTAGATGGATGCAGTACTTCTTTTTGTAGACAGCGTTCAGTTTATTTTCTACAACCACGCCTGAGGTCTTCTTGTCGCCTGCATTTGAGCGGATCTTACACAAATCCTCACTCTGAATGCCCTCCAACAGCATGTTATTACGGTCATTATCTGAGAGAAAAAGATCTTCAAATATTTTGTAAATGTCATAACCAACAGTGTCCTGAAGAGTGGTGGCCGCGAATTTCACAACAAACTTTTCAACAAGCGCTCGTAAAACATTCTGGACAAGAAAGTTGTTTGCATGGCCACCAGTAAGGTCTATGTTGAAAAGCAGAGATAATGAGCCTGGCACGATTACCTCATGTTCATTTAGCTTAGGCACACTGACGTACAGAGTCTCGCCAGGTTTCGCCTCACTGCGGTCAAATGTGATGTGCTTTACGGTGCGCTCAACCTTCATAGCTTGTGCGTGGGTTGGAGGTTTGCTTGCACTGCCATGATTATATACTATATGATTTTTATTTTTATAAATTTATAATATATACATCATGGCTGAAGGCGGCTTTGATAATGAGGATACACGGCTTGACTACCAGTTAGATCATGATGGTGATGACAATGACGATGAAGAAGAAGTTGACACAACACGGCCCTTTCAACTGGGCACTGCTTCCACACCATATCCTGGTGGCGAACAGTATGAAATGCACACACTACCTCGTGAACAGAGTGGTCTACCAGACACTTCTTTTGTTGACCCCGAGCGAAAAGGAAGCTTAGTCTTCATGTTGCAAACAATGTTTTGGACAATTTGCTAGCAGTTTGCCTCCACAGCAGTCAAAAAACGGCATTAATGGCTTCAAATTGCCGTTTTCTGCAAATTCTCTAGGAGTCAATGGGTTAAACTCTCTATAATCCATAAACATTTTGGAATCGAAATCTGCTTTTAATGCTTCTGAATGTTGATGACGACGCAAGTGCAAGCCAAGAATATAAGTGTAGTGAACGTTATTCCTGAAAACCAGAAGTCAAATAATGTTGACCGAGGGAGAAGTGCAAGACCGGAGTAAGTGATCACGACAAAAGATCAAAGGCTCCTAAGAGCCAACCCGTGAATAAGAAATGCTAACACGTAACGCAATATTGCGGTAAGATATGTTTTCACACTGAAGAAACAAAAAGAAAGATTAAAAAAGGTGTCTTAACCCTATCCAGACCGGTGGGGGGGGGGGGGGGTGCGGGGGGGGGGGGGGGGGGGGGGGGGGGGCGTTTGGAGCCCGCTCGAACTTTGAAGTTGTGTCGTTTTAAAACGGTTGATGCAATGACCACCAAATTTGGTGACTTTTCCTAAAATTTATCTGGAAACATTTTCACGTTAGCGTCCTTTGTCCACCGACATTGACGTTTCTATAGCAACCGCTTTTTGACACCTATGTTTTACAAAATTAGCATTTTTCGCTTTAATCAAGATTATTTCAAAGTTTTCTTATTGAATTAATATTTTCCACTTAATTTAGCGATAATTGATCAAATTATGTATATTTGTTTATTAATTAAGGTTAATTAACGGTAATGTTAGGAAAACGTGGAATATAAAATGTCAAAATCCAGGATGGCGGATCGAAGTTTTACTAAAGGTGGTTTTTCTCTATTATATTATTATTGGTTCATATTTTGGATTGTATAACATTTTCCCACAATAAACTAAGCTTTAGCAGTCCATTTGCTTTATTTTCGGTCTTTTTTTTACCGAAATAAACACGTTTGGAGTAATTGAAGATGGCGGATCCAAGATGGCGGACAATAAAATGGGAAATTTATTTCTAGTATATTACGTGTCTGTGTAATTCCATTATCTCTAAACATTTATTGTCAAAATATCATAAAACTGTCCTTTTCACTTGAGAAAGCTTTTTTTAAATCCATTACGTACATGAAAACCCATAATTTGCAAAGTTAACTGTCCCAGTTTTTAAGAAAATGTACACATCACTTCTATGACGTCACATGCTGTTACCATAGCAACAAAGTGTACGAATTCATTAACTTTTACTCCTGCATCAATATGTGAAAGTTTGGTACGGACACTACCGTTTGTTTCAGAGATATGCCTTATAGAACGTTTCAGTTGGTTATTTCATTGTATATGACGTCATAATGACGTCACTGTTATTGTTAACAACACCAACAGTGTTAGTAAACATAAGACTTTTATTAAATAGGTAGCTGTTAAAGTCTTGTTGTTATATGTTCAAAATTGAGAAAATATTGATGAAAGACTGTTTTAGCCAATAAAATCGACTATATGACGTCATAATGACGTCTCGTTACGTCATTATGACACCAAAGTATCTGTACTTACTAGAATTCATGACAACATTATCCTGTGTAAATTTGGTGGCCATAGCATAAGCGGTTTCAAAGTTGCAGAAGCCCCCCCCCGGTCCCAGACGGTCAAAAAAAGCCCGGTCTGGATAGGGTTAATGTTGCATTAAAGACTCCAAAAGTAGTATAGGGAGTTGGTGATTCGGGACCACAAAAAATAAGGCCCCAAAGGCCCGAGTTACGGCCTCACACGAGTCATTGTCATTCCTCGTGTGAGGTCGTAACTCGGGCATTTGGGGCCTTATTTTGGGTGATCCCGAATGCACCAACTCCCTATACTACACACTGGTGAATGCTGGTCCGGTACGAGACCATCGCCCAACCCAACCCACATGGCACAGAGGTCCGGTACGAGACCACCAATTGAAGAAATATAGAAACCCCTGTATATAATGGCGGCTCAACGTCTTGACTTCAATCCAAGGAACCACGATTACTTTGGTGATTGGTTGCATGGTTATAAGATGAACGTCCCTGTTGATTATCCAATCAGGGACCTCAATTCATTCTTCATAACTAATCGGGCGGCTTTTCTCCAGAAAATTGCACGCGAAGTCACAGAGCTTGGTGGGGTGAAGGTCACTTTGTCATTCGATGTTCACTTTTCAATGGAAGGCGATGATGGACGTCGAGAAATTAATCACTTCTTTTGGAACGTCAATCCACTGATTGTAACCCATCTCTATCAGCTTCGAGAGGAGGGCACCTTGGAAGGCATTGTCAATGGCTTTGAGGAAGATATTGCCAGATGGCAGCAGTTGGGTTCTGGTTGGGTGATTGATAACATCAAAACTGTTTACCTTGAGTTCGGAACATACCAACCTCTACGAGGTGGCACATTTATCCCAACACCATCAAAACTCAGGTCAAAGCAGGCCATCATCAATGTGAAGAACAGAGATAACCAGTGTCTCCGCTGGGCACTGCGATCAGCATTGTTCCCTGCAAATGTTCACTCAGATAGGCCAGGCAGTTATCCCATTGATGATGGTCTAGACTTAACTGGAGTTGATTTTCCAACACCATTGAGTCAGATTTCCAAAGTTGAGCGACAAAACAACCTTCCAGTCAACATTTATGGACACAAGAACAATAAGGTGGTTGTGATCAGAGTCAGTGAGCTAGAGAATCCCAATCTGCGAAGGATTAATCTGATGTTGCTCACAAACACTCGCACCTCACATTATTGTTTCATCAAGAGCATGAGCAGGCTTCTGCACAGCGAGTTCAACGTTGGGCGTCGCATGCATCACTGTGACAGGTGTCTCCAAGCCTTTTCCTCAGAACGGGTTCTCACCGATCATCTATTCTATTGCAGAGGAGTCAAAGGCAGGCCGGCACGAGCTGAAATGCCAAAAGAAGGCGAAAACTTCCTCCACTTTCAGAACTTCCAGAACCAGATGAAGAAGCCTTGGGTCATATATGCTGACTTCGAAAGCATTGTCGAAAAAGTCCACGGCTGTATACCATATCCCCAACAGAGCAGCACCACTGAAACATCCGTTCATAAACCCTGCGGGTTCTGCATGTTAGCTGTTCGCTCTGATGGAGAGACAAAGGGTCCTTATCTATACAGAGGAGAGGACGCTGTGCCAGTCTTTCTTGACAGTCTTCAACAGCTGGAAGGAGTGATCAGAGACGAGCTGCAACACAAGGCACCACTCTCCATGACAAGAGCAGACTGGGCAGAGTTCAACCGTGCAACAGATTGTCACATCTGTGATAAGACTCTCATCAAGAATAACTACAGAATAACTACAGGGATGCCATTGCGGTCTATAACCCAAACACCGGTGATTATGAGGGCTTCGTTCATCGGTACACCAACAAATGCTACAAAGATACATTCAAAGTCTTTATCCAGCATTTCGATGGTGAGATAGATGTGTTCCCATTTATAGGGCCATGGAATCAAAGGAAGGCACCTCCTGATAATCCACCAGAGCAAGCCGATTGTCTCTACTGTGGGGAACCCCTTATCCAAGACTCTGTTCGTGACGCAGTCAAAGATCATTGCCACATCACAGGCAAATATCGGGGTGCGGCTCACAATAATTGCAACATCAACCATTTCAGAACCAACCCGAAAACAGAAATAATCCCGGTAATCTTTCACAACTTGAAGGGTTATGATGCACACCACATCATGAGTGGAATTGCGGATGTGCATTCTGATTTGAAATGCATCCTAAACAACATGGAGAAATACATCTCTTTCTCCCTCGGCAAGCTGAGATTCATTGACAGCTTGCAGTTCATGCAGTCAAGCCTCAGTGCCCTGGTTGATGCAAACAAGCCAGAGTCCTTCACAATCACGGCAAGCCATGAGAAGAACCAAGCCAGACGCGGCCTTCTCCTGCAAAAAGGGACTTACCCATACGAATACATGGACTCTTGGGCTCGATTCGATGAGGCCTCTCTCCCGCCGAAGGATGCCTTCTACAGCGAGCTCAAGAAGGAAGACATCTCAGACAAAGAATACGCCCACGTGCAAAAAGTGTGGGAGGTATTTGGATGCAAGACGCTTGGAGATTATCACGATCTCTACCTTGAGACAGATGTGCTTCTTCTGGCCGACGTTTTCGAGAATTTCAGAAAGACATGTCTGCGGCACTACAAGCTTGACCCGGCACATTATTATACAAGCCCCGGTCTCTCATGGGACGCTCTTCTCAGGTATACGAAAATCAACCTGGAGCTTCTAACAGACGTCAACATGCACCTCTTTGTTGAAAGAGGCTTGCGAGGCGGCATATCCATGGAGAGCAGGCGGCACTGTAAGGCCAACAACCCCTATCTTCGTGACCACAACCCCAACGAAGAGTCAAGTTACATCATGTATCTCGACGCGAACAATCTCTATGGATGGGTCATGAGTCAGCCTCTCCCAGTTGGCAACTTCGCATGGTGCCCTGTCTTTCCAACACAACACCAGATCAGGAGGTGGAGACCAAACAGAAAGATTGGTTACATTCTCGAGGTTGATCTTGAGTACCCCGAGGAGCTGCATGATGAGCACAACGCTTATCCTCTTGCCCCAGAAAGGCAGGTCGTTCCAAAGGAATGGATGTCGCCATACCAAAGGGCCTTGGCAGAGGGGCAGCCAGAGGACAAGACGCAGAAGCTGCTCCTTACCCTGAACAACAAATCCCGGTACGTGCTGCATTACAGAAATCTCCAGCAGTACCTGGATCTTGGGATGAAGTTGACGAAAATCCACAAAATGCTCAAGTTCGAGCAGAGGGCTTGGATGGAGCCATACATCTCCCTGAACACCGAGCTCAGGAAGAGGGCCACTTCCGACTTCGAGAAGAACTTCTTCAAGCTCATGAACAACTCAGTCTTCGGTAAGACAATGGAGAACCTCAGAAATCGAATCGACATGAAGCTTGTCCGGGCGCACGAGCGAGACAAGATGAGAAAGCTTATCGCAAGCCCACTGTTTTCCAGAGCAACGGTCTTTGGACCCAAACTGGCGGGGATCCAGATGCAGAGGGAGAAAATCAAATTCAACCGCCCAGTTTACACAGGCATGTGCATCCTTGATCTCTCCAAAACACTGATGTACGACTTCTATTACAAACATCTCAAGCTGAAATATGGCCAGTGTGTAGACCTACTCTACACAGACACAGACTCTCTGCTCCTTGAGATCAAGACGGATGATGTCTATAAAGACATGGAGAACCTTCTGGATGAACTCTACGACACAAGTGATTATCCCAAGGACCATCCACTCCACAGCCAGAAGAACAAGAAGGTCATCGGCAAGATGAAGGACGAGTGCGCAGGTAAGCCGATCTCGGAGACTGTGTGTCTTCGCTCGAAGATGTACTCAATCCTTCTGGATGACGACAAAAACATCAAGAAAGCAAAGGGCACCACCAAGGTTGTCACAAAGAAAGAGATCACACACCAGAATTACAAGGAAGCTCTTTTCGACCGGCGAACCTTCAAGCACGGGATGGACAGGCTCAGAAGCAAAGGTCACCAAATCTTCGGTGAGCACATCACTAAGACAACGCTCTCTCTCTTTGACTCCAAGCGCTGGATCAAGGATGATGGCATCCACACGCTGGCATATGGTCACAAAGATATCGGGGGCAACTGAGTGCCCGGGGGCACAACCATCAGCTCCTCACGAACAAACCCTCTCTTAGGGCCATCATAAAGGTAACAAGAAAACTCTGCGAGTATTATAATCGGGCTTCCTTCTTCACTCCTTTTACCTTAAAATTTGAACAATTACGTCCCAAATACAAATTTTCAAAATACTCTACTAACTCTTCAAGAGAACTAATTTCAATCAATACACACGGCGTCCCACATAGATCATTCATTCCTGTACGATCTCAACTATGTGAATCAAACCATCCCTTGTGTCAAAAATAGCGACTGTATAAATTATTATTGTCAAAATAAATGACTTATAATTATCACGTAACAACGATTCAAAAGCCTCGAACAAAGGTAAACAACAACTCTCTTCTATTATACCGTCATTTAAATAATGTAAATTTCCATAACAACTTTCACTATACTCTTATTGAAAGTTAACTCTCCCATACAAACAACATCAGGAACTTCAGTTAACATAAGGCATTCTTTTTGTGTTGAATTAGAAAGATAAGTATGAAAAATTCCTGCAGAAGAAATTGTTAAGAGAAAAAAAATCGTGCACAAGTAAGCATGTGAAAAAAAATTTCAGCATTTTGGTAAAAAAGAAAATTCTTGCAAATAGAGATGCCTAACCCCCCCCTCCCCAACAAAAAAATTAAACGGTCCGTCCCTTAACCAATATAACTCACAAACCACATTATTAAATTCAACAAGTCACCACAACAATAACGTTACTTTTAACACTACATATTCAGTAATGAAATACGAGCCTTTTAAAAACAGGTATAAAAAATGAGAAACGGCGGGGAAAAACATTACCACGTGGTACCTTTTAGAGTTTCGTACATGCGATCTACACCACATCAAACATAAATCATAGAAGATAATATTTAATAAGACTTCAACGTACATATTAAATCCGTTAGTTCTTTCTCCCCTTCTTTCACAAAATACTAATAAGCTTATAACATCTTTAACAAATGCATTGCAAGTTATCTCAATAAATGCCACTTCACTTTTTCCTGTGTGTAAAATACTAATATAAGCATCCTTGACATGACCTCGGTCAAAGTGATTGTTGACATAAAGATCATGTTCTATTTCGCATTTAATTAAATTGAAGTTTTCCAGCCTGCGTCATTCAAAATTAATTTCAATGCTTTTAGCAGCAAATCTTATCACTGAGAGAACAATGAACGATAGGAGAAAACCACGTTTCTTTAATGTTCCATGTACAATGTAATTGCTCACCTCAAATTCTCTCTTTTCACGACTGGGAAAATTATTTGCCAATGTATTTTTCGAATTGCTTCCCGTTTTGCATGCAGTGAATTTGGTTAGTGCTCGAGTTTAATAGCCTAAATATACGCATTCTAAAATGCTGAAAATGTCTCGCTCTGTCACGTTTAATTCTCGCCCAGAGTGCATAGCCGTCAGTTTATGTGTTTAGCTAAAACAACGCGTTCTAAAACAATACAGATGTGTTGTCTCTCTCTGTCACGTTCAATTTTCGCCCAGAATACAGCCTGACAAATGGCTTGTTGCGTTTCACAAATCGGATCAAATCAGTCTCGCTCAATGCAATCATGCTAAATGCTAGCGAGATTATCACCGAGACAAGACCGAGAAGAATGGCTCGTTTTAGGCGTAAGCGAGACAAAGTCGATGTCTCGTTCAATGCACCCCGTAACAATCAAGACGATTCATCCTTCATCCTTTCCTCCCACACCGCTATAAACAAATACCCTTTACACAAACAACCTTTTAATCAATTTCTTAGCCTACCCACATCCCCATTTACTTCACCTACACCACATATTTTAACTTATCTACTCTCAAATCTCCAAAATCCGGAGGGGGAGACTTCCATATAAAATTTACAATTAGTAGCTCTTAACGATAAAACTTCTTTTCAAACATGCCCATCTAACGAAATTCTTAAAGGACACCCCGTCATTTTCATATGGCGGATCCCCCGGCGTGTCAATAAGTGACTACGAAACAGCGTCCATTTTATATATCGGGCAGGCTTGGCAAACAAGCCAGCCCGATCAATAAACGACAGGCGCATCTGGTTTGGTGACAACCTTCTCAATATTGTGGACCTTCAAAGACCAGATCGGGTCGGTCGCACGCCTCCCACCCCCTTCCAGCTCGCCAGGCTGATACAAATATCTCACACTCGCCCGGGGTGGGAGCTTCTTCTCATAGACCCCAACAGGCCTAGCATATGGAGTCGCCGGCTTGGAAGAAACGGCTTTCTCTTTGATTGCTTGAGCGGGCTTCTTGCCAGTGAGTCTTGTTACTTCATTGTTCAAGGCCGAGACAACATCTGGCAGCCTTTTGACCCATGCAGTCGAACGGCCAGAGGGCATATTCATTTCAACGGCATACTGATAACCAAACAGTCTTTCAGCCAGGGTTCGGTTGAATCTCTCCACAATTGCTTGGTCTCTGTGGATATCAACCCGCCCGCGACGAATGGTTGTTTTGTTGTTTTCCATTGTCTTAGTCACAGCCCCCATAAACTCTTTCCCAGGGTCAACTTGCAAGAGTTGAGGCCATTTCAAAGGCCCACGTCTGTAAATCTTCTGAAATGCCCTTGAGACTTCTTCAGACTCTTTCGAAGTCAGGGGCTCTGCTGCTTTGTAACGGCTAGCCACATCCACAAGGGTTAATGCGTATTTGTAAACCTTTCTCCCGTGTGGAAGTTTGTCGTGGGGCAGGAAGAGAAGATCTGCTTGATGCACTGCATTGGGTGATGAGACATCAAACTTGGGACGAGGGATATGGCGTGGCGCTGGGAGGTAAACTTGCCAAAGGGCTTGTTTGACCAGCCATTTCTTTGCGACATCATCAGAGACCTTGGCCGCTGCACCTAGCTTTTTCACAGCGGCAAGCCCTTTCCAATACCCTTTCGGACTGTAATAGATCTTTGAGAGTTTCGCCTCCATAGGGGTATATATTTTTGTTTACAGAAAGCGATAAGCAGCATACCCACCCGCAAGCAGGGTGCCTCCAATGAACACAAGTTCACCATTCTGCTGTTGTGGACTGGGCTTGTAGAAGTCTGAGAACTGAGGCTCTTTGTTGTCTTTGATTTGTTTATCTGGTTGTGTTTGGTGCATCTGGTTATACAAGACTAGGGCTTGGTCAGTGGTTTGGAAGTTTTTGCTAGCTTGGTGTTTAACCCGATCGTTGGCTGCAATCCAGTCTAGGAGCTTGGTGCGGTCCTTCTGGTATTTGGCGTAAGCCGCTTGGTATTGTTCCAGGGCGTGGTCGTGACGGATTTTCTCATCCATTGCTGCCTTGCCTTATCACCAGACAGATATTTTGCGAGATAATTGCCGCCCGTGAAAGCGGCTGCATTGAGAACAGCACCAAGAGCCATTATTGCAATCGAGGCCATTGTGTATACATATGGTTTACAAGTTGTCTGGGAGGATTTTCTGGTCCTCGAGATATTTCTTCAGCGCGACGGTGCCAGCCATGACGGCTGTGAACTTGACGTAATTCATTAAGCTTGCACTGGGGTCGGCAGTGAAGTTCTCTTTGATGGTCTTTTTCCCAATCCAACCAATACCAGCGACAAGGCCAGTGATTGTTGCGGCGTCGAGGATAGACTTCACAAGCTTGTTGTCAGACATGGTTTGTGCCCAGTATACATATGTTTTTTTATTTTTCTGACTCAGACTCGACCTCGGCCTCGGCCTCGACCTCTGCCTAGACCTCGGGTTCGGACTCGGGGCTCCTCGACTCGAACTCGGGGCTCCTCGACTCGGACTCGGGGCTCCTCGACTCGAACTCGGGGCTCCTCGACTCGGACTCGGGGCTCCTCGAATCGGACTCGGGGCTCCTCGACCTCGTCCTCTGACTCAGACTCGGGCTCGGGCCTGGGCTCGGGCCTGGGCTCGGGTCTGTTGTGCCTATTCAGGGCTAAACCGCAAACTGTATCAAAGGCGGCCGAAGAAAGTCCAAACCAAAGAAGAACCACACCTCCGATTGCAGCAGAATTCATCAAAACTTGGAAAGGATTCATGGTCAGTATATATATGTTTTTTTATTCCATATTTTTTATTCCTTGTCTTACAGGAATTCGAGATGGGGGTGTTGCTGGTTGTGTTGCAGCGGGGGTGTTTGCTGGCGTTGATGGTGTATTTGATTTTCTCCCAAGCCTTTGCATTATAGCTTCGCGCTGGTAATAAACACCAGCAGCAGAGATAATCAACCCACCAACCCCCAGAATATAAACGATTGAGTTGCTGTTGCTGTTGCTGTCACTTGTTGTGTCACTTGTTGGAGAATTGTTTTCACTTGTTGAGGGTGCAGGCTTTTGTGCTTCGGTCTTTTTCTTTGCTTCCCGGGCCAGGCGGTTGCGTTCTGCTAGCCTTTTGCCAGAAGCAACACGGCCGGGGTTCTTTTCTGTTGCAGGCTTTGTTTTTGGAGCCTCAGAGGTAACACGGTCAGGTGTTGGAGTTGGAGTTGGAGTTGGTATTTTTTAAGGGATCGTCTCGAGTGGTGTGGCCATCCTGTATATATGTGAATTTTATTTTTACAAGATGTGCCCGGTTGCTGCAAGGTTGCTGCCAGGTTTCTTCAAGGTTCCTGAGAGGTCACCCCCGGATCCAGCCCAACTTCATCAAGGCCCTGGCGTGGATAGCCTTCACTGTCTCTGGTTGGATGTGTGGGTGGGGGCTGGGGGTCCAATTCTATCAAGTCAGTCTTGTGATCAGGCTCTCGTTCAAACTTGATGTGTTTTGTTGTGATGAGAGCAGCATTGGCAAGCGCCAGCCATCGTCCGCATCGCACGGCAATAGCCCCAGCAAGATTTGACAGCTCCTGGTTGATGATGTAGTCGTTCTTGAGTTCTTTCTGCAATTCCGCCACATCCTCAACCGGGGCCACCATTCCAACGCCTTTGGATATGAGCATGATGGCTGAATCAACTAGGGATTCGGTTGTCTTGTTGCCGATGTATGCCTCGTACCTTTTACAGTACTTGTCAACGTCCTTGTCTGACAACCGCTTGACATGAGCGTGTGTGAGCTGCACACCGATGGCTTCTTTGGCCTTGCCAGTTGAAACAAGGATTGCCAGCTTCTCACATTTGGCAGGAATGTCATTGTCACCAACTATACCTGTTGGAGGTGCGGCACCAGGGGTGGCCTCCAGCATTTGCATTACTTCGAAAACGGCCTGGTCTTCAGCTGCTTCAGCCATCAGGGGTATACATATGTGTTTTTATTTTTCAATAATTCTCTTGATGTCGGGCAAAAGGGCTTCAAGCTCTCGTACCACCCCCGCCATGGTGTCTGGCATAGAATTCAGTCGCAAGGGATATCTGTTGAGAAGCATGAGGCGCAGATCTTCCTCACCAGAGGCTTTGATTATTTTGTTTTGCGCATCAAGTGTGTGTTTGTGCAATTCATTCAAAAGCTGTGAAAGCACAGTGAGCTTGTGTAGACTTGTTGGCGCATTCATGGCCATGGTATATATGTGCGTATATATTTGTGTGACCGTGTTAAACCTTGTACTCAATTCCATACGGGTGTCTCAGAGAGAAAACCAGGTGGGAGAACTTGCGGGATTTGAGCCTTGCGATAAACTCTTTGTACTCCTCGTGGGAGAGCTCGCCGGCATAGTCTTCGAATATGGCTTTGGTTGTCTTGCTGGAGGGCGTGTAAAAGAGCACGATCGTTGCAATGTTGTCACGATATGGCTTGGCAATGCTGGTGATCTGCTGGGTCAAGACCCACACGGATATGCCGTCATGCCTTGCGCTGAACCCAAGATTGACCAGTTGACCCGTGCGGCCTTTGACATCTTTGGAGGCGGCACAGTCATCGAGAATGAATAAAGCATTGGTGCATGTGAAAAAGAAGCTCGCCAGCGTCAGCCAGGCTTCGATCTCATGCTGTTGGCAGACAATCACGAAGATGTGCGGATCGCGATCCACGAAGCCATCGTATGTCTTGTTCTTAACAAATGTGGGGCAGAATAAAACGATGTAATCAAAATAACCCCTAAAGGGGCCTCGCAGTTGGGAGAGAAGATACTGTGTCTTGCCAGAGTTAGTGGGGCCCACGATTAGTGCATTGAATGGCAGCTTTCTTGGGTCCATACCCAACACCTATATTAGTTGGTTTGCAAACTGGTGGGGAGGGGGCCATTGCCAGAAGTCTTTGTATTTTATTGTGTGACAGATATCCGGTGGATGGCAGGGGAGCCGGCTTGGCATAGAAGTTGATCTTGTTGTTTGTTGCCATGGGGCTGGTCATGGAGCTGGTGGGTATATATATGCGTGCGTTGTTCGTGTGCGTGTTTTGTGCGTTTACTTAGTACTGTACAGATTCCAGCTGCCTGTCCATGATGTTCATCTGTGAGTCTGAGAGGGTGAAGATGTGGCAGAGTGCGTTTCCCGAGCCTGTGCCGTTTCGTTCGATCTCGAGTTGCACGCCATCCTGTGTGTTGA
Source organism: Dendrophyllia cribrosa (assembly GCA_024195265.1). Lineage (NCBI taxonomy): Eukaryota > Metazoa > Cnidaria > Anthozoa > Scleractinia > Dendrophylliidae > Dendrophyllia > Dendrophyllia cribrosa. The sequence continues at coordinate 19,785,501 of JAJLRJ010000004.1, forward strand.
CGAGTCGTTGACCGTTGCCGTGCAGGGCTGTGTCGCCCATGGCCCGCAGGTCAATCCAGAGACCAAACTTGTTGGCTGTGAGATATTTGGTCAAGTTCATGTTAGGCCTGCCGCGCGTGTGTGGGATAAAATGCCGGGTTATCTCTCTCCACATGTCTGTACCACTGATGCCCTCGTTGTAAAGCCTGTTTGGAACACCGTTGACTGTGACCTTAACTTTGGTGATGTCGGGATTGAAATAGTTCTCAGAGTCCCTGGCACCAGCTGTGTAGGGGTTGATGAACAGCAAGAGGATGCCCTTGAGAGACCGGCGCTGTGGGTTAACCCTAAGATTCAGACGAGTGTCACCACTTTTTGAGAAGGGATGCACCCGATCTCGCATTACCAAGTCATAAGCGAACTCCTTGCCACTGTTGTAAGTGCTTGTTGCCGCGTCGGCCAGACTCTTACTTCTTATCGTCTCATACTCCAGCTGGATGTTTTCCAACTTGTACACGAGCTTGCTTGTGTCTGAGACTCGGACAACTTGGTTTGCGGGAGCGAGGGTTAGTTCGAAGACCAGATCGTTATACAGTGCTTGAGGATATATAACACCATGATCAGTTAAGATTTGGTGATCCAGCTTGATGCGATACTTATTCTTGTATATTGTCTCTAACTTATTCTCCGCATCCACACCAGAGGTCTTCTTGTCGCCAGCACCAGAGCGGATCTTACACAAATCCATACTCTGGATGCCCTCCATAAGCATATTTTCCCGCTCATCGGTTGATCGGAAGAGATCTTCGAAGATCTTGTAGATGTCGTACCCAACCGTGTCCTGGACAGTGGTGGCTGCAAACTTTACAACGAATCTGTCCACCAGGGCCCGAGAAACATTTTGTACGAGAAAGTTGTTTGCATGGCCGCCGGAGAGATTGATGTTAAACACCAGGGCAAGTGAGCCGGACACAATGACATCGTGCTCGCCCAGCTTGGGCACAGAGACGTACAGTGTCTCACCGGGATTGGCCTCAGAGGGGTTAAATGTGATGCGCTTGACGGTTCGCTCTGCTTTCATGGCGCCCAGTGTCTTTTCACTGTGAGTTGGAAGTAAATTGGGTTGCACAGCCATGATATATATTTGTGTAATATTTAAATTTATATTTTATATTTATATACCATGAAAGTCGATCCAACTGATGCAACTGAGAAAACCCCTCTCTTCCCAAAAGGCACAGGGAATGACGATGACGATGTCGATGTCGATACCAGGTGGAATCAAATGACAGAAGAAGAACAGGAAGAAACCCGCCGATGGGCCCAACCCGACCCCAACAACACTCAACCCTTTGAACCGGGCGCTGCTTCCACCCCTGCTGGTGAACAAATAGCTATGAAAAACAGACTCGACCCAGAGAAACAAGGCACCCACACTGAAGAAACCTCTTTCATGACAGGGGCTACTCAAGGCCGGCGAATGATGACAGCTGATGACATGGTCTATTCCGAGGTTAAGGAAGAGTTTACTCACGCAGACAGAGATCAACTTAATTTCGGTACGAGGCGAAACCAAAATCAGGTGGGGCCATCATCGAGGTAAAATATCATGCAAGAGACAAATGGTATCCTCTTTACACAAAAAGCCGGGGGGCTTTCGAAAAAACTCTCAACGCTTCTCTTCCCAAAGAGATCAAAACTGCTCTCGGAAAGTCTGTGGATGAAGAGTTCAATGAGACAAATGCTGCATTTGAAGCAAATGAAAAAAAACTGGAAGCTAAACAAAAGCAAAAACAAGAAGCACAAATAGCTGCTGCGGGCACACAAAAAATTCGCCTCGACATGGATGCCATCAGAAAGAAAATCGAAGAGGAGGATGCCCAGACTCAGGAACTGGAAGATGCACATGGACCACTGGATAAGGAGGCAATACAAAGACGGAAAGATGAAAAGAGAGCTCTTGAAGCTGAGCATCAAACCAAACGAAAAGAACTGAAGGATAAACAAAAAGCTGCCCAAGAAGCAGACAAACTACAAAAAGACGTAGACAAACTCATGCTTGACAATAGGGGCTTAGAAGGGCGCTTAGAGGAACTTAGAGCAAAAAAGGACGCTATAAAACCACTGGACGAACTGAAACAGAACAAAGAAGAGCTTGAACGGAAGAACGAGGAGGACAAGCGCGTGATAGAAGCTGAGGACACTTCCTCCTCTGACAGAGCAGCTGCTGAAGACCGGGTTGCTGAACGTGAAGAAGAGCTGGCAAGGCTCAATACAGAAATTGAGTTGCGGGAAAGGGGAATGTCTTTGAGAGAGAGGGTCAGAGAAATCTTCAAGAAATACGGGTGGACCCTGCAAGCGATTGTTCTGGCAGCTGGCATCACCATCAGCGCTGTTGTACTCGCCACCTTGAACGGCCTGGCAAAGGCTACACGAGCTATTGGCAATGGGCTTAAAGAGCTTGCCAAAAAGGCAGCCAGCGCACTGCCTGGCCTCATTGGCTTAATTGTGAGCTTCATCTTCAAAGCGGCTGGGTCGGTCATCTCCTTTCTGGGCGAACACGCCTGGCTGCTCATCCTTGCAGTGGTGGCCTTCCTTGTTGAAAGGATCACCAAGCGTTCGAAGTCTTGAACACTTATCTAGACCAAACGAAAAGCCCTGCCAAAGCAAGCGCACCCACAGCAACGACTGCCTTGGAGACGTGATGCGGGTCGGGCTGTGGTGCGGGGGTTGGGGTTGGTTGTGGTGTGGGTGTGGGTGTTGGTTGTTGTTATACCCGATCACGCTCTCTGTGTTGATAATCATGCGCGAGGGCATGAGCCAGCTTCCGGGTGCTGTCGCAAAGTCTAAGCGCACTTTCGTTGCCTGGATGGCAAGCTGGTAACGCTGCACGCTTGTTGCGATGTCGTTCAGTATTATGGCCTCCTCTAGATGGGTGAGGAAGACTCTCTGCGTTTCGAACGCTCGGCCTCCTTTTCCAATAATGCTGCTGCGGGTTTTGGCTTGTGAACCAAGAATGCAGTACACAAAGGCCTCGATTGATTGGTTCATACGGGCGAGCCCTGGCTGTGTTAGCCCCTGTGCGTAATTTGGCACAAAGTGCTCGAACTGGGTGTCCGCCCCTTGATCGTTGCGAACGAAAGATATTCCATTGGCTCGATAGTTGGGGTCGTTTCTGTCAGTCACGCGCTCATCATCGAACAGAGCTAGATCAGAGTCTGGATAAGTGTAATCGGTAGAGATGGGGCCCTCTCCATAAGCCCAAATGTAGACATTCCCAAGACCGTGGTTCTTGCCGTATGTGTAACGGAAGTCAGAACTGGGGTCGATACCGAACTCGATGCAAAGCTTCTTGTACGCGTCGATGTTGTATTTGTTGTCTTTCTGGTTAAATGGGGGGTCGTCTGGCAAAGCACTCACGCTTTGTTCCCCACCCATCTGGTAGAGTATTCGCCTTGTTGTGAAATAAACGTGAAACCGGTAAAACGACCGGAGCTGTGGTGTTAAAGATAGACTGGAGTTCTTATCGAAGAGAATGTCACGCGAGATCCCGCAGCCGGTTGTTGCACACCACAGGGCGAAAGAGAGTTGTTGTGGCCAAAAGCTCATATGAGGGCCGCCCATCCACTTTCGGCCATATTTCGCAGTTGTGAATGAAATCTGTGTGTCCCTGAAGATATTTCTGTATTTCGTTGTGAAATACTCAGTTGGAGTGACGTAAATCTTTTGCTCTTTATCGTTCAAGATTGCGCCAATCATCATGTCTTTGTCTATTGTGGTGGAGAAAGCAATAGCTGGGATTGACTTTTCTGGTTGACCCAACGATAACTGATAAGGGAAACCACCATCATAGACAAGGCCAAGAGCGTCTCTTTCGGCGCCAGTCCAATCTTTGTGGGGCATTTCTGTGATAAGTGCCCATGAGCCAGGGGCCTTTTTGTAAAGCACTTCTCCTGTGGCCGTTTTGTGGTCGTCACCATACTCTACTTGCACTTCAAAATGGGACATATCAGCAAGAGAAAACGCTTTTTGAAATCTGAAATTGCCTTTGCCTTGGCTGCGGCGTAGAGCTTTGCTGCCTCCGGCGAACTCAACCAAGCCATTTCAGGATCAGGGGGTGGTGGCTTTGGCGCGACATGAGTATAGGCGTTTGGTGTTGTATAAAAAGGGGGTGGGGGTCCGTAATTGTGGCGGCCGATGTTTATGCCAAGATTTGAATTAGGATTAAATCCACCAGGCCGTCTGCCAAACATGATTGTATATATTTATATTTTTAAATGTTTATTATATACATGCAATCATGGTTGTGTTAACAATCGTCACGTCTTCGAACCCTTACACGAGCTATTTCGATCACCCACTTCCGATGCCCAATTACATCCGACTCCTGTCTGCCTCGCTCACCAACTCGTGGTTTAACTTGAAAGAAGAAGCAAAGATTTCACCAACAAACCCTCCCCCTAATGGTTCATCCCGTGACGTGGCAACCTTTCTTCCAGGCCATCACACTATTGAGAGTTTAGCGAAAGACTTTGAAAGCCTAAAAACCAATATCAGCCGTTTAAACCTAACAATTGAAACAAACAGGCCATACGGGGTCATGGTCATTCATAATAACAGCAGCAGCGTGTCGCTTAGTAACAATCTGGCAGAATTGCTTGGCATAAGACCTGCATTGATGCTAGTAACCTTCGTCAAGCGTTTAAGGGCACCAAGCACTTACTTCATCCACTGTGATCTGGTTGATAAAGAACAAAACCTACTCAATGGTAAGCCTTCGACAGTTTTGGCTCGGTTTGATATTCGTGGAAAAGCTTTTGAGAAGGTTTATTATGAGACAACACAGCATAACGTCTTGCGTGACGTCTCGTCTAGTGATTATGTAAACAACATAACACTGTCAGTGAGGGATGAGAACAATGACCTCTTCAACTTCAATGGTGCGCCTTTGGAATTTGAAATCGAGATAAATTAAAATCATATATATACCCACAACAGTGCAATGGTTATGCTAAGAATTAGCGCACATTCGAATCCTTACACCATTTACTTTGATCAACCGCTTCTGAAGCCGAGCACCATCCGGCTTATCTGGTGCACGTTTCACAAATCGTGGCATAATTTGAAAACAGAGGGAACAATAACATGGTTTACCACTGATGGAAATAGAACAGGAACTGTCTTGACAATACCACCAGGGAACTACAACGTATATCAGTTGAGGGCCAATATTCGCTACGCATTTAGTGATCAACCGGTAAAATTAGGCATCCAAACCGATGAAGTCAATGCGGTAATGCTTATACACAAAAAATTTCCTAATGAGGTAGAATTTAATCCTGCTTTGTCTAAATTATTAGGTGTGGGTCCTAAATTACAGTCTGGGACGACATACATTAAGAATTTAAATGAACCAGACTTCTATTACATTCACTGTGATCTTATCGATAAAGAACAAAGCTTAGTTAATGGTAAGCCTTCGTCTGTTTTAGCAAAAATTCACATTAATGCTCTGTATAATTACTACGAGATATATAAATATTGGGAAACAACACAGCATGTCTTTCTTAGGACAGCATCTACCAATTTTGTACATAGTTTAACAATTTCAATCAAAGATGAACACGGAAACCTCTTCGACTTCAACGGCTTACCTTTTAATCTTGACATAGAGATAAATTAAAAATCATATATATACCCCACGCCATGAGTTCTGCTAATGTGCTTCCATCGGCCCCCGAATACAGCGAGACACAACAGCTATACCCTATGCGTGAGATCACTCAAATCAATGCAGAAGATTTCCGGCTCAAAAAGATCTCTGACTTACTTAAAGAGCTGTCTGACGAAGCCGAGCATTACAGACAAGTCGCAAAGAAATATAAACGAACCCAATCATTGGTTCATTACTCGGCGGTTGGCCTTGGGTCGCTTTCTGTTGGGCTGTCATCAGGAGCCCTTGCCACTGCATTGACTGGGTTCGGAATTGTTGCAAGTCCAGCACTTGCCGGCGTCGCGACCCTCTGTGGGCTATCCTCTGTTGGCTTTACAGCTGCTAACAAGCGATTAGAACGGAAAGTGACTAAACACGAGAATATCTACACACTGGCCCTGGCTAAACGCAACTCTGTCAATGAACTGGTCTCAAAGGCTCTGGAAGATAAGAGGATCAGTGATACAGAATTCACCATAATTACTCGTGAGGTGGAAAAATATCACGAACTCAAAGCTGCAATCAGGGATGGTGTTAAGGCTAAAAAAAACGTTGGCACTCAAACACAAGCGCCAGACCTCGAGAAACTCAAAAAGGAACTTCGCAAGGAAGTCACACAAGAAATTCAAAAAAAGATACTTCTCGCCGCAGCCTCCAAATCCGATTTGAGAAATTAAATTCGGGCTTTAACCTCTACATTTCTAAGGATAAATCATTTGCACCCAATTGAATACAATAACCCGGCTGTGTACAACCATGGAGAAGTTCGCTAAACAACTGGCTGATGTTCGGTCCTTGGACACTAAAGGCGAATACAAAGCCAAACTCGATGAGCTTGATAAAGAATACAAATTTATCCTCCTGCGCTCACTCGAAAACTACACCAAAGAAATACGGCGTTCAAACCTGTCAGAACGCCTTCATATCATCAAGGAGTATCTTTCTCCCGAGGCACAACACCCCCAAAACTCACCTTTCACCCTTGTGAATGAAAGGACAAAATTTTGCCAAAACTGCAAAGGCAAATTAACCCTCAGGATGTTTTCATCAGAACTTTGCTGTGAGGACTGCGGACTCTTAGAGCCTCTGGATGGTGTGACCTTCGATTACAACGGGCTCTATGGTGGTGATTACACAATTACCAAAAAAAGAATGACGCCAAACACTACAACTTCAAAAGCTATCTCAACAAACATCTGAAAATTTGTGAACATCACGTCTGCTTGTCCAATGATGAAATATATCATGCAAATGAGACATTCAAATTCATCGAAGAATATCTGCCGAAAAGAATCTCCATGCCCTTTGTGGCCCACAAAATCTTGGATGCAATAAAAGGGCCACAACGGCTTGTCAATTACTTCTGGCTGCAAGTCCCAGAAAAATCAATGTGGAAGCACGAACAAAGCTGGAAGATCATGCTTGAAAAGATGGATCACGTTGAGTGAGCACTGCCAGGACAAATGACTCTGTGCATGCCCATGTCCACTTCTGGCGAGAAGTGTCCTTGACATTCATCACATGTTTGTGAAGTAAATATATGGAAATAGCAATCGTGTTGCCAGTGATAATGATTTTGTATTGAACGGCATACAGATTTCATCCTGCATTGATGAAGGGCCCTTGCAGCCAGGTCACGCTGGAGACTTATTTCAGTCAATTCAAGGATGTAATCTTTGATCATGTCTGCCAAATAATCCCAACGGGATTCACCAAAAGACAGTTGCTCCATTGGCTCAGTTGAGGTATAGACTGGGGTATTTTTTTTCAATTGACTTCACTTTTGAGTTTAAGAAGGCTTCCAACACTGCACTGTCATCACCCAAATTGTTTGGAACAGTTTTCACAGGGGTGGTTTGTTTGATGCTTTTCTCTTCAGAGTGTTCTGTTATCTTTTTTCGAAGGCTTGCCAAGCTGTTATGAAAACGCTCGACTGACGTTTGAATATTGCTCAAAAAGTTTGGTTGCTTTGGTGCACAAATCTCAGTTATATCCAGGAGCTTCCAGGCGAACACAGCCACTGGTTTAGGGCCTTCTGAACCCGCTGAAAACACTTCTTGCATATATGGGTGTAACGCAAAAACTCCTCATCTTCGTCCTGTTTTCTAAACGACATCCTTACAGCGCCATAACAACACCATATGTCCTTCTCAGCAATGGAAGACATAATTCTCTCAAATAATTGTTTTGATTTGAGTGAAGCGACATCGATGATTGCCTTTTGATTTCTTGTTATCGTCCGTTTGCTAAATAAATAACAAACTCCCCACGCAAGTGTTGTGTCGCCCTTCGTTTTGAACTTGTTTCCTCCGTTTAGAAACTGGTTGTGTGCCAGACTTGGTTCAAGCTGGTTTAAAGAGCACAATCTGAAATAGCCGTCAACAAACAAGCCTTTGGAGACCATGTCGCCACTCAAAGCAAGCCCTGTTTGTATCTGATCGCAATAATAGCGAGGAATCTTGTTCATAGCTATTTTTCGCTTGAACGGACATTTAAACTCCAAAAGAATTAAGCTGCCGTCTTTATCCTTGAAATATCCGTCTGGGCTACAAGTGACCTTTCGATAAAGCGTATGATCTCTTGCAAGATTAAGAGATATGCTGTGGCCAAAAACGGAAACAGAATGTTTTTGCTCAAAATACTTGCGTATAATCGGCTCGAACAGATTGCCCCAGGTACAAGCCGCATTGTTGAGCATATGTGTTGGCTGAATTTTCTTCATGAGCAAACTACGCCGTGATTCAAACGGCGACGATCCTGTCAAGGCAGAAATCTCTGATGCCCCAATTGTATTTTGTCTGGCTGAGAGCCAGTCGGCGCTCTTTTGTTTCAGGCCAGTGTGTCTCGATTTGAGAAAGTTCATGAACTCTTGTGTTGCCGTCATCATTGGTATACAAAGCCCGTTCGTTTTTTCAATTGGTGATAACCACACAACTCTGTTTGAAAAGCTGCGAGTGGTGTCTTGCCTTCGATGAAATCAGAAACAAAGCTCAAATCTCGGATCCTAGGTAAGGGGTTGAGATCCTCCAGGCTTTTGTTTTTAAAGGGTTCTTGTTCTTGCTCGTCAAGCCATGCATTCAGTTCATGCTGGCTGACATATGACTCGGCAAAAACATCTCGAACAACCAAATCCACCTCATGTCTGATAAGAGCTCGAGGATTTCTTTCCAAAGACGGGCAATTATTTTTTCTGTGCCTGTAAATCGCTGACAAAGACCTTCTTTGCCCGCAACCAAGACAAGTGATCTTTAGTCGATGTGCCTTGATGTACGCAGTTGAGTGTTGCTGCATTTCCGCATTTACAATGAGAGGCAAAAGGTCTCGTTCATTCACCATCGCGATATACAAGAGGTATGCATTACTTCAATTGGTGATCTCGTGCCGGAGCAGCATATATAAATAGACTAGAGGGAGTAGTATAGGGAGTTGGTGCATTCGGGATCACCCAAAATAAGGCCCCAAATGCCCTAGTTACGGCCTCACACGAGGAATGACAATGACTCGTGTGAGGCCGTAACTAGGGCATTTGGGGCCTTATTTTTGGTGGTCCCGAATCACCAACTCCCTATACTACTCCAAATGCGAAACATCTTTAACCCATTGACACCTGAACCGCCCGAAACCGCCCGTACAAGACTCCACTGCTTTAAAAAATTGCAACTTTCTCAATCGTGCGAACATTGCCTTAACTAGCAGTTGTGAGCATTGACTAGAAAGTCCCTCAAATTGAGATACCCAATAAACACAAAAAAGTCAGCAATTTTTGCAGAATATCAGCGTTTGAATTTGGACAATAACAAAAATGTCCGTTATTAACGTCATAGAAAAACAACAAAAATCACGTTTTTGCCTTTAGTTGTTTTTTATTCAAATCATCGTGGCAAACCCAAAAGTCAACATTCACAGCAAAATTCAGTCCTAGTCCTAGCTTAGCAGCGAATTTTTTTGCTCTTATTCGTTGCTCGGGCCGAGCTACAGCCTCTCGTTCTAGTGCATACTGACCTTGCCTCGATTTTCAACATCACCACCGCACTGCATGCTGGGAAATGGCCACAATTTCCTTTCGTTCTCCACACTTTTCATATTTATACTAAGTCCACAGCCACTCCGACCCACCGCCGAAATTTCGCGCTTGCTGTGTTCTCCCGTGGTCGCAACTTCCAAAATATGCCGCGGTAGGTCGAGAAATTCATCCAGAGTCGAGTCCCAAGGCTACTTCGTTTCTGGGCGGCCATTTTTCCAGTTCAACGAGCAACGAGCCAAATTCGTTAACGAAGTACAACACCTAACTCGCTTCATTGAGAAAGTGGACTCTGAACTACCTTCAAGCTTAATGATGCTCATCAGGCAGCTACTAAAGATGAAAAATGGCTGTGAACGTACCAAAAATCGTAGATAATTCATATTGGACCCTTTATTGCAATTCAACCAAGCAAAATGAAAACGTCACAATGACGTTTCCAGTAAACTCGAGCCTTCAGTGTTTTAGAACAGCAGCACTTATAATGGTAACTTTAAACAAGGACACTGACTATAAAAGGGATAGCTCCGCCCCCTTTGTCACACCATCACTGCTTCAACGGCTAATCAAAGATGGCTAACACTGCGAGCAACACGGAGGAAGACCGTTGCCCCCAAAAATTGGTCTAATTCTACCTTCACCAGCTCAATCTTGTATAGAATTTATCTTTCACGAAAATAAAACTAATAACATTATTTGAATTTATGCGCCTTTTAGCATGAATATAATATTTTAGCTTGCCAAATTTGAATTTCGCGCCGGTAACGGTTCTCCATTGGCGAGCGGATACACGTGATGTTGACAGTTCGGTGTCAAGTGTGAAATGACTGGCGGCTTGGCCAGGCCAAGGTTCCTTTTATAGTCAGTGTCCTTGTTTAAATATGGAGTCACGAAATCCTATGGGGCGTGTGTATGCAGGAAATCGCTCAAAAACGTAAAAATTCTCAGGTGTCAATGGGTTAAGATAAGATTGTTTATATTCGTTTACAACAAATTAGTTGTTATCGCTGGATTCACGTTATTCTTGTTACGAAACGCAGTCGTAAACAAAGCATTACGTCACTAAGTTTACAGCTGATGGAAGGAGCGAGTGAGTGAATTAGCCACCGAAATCGATAACCCGTTCATTACGCATGCGCGTATTCCCGGGTAACAACGGGGTATTTGAAGCCAAGACCCGGTTAATTAACAAAAACATTCAAGCAAGCTAAGAATCCTTTGTGGCAACAAGTGACGAGGAAGGACTTCCACCTCACGAGAAACCTTTTAACTCCTATTGGACATTTCAAATTTGCACGAACACCATTTGACAATTTGTTGAAGAAAAAAACTCATTAAAGTGCTACTGCGATCAAATTTTAGTTTTCATTTTTTTACATCTTCGTGTACAATTAGACTTTCTTACTCCTCTTGCCAAATTTCAATCCATTACGAACATCAGAAGTCATTTTATTTTAACATTTATGTTCGAGAATTTACGGCCGCCATTAATCAACCTTGTTCCAAGGCTTGGTTGCGAATGGGATAAAGTGACTTCAAAGGCTCAAACATACCTTCACGGGTTGAAATTATAATAACAATCAGCGTAGAAAATTGCACTAAGAACAAGTCCAATGTTTTTGTTGCTTTTCGCGTGGTTTTCTATGCTGATTGTTATTGTAATTTCAACCCGTGAGGTATGTTTGAGTCTTTGACGTCACTTTCTCCCATTCGCAACCAAGCCTTGGAACAAGGTTGATTAATGCGGCCGTAAATTCTCGGAAATAAATGTTAAAATAAAATGACTTCTGATGTTCGTAATGGATTGAAATTTGGCAAGATGAGTAAGAAAGTCTAATTGTACATGAAGATGTAAAAAAATGAAAATCAAAAATTTGATCGCAGTAGCACTTTAAACGTGTTGATTGATTGATTGATTGATTGAAAACAGTGTGGTTCATTGTCTGTTAATTACCTGACCTGTCAATCAAATGACTTCAGAAGTATTTATCTTTGGGACCAACTTCAAAAAATGGTTATCTACGTTTTACAGTGGTACTTAAAGCTCGGTCATTAATGGTGGGTATATGACCAACTATTTTAAAATCAAGGGGAGTGAAGCAGGGCTGCCCTCTTAGTCTTTTCCTTTTTGAAGATATTTGCATAATGTATGCAAATATCTTCTTTGCTACACGCATAAAGACCTGCATGTAAGAATCAATTTATAAATTTGAGTGAGATAGCAAATAGCTTAAAATATTTTATTGTGCCCTTTACTACGTGAATTCTAAGAGCTGTATTTACTTAGAACGTTTTAATTACAATTGAATATTACTGCTGTTTGATTGTATTTTTTTTTTAAAAACGCATGTAAAACATTGCTACGTTAATCTTACCGAACCTTTTAACATTCGATTTACATTTGTTGAGTTAGGTACAATGTACTGCCGGGGTCGTGCACGGCTCGTAAATTGTGCACGCAAGCACATTTGTCACGCTTGCACATGTAATGTATACGTATGAGCCATTCGAATGTAGGGTAACCCACAAAACTAATAATTATAAAATTAACAAGGTTGTTAAAACTGAAGTAACAATTCTCAATCGTACAGAAACATAATGGTTATGCGAGTGACAACTTGTGTTTCATGCCATTGGACACCTGTAGCCACCATCTCACATTCTATAAACGTTTAAATTAAGTAGTAGGAAGCAACCTTGACAGCAACGAGAATAAAAGCATAACTCCTCGAGGATTCTTGCTTTTGTTTTTTTTTTTACGGTAGTTAACCTTATAAAGTACTAATATCGTATACAAATGAATCACAAACATGGAAAGCTATAAATGCCGAAGGAGGGTGCCATTAAAAGTCTTTTAGAAAGCCTTTTTCGAGCAACGCTAGGTTATTTGGCTTTTATACAGGTCTTCAATGCTTTTCGCCTGCAGTCGTGCTGTTTGACGCATGGAACCTTCACCTAGTACAAGAAATTGAAGATCAACCTGCAAACAGAAATATAATGATAAGAAGGACGCGGCGCTTCTACGACACGACTGGACGTATTTTTTTATAGAAAAGGACTGTTTTGTATTCCTCGCATTGCGGCTCTTCGCGTCGTGGCATTCTTTATAACACGTGGGTACTAAGTGTTTAAAGCTTTTCAGGGAATAACGAGCTCCAAATAGGAAAAAAATTAACATTTTGTTTTACACGCTTCAAACTTGCCTTCATTGTTAAAACCTCTCTAATTTATATACAAAGTGTTCGTCGCTCTTTCTCTATTTTTGTTGGTGTAATGAGAGGGGCGTGCTGAAATAAGCGAATCTTTGCTGACGTCATTGTTTACATTTTGCTTCATTAGCATACAAATTTACGTAGAGAAGGCACCGTGCTAAATACGAATTGACTTCAAAAGTTGAAAGAGCTTGTTAAACTTAGTAATTTATGCAATTTTTAGCTATTTTCATGCAATATTTAAGGAAATATCTGCTATAAAAAACTGATATACATCTATTTTATTTTTGCAACTGCCGCATTGTCTTGAAGCATTTAAATCTTGCTTCGGCAAACAGTTTTTATTATTATTTTTTTAATTTTGTTGTATTGATGGGAAATACAAACCTGAAACAGTTCTCTCCAAGCGTCTAACAAAGCACGTTCAAACTTTGCAAGTTCATATTCCGTTTTAAACCAAAGAAACCAAGACGATTCTGTGCCTGCCATTTCGTTGCGCTCAAACTCCTTAAAGAACAAAACAACAAATGCTTGAAGTTAGTTATAAAACTTGTTAGTTATAAGTTAGTTAGATAGAAGTTAGTTAGAAGTTAGTTATAAAAAGCTATTTCAAGCTAAGTGGCCCAATAGGCCAGCACTTATCTCCAGTATCTGTAGCATACTCACCAACCTCTCGCCCACCATAACCCCAACCACAACTGGTTGAACAAATTACCAAATACACTGCAAGGATAGTCTACCGTACAGTCAGTCTTCGACGTCTCTGTTCTAACGATGCCGACTTTTTAGAGAAGGCGGATGAAATGACCGCGTTTTTCTTAATGCGAGGTTATTCACTGTCTTCTCTTCAACAAGACCTCAACAAGATACGACAACCTAGACAGATCGACGCCCTTAGGACACATATCGCAGTCGACAATGGCAGTAGGATTCCTTTAGTTCTTACATAACATCCCTTGAACGATAGAACTAAAAGAATCCTACTTGGCAATTTTGACATTCTTACTGATGACTCCGAAACCAGAGAAATATTTCTCCAGCCACCACTGGTTGCATATCGCCGTGATTAGAACGTGCGTGACATCTTGGTCCACACTGCTGATAAAAATTCACCGGATCGTCTCGCAGGCTCTTCTGCTTGCCAACACGCTCGCTGTCGGATCTGTCAACACATCTCCTCCGACATCACCCTGCAAGGCCCCACATGCACCATCATCATTAAAAAAGCCTTCACTTGCGAGACATCAAATCCCATTTACTGCATCTCCTGTCGTCGCTGCCCTGCAATTTACATTGGTGAAACTGGGCGTGCTCTTAGTGAACGCTTTGGCGAACACCTCCGCAGCATAAAAAAATACTTGCCTGGTTTCCCCGTCGCACAACACTTCAATGAAAATGGCCACTCTCTGCATGACGCAGTGGAGTCAAGTGGAGTCATGATTGGCAAATGAATTTCAACGGAAACAGATGTAAAGTGTTGCAGATTTCCAAGAAGAAAACTGCTTCAGCAACCAACAGGAACAACACCCTCGACGGTCGGCAGCTCGAATGTGTGTCCTCCATCACTGACCCTGGCATTACGGTTTCCAGTGACATGTCCTGGTCTAGGCATATAGAAATAATCGTTCCCAAAGCCAACAAGATTCTTGGTCTACTGAAGACGGAGTCTGCTGGGACGTGTGCGACCTCAGTACCAGAAAGCTCCTATACTGTGCGTTAGTCCGACCGAAGTTGGAATACTGTAGTAGTTTGTGGTCACCCTATACTATCAAGCATCGAGCCTTCCTGGAGAACGTTCATTGAAGAGCTACTAAACGTATACTAAATTATCCTTAGAACATGTCATATAATGAGACTAATTAAACTTAATTTACTGACTTTAGAATTTCGTAGAGAAATATCTGATCTACTTCTTTTTTTCAAATCTAGAAATGACCTTATATTAACAAACCACCTCCGTATTTTCAAGCCACATTGTCACACGCGAAATTTCGACCCTGATAATTGTTATTTTTTTATGATCATAATCAGGATTACGACAGGAAATCATATTTTATCACGACTGCTGATCTGTGGAACTTGTTGCCATCTAGCACTAAAGCAATTAATTCATTAACTTCGTTTAAGACCTGCTTAATTAATATTTACTTATCAAAGCGAGGAACTTAGTCCCCCAGGCTAAAATCTAACGCACTTTGATATTCTTCTTATTATTATCTATATATTGATCTCATTTATATTTGCTTGTATTTATTTTTAGTGTAGGTGGTTAGATCGCAATTGGGACGTTAGTTCTGTTTCTTTCTCCTGTCACATCCCGTTTTTAAGTCATGAATACGACTTATTGCGGTTACTGGGGAAAAGTCACTCGCTCATCGTAAACTTTATATTAACTTTATATTAAATTGTTGATATGTTACACTTCGGTAATAGCATACATGGGAGTAAACCAAGTAAGCATATATGGGAGTAAACCAAGTCCGCCATTACGGTCGTTGTGTTTACGAATGCTCGATGAGCTGAAACGTCGGTTTGGGAAAACGTTGGGGTTCTTTTACTTGTTATTATTGTTTGGCAAGGATATCTGACATTAATAATGAAGGAAAAGGTAAGTTTGACCCGTAATTTTAATTTTCGCTAGTAAACATATTCCTTCGTATGAGGCTGACAAACATTGCCGAGCTGAGATTGTGCAGTACGGACTGTAATTCATCTTTAAAGCGTTGTTGATAAAAATCACAGTGGATTTTACTTGCCACGTGTTTGCCATACGCTCTGGAGAATAACCCCAGGATTCCCTCAGCTACGTACACACACGAAGGTTTTAAAGGTCCTTCTTCTGTTTGGTAAAAGATATTGGTATGTAGATCCGCATCATAAGTCATAACATGTACAATCTAAGACGACCCACCTTGTGTAGGGTAGGAAAAGGTCCGATGGTTGTTTCATATTCACGACTTGGCTCGCAAGGAGCCTTTGATTTTATTTTTTTATTTCAGCTATTGGAATTATTTGTATATAATTTATATCCATACATGTGACGAATTCATTAAACTAAACTAAGTGCGTGGCGTGAAACTCTGCGGCGCAAGCAAGCAAAGAAAGAGGCATGAGATGCGGCTAATATTCAAGCTTGGTACGAGTCAGCCGCGCGGCCTCAATACGGACTTCCGGTTTATTTAAGGCGCGCACACTGTTTAAATGGCGTGTTATACAAGAACAGAACCGTCAACCGTTCAAAACTGACATTTCACTGACGAAGGGCTAAACCCGAAACGTCTGAAAACTTTCAAATTTTTGGCACTTTTCAACATTAACATTTTCCATTATTTATTGTGTCACAAGTGCCACGCAGTTTTTTTAATTTTTTTGTTCAACTATTTTACCAAATACTCTACTCACCAACAACTCGACTACCACACCTCCAACCACATATGGTTGAAAAAAATACCAAACACTACACTTACCAACCGCTTGCCCACCATACTTTCAAGCACACCTGATTGGGCAAATTACCAAATTCTCCACTCACCAACCACACTTCCAACCAGAACTAACTAACTCCTGAACCCGTCCTTTCTAAAATTTTATTAAATAATTATTGAGGTTTACACATTTAAACGATTCCCATACAAATAGTATGGCGTTTGTTTGATCAAATCACAACTGATGTTGATCGGCTACACCATATTTCATTTTAACAAATCTGTACACTGTTGCCCAAGATAAGGTACTGGTATTGCAAGATAGTTTGTTAAAGAACGCCTCACCAAAATACAGTAGTTCCTCAGATCGTTGTCCACAAACAATCTAGTAACGTTTTCGACGGAACAGTCACTAAGCAGCTGAAAGTTGTCCTCTTGGGTGGGGTCGGGAATGCATGCCACAATCTAGTAGAAGAGAGTGTAAGTTACAACTTGAACAATAACTACAAATTCCTGCTTTCTACTGCATGTCACGTATCGTAAGTTTAAATATCAACAATATGTATTCAATCTGATACACAATTGTCGAATGGAAATAAGAAATCTTTCAACCATTATTGTAATAGAAACAATATTGAAAGGAAACAAGAACTCTACGAGTGGTTAAGTCGGGCTTTAAGTTAGTTTAAGTTAGTGCCCCTATGGCAAGATCGAATTAATTCAATTGTTATGATTTGTTTTACAGTCGTTTAAGGTGACTGAACACAGTTTCACTGTACCTATGCGTCATCCATTGTCATTTTAAAACCACTAACGTCTGGGCGTCCAAAATTGGTGAGGCATACGATTAAAGACCCAGTATTGTCCATTATGCATTGCGTGCTGCGAGCATCAGCGGCCATTTTCTTGATGTTGAAAAATCCGGTAGGTCTTATAGCTCTTTGTAATCCGTTTGCATCGGCCATGTCGGTCGTTAAACGTTTATTCGAGTACCTTATTTTTCAGGCAACACTTAAGAACGTAATTTAATATAAAACGTTTAAACAGACAAGAAGCACGAGACGATTCCACGACCTTTCCACTCGATTGAATGTTTGCAACGAGAAAAGCAAAACCCCGGAAAACAATAGAAACCTCGCTCCCGTGCAAACCAAAACAATAACAGAGGTGCGTGAAGCATAATGGACAATACTGGGTCTTTAAGCAACAAGCTATATATTTTAATATTTTTTTTGAGCTTTTAGGGTGTTGCCATGGCAACACGGTGGATTGTAAATGAGCCTGCAATATTTGGTTTCGTTTATTTTAAATCTAGTCATTAGATTTTGTCCATCATTTGACTCCAGTAAACTCGTAAAAATATTTACATGTTAACACTAGTCTCATGTAATTTTGACAGAGGGATCTTCTGTAATATGTGGTTTAATATGTGTAGGTTTTGTAAAAATCTCCTCTGTTAGATTTCAAATTTTTGATGGCAGGTGAGTTCGGCATATTCGGAACTATTATTGTGCCACATTTCGTGAAATTCTAATGAGTGGTTTCGTAGAAATCAGCACGTTTCCGAGGAAAGTCGCTAAAACATCCAGTCACAATTTTTTGATCAACTGCGCATGCGTTGCATTTGACTGGGTTCTCGATCCAAAGACAGAACGACCAAAAAGGCAGTGTATTTCTTCAATGAATGGGGTTAGTTTCTAGAGAAACTGTGGTGCTGCGTCGGTGGGGGGATGAAACACGAGAATTTAGTTTTATCGACTGAGTCGATAAGGTAAATTGACCACCGTAAAAAGATTCAAATAGCTGACGTTTCGAGCGCTAGCCCTTCGTCGGAGCGAATCAAGGAATTGTGGGTAGTGTGTGGTTTTATATAGTAAGCGGTGGAGCTACGCTATTGGTGGAAATTTGGTGACGTGAAAAACAAATGTAGATTAGTTGAATGAAAAGCGTTCGTTGATTCCGTGGGGTTTGAGAGTGCCGATTTGAAAGATGATTTTTTGTTCTAGGTTTTTACGGCTTTCTGTCAAAAGCATCATTTTAAAAAATTTCAAATTACTCCAAAACGACCCCGAAACAGGCAGAATTTTTTCACAACCCCCACTATTTTCATTCAAACGTGACAAAAACATTGGCAACTTTCTAGTTACGAGCGCACTGAAATCTGACGATGTACCGGGAACTTTCAAATGCACACGCACACGATGTAACACTTGTCCTTTCATTCACAACGCGGACAAAATAACAGGACCCAAACGATCTATTAAAATCACTGATCGTTTTACATGCACCTCCGTAAATGTTATCTACTGCATAACATGTACTTTTTGCAAAAAGATATACATTGGCGAAACAGGGAGAAGACTGGGCGACCGTTTTCGTGAACATCTCCGAGACGTTGAAAAAAATGACAAAGACGCATCCAAACCAGTCGCGCGCCATTTTAATCTTACTAACCATTCTAAACAACACATGACAATCTGCGGCCTTTCCCTACACCAGGGTAACACAGAAAGCCGTAAAAACCTAGAACAAAAAATCATCTTTCAAATCGGCACTCTCAAACCCCACGGAATCAACGAACGCTTTTCATTCAACTAATCTACATTTGTTTTTCACGTCACCAAATTTCCACCAATAGCGTAGCTCCACCGCTTACTATATAAAACCACACACTACCCACAATTCCTTGATTCGCTCCGACGAAGGGCTAGCGCTCGAAACGTCAGCTATTTGAATCTTTTTACGGTGGTCAATTTACCTTATCGACTCAGTCGATAAAACTAAATTCTCGTGTTTCATCCCCCCACCGACGCAGCACCACAGTTTCTCTAGAAACTAACCCCATTCATTTGTTGTTTATTCGCTGCGACCATTAACTTTTTACATCAATATTTCTTACTCAACAGCTTTCTCACCGAACGAACCGAAGACAACGATGCCTAACCTCAAGACACTCACCAAGGAGCTACGCCAGGAAATCGTAAGTTACCTTATTCCTTTTCCCCCCATTTCCACTAATTTAGCCTTTCGTTTAGCCACTCACATCTTTACCAAAACTAGGTTTTGTAGTCACATCAATTTCATCGGCCGTTGCCTCCAATCCAAAGTCATTCCTAAAGGGTTTCGTTCAAATTTTCACGCTTCTACATTCTCTGATTCCAATCAACAATATTTTCACGAAATTCACCATGCCCAAAATTCTTTCTCGCGTAATATTATAAGGATCACCATCAGAGCTATGTGCCTTAAACGTAACAATCTCGAAAAGGAAATTATCCAATACCGTTCCGAACTTTCCAAAATTTGTCCAGCTGTCTTAGTAAAATCAATTCGCGCTAAAATTCAAGAACTCAATGCTAAACTGTTCAACAGCCTTAACCAAATCAAGACCCAAAAACTTGAACAGTTAATAGGTCCTCAATTATCCGGCGACCATTCATTCGATAGTCACAATGGCGTCGTTACCATTCCGGAAAATTTGCCGCTTTCTAACCCAGAGAGGTCTGTTCTTAGTAAAGGTTTAAACTTTGTTCCTATAGCGAAACAAACCGACGAATTTTCAGTCAAACAAGATGTTGAAAAATTCCTTCGCCGCGTGCAATTAAGAGCTTTTTTCCACGACAAAGAAGACAATTCTAACACCTCGGAAAAAGATGTTTTTGAAACACTCAACGTTCGCAAATCAAAATGGACTCCCCCAGAGGGCCAGTTTTCTTCTCTAGATTTTTTCGTCAAAAAATGTCGTCACGATGTCCAAAAACTTAAATTTAACCGCCACACCAAAATTTCAAACCTTTCAACAGGAGAATGGGCAGCGCTCAAAAGTCTTAGCAAACGACGCGACATTGTTATCAAAGCGGCCGACAAAGGCGGGGCGGTAGTTGTTTGGCGGACCGACCTTTACCGACAAGAGGCTTTTCGGCAACTTTCTGACACCGCTTTCTATGCCAAAGTTGATAAAGATCTCACTTCTACCAACCAAAAAATTGTCAAAGAAACTATCCAAGACCTCATTACTAAACAACAATTACCAGTTACCGCCAACAATCTCATCATCACTACTCCTAGAACCTCACACGTTTATTTCAAACCTAAAATTCATAAACCAAACAATCCGGGCCGACCAATTGTTTCCGCTTGTAGCTGTCCTACCGAACTAATTTCTAGCTATTTAGACAAAATCATGGCCCCCATTGTCAAATCACTACCCTCGTACATTAAGGACACCAATCACGCACTCGAAATTTTCCGGGATTTCAGTTTTCCCAGCGAAAACAAATTAATTTTCACTATGGACATTACCTCTTTATATACCGTCATCCCCAATGACGAAGGACTTCAAGCACTAAAATATTTTTTCGACCAGCGCTCCATTCAAAACCCAAGCTCAGAAACACTGCTCCGCTTAGCCGAATTAGTTTTGACACTTAACTGTTTTTCATTTTCCCAAAACTACTACAAACAAGTAAATGGAGTCGCCATGGGCACCAAAATGGGACCAAGCTACGCTAACCTTTTTGTAGGCCACATCGAAGACAAATTTTTTAATCAGTACCACGGAACCAAACCCGAACTCTACGGCCGCTACATCGATGATTGCATTGGCGCTACCTCTTCCAGTAAAGAGGAACTTAATCAATTCATAACTTCTGTCAATACTTTTCATCCCGCTCTAAAATATACCTGGGAAATTTCCGAAACCTCAGTCGCTTTTCTTGACATTAATATTTCAATCAACGGTAACAGTTTATCCACAAGTGTGCACTACAAACCTACAGATTCCCACAGTTATCTGTTACATTCATCCTCACATCCATCGCACGTTAAAAACGCCATTCCGTATTCTCAATTTCTCAGACTTCGACGTCTATGTAGTGATGACTCTGATTTTTCCAACAAATCAGAAGAAATGTGCCAGTTTTTCAAGAAACGTGGGTACCCTGACTCTGTTGTTAATACGGGCCAACAACGTGCACAACAGATCGACAGACAATCAGCACTACAAACGCCACAGAAGGAAGAGAACGAGAGAATTCCATTCACCCTCACTTTCCACCCACACAACAACACAGTCAAAAGCATCATTTTTAAAAAAAATTTCAAATTACTCCAAAACGACCCCGAAACAGGCAGAATTTTTTCACAACCCCCACTATTTTCATTCAAACGTGACAAAAACATTGGCAACTTTCTAGTTACGAGCGCACTGAAATCTGACGATGTACCGGGAACTTTCAAATGCACACGCACACGATGTAACACTTGTCCTTTCATTCACAACGCGGACAAAATAACAGGACCCAAACGATCTATTAAAATCACTGATCGTTTTACATGCACCTCCGTAAATGTTATCTACTGCATAACATGTACTTTTTGCAAAAAGATATACATTGGCGAAACAGGGAGAAGACTGGGCGACCGTTTTCGTGAACATCTCCGAGACGTTGAAAAAAATGACAAAGACGCATCCAAACCAGTCGCGCGCCATTTTAATCTTACTAACCATTCTAAACAACACATGACAATCTGCGGCCTTTCCCTACACCAGGGTAACACAGAAAGCCGTAAAAACCTAGAACAAAAAATCATCTTTCAAATCGGCACTCTCAAACCCCACGGAATCAACGAACGCTTTTCATTCAACTAATCTACATTTGTTTTTCACGTCACCAAATTTCCACCAATAGCGTAGCTCCACCGCTTACTATATAAAACCACACACTACCCACAATTCCTTGATTCGCTCCGACGAAGGGCTAGCGCTCGAAACGTCAGCTATTTGAATCTTTTTACGGTGGTCAATTTACCTTATCGACTCAGTCGATAAAACTAAATTCTCGTATTTCTTCAATGGTTCGTTATATTATCTATTGATTCAACAAAGATTTTTACGAACAACAAATTGTTTGATTTTAAGACGAAAAACAACACTTTCGCGATCCACGCTGGGCGAAATAAAATGATCGCTGAATAGGCGCCACGTTTGTTGTTCTCAAAACTCTGCGCGCGCTAACTCGCGTAAGCAGCTAAAATTTGAAGAGCGCGCGCAAACTGTATTCAGCCACCTTAAGCTTAAAGATGTTTCTCATTTGGAGTCTTTTGATTTAAATAAACCAAAGTTGTCCTTCATGTCTAAGCGCGACACAAATTCGCATTGTTTAAAATGCGAGAGAAATGGACACGTTTATGCGCTAAAGGTCAACTTTCATTTTAGAGTTCTTGTTTTCAGTTAGTTGTTATCGAATCTCTTATGACCTTTAAGTTGCTATGTCAAGTGATATGACGTCACTTTGCGGTCATTTTTATCTGTGAATACGCGAAGCAATATCTTTGTCTTCAAACTCAGTATGAAAAATTAAAACCGATCTGTGGACTTCAAATGGATTTTTCAAGACTTCGGTAAACGCTACAGCACAAAATATGTTTCTAAATGTGAAGCCTTTCAAGAAAGCGCCACCCTCTTAATTAATTCATGTAAACTCTTAATCTCAAAAACACTTGAAACAGGAAAAATTAGCCGCAGGCTACAAAACACTTAAAAAACACTTGAAACACACTTTTCTTTTGGAGAAACAAAATTCCTAAAAGTGAATTTATATGTCGGGCAGGGTCGGCTTATAGCCAAGCAGCCCGACGAATGCAATAAAACAATAGAAAGACGTTGATCAATCATCAAATGAAAATCAGAATAACAGTCGATGATTGCTTTGCAAGTTGTAACAGCATCGTTCAGTTTCATTTAAGGAGGCTGGTACCGGTTTTTAACCGGGGAATACACGCAAGCGTAATGAACGGGTTATCGGTAATGGTGGTTAATTCACTTACTCACTCGCACCTCCATTAGCTGTAAACTTAGTGACGTAATACTTTGTTACGAATGCGTTTCGTAACAAGTACAACGTGAATTCAGCGATAACAATAACTAATTGGTTGCGAACGAATATAACATCTTTAAAAAGATGTTTCGCATTTGGAGTCTTTAATGCAACATTAAAATCGATCAAGGATTTTTCAACCGAGACACGCGTTTTGATGCGTATCTACCTTGACATAGTAAAATTTAGTCTTGGCTAAGCATGCTTTCCTCGATGGTCGAGTGGTTTAGTGCCGAAATTGCAGTCAGAAGGCCCGAGTTCAAGTCACGTTCAAGATCCTTTCCTTTTTTTTTTCTTCTAATAATCAGTTTCTTTGAAAAACGTTTTAAGATAAAAATTAACGATTAAAAACGACGTTTCGACCCATCTGAGGTCATTTTCAAGTATAAAATGAAAGCGATTGAAATTAGCATAAATGAGTAAAACTTAAGACACGAGAATGTTGAACGAGATAAAATATGTAAGCACTAAGCGTTGCAAAAAAAAAAAAACGTGATAAAAACTACAAAGGACTCAATTAAGACAATTAGAATATGTTAACCACAGGCTCCTAAGAGCCAACCCGTGAATAAGAATTGCTAACGCGTAACGCAATATTGCGGTAAGCTGTTGTTTTCACACTGACACGGTTCAATATTTTTTTTTAATTAAACGTAAGGATTTTTGACAAACGCAAAAAGAAAAATACAGTACATCACTTTCATAATGTTCGGTCCGAAGAAGAAAGAAAAAAAAAAGAGAGAAAAAAAAAAGGACGGCGCGAGCGAGATTCGAACCTGTGGGTTTTCGGCTGTCATTCCGCGCTTTACACCATTCGGCCACCGTGAACACTGATTTAATTACTTCAAGGTAGATACGCATCAAAACGCGTGTCTCGCTTAAAAAATCATTTTAGATCGATTTAAACGTTGCATTAAAGACTCCAAATGCGAAACATTTTTAAGATTGTTGTTGTTTATATTCGTTTACAACAATTTAGTTATTGTTATCGCTGGATTCACGTTATTCTTGTTACAAAACGCATTCGTAACAAAGCATTACGTCACTAAGTTTACAGCTGATGGAAGGAGTGAGCGAGTGCTCATTTGCATATCTGTCTCCGTTACCGATAATCCGTTCATTGCGCATGCGCGTATTCACGGGTTAAAAACTAAAAAATAAAAGAATTATAAATATAAAATAATTTGCGCTATACAAATAACTTTGCGCGGATAGAGTCACCTTGGCTTTTGTTAGGATAAGACAACATGGAACGCATTTCACGACTGTGCAGTACATGTCATCTTCTGTGTCCAACTGTAAAAAAAGATGACATGAAAATGATTATTAGTAAAACCATTCATTTTGGTAAAACAGTACACAAAGAATACTGACAAAAGCCAACTATGTCTGCTTTATTGCACTAATGAACACTTGTTTTCAATGTAAAGCACACAAGCGAGATATTTTATAAAAAGAAATACAACATGCACATGTCATAAACGAAATTCCAGAGCAAAAAAATGAGAAAAAAAAAACCAAACATGCAACTTAATGAACAAACACATAAATAAGCAAACAAACAAAAATAAATACAAAATAACATTGCAGTAGTGAAGTTTTAACAATTATCTACCAAAGTCCGCAGTCCACTAGATTCATTTTACCATAGTTAATAGAATAAACTGGTTATGAAACTCAGTAAGTCCTTTGTTGTATGTTTTTGTTCTCCATTTCTTTTGTTCGTTTGCCTTGACCCTGCACAAAACACAAAAGGTATTGAAATGCATATGAGCAACTGACCAGTAGAAACATTTGGGCTCACACGTTCAACAAAACAATGTGCAGGGTCACGGTTCGTTCAACATAAAACAAAGCAGCTTTGTACACTATTTTTGAAATTTGTTGAGCTTCATAACCAGTTTGTTCTATTAACTATGATTTTACCAACAAATAAATAAGAGAGTGACGTACTATAGATCGTTTATTACTTAAAAGCAGACCAGGAGTCATTTGTAAAAGTTCAAATAAAGCAAATTTTGTTACGAAAATGATGAATTACAAAAACATATCTTGGTGTGGGGTGTTACTAAACACCAGAATAAAATGGAAAGACCCAAAATGGACCAGAATTAGCTGGAATGGTACTGGAATGGGAACGTAATGAACCAGAACAAGAACTCTACGAGAAGCAAAATTGGGTTTTAAACATACACACATGTAACAAGTTAAGAATTTGAAGTATAGCTGGTAGTATAACTACTCCACAATCAATGTATAGTCCATTTTTTTTATTTTCATTTTTTAAAATAAACTTTTGTCTGGCATTGAGGAGAAAGGCATCTGTAGCAAACAAGAAAAATAACAGCAATCTTAATTATTTGAATTATTATTATAAAAGTATATCAACTCTCTACGGTATGTTGCATATACCAGCTTTATTAAAGTTAAGACTCTCTGCGATTCACATATTATTGAATGGCCCTTTCCATATTGACGATATTTCACGCTTGCCTCTTATCACGGCCCGGCTCAGAAAGTTATTAAGCCGATTTGACAGTACGACTTTGTTGCATGCATTTAGTGCTTTACGATCATCTTATCACATGAATAGCTTCTTGTAAGTCAAACCTACGACTGGCTTAGCGGAGTGTCGCAAATGGCATGAAAAATGTTGTGTGATTTTGAATCGGCGATTTAAGTCACGTTATGACCTAATGCGTTAAATTTGTTGACCTTTACAGCTCTGTCTCATGCATTGCGAATGTTCTTTTTCAAACTCGTATTTTCAAACGCGCATTTCCATTATACAATTTAAAAATTAAGATAAATAATTTAAGATAAATAGTGACGAAGTTTAAGATAAATAAGTAAGATAAGAAATTTAACATTGAATGCTATTTTCGGAATACAATGCAAAATACAATTGAATAGCCTGCGAGCAGGCTCACTTGTTTGGGGTATCGCGCGAGTATCTTGGCGGCGAAGCCGCCAAAGCGAGCTGGCGAAGCCGGCGAGAAGAATGGGGCGAGGAAAAGTGAGCCTGCACGCCCACAGACCGACTGGAAGGAATGATGTGTCCCATGCTAGGAGCCATTTATTCATGTCTCTAACCCCCTATTTTGGGTGGGGCCGGATGCACCCTCCCCCTATACTACTCTGTGTATACTACACAGCGCCCCCCAGCCAGATATTATCTTTTTATACGGCCCCACCCCAAATAGGGGTTAGATGGTATGAATAAAAGCCTCCCTTAATAGTACTGGAGACGGATATTACCAAGCACTCCACTATGTTATTTAAGACAGAACTGTACCCTCAGGAAGCTTATTTAAGCAACGGGTGCCGCGGTATTACCAATTGAAGAAATGAATCCTCCGGCCTGCTGCATAATTACTATGAAGAAGTCTGCCTAGGCTTGTTATGTAGCAGTAGTGTGTGTTATATTTATTGGTTATCAGCATTAGGTTTATTCTTCGTATATTAGGGTCTTCTACTTCACTAATTCTAAGGACTATTGTTTTACCGTTTTTCTGGCCAAAAACATTTATTGCAAGGTTATTAAGTTTTTCTACTTTTGAGATTTGATCTAAGGTTGTGGGGGAAGAGATCCCAGTAAAGTCTAAACCATCTTCGGTCGGGTATTTGCTTGGTCTGTCTGAATGCCTCCTATCTTGAGTGGGAAATAATGCAGCTCGTAGAGCCCATCGCAGGCATTGGTTATCTCTATTCTTTACGTTTATGGTAGCTTGTTTTGCTTTAAGCATTGGAGGAAGAGGAATGTAGCTACCACCTCTAATGGCTTGATATCTTGCGAAATCAATATAAACATACTCTACTCTGTCGATAACCCAACCTGATCCCATGTTTACCCATCTGGCTACTTCTTCCTTATTTGAGTTGATAACAGCTTGTAGTTGCCCGGCAACTGTTGCTTGATAAAAATGCGTTATTATGAGAGGATCCTCTTGCCTAAAATAATGTACGATTCTTTCTGTTCCGTCGGCTCCTTCCTTTGAGAAGTGAACTAAGAATGAAAAGTTCACTTTGACTGGACCAAGGTCTGCGATCTCTCTAACTATAGTTCGAACTATAGCAGGTTTGTTCTCTTGATAAAACAAATCGAGATCATGTACTGGGTAGTCTGCAGGGACGGTCATTTTATAACTGTGTAGCCAATCACGCCAACCCTGATGTCTCCGAACGAACTGAAGTGCTGCGGCCATTGCGAGGGTGAAAACATCCTGCATTTCGAGAACTATCAGAACCAGATGAAAGTGCCTTACGTTATCTATGCCGACTTCGAAAGTCTCGTCACAAAAATCAGCACTTGTAAGCCAGACCCAAAAGAAAGCAGCACAACCAAAACAGCAGTACACACGCCATGTGGGGTTTGCTTCATGGCTGTTCGCTCTGATGGCAAAACAAAGGGGCCATACTTATACAGAGGTTAAGGATGCGGTGAAGCGGTTTCTGTACTACATTCAATTGTTGGAGAGGGAGATAAGAGACGAACTTCATCACAAGAAGCCCATTTCAATGGCAAGAGAAGACTGGGCAGATTTCAACAACGCAAGTTGCTGTAGCATTTGTGATGGGTGCCTCTACAAAGAGAACTTCAACGACTCTATCGAAGTGTACGATCCAAACACGGGAACATACATGGGTCTGGTTCTTCATAAAACTCACAAATGCTACTCCAATGCATTTAAAACTTACATCGAAAATGAAAAAACGGGGCGTTTGGAGGCGTTTCCATTCGTTGGCCCAAGAAACCGAAGGCAACAAAAAACAAAGCCCACCTTTGAGCAGGTTGATTGCCTCTTCTGTGGGGAGTCTCTTGTACGAGACTTCATGAGAGACGGTGTTAGAGACCACTGCCACATAACAGGAAAGTATCGTGGCGCTGCACACAAAACGTGTAATATAAATCACTTCAGAATCATCCCGGAAAAAGTGATAATCCCTGTTGTCTTCCACAACTTGAAGGGCTACGACGCACATCATATCATGAGAGGTATAGCCGAAGTACAATCTGATTTCAAGTGCATCCCAACAAATATGGAGAAGTATGTCTCGTTCTCCCTAGGCAACTTGAGGTTCATTGACAGCTTACAGTTCATGCAGTCAAGCCTTGATATTCTGGTTAAATCAAACAAACCAGAGTCCTTCACAATCACGGAAAACCGTGAAAAGGATCCCAATAAACTCAAGCTTCTTCTGCAAAAAGGAAACTACCCATACGAGTACATGGACTCTTGGGAACGGTTCGATGAGGAGTCACTCCCAGAGAAGGGCGCGTTCTATAGCGAGCTCAAAAAGGAACACATTACCGACGAGGACTACATCCATGCGCAGGAAGTGTGGAAAGCGTTTGAATGTAAAAACCTCGGCGACTATCACGATCTTTACTTAGAGACAGATGTGTTGCTTCTGGCTGATGTTTTCGAGAATTTCAGAAAAACTTGCCTCAAACACTACAAACGTGACCCGGCGCATTACTATACAAGCCCGGGCCTCAGCTGGGACGCCCTTTTAAAATACACAGGCGTAAACCTAGAGCTGCTCACAGATGTGAATATGCACCTCTTTGTTGAGAAGGGCATGCGTGGTGGTATTTCAATGGAGAGTAGGCGTTTCTGCAAAGCGAACAACCCTTTTCTTGATGATCACAACCCAGATCAAGAAACCATCTACATCATGTACTTCGATGCAAACAATCTTTACGGTTGGGCCATGAGTCAACCCCTCCCAGTTGGCAACTTTCAGTGGTGCAGAGTGTTCCCAACATAGCACCAAATCAGGTAGTGGTCCCCAAACAGAAAGATTGGCTATATACTCGAGGTGGACTTGGAGTATCCTGAGGAGATGCATGATGAGCACAACGCCTATCCTCTAGCCCCAGAAAAGCACAGAGTCGAAAAGTCGTGGATGTCTCGTTATCAAAGGGCATTGGTAGAGGGACAGGCAGAGGATAAGACAGAGAAGTTGCTCCTAACCCTAAAGGACAAAACCAGATATGTTCTGCACTACAGGAATCTTCAGCTTTATCTCGAGCTAGGAATGAAGTTGAAGAAGATTCATAAAATTCTGAAATTCGAGCAGAAGCCTTGGATGGAGCCGTACATAAGGCTGAACACAGAACTCAGAAAGCAAGCCACGTCAGAGTTTGAGAAGAACTTTTTCAAGCTGATGAACAACTCTGTCCTTGGCAAGACCATGGAGAACCTCAGAAACCGCATTGATATGAGGCTTATTCGCGTGAACGAGACAGACAAGTTGAGAAAGCTTATCTCAAGCCCCCTGTTTGCCAGAGCAACAGTCTTTGGTGAAAATCTTGCCGGGATTCAGATGCACAAGGATAAAATGTTATTCAAACACCCAGTCTACACCGGCATGTGCATACTGGATCTCTCCAAGACCCTGATGTACGATTTCTACTATAAGCACCTCAAGTTAAAGTACGGCTCGCGATGTGATCTACTCTATACAGACACCTAGAAAGTTATTTTCAGAATCAACTCTATGTACATTGAATAGTTGAGTGGTAAAATATTTCTTGTTTTGAACGTCGCGTTTGTGAGTTATAGAGATTTTAATTTACAAAATGCTAATTAGATGACGTCAACGCGGGAATCATTTATTATACAACTACTTGTTTTCACCTTCAAGTAATATTTTTTACGAATCAATTGACTATCCACAGTTTATTTTTAGTATTTATCAAATTAATTATCCTGAAGCTGTAAACTGCGCATTGCAAATTTGCGTAGAAATAACGGCAAATTCCCGGGTTGACGTCATGTAATTAGCATTTTGTAAATTAAAATCTCTACAACTCACAAACGCGACGTTCAAAACAAGAAATATTTTACCATTCAACTATTCAATATACATAGAGTTGATTCTGAAAATAACCTTCTAGTGGTGATAGGCACATTAAATAGGACTGACCTTTAGTTACTTTACGAAAAAGCTACAACTATATCTACTGTGTTTTTACTCAAAAGTCACGTGACACTACACATGAAATCTAACGCCGAAAACGTGAATTTATCGATAACCTTGATTGATGTTCCTATATCAACTAATATGACGTCATTAACACTTCGCCTCAGGCTATAAACCACTTGAAAATCCCAACTTTTTTCAAGCCCATTTTATAAGTCGTGCGCTTGGCTTATAGCCTAAACCACGACTAATAAAAAATGAAATCGCATTCAGGAGATCCGAATCTTTGGTGATAGCGGAGCTCTGCGGGCCGAAGGCCCGCGCGTAGCCCCATACTCATAGAACCTATGCCCGTCATTTTTCATGGTCATGGCTAGCGGAATGTTTCGCGGGCGCGCGTGTGCCCGCCGGACTCCCTCTGCGCGCCGCTGTTGCGCAGGACTAGCTCGCGGGCGCGTATGACGTCGCAAAACATGCGCGTACGACGTCATGTTGAAACCAAAGCGAGGCTTTGTTTTTCGCGCGGTTACAAGGCCGAATGTCACGTCAGCTGGAAAAACATTTGATGTTTTGCTGTGAATTTACTAAGCGGAAAAAACCGTTTTAAAGGCGTTATTTCCCTGAATATTTCGCGGTTTGCTACTCACGACAAGGATTCTAATTAAGGGATACTCAGAAGCCGCTTTCGTGGAAAAATCTTGCTTCGAGGAACTTCATGTATTACGTTTTTATCAATGCGGGAGATGTTTGTTTTTTACGGATTTCAGAACCAGAAGCGGAGATTTGAATTTCCAAGCAAGCGAGGGACTTAAAGGTAAAACAGATTACATTTTTCGATTATGTTCTGTTAGTTTTGAAAAATAGATTTAAAAACGTGCTTACATGCAGTTGCATCGATTTCTTGAATTTTTTTCGAAAGAAGATTGTGTTGTCCATTTCTATGTGTTTGTTCATTCAGTAGATAGATTGAAAAGCGATTTTAAAAACAAAACAAAACAAAACAAGACTTTGATTTTATAGTACAGTTCTATCTTCACTCGCATCGCCTTATGCAAATATGTTTGTGTATTTTTGCAATTTTGATTTTCCAATCAGTTTCTCGGGCAATTTGTGACAAGCAACAAATGTATTTTACTCGGAAAGTAGTCGTACTAGTTATTCTAGACGGAGAAAAAGGTTATTTTTGTGAACTTTTGTACGGTCTATAAAAATGTACTGTTAAAACGTGCTTACATTCAGTTGTATCGATTTCTTGAATTTCATCGAAGAAAGCTTGAGGTACGCGTTTTCCTTATAAACGTAAACTATTATAAATGGAGATTTGAATAAATTTTTTCGAAAAAAGATTGTGTTGTCCATTTCTATGTGTTTGTTCATTCAGTAGATAGATTGAAAAGCGATTTTATGTAAACAAAACAAGACTTTGATTTTATAGTACAGTTCTATCTTCACTCGCATCGCCTTATGCAAATACGTTTGTGTATTTTTGCAATTTGGATTTTCAAATCAGTTTCTCGGGCAATTTGTGACAAGCAACAAGTGTATTTTATTCGGAAAGTAGTCGTACTAGTTATTGTAGACGGAGAAAAAGTTGTTTTTGTGAACTTTTGTACGGTCTATAAAAATGTACTGTGCAGACGGTCGCGTAATAAGCTTACTGTTTTTGAGAATTGCTAAAATTGAAAAATAGCCTTCGTCAATCTTAATTCTTGTGCTTCCGACCTTTCATATCAGTCAAGTTTCACCTTAGTTAAGCTTGTTCACAGAGCGACGCTGTTAGGCTCAGCCTATCTATATACAGCTATTTCAATAAACGTTGTCGGATGAAAGATTAAAGCCAATACCGCAAGTTAGTGTGGGTTAGGGTTAACAGCCATTGCATAAAAATCACATACTACCTTGCGGTCTTGCCTTTTCGCCTTTTTCATCCGACAACGTTAATTGAAATAGCTGTATATTAATTGCTATAAATTGGTCAAACATTTTTTTAAATAAACGTTGTGTGACGCATTCACTAAAACCTCTCCGTGATTTCAAGGCCAAATCGAAATGAAATGTTTCCATAAAGCTGGTTCTTTAAAAAAATGCTTTGATTTTGCCATCTATAATAAGTTTTTTTTCAGGCTTCACAGTTTCTTCGAAGTGTTGTCACAAATATACAATTTTGTTTTATGCAAATTTCATGTGACATGTATCTTAATAGAAAGCTGTTTTTATGACCACAGAATCCAAAAAAAAAAGGTCGAAACTTTTGAATGAAACTCATATTTCCTTGAATGAAAATGTCTTTCCTTTGATTAAAAGGGGCAAACACTTGTCAGGATTCAGTGATTTTCTGCTTCTGAAAGTCTAATTACGGCGCGGAATGCTAGCGTCTGCGAAAATATAATAAACATCACAAAATAATTCAATTCAGCAACCTATCTTTATTATGTTTTCTAAAATTTCCAACTTTTCCTGTGTATATAGAATGCCATTCTTATCCGGAAAGATGATTCGCATAATGCTTTCGCCAATCAAAAAAGCAGTTCTGAATGGTCAAAGATACAGAAATGAAATGCTGGCGGCATAAAGCAGTAAAAAGCAGTAAAAAGAACGAGAAAGCATCGTTAACCTGGTAACCACAAAAAGAAAGGCAACCATTATTGACAGTAATATTTAAGGAACCTCCCATAATTTCCTATAGGAAAGAATTTTAAGACATAATTGTTAGAGCTTAAATATGAAGGTCATAGAAACAACATATTGACCAAAAGGAATAGCATTTGGCCTGTCATTATTAGTATCAATCATTCAAGTTTATTCCGGGTCAATCCGGTCGATTCTGGTTCATTCCGTTCTCATTCCGGTGCCATTCCCTTTTATTCTGCTCTCATTCTTTCCATTCGAGCACATTTTGGTCCATTCTGGGTTATTCGGGTCCATCCCGGTTCCTTCCAGTGTCATTCCGGTACCATTTCGGTTTGTTCTGTTCTAATTCGTGTTCCATTCCAGCCTATTACGGTCCATTCCATTCCGTTTCGGTGTTTAGTAATGACACTTGACGCGTGCCAAAAAATGCCTTGTGTGAAATGAGAGAACTGGATGATTTGTATTTGTGTCATGTTAAGACATTTTTTATTTTGCTTTTGAGAAACTAATTTGGTTTATGCCCTGAGCCCGAGTCTTGAGAAACCCACAGATCGGTTTTAATTTTTAATACTGCGTTTAAGTCTAAGAATCGTAGGGTAAACAGATTTAAAACACGACATCACCTAGTTCTCTCTCATTATATGCCAACAAGTGGTATCTAAGGATTTGTGTCACGGTAAGACATGTTTTTATCCATCAAAACAATTTTTTTTAAACCTTTACAAATGGCAGAGAAACTTTACACATTTAAAAACAACATTTACCGTGCTGTAAAAAAATCTATTTGAAGTCCTCCAGAGCTCAAAGTATTGTGCACTAGTCAGCGGAATTACCAATAAAAGTTTACAGCCAATGGAAGGAGGGAAGGAGTGCAAATTTGCATATCCGTCCTGTCAATTACAATATGTTCAAAGCTTTGTGTATTTATGAGTTAAAAAGAAAAAGATCTTTGCCCACCATTTCAGCAGCAACTTGACAAATCCTAAAAATCCAGTCCGCAGCTTCTTCCTCGCTTAAAGCAGCAAGTACGATCAATGGTGAGCCATCCTCAGATACCACCTGTTGGCATAACCACAAAACAAAGCAACTGGGATAAAGATGAAAAGGAAAAAAAACAAAAAAAACAAAAAAAAAAACAAAGAAAGCCAGGACACGGTGTCATCGATGTACCTCAAAAGCAAAAGGTCGATCAGCATCATTAACTCTACGACAACCTCCACACCGAGCTCCTCTGCAACCAAAACCAAACAGTTGGCATATTAAAGAACTACAATAGGCGTCAAAAATAGTTGAGACACTTTTACTTCTACTATGAAAATATGTTAAAAACGTCAACACC
Organism: Dendrophyllia cribrosa; assembly: GCA_024195265.1. Lineage (NCBI taxonomy): Eukaryota > Metazoa > Cnidaria > Anthozoa > Scleractinia > Dendrophylliidae > Dendrophyllia > Dendrophyllia cribrosa. The sequence continues at coordinate 19,819,629 of JAJLRJ010000004.1, forward strand.
CTTCCCCCCAACCCCCACCCCTTAGCAATGTTGCACCATTATACCCCTCTGTAACACACCTGGTGAAAACTGAATCTGATAGAAACTGTACCAGGGTAGATAAAAAATAAAAATCTACCGTATTTTTACTGGTTAGATTCACAAACTGATTTGGTTGGATGAGTAAATTATATGTGGTATATCGTAATGAGTTAACATACTGTTTCTGTTTCCATGTACATGTAACTAGAAACACAATATTAAATACCTAAACTTATAAAATACCCTTAATCACCCTTCAGAGCTAACTTACTTTTCAAGGATCGCGGAGCGTATTTCGGAGTAATGGTACAAACAATGCACCTAAAATTGAAATTGCCCCAACGGCGTTGTCACCTATTGTAGCTTCCCAAAATAACAAACACAGAATCTAATGTTACATTACCTGAGCTCCAAAACAACTTTGCCATGTTCATCGCCCTACAAAATAACAGAACCCCATTCATTTCAGTCTGTTTGGCAAATTGAAAGTGCACTTGAAATATAGTGAAATATATTTTTCTTGTAAAAGAAATTCGCATTAATTGTGCCACCAAAATTGTCTCCTTGTAAACAGTTTGAACCCAAGAGTATCAGTAGTCTGTCGGGTATGATCGTATGGGTTAATTAGTGTTGTTGTCAATGACAAACTGAGCGGAAGTGATCTTCAGAGTCATGTGACCACACTTGACTTTGACTGATACAAAAGTCTGTAACCTAATTTTACATTGCCAGTATATTGTCAAATTGCTACACAATAAAACACAACCTTGTCTTTCTTTTTAGCTACAGAAATGTCAGTGAAATGTGTTAAAGGCCCATCGTTACTTACCGCGATTCATTGCGGGCGTTCTAGAATTTCTGAGGCCACGAAAATCAGTTTTGTGTTGGGAAATTTTGATTTCTAAAAAATCTAAAAAATCCGATTACATGGGGGAATCTGTATCGTCTATTAACTTCAAGATCTTCTCTTTCCAATATTTAGTTCATATTCAAGGCATTGCATCTTATTTTTGTATGTTTTCTTTTATTTTCCATCGTTACTGATACGTTTTGTAAGCAACGCCGCTGAAGGCTCGAGGCCGGCTGTCAAGAAACGAGAACCTTCAGAAGGTTTGGCTCAAAAATTCGGTCGTCCGTGGAAAGGAAATAGGTATATTAGATTGCCTACTAGTTAAGATTTATCTTCGAATCTTTTCATTGTAATTTTTTAGTACATTTGTTTTCCAGATACTGTGAGTTGACATTTGAATCTTACAATAAATAAATATGTATCCTGCGCAGCGTTAATTGTAGTTACGTGAAAAAGTGTTAAGTTTAACGCTGTAAAAAGTGTTAAAAATGAAACTAGACGTTTCGGCAATGCTGCCTTCATCAGTAATAAAAATGTGTTCGTTGCTAACGTGTGCGAAAATTCAAAAAATTCAAATTCACGCGTGCCGAAGAAAAGCGCGCGCAAGGCTAGCATACGAGTTAATTATAAAAAGCCACTCGGCGCCAAAGTCTTGTAATTGAAAATGAACCGCTTTTTTTCGCGTCTTCTCCTGATCTGGTCACCTAGATTCGCTTTAATCACCGCTACCATCATGTCGCTGAGGTTGTGGTTTGGTCTCGTAAAATGTACAGGCACTGGCAGCGCAACTTTCTACAAGCGGTTCATGGATGATGTGGCAGGCGCAACATCGTGCAGTGAACAGGAATTACAGCAGTTTCTCGAGTTTGCCTCTAACTACCATCCCAAGATTGACTACACATGGTCTATCACAGCTGATAAACTCCCGTTCCTGGACATCTATATGATTCCCCGCGACAACCGCATATCAACATCTGTTTACTACAAAGACACTGATAGTCATTCTTATCTTGACTTCAGCTCGTAGCATCCATCAAAGTGTAAATCATCCATTCCATATAGTCAGTTTCTACGGCTGCGAATGATCTGCAGTGACGACAATGATTTTCACAATAAAGCAACAACTATGGAGACATATTTTGCGGCACGTGGCTATCCTCATGACCTCATAACAAAAGCAAGCGTCCAAGCGGAAGCAAACCGAAGAGACAATCTACTTGACATCACTCCCGGAAATGACACTGCCGTCGACCGCCCACCTCTGGTCATCACATACCACCCCAAAAACGTCGACGTTTGTAACATCCTTCTGCGAAACTATTCCATCTTACGCGATGACAACACCACGAGTGCTATTTTCAACAAGCCGCCGCTAAAAGCTTTCCGACGCGCAAAGAATCTAAAAGATTTGCTAGTTCATAGCAGTTTGCCGTCAGATCTCCAACGTCAGGCGGGTACGTTTCCATGCAACCGACGTGACTGCCGTACCTGTCCTTTCATCAATTCCAGTGACAGTATTATAACTACAAATGGACACATCAAGATCTCGGGACATTATACGTGCATCACAAGCCAATTGGTCTACTGCATTTCATGCCGTAAATGCCCTGCAATTGTCTACATTGGAGAGACGAGCCGTCTTCTTGGAGACCGCTTCCGTGAACACCGATTGGATGTGATGAAAAAGAAAGTTGCGCTGCCAGTGCCTGATATCGGCTTATCTGAAATAGCGTGACGAATTGCGTGACACATTTACAACCTTTATAAATCGAAAACGAAACTTCGTTAAAACCTGAAACTTTTTGTGAAAGATAATAACACTGGTATCCACATACCACGTTAGAAACAGCTTTGTAGGATGTACACTTTAGATTTTTAATTTTTATGACGTCATGTGAAAACACTCTATAGGTTGATGCATTCTCAGGAAAAAAAACCTAAACAATCTTATGTGGGGAAAGCGAAATGCCGCGGAACAATAGAGCATTGCCTAGTTCTTACACGTTCTTTGTTACTTAAAATTAATGTCGAACGAAATTTCAAATTCAGTGTTCATTTCTTCCTGGAGATGAGAGGCAAAAATTTCACTTCGCCAGAGATCGCATTTATCTGGGTCCAAATCAAAATGAACAATGCGCGGTGCATCACGGTAAGTGACGATGGGCCTTTAATTAGGCAATCTAAATTTAGGCCAGCCTTCTTTTTTGCCTGTAGAAAAAAGGTTATCAGTTCAGTGCCGACATTTTCATTGTTGTCACAGTTAGATTACTAGCTGAGAACCTGTATCCAATGACCCAATCAAAATGCTAGAAAAGCAATACATCGTAAACCTTCAATTCAAAACAACAAAAAGATATATGTAATAATTGGAATACAAAACTAATTTGCGCGATATGGTCCAAATAATGTGCAATTACTAATGCAGCAACATAGCGTATCAGTCAAATTGACAGGGTCTCATCTGTGAAAGGGAACATATTTCTGATCGGTTAATACATATTAATCATATTATTTATAACACATTATTTGAATTATTTAGTAACAACATAACAAAGTACTTAATACTAACTTAGTTACAGACAGTACAAAATAATATTGATTACTTACATGAAAAAATAAACACTTACGTTGTCATTTGCTACTTATAACTGAGAATTATTAATTACTTGCATGACACAGATTACAGACATTTAGCACAAACAAAAAGAAACTTAACTTTCACAACCAAATAAATAAAATACATAAAGAAATATATGAACAACATATTTACCAGCCCGTAATAACTGTCAATTTTGTTTTCGTGCATTCGCCTGTACGTTTTCTTTCAATTTCATGAAAGGATAATTTATTCTGGTCATTATGTTCATGGCTTTGTTATTTTTATTTACTTATTTTTGGAAATCGATGAAAGTTTTTTTAAAAAGGTTACGAAACCTATTTTTTGGAGTGCGTTCCATGCTTTACAGCTCTATATAAAAAATCTAGTAACAAGAATTTACATGTAAAAATACCGTTGTGTGTTGGACAACACCTCCGATCACGACAGACCAATAATTACAGCTCGAGAAAAAAACGTTAGTTTTTAACACAACAGTATAAACATTATTTTCGGCCAACCATTCCCTCAAAGCTTGCCAAAAGAAGGACCTTACGCTACAGAGCTTGAAAAGATGAACTAAGAACTCAAAATTACAAAACATACAGTCATCATTTTGTCAAAGACCTATTTTATTTAAAGTGCCACTATGATCAAAAATATACATTTTCTGTTCTCTTCATATTTTGAAAATATAAGTACTCGTTACTTACCTTGCGAAATTTCAGGTCAAAACTCGTACGGGAAGTGCTATTATTTTAACTTTACATTTCGAATTCGGCTTGCCGCCATTACTCAATTTAAAAATGACCGGGACTGAACCCCGAGAGTTGGATCGAGTTTTCCTAATGATTTTGTTACGTCAATGATTCAACACGTGCCTTTTGACTTTGTTGTCTGTGACCCGGAGGGAACCGCGTTGAGTCATTGACGTCACAAATCAAGTCACGTGTACCAGATCGCAAACCAGTACAACGTGGGCTCGGATTAATGAACGGAGTACTGGCGGACGGATTTTACGTGATTTTCGTGGGTTTTCGGCCAGCTTTTTCTGGGCTGTGTAAGAAAAATTCAATCTAATTTATAGCAATTCGCATTTGTCTAAACCTATTACTATTTGCGTTAAAAAAAGCGGAAAAGAAATACAACAATTTTCGTCGTAGAGGCACTTTAAAAAGGTGTTTGTCGCTAATGTCCTATGAAGAAATTTCACCTGAAAAATATTTAGTTAAGATACTTTAGTGCAACAGAAACAACTTTGAGGATTTCAATCAGCACACTATTCATCTTTGCTTTTGCCGACTTTTAGAGTTTTAAGTGCTGACCAGCTTTTTATAGGTTAGTCTATTTGGTTCGTTGGCTTTTAAAAAGTTGTGATTTTTGTTTTTTGAAATTTGGTCTTTGTCAGCTTACCTTAGAAATTTTATGGAAGATACCAAGCCTTGAAAGATGAGGAAATTTGTTGTGATGCCGAGTCGTAAACTTTGAATTCGGTAAAAGATAAGAAATGATTTGCAACCTCATTAAGTGTTCGATTTTGTAGATCCCTTTGGAGGACCATGATTTGTAGTACATTGGTTTATTTTCAATTCTTATAAGAGAATTTTGCAAAAGATTTGATATTTAAGACAATATTTGTACTAGTTTCATGTAGTTTTAAAATGATCTGATACATGAACACAGTTTAACACGCCATTTCTGTTAAGATTGCCTTGAAAGATATTTGCACCACACACTACCAAATTCTTGCAGTTCATAATCCAAAAACAGTTTCATTCTCCGTGATTTTTCTTGTTTAAATATTTTTTAATCCAGGTTGGTGTAAGTACTTTATTTGATTTATTTATTTAATTTTAGATTATTTATTTATTTATTTATTATTTTTTTATTCATCCTTAATCCTCCATTTTTATAATCGCCAATCGTAATGTTTTGCTTAAGGCGGGGGTGCACGTGAATTTAAAGAAAGGATAGAAAAAAAAATTTTTGGAACACCAACAGACATTTGATACCCACGCAAGAGCACCCCAGGTTGCTAGTGGACTAACTTGGTGTCCGTCTATTAATTATTAACTACAAATTCTAATTTTAAAAGTTCGCTAAATCTGCAATATTTCTTATTTCTCTTAATTTTACAAATACTTTGAGTAAAACTATTTCCCCCCAAACATACCCAAAAATTTTCAAACACCCCATAAACCCTATTCATAAATGGCGGCCGATTTATTTATTCTTTTATATTCATGCTAATCAGCCCAACTAGCCTCATTTTAGAGCAAAAATTCGTTTTAATTTTGCACATGCTAACGAGGCTAGTTGGGCTGATTAGCATGAATATAAAAGAATAATAAACCGGCCGCCATTTATGAATAGGGTCTATAACATAGATTCACGAGACGAGCACAGAGTTTTTGGATTGCTTGAAACGTGAACGAGATATTTCCATTAACGCCATGTGAAGTGGCGAAAAAATGGCGTTCATGTGGACCCCCGCCTTAATTTTATCTCTTCTTCCACTAAACTGAGATGTTGCAACTTAAGCAATGCTGAATTTTTTTATTTTTCCGTTATAGTTCAAATTCATAGTTACTGCGGGATCGGTTGCCTGAACCATATACCTAATGCCTTTACTTTGTCTTTTACCCATTTTAGTTATTTTTTTTTTTAGAATAATTTTGTTTTGGAGTCCGGAGCAAGAACCAATCCAGATTGCTTCTGATTTTTTTATTGTTTAGCCGCAAGCCAGATATGTAACTAAAAAGATCTGTTTGTTTTTTCCTAATTTAAAATTTCAACGCAAAGAAAGGGGAGAGAGGGTATTCCTGCCTGACCCCTCTTTCAGGTGTGAAAAAATTGCTTGCCCAATCATTATTCAGGATACAGCTTCCAATGTTATAATAACACAGCTTAATCGATGGGTTAAAATTAAAAGAAGCTAGCGTTTTTCATATGAAGGAGCATTCTACTGTATCGAACACCTTTTTTTTTTGGAAGTCAAGAAAGAGAAGCAATCCAGGAATATTGTAAGCAGCAGTGTGGTTAGCCATCAACTAATCTTATATTTTCACCGATTAATCTACCTTTGGGGAGACCAGTTTGATCACTGTTAATAAGTTTTGGAAATACCCTTTTAAGACGATTGACAATGACATTAGCTGCTATTTTATAGTCACAGTTCAGTAGTGTAATTGGGTGCCAATTTCTAAATAATATGGTTCTGCATCTTTTTGGGTATTAGTTTAATTATACCACGTCTTTGACTTACTGTCCATTCTTATAAGCAAGGTTGAAAGAATTTAGGTAGAAGATGGCAGTTCATCAGCCTTTCGGAGCTTATACTTTTTAGAGCTTGTATGCGCTGACTTGCTTTAGTCAACAAACGTATACAACATGCTTTTTCCTCACTTGTGAATTTAGTCATCTTCCGAGTCAATTTTTGAGCTATACAGGTTTCTCTAGAAGTTTTCACACTCTTCGAAATTTCTTTGTCTGGGATGATAAATTCGTCTTCGCTAATTTTTAACTGGCTAAATACACCATTCTTATAGTGCCGCTTTTCAAGATTTAAAAAGTACTTTGTATTTTTTTCACCTTCATCATACCAGCTACATTATTTTGTTTTGTACAGTACTCGACTATGTTTTCTAGATTTCTCGTTTTGTCATCGAATTCTAATGAATTGTCAGCTTTTCATTGTCACGAAGATTACTGTTTTCTTTGCAGTATATTTATTGTCCTTTCTGATTCTTCGTCTTCCCAATGTTTTAGCTTTGTTCGCTTTTAATTTTATCATTTCCCAAAGCAGAGCAGCATCAACAAAAGAATGGCTTTGATATTTGTTTTGAACAGCTGCAATAGTTGCTCGTATTAGGTTCAGCCTCTGTTAAGAAAGATGCATTTAATTTCCAAAAGCCAGCCCCCCTCGAGCCTAAAAGGAGCACAATTTAAATAGATACAATACAGTGGTCTGCTCTGAAGCCTGCCGAGATGTCAGCAGGTGTGATATTACACATAACCTCTGGCTCACTAGAAAAAAAATCTGGCCTACAAATAATGTTATTCCGACGCCAAACATACCTAAGGTAATCGGGATTTAGGACCATTCCAACATTACCAAATCTTAATTTGTAGCGTGGTCCGTGATAAGATTGATAGTTCAGTTTTGCATGAGTTTTGGCTAGGCCGCCTTTCTTGCCCTTTTCTAGATCTAGCACTAGATTAAAACCGCCGCATATTGAGATCTTCTAAATGGCTGAAAAATCTTTCAAAGAGATTTGGATCATCTTCGTTTGGTGCATATATAGTGGTCAGGGTAATATATTTATCATTTGCTTTAATATCATGCACAGGTGATAAATCTGCCTTTTGGATCCGAGTTAGATCTCTACAGTTGAAAGACAAAGTTGTTATTAATTGGCCACTCCGAAAAATACCATAATACTCTTTTATGCGCAGGCGCAGCCTCACCGGGGTGTAATTATTCAAGTCTCCTTTGTTAGAATGGCACAATGGAATTCAGAGTACATGAAGGAACGCTAGGACGTAGCATTGTGTCTTCGCATACAAATGTGCACCGTATGCAAATTACCACGAAGTTGAAGCATAGCACGTGCAGTTCGTGCTGAAAACAAAAGAAATCGGAAAATGAGGCTTACATCAAGCACCACCCAAACCTGCACTTTAAAGAGTATTATGGTATTTTTAATAGTTTCTGGAGTGGGCAATTGAAGAGGATTGCTACTCTTCCACTGCCACTAGAACAGCAGCTAAACAGAGTTTTATATCCCCAAGCATCCGACCAAGCGGATATGGTGTTCTCAGAGCAGTAAGTTTCTTGTAGCAGGTATATTGAAAAAAAAAAAACGTTTTCCTACGCCAATTTAACATTTCCCTTCTTTTTTGTGTCTCCCCTAAACCAACCGTACATCCGTCGAGAGAGCAAATTTAAGATTCACTTCTTATTAAAACTTGAACAGAGATGGGCTTTACAAAAAAAACCCATACAATTAGCATAATTATAAAAAATCCTTAGTGTTGGACAGAAGTTCCACAAGAAATGGTAGGTATTGGTATACATCTGTTGAGCTTATTTGTAGCTATGAGTCATTACCAAAAAAAAAATTGATAAGCAATAATTGAAAGCCGAATGTACAGAAAAAAGTTCTTTTTGGATAGTCCAGTCCCATTAAAGTGCACTTAACCCCCAATTTTTTTTTCTTTTTATCAACTCAATGTACTTTGAAAAGTCGAATAGTGAAATATTTCTTGTTTTTAACGTCGTGTTAGTGAGTTATAGAGATTTGAATTTACAAAATGCTAATTAGATGACGTCAAATCAAGACTTTACCATTTTTTCTACTTCAATTTACAATACGCGGTTCACAGCTTAAGGATAATCAATTTAAGAAATACTAAATAAAAACTGTTAATAGTCAATTGATTTGTAAAAAAATATTACTTGGAGGTGGAAACAAGTAGTTGTATAATAAACGATTCTTGATTTGACATCATCTTATTAACATTTTGTAAATTCAAACCTCTATAATTCACTAACGCAACGTTAAAAACAAGAAATATTTAACTATTCAACTTTTCAACGTACATATAGTTAATTAAGCGACAAAACAATTTTGGGTTTAGGTGCACTTTAAGGATTACTTCAGATATAAAAGAGTAGAAAGTAGAAACTGGCTGTAGTTTTTAAAATGTGGACGTTTCGGTGGTGCATTGCTGCCTTCTTCAGCGAATAAAATGTAAATGGCATCCTTGATGTATATAAATGAAATAACAGTAAGGTGATGAATAAACTATACAGGTGGATGAAAAATAACAATCTAGAAATAATAAATTCAATCAGTAAAACTTATTGAGGTTTTTAAAAATGTTAGGAAAAGAAATGTGTTCATTTATAGAATCGGCATCACATACGGAATGCCAAGCCTCCAGAAAAAGTCAGCACTTCTATTGTTGAGCACGGTCGAGGATTTCAGCATTTTCCAGGTCTATTTTGTGCTGGTGTAGCATGTGGTGTTGTGCAAGAAGAGAATCTTTTTTCCAGAATACTTTTATGATCATATCTTTCGCTGTCCTTTTACTTTGACCTTCTCTTGTTCCTCATGGGCTTTTATCATCGCCTTGATTAAAATTCACCACTCTTCTTGGATAACTTTCGCATAATCTTCTTTGTTATATATGCATCTGTGTGTATATGTGACTTTTTTTTTATCTTACCTCTATTTGACCATAGATGGAACTTTTTACCGACCCGGTGGACTGCGTGAAATTTAATGCCTGAAATATCAATGCCAAGGTCACCGGCTTTATGACTTCGTACACCTTTGATATGCAGTCCTCTTCTTTCGTCTCTTGGATGTTGTTAATTCGCAAATTTTCCCTTTTTGTGTATTGTTTTCTATTTCTTTGTTTAATTTCTATTTCTATATTATTGTAACAATATTAGTGTAACAATATAAGGAGACTATGTCTCCAGTGTTTCAACTACTGTGTTTCTACCAATTGACTGATGCACTGTATATACAAAAAGAATACCTACTGTGTCCCCTTCCCTTTAATCTAATGTTGCACAAAATATTTAATTTAATCCTTTGTGGAATAAATAAACCAAAATGGTTTTGGAAGAATGAGGGTATAGCGACAAAGGATGACACCAAGTTATTCAAAAGTAAATACTTCATTATGATCTGCACACACAAGAAAATGGCGTGGATGGGTTTGTAAAGATTTGCCAGAAATTAACAACACATTTTGACATATCAGGCTTGTTTGCTTTGATGGGTATAACGTCCAACCCCTACTAAAATTGTTCAGCGAAAACATCAAAATCACTAAACTAGATATGGCCTCATTCAACATCTCTTTATCACCACTGACTGGTAAAAGTATACTGACCTGCTGGGCATGTTCATACAGGATCCCATTCCTGTGGTACAATGTGAAAGAAACACAAATTAGCACTGAGCTAAATACCTTTAGGGCCCACCTGGATTATTCAGGGGCGATACCATACCGAAATTGGATGGTTGGCACGTCATTGTCGACCTGGCTAATTAACCCATTTACTAAGTAATGTTTACTAAAATGTGAAGTAGTGCTAATTATAGTACATTATCAAAGAAGCGTGATAACAACACGCCTATCTTAAAGGATTTACACTGGCTTCCCGTACATTTCAGGATCATTTTCATAAGGTTCCGAACAGGCGTGCACCAGACTTTATAATGAACTCATTAGTTATAAAATATTATCACATTGTCTCAGATCATCTACTAACAAGTTACTCTTTGAGCCTGTAGACAATTTAAAGACTTACGGCGACCGGGCATTTTCAACAGCCGCTCCTAGACTTTGGAATAGAATGCCAATAACCAATAGAGAATCAGCTACAATAACGCTTTTTTAAATCTAAGTTGAAGTCGTACCTTTTTAACGAGGCTTTTTATTGAAATAGGTATTAATAGCGGAGCACTCGCCGGGCCGAAGGCCCGGCTGCGCAGCCCCATACTCATAGAACCTAGCCCGTCATTTTTCATGGTCATGGCTAGCGGAATGTTTCGCGGGCGCGCGTGTGCCCGCCGCCCTCCGCCCTCCGCCGTCGCACAGGTAGCTCCGTCGCGCAGGTAGCTCCGTCGCGCAGGACTAGCTCGCGGGCGCGTATGACGTCGCAAAACATGCGCGTACGACGTCATGTTGAAACCAAAGCGAGGCTTTTTTTTCGCGCGGTTACACGGCCGAATGTCACGTCAGCTGGAAAAACACTTTGATGTTTTGCTGTGTTTACTGAGCGGAGAAAACGGTTTAAATTAAAGTCGTTATTTTCCTGCATTTTTTCGTGGTTTGCTACTCAAGACAGGGATACTAATTAAGGGATACTCAGAAGCGCTTTAGTGGAAAAAGAAGAGCTTTCAGGGATAAAATCTTGCTTCGAGGAACTATATACGTTTTTAATAGCAATGCGAGAGATGGGTTCGTTTTACGGATTTCAGCACCAAAGCGGAGATTTAAAGAATTTCCAAACACAGTAGTCGCCGGAGGGACTTAAAGGTAAAACAAATTACATTTTTCGATGGGAACTTATCTTGATATCAATCTGTGATTGACTTTTTGTTTGTGTTCTCGTTAGTTTTGGAGAATTGTTTTGAAACGTGTAGCTTAAATTCAGTTGTATTAATTTCTTGAATTTCATCGAAGACACGGCTCGGCCTCGATGCGCGTTTTGCGTTTTGCTTTTAAACATAAACTAATGGAGATTTGAATAAAATTTTTCGAAGGAAGATTGTGTTGTCCATTTTTATGTGTTTGTTCATTCATTACATAGATTGAAAAGCGATTTTATGTAAACAAAACAAGACTTAGATTTTATACTCGCGTCGCCTTATGCAAATATGTTTGTGTATTTTTGCAATTTTGGTTTCCAAATCAGTTTCTCGGGCATTTTGTGACAAGCAACAAGTGTATTTTATTCGGAAAATAGTCGTAATAGTTATTCTAGACGGAGAAAAAGTTGTTTTTGTGAACTTTTGTACGGTCTAAATGTACTGTGCAGAGGTCGGGTAACAAGCTCAAGCTTACTGTTTTTGAGAATTGCTAAAATTGAAAAATAGCCCGGTCGTCAATCTTAATTCCGACCTTTTACCTAAGTTAAGTTTCATCTTAGTTAAGCTTGTTCAGAGGGTCTTCAGAGGGCAACGCTGTTAGGCCAAGCTTTTAATGCTAATGTTAATGTTAAGTTTTTATCTAGTTTTTAATCTTTTGTTGTAAAGCGTCATGAACAATTAGTGGAATATAGCGCTATATAAATTGTTTTACTATATTATTATTATTAGAGCAGTTTTCAATTGAGTGTCAAAAGTAATTACACAATTGCTTTGGTTTTCATTGCTACGCTTTATGATTGGCTACAAAATCTCGCGCTACTTTCTCGACCAATCAGAAGTAAAACCAAAACCAATCGTGACTTGCTCGCACGCGTTTTCCCGCGCTTGGCGCCGCCGACATGTAATTGCTTCGAGCTCTGATTGGTTCATTGGATTGTTTCAACTGCTGTGATTGGTCAGAGTAATTACTTTGGTATTGGTTTTACGACACTCAATTGAAAACAGCTATATTATCATCATTAATAATAATAATAATAATAATAATAATAATAATAATAATAATATCCGAATTTCACAGTCCAATGTGATCGAAAAATTGAAGCAAGAAGACCAGACATTGTTTTTATTGATAGGAAAGAGAGAGAGAGGTGATTATAATTGATGTTGCCATCCCAGGTGACAACAGGGTGAGAGATAAGGAGCTCGAGAAGATTGAGAAATACCAACTATTGAAAGATGAAGTGGCAAAACTCTGGCACATGCGGAAAGTCACTGTCGTCCCAGTTGTTATCGGGGCCCTTGGTGCCATTTCAGTCAACTGTGAGAAGTACATGAAGCAAATTGGTGTAACCATAAGAATGGAAACTATTCAGAAAACAGCATTGTTGGGTACAGCAAAGATCCTGAGAAAGGTGCTGTCCTTGTAAGAGGAAAGAAAGAAAAGTCCTGGAACCCATGGTGACATGTTGGAACCCGCTTCCAGGGAATATCAACCAGACAGAACATTGTGCCTGAGCCTTAAAGGAATAAACATAATAATAATAATATCAGGTTTAAAAACACAAGCCAAAGGTAAGTGATTTAAGGCTTGAAAACCACGCGAATAACCTCAAATGCATTCTCAAAAGCATATTGCTACGAGCACAAAAAAATGCCCTTTGTGCAATAATACATTAGCATACAAAAATGAAAGGCTCCAATGAGCCATTTTGTGAATATAAAACGCTCTAAATAAAAGATTTTGCACACCTTTGGACCCTCCCCCCTCCTAGGCGTTTTGTACATGCTTTGAAACTGTAATATTATTTGTGGGCTAAAAATTGGAGGCAGGGACAGAACTGCTCTTCTTACCCAGTCTGATACTATGACAACTGTTGCTAGGCAAGGACTTAATTGCAGCCAAGTGAACTTAACTGCGTGAATAACTTGAGACAAATCTATGATCATTTGACAGGCCCTCTAGGAATTCTGGAAGCAGGCGTCACTTAAACGTTATTGTTGAAATGCTCAATGCTGTGAATCTACAGTCTGCTATGAACCTGGATAGCTCTTTCAGTGCCTTACCTTTCCCAACACTATCTTGGCGAGCAGCTGGTAATTTAGAGCACATACAACTTCCCTTGTATCTTGACATGATAATTTAAGTGTGCTATACCGTGATGCGAACAGGTCATAGATTAGTCCTGTGATTATGTGGCTGGAGGCTAAACTGAATGTGTCATCATCAAGCAACACCAAGTAGAATCCGAAAACAAGATTATAGTCAGTACAGACAAATCTAAAGGTCCTTATGGCTCTTTTTTTACCATCAACTATCATCTGGCTCCCATCCGGACTCTAGTTTTACTCATCCCAACACTTTCAAATGACCTAGTCGTACGTATATATATATATACGTACGTATACCTAGTCGTACGTATATATATATATATATATATATATATATATATATATATATATAAATATACGTATATATATATATATATATATATATATATATATATATATATATAAATGTTTGCCATCAGTCTCAATGACACATGTACACGCTTTCAAAGTGATCTTTGTCTTCATGTGAACATAGCCTCTCTGAAATTTGCACAGGTCATAGATTAGTCCTGTGATTATGTGGCTGGAGGCTAAACTGAATGTGTCATCATCAAGCAACACCAAGTAGAATATAGTCAGTACAGACAAATCTAAAGGTCCTTATGGCTCTTTTTTTACCATCAATTATCATCTGGCTCCCATCCGGACTCTAGTTTTACTCATCCCAACACTTTCAAATGACCTAGTCGTACGTACACTGCTTGTGGCTCACTGTGACTGCCCTACAGACAATGCATGACACCTGACATGGCTATGAAAAATTGGAACACTGGCAGCAATTGTTTTGGGCATCTTCCTATGTGAGGGTTTGTCCAACATGGACCAGATCTCAGACAATGACCATCAATTCATGTGTCTAGGTCATAACGCATGTGCGTGTCAAGTTTCGTCTTGATCTTGACCTCAGAGGTACCTCCACTCCATCATCTGCCAGGCACTTAAGTTTTCAAGTTGACTTCGGTTGCTCCTGCACCCTAACAATGCTATTTACATCATAGACCTCAACAAGCTCCCTCCTGTATGGGACCTTTTGTTTGTCTCCTTGACTACTCCAAGGCAATCCCAATCATTGAATTTTCTTGCTTAAATTTGTTATTCTAGTCTTGAACAAGTTTGTTGTCAATAATTTACACGCCATTTCACGATCGGATTTCACGAGATAATTCGTACTTTCACTACATTACTCGGTTTGTATGCTTATATTTTTCGGTTTTTACCCTCATCTAAATTCTATAAGTTTTCGTTCAAGAAAATATGATTTTTAAATAAGAATAGCTCAGTTTAAGCTATCGCCCTGCTGTAAATAAATTACGCTCGACTTTTCTTTTAACATAAAAATTTGAAAAGCTTTTAAAGTTTATTATAATTCAGCTTTCCACGGCTTCGCTGAAGGCAAGAACATTGCTCTATCCTCAACCGGTAGAAATGAGTTCACTTTACAATTTCAGTTTTTTTTGTTTATGTATAGAAAGTTGTGAAGAAGCTTTACGCAGCGCGTAAAGAGAAACATTTCTTGGAAAGCTGTTCATGAATGATTTTCTGGGCGAATCGCAGAATTGAAGTAGGAAAAAATAAATAAGTTATTTACCGGCCTAGGTCGGTCCGTATAGGACACAGTTGGTCCGTCCGGGCACAGTTTTTTTCCTATACGGACCTCCCGGCCGGTAAATAATATAATATATATATATATATATATATATATATATTTAAATTTGTGTTTCGACTTTTCCGTAGTAGAGTGCTCAATACAAAAAGTAGAGCGTGATAAATATTTAAAACAGGAAAAAGACTACACTTGTATCCCTACAAGCCTGTTTCGTGATTGCTCACTCTTCAGGGGATTTTATTAAAGAATAAACATAACCATCGCTTATATACAAAATTTGAATGCTTGGATGTTTAGTTGTTACATAGCAACGCTTTGTTACGGTGACGGCAAGAGGATACAAGTTCGTTACGTTTATTAAGTGATCATCAAGCGCATCAAGGCAGAGCTGTCCTCGATGAATTCAAGATAACAACACGTCTTAATTTGAGCACGTTTCATAAACATGTCTCCAAAACTAAAGAGAACACAAAAGAAAAGTCAATTAAAAAATAAATAAAAAATAAATAAATTCCCATCGAAAAATGTGATTTATTTTACCTTTAAGTCACTGGACTGCTTGGAAATTCGTTAAAACTCCGCTTCTTCGGTTCAGAAATCCGTAATAAAAACAAACATCTCTCGCATTGCTCCTGCATTGATAAAAATAAAAATGTATGGAGTTCCTCGAAGCAAGACTTTATCCCTGAAAACTCTTCTTTTTCCACTAAAGCGGCTTCTGAGTATCCCTTAATTAGTATCCCTGTCTTGAGTAGCAAACCGCGAGCGAAAAAATGCAGCGAAATAACGACTTTACTGCTCCGCTAAAAACCGCGAAAGATCCAACTTTTAAATTGTTTACCAAGCTGACGGCTGTGAAGCCGCGCGAAAAACAAAGCCTCGCTTTGCTTTCAAAATTGCTAAGATCCCGGATGTTGTGTGGCGTCATACGTGCACGTTTTTCGACGTCATACGCGCCCGCGATCTAGCCCTGCGCGACGCACGAAGTATTCCGCTAGCCATGACCATAAAAAAATGACGGGCATAAGTTTAGTTCTATGAGTATGGGGCTCCGCGCGGGGCTTCGGCCCGCAGAGCTCCGCTATTATAAAGGCCATAATCAGACTGGTGTACACCACCCTATTCTTCAGACATAGCAGGGGCGGATCCAGGGGTGAGGTTGAGGGGCATCCTCGAATTTGAATGGAGGAAAAACACGCCATAAACTGACAGGTATCAATCGATATGCAACCTACCGCACCAATCAGGAACTCTGTTCGTCCACGAATGGAGTTTCCTAAATGAACAATGTGTGCGGGTGGGCGTATTTTTCCTTCCTCCCCCCCTCCACCCTCCTTCGCCTTCCAGCCTGACTCCCACACCCTTGGTCGCATCTTTTGACTCGTCTCAGTCTGCGGTTTTTATAAAGCAGCGCTCGTTCGCCCCCAAATACGCCTGCTTTGCAGGCTAATTCCAAGCTATTAAGCTGACAGATGGGTTTTCTTTGCTCACCACCATGCAAACACCCTAAGGTCATTACTGCTTGACTTGACTTCCTTTGGCATCAGCTCAATGCCCTCTTCATGATATTCAGCGTATTGTAAATGTTGTGAACATAGAAGCTCATGACATCATTGCGATGGGCCGTAGTGAATCTCTATTTGATCCTAATATTGCATATGACTGCACTGTAATTGAATTGCTGAACTGTCTCTTGCAGCACAAATTCAAACTCAACCTAAACATCAACTTAAAACTACATACAATGCATCACTCACTACTAAGTGGCATTGAAATGGGCAGGGATGTGTTTGACATGCATTAACCAGACAAGGTTTCCACGTGGCAAATACCGGGCATCATTACCTACAAGGGAGGGTGCTCACTATTCAGCATATAGGCTTCATGTTGAGTATAGCAAGTGGCCACACATTGCAGATGCTCTCTCAAAAGCCCCTTTGCCTATTGCATCACAGAAAAAAGGTCCAAGATCAGCTTGTTTTACTTTTCGTTTACGGCATAGAATTTAAGTCCGACAATCCTGACCTCCCGGCCCTATTCGCCACCATGGGAAGGAAGTAAATCACTCTTGACCTCACTGCCTTCAAGATGTCGCTCTTCAGAACTGCTACTAGCGCAGATCCAGAGGCAATTTTGTACTATCTCACTGGGTCAAGGTGGCTTAATGACAATGCTGCAGTTCCGGAACTGGCGCGAACTCAATGCACATGATGGTCTACTGTTTAAACAAGATTGTGTCATCATCCCTTTTTCTACACAAGCTTCATGCACCTCATAGTGACCCTGCCACTACTCTCTGTCATACTCACAACATAATGTTCTGGCTGGGCCTCACGGACATGTGTGAGGCATGATTGTGTCACTTGCATTGAGCTCAACACCCACGAGTACCACTCTAACCATACCAAGTACGTACTTTGCCATGGCTACTTGTGTCCTGTAATCTTTTTAAACTCTATGGCATGGCCTATTTGATCACAGTGGCTCTGGACCACTTGCGCTCAGTCCTCGGCAGCCATTCAAGCCACCAAACAGCATTTTGGTGGACATGAAGTTTCTCAACCTCTTATAACAGACAATGAAACCTGGTTCATCTCTGAGCAATAAAGTTAAACTACAAAGTTGATAACTGTCAACTTATTACAATTCCGTAACCTAACTAAAATAAAACGAATTATGTATGATACAGCTGCAAATTAGTGGTGAAACGTCACTCAATATGAAACTACTAACACTGTACTGCAGGGACCACTATTAAAACCTCATTGATCAATTAATGACGGATTGAAAGCATACTGAATAAGTTACTGCAATGTTTCAATTCTTGCATATGGAGTGTGTTGTGTTACCTGCTTATTTAGTCTCTTGATCAATGTTTGTCTTGACTCAGTTTTCATTTGAAAAGGTTTGGTGTTTATGTTAAAGCAATGCTAATATGAAGACTCGCCCAAAGTAATTACCACGTATTGACCAAGACTGACCAAGTAACAACCGAGATGTACTCTAGGATTGACCATGAAAGTACTTTTACTTATTTTAGATTATTGAATTAAATGCAGGTTACACTTAATGTAGCAATACAATACAATACAATACAAAAAATACAAATAAATAGATAAAATAGGAAATTGTGTATTTGAAAGTACCTGCACCTGTTGAATTGTTGAATCTGGGATAATAATAGTCAGATAATAAGCAGCAAATTTGTTCTAGACTTTTAATTCATATTGGACTGCTCTATATAATTATGGGAGCACTTTGTTGTGGAGTTTGCTGGAGGCAAATGGTTAAATACATTTGACAACTGAATTTTCTGCAAATCGATCAAACCCAAACCCCATTAAACTACTATATTTTACCCATTGGGTACCTGGCATAAATGGCTTGAAAATAATTGTAATAAATAAATAAATAAATTAATTAATTTACCCACCTTAACTAACGCAAATAATACTTACATTAAAACAAAATAGCTGGTGGTCCATTTATAAGCTCGTCTTAAATACTGCGGCTGCTTGCATTCCATATAACCTTCCTTCACACCTTTAAAATATAAAAAAATAACACATAACTGCACTGTGATGACGACCATAATTTATGGCCGAACTTGTCACAAGTCCCTCGTAGCTCAGTGGTTAGAGCATCCGCTGACCGGTGTGCGGAAGGTCATAGGTTCAAATCCTGTCGAGGACTTATGTTTTTTCCTTTCTCCCACGCTCGTGACATGATGAACAGTACATGTACATCTTTCTCAAAACCAACTTGTTTAAAATCATTAAAAATAATTATTGTATTTTCTTTGTTTCTTGTTGCCAGTTAAGGCTGGTTTTCACTAACGCATAAGCATAAGTACAAGCATAAGCATGATCGGCCGAAAAGCAAGTGAGAACGTCAGAACATAAGCATAAAGACATACGCAAGCGCAGTATGAACGAAATTCTCGATACCAGCTTTCCTTGGCTGAGAGATCTGAATCAAAGATGGCGGATGATTTTAAAGTTAAAATCTTTGCTTTTGCTCTTCTAGTAATTTACATCCTTTGCTTAAGGCGACGTAGAAGAAAATCCATCAGACCTAAAAGGTATTGGGTAAGAGAAATTTACCGTCGCAGGGAATCGCACGGCGAATTTAGTAACCTTGTTTGGGAACTTCGTGCGAGCGATAGAGAGCTTTTCTTTCGCCATGCTAATTCCTTTTTGTTGTTGTCTTTAAAATCTTTATTTGACTTATCGTATAAGACGGTGTATTGTCTGACTGTTTCCGCCAGGAGTTCATCAACTGACACTTGACCGGAATCCGCCATTTTGATTTTGCTTGTGGCAAGTTTCTCGATGAGGTCTGGGTCAAAGTGAGCGATGATTGGTTGACCGCCTTGTGCTTATGCTTGTGCTTATTTCATCCCCGTTCTCACTTGACATAAATGTGACACAAGCATAGCATAAGCACAAGAAGAACGGAACGTGTTCGTTCTTCTTGTGCTTATGCTTATGTCGTGGGAGTTCTCACTTGCTTCTGGATCTCTTATGCTTATGCTTGTGCTTATGCGCTAGTGAAAACCAGCCATTAGGCGCGATTTTCAGCCGTTTGAGGGAGTCCGGTTTTCAGATCCTCCTCCCAACAACGGCTGGATCACTGGTCCGTGACGTCACATCCGCTTTTTATGCAAATTAGATTTTGGTTGAGGGAAAATGAAGAAATATCGTTTACCGTACACAAAGAGCTGTCACTTCTTAGGAATTTTGCAAGAAAACAATTTTTCTCTTGGTGGAAATTTCCTTCAAAATACCAGGAAGGAAGAGTTAAACATCAAATATGTTCGAAAGTTCGGAAGATTTTAACCTGCCAGCAACAAAACATCGACCCGGAAGGTGTGTTGAGTCAGCAGTAACAACATAGTAAACAAATACTCTCATATGAAAATATCTTTCCCGCATGCAGCAGATTTTACGAGGACAATCGAACATTTAAATGAAGACCGTTGTGTGGTCGAAGTGAGTCAAGCGACCGACTGTCTGAATTGATGTTCAAACAGTTCGAAAATGTCATCAACATGTGTTTTTTTTTTTGGCTTACTTGTTTCCAGAGCCTGCGAAGACTCGGTACGGTTGCTACTTTTCGTGTTATTTGGATCTATAATTCCCAAGACAACCAACTGTACACAATAAATAAATGTAATAAAGTAATTAAGCTATTGTAAGTAACTATGTACGTATAATCAATAATTGTAATTAATGAATTTTGTATGAGAGCAGTTTTCAATTGAGTGTCTTAAAACCAAAACC
Source organism: Dendrophyllia cribrosa (assembly GCA_024195265.1). NCBI lineage: Eukaryota > Metazoa > Cnidaria > Anthozoa > Scleractinia > Dendrophylliidae > Dendrophyllia > Dendrophyllia cribrosa. Next base: position 19,840,207 of record JAJLRJ010000004.1, read on the forward strand.
AAAGCAATTACCCTGACCAATCACAGCAGTCGTAAACAATCCAATGAACCAATCAGAGCTCGAAGCAATTGCATGTCGGCGGCGCCAAGCGCGGGAAAACGCGTGCGAGCAAGTTACGATTGGTTTTGGTGTTACTTCTGATTGGTCGAGAAAAATGGCGCAAGATTTTTTAGCCAACAACAAAGCGTAGCAATGCAAAACTAAAGCAACTGTATAGTTTTCACAATTACACAATTGCTTTGGTTTTTCATTGCTACGCTTTGTGATTGGCTAAAAAATCTCACGCCACTTTCTCGACCAATCAGAAGTAAACACCTCCAAAAAAATAAACCAACCAAAAACTTGAAGTGAGCACTGGTCTATTAGTAATAAATTAAGTAGCTCTTGTATTTAATATTCATTACAAAAATCTACTTTATTTGTAAGCTAAATGGTGACAAAAAACTGTTTTAGCAAATTGGCAAATTCTTAGTCTATGTTACTTTCCAGTTTTTATTGCTCCATATATTTATATCAGGAAAGCAGTGGCAATTATCAAGGAAAGTGTCTAACACTGTGACAGGCTACCTGACTTGCCTTTGATGAAACCTACATAATGTTCACATCTGAAACACTCACTATAATAATTATAGCCAAAGACAAAGGAAAAATAAAAAAAAAATAAAATAAAAATAATTTTCGATGTTACTACGTTAAATTCAGTGAGCTTCATCAATAACCAGTCATAGATTCAATACATCACGAGCTAAATTAAATTATTATTAAATTCGCCACTCGCCAATCCACGACATGTACAACCCAATTGCAAAACGGACTCACGACTTGATGGAAACAGTTCTATACGTTTCATTTACGTACGGGTCTTCGCTTCATTTGTCACCGATAAATGCTGCTCAATTTCCCACTGATGTAGAGAATGGGGCCTGATCTTGCATCAAGGAAGTGAGAAGAGAGATAGCCAAATCAAAAATTGAGAAAGCAGTTGGTTAACAAACAATTCTTCGGATATAAAACAGTCGGATAACACCAGAAAATATGGACTTTCCTGATCGCGCTAGCTGTGTTAATAACACATCTTTTCCATTGAACAAGTTAACTGGAAAGCATTATATACCATCCGCCTAAACCACCTCGGACACTTATTGAGAATTATATAACGTAATGTCGACACTTAGAATTTTATTTTCAATAAATTTTTAAGTGTAAAAACGAAAATCTAAAATCCCCACTCAGGATTGAACCTGTGACCTCAGATAGGCTTAGGCTTACATAGCCTACCGTACCACTGTATCACCTAGCTTCTCGGGTTGTTTAGTCCTAAATTTAACTATACAAAATGCTACCCCCAACCTCAATTAAAAGCTAACCAGTTAATCCGTTATATAAGTCTCAATAAGGTGTCCGAGGTGGTTTTGGCGGATGAAACATAATGCTTTCCAAGTTTACTATTGCTTCTTGATGCATTTCCCAAATTTGTCAATCTAGAACAGCTCAGAAACGCCGTCATCTTTGTTGCTGACTGAATTGACCAATCAGAGACTTGCCTGCTCGATTTGGGCAGGCAAGTCTCTGATTGGTACAAATAAATGTTGATACAAACAAGGAATCAGAGAATTAACTCTGTGTGTAAATTATAGTGCTAAGGTCAACCTATAAATTTCCCTGTACTGAGCGTTAGCCCTAGTAACGAAATGTGGGACCACACGAGGGAAAGAAAAAAATCTTAGACCTCGGTAGGATTCGAACCCACGACCTCCGGATTAGATCTTCCGTCGCTCTACCGCTTGAGCCACGAGGCCGTACGGGAGCAGATCGTGGGTAATAAGGTGGTAATTCGTGGCAGTGAGAATGTGAAGGGTACAAATAAATGTTGAGCCACGTAGCACTGGTGATACAAACAAGGAATCAGAGAATTAACTCTGTGTTTAAATTATAGTGCTAAGGTCAACCCATAAATGACCTGATTGGTCGAAAATACAATAGGGCAGACCAGCGATCCAGCCGTGGTGTGCGCGAAGGAAGGCGGGCGCACAAAACGGCTGGAAATCGAGCCCAGTTGCCAGTCTGTAATATTATAATTTTATCTTGGTGTAAATTTAAACCTTAAAAAAAGCTTTCAAAACTCTGGTACAACTGTGGTAAACTGCAAACCTACAGGGTTTTTTAAAAAGGGCGGGAAGTTTGAAGGTTTCCTGGGGGTTGTATTTGAGCGACTCCCTCTATACTACTCCGTTGTACCCCCTCAAATACCAGTAAGCTAACCCTCAAATACCAGTTAGCCCCGTCCTCGTCCGCAACGGCAAGGGAGGTATTACCAATTGAAGAAATCCCTACCCTAGGTATATACGCACACTGCGTAAAAAAATCCATATATATATATGGCGCAACCCCGGCAACGAAGACGACGTGGTTACACTCAACGAGAGCTGATTGCGTGGCTGGACGAACAGGAACGAAATGTCGAACAGATCGAGCCTGCCGACGACATTATTGCGGAGTTCGATCCTCTAAACAACCCACAGGAGCCAGATTTCGAACAATTTGTTCAAATCTATGATCGGGTTGACCTAGGCGTTCAACAGGGCAGGCGAACACGCAGGTTCCGTTTTGTAACCAATCTGGAAAACTCTCTTGTCGCCCGAATTCTGAACAAAATCAAGCAATATGTTCACACACGCCACACAATCAACTTACGCTTCACAGTCGAGCTACGAAACACTGAAACCGGGGTGTTGTGGAATTTTCATCAAAACAACCACAATAGTCGTTGGTTGTCCACTCTCTCCGAGACACGACAGTGGTTGCAAGCACAGGAAGAGCTTCGTCTTCAAAACGCAAGACTCAACAGGCCTGATACCAAATGGGTTTACGAACGCACTGTCCTGCTTGATGTCAAAGTAGTGTTGGATCGGCAACCCTTGCAAATAGGCCTCAGACGCCTTCCTGATTGGCTTCGCAACAAAAGAGAAGTCATTGCCCTTGACACTTTCAACGACAATCTTTGTCTCCATCGCTGCTTGGCTGTCCATCGGGGAGCTCGTATAGATCGTTCTACTTGCAGAGCCAGGGAACTTGCAGAAAGCTTCTTCGCAGTTTATCCTGGGCTTCGAGACCGTCTAACTTTGCGGCACTTATCTACACTCGAAAGGCACTTCAAGCAAGGTATTGCCGCATACACTGTTCTACCCAATGGTGACTTCGTTTTGAGCCACAGCCCTGCGAACTACGACAAGGTAGGCACTCCAACCATGACTATCGGTATTCATGAGGGCCACGCCTTCTTGTTCACCGATATCAACAAAGTCACAAACAACTACACTTGTGGCGAGTGCGATGCGAGGTTCACACGGGCTGGAAACTTGCAGCGCCACGCCAAGACGTGTACTCGTGGCCAAACCAAAACTGACTGCCCCGGGAAACGTCTCCTCGCTCCTGAGTCCGCTTTCGAGAAAGCCTTTTACCCAGAAGGCGGTTTCGGTGTCAAGGCAGTGTGCTGGCTGGAGTGGGAGGCGAAGCGGCGAGGCATTCACATTCACCATCACAGATGCGGGCATGGCGGTGAGAGATACGTTTGTGGCCACCCAGTCGACGGCTACCATCCAGAAAGCAAGACAGTTTTCCCGTTCCATGGTTGCTTCTGGCACGGTTGTGAGGTGTGCTATCCCGACTTTCAACAGAGGTTCGAATCGGTATATACTGACCACAGGGGCAATCCAATCACAAGGGCGGTTGCCTGCCAAAAGACTCTGCAACGAACTCAGTTGCTTCGAGCCGCTGGTTACAACGTGGTGGAAAGGTGGGAACACGAAAAGCCTCGTCCCTGGTGGAATGACCGTTGCCCACAGAAAAGAAACAAAACATATCCCTACACGATCGTCTACGACTTCGAAGCGTACCAAGACAAGACCAAGGCAGCTCTCCCAACACGGGATCTCTCGTATGAAAGTGAGCATGTGCCTATCTCAGTCTCTATTGCCGACACGTTGAACCCTGAGCCTGAGTACATTTTCTCCAAAGATCCCGACGAGCTTATCGGGCTGTTCTATAGCTCCCTGGAGCGGCGCAGCGCTGCCATCCGCGAGGATGTAGCTGCAAAATACATGCCCCCAGACACTGAGGGTCTACCCGAGAAGCAATTCAAGCTTATCGACCAATGGTGCAACCAAGTGCCTGTAGTCGGCTTCAACTCAGGCCACTATGATCTCAAGCTTATCCGCAAGTACTTTGTTTCTCATCTAGCTCAAGAGAACGGAGTCTTTGCCGCGGAGAAAGAGGGGCGCATCATGTTCATCAACACGCCCAGCTACAAGTTCTTGGACATCATGAACTATATGGCCCCAGGCATCACGTACAACAAGTGGGTCAAGACGTATGGTGCTACACAGACCAAGTCCTGGCTCCCATACGAGTGGTTTGACAGTGCTGACAAGCTGGACTACCCTGGTCTCCCGCCATACTGGTGCTGGTACTCAGAACTCAAAAACGATTTCGTTCTATCTCCCAAGGAGCACGAAGAATGCAAGCGCATCTTCCACGAGCGAGGCATGAAGACTTTCGGGGACTGGCTGGAGTACTACAACAATCTGGACGTGTCTCCCTTCCTCGAAGCTCTCCAAACGATGAAGTCCTTCTACACTGGGCTCGGGGTAGACATCTTCAAAGACGCGGTCTCCTTGCCCGGGGTATCGATGCAATACGTCCTGCGAGGCTCATTGAGAGGGCGCAATGTCCCAGCACTATACTCCCCTGGGCCCGAAGCTTACGCCATGCTGAAGGAGGCTGTGGTTGGCGGTCCAAGCCTGATGTTCACCCGCAAGCACGTGCGTGGTGAAACTTGCATCCACCCCCACAGATAACGACTTGGCGCACATCACGAAGCGCATCCTCGGCTTCGATGCAAACTCCCTCTACCCAAGCACGATGCTCAAGGAGATGCCCTGCGGCAAAGAGAAGGTTGTGCACTACAACGACCCGGAGCAGGCGGCGAAAGCTCTTGAAATGAATCTGAATACAGGCAGGTGGTTCGGGTTTGCGGAAGTCGACATCGAAGTCCCCCGAGAGTTGTGGGAGCAGTTCGAAGAGTTTCCACCACTCTTCATCAATCAAACAGTGCCTGACGAATGCGTTCCGCAGCATATGCACAACTACCTCCAAGAAAGTGGCCGAACCCGCTTTCCGGACCAGAAAAAGCTGCTAGGTGTGCTGTCAGCGAAAAAAATGCTGATCTACGTGCCCCTCTTGAAGTGGTATCTCGAAAGCGGGCTCAAGATCACGGCAGTCTACCGCACTATCGACTACAAACCCAAAAAGCTCTTCGACTGGTTCGTACGCGAGGTAGCCGACAACCGAAGGAAAGGCGACGGTGACGAGGAGAAGGCACTACTTGCTGAAGAGTTCAAGCTCCTGGGCAACAGCGCCGACGGCAAGTTCATCGAAGCCGTGGAGCGCCAGACAAGAACGGTGTACACAAGGGACGAGGACGACAAGAATCTCCGCTTGGCCTTGTTCGAAGAGATCGAAGATGCCTACAAGATCGAGCTGCGCAAGCCAAAGGTCACAATCAACCGCCCTTTCCAAGTAGGTATCGTTGTGTACCAGCTTGCCAAGCTGTGCATGCTGGAGTTCTACTACGATTTCCTGGACTACTACCTCGACAAGCGCGACTTCGAGCTCATCCAGATGGACACGGACAGCATGTACTTCGCCCTTGCGCACGACAAGCTGGAGGAGGCAGTACAGCCAGAACTCCGCGACCAGTTCGAGGCGGAGAAGAAGACTTGGTTGGCGTGGGACAAGTGGAGCGGCAGAGAGCCCGGCTTGTTCAAGCTTGAGAAGGAAGGCACATGGGCCATCGCCCTATGCAGCAAGTGCTACCTCGTAGACAATGATGGCACCCCCAACAAAATGCCCAAGATCTCCGCCAAGGGAGTGAACAAAAAGCAAAACGGGCTGGCGTGGAAAGAGCACGAGTCCCAGCGCCTAGCCAAAGTGGAGCAAGAGCTGCGCTGGGAAAGGTACGAAAGAGCCCTCGAGGGGCGCAAGGACATGGCCACCAACAGGGGCTTCCGAATGCACAACGGTGCCATGCACACGTACGAGCAGCGCAAGCTGGGTCTTTCCGCGTACTACGACAAGCGTTGGGTGCTGCCAGACGGCATCCACACAGAGCCCATTGAGTTTCACACCCCAGCTGGTGGCAACTGAGTGCCCGGCGGCACAACCATCAACTCCTCACGAACAAACCCTCTCTTGGGTCCATCATACAAGTAGTATACCACGGGCTCATCTGGCTTGGTTGCAACCTTGTGTATTTGGTAGACCTTCAAAGACCAGATGGGATCAGTCGCACGCCTCCCACCTCCTTCCAGCTCGCCAGGGTAGTACAAATATCGCAAATTAACCCCTGGAGGGAGCTTTTTCTCATAGACCCCCACAGGCCTAGCATATGGTGTCGCAGAAGAAATGTGCCAGTTTTTCAAGAAACGTGGGTACCCTGACTCTGTTGTTAATACGGGCCAACAACGTGCACAACAGATCGACAGACAGTCAGCACTACAAACGCCACAGAAGGAAGAGAACGAGAGAATTCCATTCACCCTCACTTTCCACCCACACAACAACACAGTCAAAAGCATCATTTTAAAAAATTTCAAATTACTCCAAAACGACCCCGAAACTGGCAGAATTTTTTCACAACCCCCACTAATTTCATTCAAACGTGACAAAAACATAGGCAACTTTCTAGTTACGAGCGCACTGAAATCTGACGATGTACCGGGAACTTTCAAATGCACACGCACACGATGTAACACTTGTCCTTTCATTCACAACGCGGACAAAATAACAGGACCCAAACGATCTATTAAAATCACTGATCGTTTTACATGCACCTCCGTAAATGTTATCTACTGCATTACATGTACTTTTTGCAAAAAGATATACATTGGCGAAACAGGGAGGAGACTGGGCGACCGTTTTCGTGAACATCTCCGAGACGTTGAAAAAAATGACAAAGACGCATCCAAACCAGTCGCGCGCCATTTTAATCTTACTAACCATTCTAAACAACACATGACAATCTGCGGCCTTTCCCTACACCAGGGTAACACAGAAAGCCGTAAAAACCTAGAACAAAAAATCATCTTTCAAATCGGCACTCTCAAACCCCACGGAATCAACGAACGCTTTTCATTCAACTAATCTACATTTGTTTTTCACGTCACCAAATTTCCACCAATAGCGTAGCTCCACCGCTTACTATATAAAACCACACACTACCCACAATTCCTTGATTCGCTCCGACGAAGGGCTAGCGCTCGAAACGTCAGCTATTTGAATCTTTTTACGGTGGTCAATTTACCTTATCGACTCAGTCGATAAAACTAAATTCTCGTGTTGGAAGATATTGCTTTTTCACGTATTGCATCCTTTGGCTTCTTGCCAGTGAGCCGGGTCACTTCATTGTTCAAAGCAGAGACAACATCTAGCAGTCTTTTGACCCATGCAGTAGACCGGCCAGAGGGCATATTCATTTCACGGCATACTGGTAGCCAAACAGTCTTTCAGCCAGGGTGCGATTGAATCTCTCCACAATTGCTTGGTCTCTGTGGATATCGGGGCGCCCACGGCGAATGGCAGTTTTGTTGTTTTCCATGGTCTTAGTCATAGCCCCCATAAACTCACTCCCAGGGTCGACTTGCAAGAGTTGAGGCCACTTCAAAGGCCCCTTCCTATATATTTTCTGAAATGCCCTTGATACTTCTTCAGACTCTTTCGAAGTCAGGGGCTCCGCAGCTTTATATCGGCTAGCCACATCCACAACTGTCAGGGCGTATTTGTAAACCTTTCTGCCTTTAGGGAGCTTGTCATGGGGTAGGAAGAGAAGATCTACTTGATGCACCGCATAGGGCGAGTAGACATCAAACTTGGGCCGAGGGATGTAGCGTGGCGCCGGGAGGTATATTTGCCAAAGGGCTTGTTTGACCAGCCATTTCTTTGTCACCTCTTCAGAGACCCTAGCCGCAGTGGCCAGCTTTTTTACAGCGGCAAGACCTTTCCAAAACCCTTTCGGGCTGTAGTATATCTTAGAGAGTTTGGCCTCCATAGGGGGTGTGCGGGTATATACTTATGTATTGTGTTGTTTGTTTACAGAAAGCGATAGGCCGCATACCCACCCGCAAGCAGGGTGCCTCCAATGAACGCAAGTTCACCAGTCTGCTGTTGTTGGCTGGGCTTGTAGAAGTCCGAGAACTGAGGCTTTTTGTAGTCTTTGATTTGTTTATCTGGTTGTGTTTGGTACATCTGGTTATACAAGGCCAGGGCTTGGTCGGTGGTTTGGAAGTTTTGGCTAGCTTGGTGTTTCATCCTATCGTTGGTTGCAATCCAGTCAAGGAGCTTGGTGTGGTCCTTCTGGTATTTGGCGTAAGCCGCTTGGTATTGTTCCAGGGCTTTGTCATGACGGATTTTCTCATCCATTGCTGCCTTTCCGCTATCACCAGACAGATATTTCGCGAGATAGTTGCTGCCCGTGAAAGCGGCCGCATTGAGAACAGCGCAAGGGCCATTATTGCAATCGAGGCCATTGTGGTGGTGTGTATACATATGGTTTTTACATGTTGTCTGGGAGGATTTTCTGGTCCTCGAGATATTTCTTCAGCGCGATGCTGCCAGCCATGACGGCTGTGAACTTGACGTAGTTCATCAAGCTTGCACTGGGGTCGACAGTGAAGTTTTCTTTGATGGTCTTTTTCCCAATCCAACCAATACCGGCGACAAGGCCAGTGATTGTTGCTGCATCGAGGATAGCCTTCACAAGCTTGTTGTCAGACATGGTTTGTGTGCAGTATATATACATATGTTTTTTTTTTTTATTCCATTATTATAATTCCTTGTCTTACCGGAATTCGAGATGCGGGTGCTGCAGCGGGCTCTGGGGCCGGCGCTGGTGTTGGTGGTGTGCTTGGTGTGCGTCCAAGCTTTTGTATTATGGCTTCGCGTTGGTAGTACACACCCGCAGCAGAGACAATCAACCCACCAAACCCCAGAATATAAAAGATTGAGTTGCTGTTGGTGTCACTTGTTGCGCCACCGGTGTCACTTGTTGAGGGTTGGTTTGCAGCACTGGGCTGTGTTGAGGGTGCAGTCTTTTGTGCTTCGGCCTTTTTCTTTGCTTCACGGGCCAGGCGGTTGCCTTCTGCTAGCCTTTTGCCAGAAGCAACGCGGCCGGGGTTCTTTTCTGTTGCAAGTTTTGTTTTCGGGATCTCAGAGGTAACACGGACAGGGGTTGGGGTTGGAGTTTCAGTTTCTTCAGGGATTGCGTCGAGTGGTGTGGCCATAGTGTATATAAATGTGAATTTTTATTTTTGCAAAATGTGACAAGTGTGCTGACAGGTTGCTGCAAGGTTCCAGCCAGGTTCCTTCAAGGTTGCTGCGAGGTTGCTGCCAGCAGCCGAACCACAAGCGCGCCGGCACCAACCACAAGCGCGCCAGCCCAAACCACAAGCGCGCCACAACCAATACCGGCGACAAGGCAAGTGATTGTTGCTGCGTCGAGGATAGCCTTCACAAGCTTGTTGTCAGACATGGTTTGTGTGCAGTATACATATATGTTTGGTTTTTTATTCCATTTTTATAATTCCAGCCAGGTTCCTTCAAGGTTGCTGCGAGGTTGCTGCCAGATTAACACCAACTTCATCAAAGCCCTCAAGTGGATAGCCTTCACTGTCTCTGCTTGGATGTGTGGGATGGGGTTCCAATTCTATCAAGTCAGGCTCTCGTTCAAGCTTGATGTGTTTTGTCATGATGAGAGCAGCATTGGCAAGCGCCAGCCATCGTCTGCATCGCATGGCAAGAGCCCCAGCAAGATTTGATAGCTCCTGGTTGATGATGTAGTCGTTTTTGAGTTCTTGCTGGAACTCCTTGAGATCGTCAACCGGGATCACCATGCCAACGCCTTTGGACACGAGCATGATAGCGGAATCAATTAGGGATTCAGTTGTCTTGTTGCCGACGTAGGCCTCGTACCTTTTGTAGTACTTGTCAACGTCCTTGTCTGACAACCGCTTGACATGATCGTGTGTGAGCTGTACGCCGATAGCTTCTTTGGCCTTGCCAGTAGAAACAAGGATTGCCAGCTTCTCACGTTTGGCAGGAATGTCACTAGTACCGGCTATCCCAGCGGGAGGTGTGGTATCAGGGGTGGCCTCCAGCATCCGCAATACTTCGTTCAAAGCGGTCTGGTCTTCAGCTGCTTGTGCCATCAGCAAGTGTGTATGTATATATATATTATTTTTGTTTGTTTTTTTTGTTTTTAATTTTCGATAATTCTCTTGATGTCGGGCAAAACGATTTCAAGCTCCCGTATAAGCCCAGCCATGGTGTCTGGCATAGAATTCAGCCGCAATGGATATCTGTTGAGAAGCATGAGGCGCAGATCCTCCTCGCCAGCGGCTTTGATAATTTTGTTTTGCGCATCAAGTGTGTGTTTGCGTAATTGATCCAAAAGCTGTGAAAGCACCGTGAGTTTGTGGAGGTTGGTTGGCGCATTCATGGTCATGTGTATGTGTATTGTATATATATGTGTGTATGTATTTACATCTTGTACTCAATTCCATACGGGTGCCTCAGAGAGAATACAAGGTGGGAGAACTTGCGGGACTTGAGCCTGGCGATAAGCTCTTTGTTCTCCTCGTTGGAGAACTCGCCGGCATAGTCTTCGAAGATGGCCTTGGTAGTCTTGCTGGAGGGTGTGTAAAAGAGCACGATCGCTGCGATATTATCACGGTATGGCTTGGCAATGCTGGTGATCTGCTGGGTCAAGACCCACGCGGATATGCTGTCATGCCTTGCGCTAAACCCCAGATTGACCAGCTGGCTAATGCGGCCTTTGACATCTTTGGAGGCGGCGCAGTCATCGAGTATGAATAAAGTGTTGGTGTATGTGAAAAAGAAGCTCGCCAACTTCAACCAGTCTTTGATCTCATGCTGTTGGCAGACAATCACGAAGATTCGCGGATCGCGGTCCACGAACCCATCGTATGTCTTGTTCTTGACAAATGTGGGGCAGAATAAAACGATGTAGTCAAAATAACCCCTAAAGGGGCCTCACAGTTGGTTTAGAAGATACTGTGTCTTGCCAGAGTTAGTGGGTCCCACGATTAGTGCATTGAAAGGCAGCTTTCTTGGGTCCATAACCAACACCTATATTAGTTGGTTTGCAAACAATTGGTTCGTGTGTTGGTGGGGAGGGTGCCTTTGCCAGAAGTCTTTGTATTTCACTGTATGATAATGACCTGGTGGATGGCGGTGGAGCCGGCTTATCGTAAAACTTGCATTGTTGCTTGTTGCTTGTGGCCATGGGGGCTGGTGTAGTATATATAATATATATATGTGCCTACTACTGGATAGATTCCAGCTGCCTGTTCATGATGTTCATCTGTGAGTCTGAGATGGTGAAGATGTGGCAGTTTGCATTTCCCGAGCCGGTGGTGTTTCTTTCAATCTCAAGTTGCACGCCATCCTGTGTGTTCACGAGCCATTGGCCGTTGCCGTGCATGGTTGTATCAGCCATGGACCGAAGGTCAATCCAGAGGCCAAACTTGTCGCCTGTGAGATATACCTGACCAAATTTTGGTCAGGTTCATGTTGGGCTGTGCACCGCGAGAGCCAACATTGTATTGTCGGGATATTTCCCTCCACATGTCAGTACCACTGATGCCCTCGTTGTAATCCCTGTTGGGGACCCCATTGACTGTGACCTTCACTTTGGTGATGTTGGGGTTGAAATATTTTTCAGACTCCCTGCCGCCAGCCGTGTTGGGGTTGATGAAGAGCAGGAGGATGCCCTTGAGTGACCGCGCTGCGGGTTCACCCAAAGATTTAGACGAGAGTCCCCGCCTTTTGAGAAGGGATGCACCCAATCTCTCATGACGAGATCGTAGGCGAACTCCTTGCCATTAGTGTAAGGGCTTATTGCCTCGTCGGCCAGACTCTTACTTCTGATCGTCTCATACTCCACCTGGAGGTTTTCCAATTTGTAAACAAGCTTACTTGTATCCGAACCTCGGACAACGTGGGCTGCATCGGCGAGGGTGAGCTCGAAAACCAGATCGTTATAGAACGCCTGTGGGTAGAAGACGCCGTGATCAGTTAAGATTTGGTGATCCAGTTTGATGCGGTACTTATTCTTGTATAATAATTATAATAATAATTATAATAATATAAACATATAAACAATATTATTGTCTCCAGCTTGGTTTCCGCATCCACGGCGGAGGTCTTGTCACCAGCACCAGAGCGAATCTTGCACAAATCCACACTCTGGATGCCCTCCAAAAGCATATTTTCCCTCTCATCCACTGATCGGAAGAGGTCTTCGAAGATCTTGTAGATGCTGTACCCAACCGTGTCCTGGACGGCGGTGGCTGCAAACTTTACAACGAGCCTGTCCACCAGGGCCCAAGAAACGTTTTGCACGAGATAGTTGTTAGCGTGGCCACCGGCTAGGTTGATGTTGAACACAAGGGCCAGCGAGCCAGAGAAGATGACATCGTGCTCGCCCAGCTTGGGCACCGAGACGTACAGTGTCTCGCCTGGATTGGCCTTAGAGGGGTTGAATGTGATGCGCTTGACGGTTCGCTCTGCCTTCATGGCGCCCAGTGTCTTTTCACTGTGAGATGGAAGTAGATTCGGTTGCACAGCCATGGTATATTTATTTGTGTTTTTAAAATTTATATTTATATATCATCATGGCTGAAGGCGGTTTTGATCCAGGAGATATGCCTGATAATCCTTGGGTTGACCATGGGATTGACCACGATGATGACGACGACGAACATGAAGTTGACACAACAACCCCCTTTCAACCAGGCGGCACATCCACCCCATACCATGGCGGCGAGCAGCATGAAATGGTCAGGCTGCCTACTGAGCAGAGTGGATTTGATCCTGAAGACATCCCTCTGCTTGAGGGCTTCATACATGATGATGATAAACCAGAAATGGTTGATAAAACTATGGACTGGTTAAGAAGGCGCTTTCCAAAAGTGGATTTCAACAGACTAGGCCCAATTGGTTTCGGAAAAAGTGGGAGAGGAAATGAAGCGAAAATAGTTTCCTTTGGACCAAAGGGTGGAGAGACTCCCATTTTCAAGCAAGATGGGTCGGGCCTTCTTAAATCATTCACAGACAAGTTCAAAAAATCTCTTGGCCCAAGCGCTGAAGAGCTTGTCTCTGAAGACAATGCATCAATAAGGGAAGAAAGACAAAGATTGAAGGAGGCAGAAAAACAACTGAAGGAGAATGAAAGGGTTGCTGTAGAACAACAACAAGCAGCAAATGAGGTGTAAAACCTCAGAAACAGAATTGAGCAAACTCAAGCAAGGATTGCAATCTTGAGCAGGAACACGGTTCAAGCGTTGAAAATCAATCCGCGATAGACCAACTAAAACTGCTGAAAAAGAATCTTCAAGGCGATCTTGAAACCCAGAAAAAAGAATTAGGTGCCCTTCAAAAAATGCAAAAACAACGAGACCAAGAACAGGCAAAGGTTGACAAACTCAGAACACACCTTTCTGCCAAAGAGAAGGAAAGAAATGAAGTTGAAGCAAGGCTAAACTCTACTAAACCTCTTGATGAGTTAAACGAAAGAGAAGCCGAGCTTAAACGCGAAAACGAGGAAGACAGACGCGTGATAGAGGATGAGAACACTTCTCCATCTGATAGAGAAGCCGCGGAAGCCCGAGTTGCTGAGCGAGAAGAAGAGCTGGCAAGGCTCAGAACACAGGTTGAGGAGAGGGAACAAACCCTGCCTTTGAGAGAGAGGGTTAGAGAAATCTTCAAGAAATACGGATGGACACTGCAAGCTGTTGTTCTGGCAGCTGGCATCACCATCAGCGCTGTGGTACTCGCCACCTTGAATGGCCTGGCAAAGGCCACCAAGACTATTGGAAATGGGCTTAAAGAGCTTGGCAAAAAAGCAGCTGCCGCCCTGCCTGGCCTTATCGGCTCAATTGTGAGCTTCATCTTCAAAGCGGCTGGTCCAGTCATCTCCTTTCTGGGTGAACACGCCTGGCTGCTAATCCTTGCCGTGGTGGCCTTCCTGGTTAAAAGGATCACCAAGCGTGCGAGATCTTAAGATTTGCGCTTATCTAAACCAAAAGATAGCGGCTGCCAAAGCAATCGCACCCACAGCTATGAGTGCCTTGTTTACGTGATGTGGGTCGGGTTGTGCTGGCGCGCTTGTGGTTGGCGTGGGATGTGGTGTTCTGCTTGTGGCTGGGGCTGGCGCGCCCTGTGCCTGTGTAGCCTCTTTATGTATCGGGTTTGATGGATGGCTGTTTGGTGGATTAATCTTTGTTGGTCCACCGTCCATGTGGCGAAGTGAGGCTTTTTTTGTCCCCACATTAACATCATTGTTCACTCCCAGCTTCATCCCTTGCGTTGCCTGCTTCAACTTGTTATTGTACCCAACCACGCTCTCTGTGTTGATAACCATGCGTGACGGCATTAGCCAACATCCGGGAGCTACAGCAAAGTCCAAACGCACCTTTGCCTCTTGGATGGCTAACTGAAAACGCTGTACGCTCTTGGAAATGTCTGGCGTCCTGATTGCGTCTTCCATGAGGACTAGAAAATAACTCTGCGTCTCCTTGGCCCGCCCGCCTGCTCCAAGAATGCTGCTTCGCGTGTTCACCTGAGCGCCAAGAACACAATAGACAAAGGCCTCGATTGACTGATTCATTCGCGATAGGCCCGCTTGTGTTAACCCCTGTGAGAGGTTTGGGACAAAGTGCTCGAACTGGTTAGTCGAGTGGCCATTGAGAATGTAAGTAATCCCATTAGCCTTGTAATTCGGGTCATTTCTGTCTGTTACACGCTCATCGTTGAACAAAGCTAGATCGGGATCGGGTAGGTGTAATCGACAGGACTAAGCCCTTCATATGCGATCCAAATGTAAACACTCCCAAGGCCATGGTTTCTACCGAATGTGAAACGGAAGTCAGTGCTTGGGGCGACACCGAACTCCGCACAGATCCTGTTGTAAGAGGGGGTGTCGTATTTGTTTTCTTGTTGATTGAATGTCGGGTCGCCGAGCAGAGCGGGGAAACTCTGTATCCCGCCCAACTCATAGAGGATTCGTCTTGTTGTGAAATAGACGTGGAAGAGATAAAAAGACCTGAGCTGCGGGGTGAGGTCTAGGGAGGAGGAGAACAGAATATCACGAGAGATCCCAGAGCCTGTTGTCGCGCACCACAAAGCAAAGTTTAGCTGCTGTGGCCAGAAAGACATGCTTGGCCCGCCAAGCCACTTCCTTGCGTACTTAGATTTAGTGAATTTAATCTGTGAGACCTTG
Source organism: Dendrophyllia cribrosa (assembly GCA_024195265.1). NCBI lineage: Eukaryota > Metazoa > Cnidaria > Anthozoa > Scleractinia > Dendrophylliidae > Dendrophyllia > Dendrophyllia cribrosa. Next base: position 19,855,559 of record JAJLRJ010000004.1, read on the forward strand.
AAAATCTCCCTGAACTTGGTTGAGAAGAACTCTGTTGGCGTTACGTAGATCTTGTACTCATTGTCCAAGACATCGCCAACTGACATTTGTTTGCTTATTGTTTTTGAAAACTCAACGGCCGGGATTAGTTTTGTGATTGGACCCCTATTCAATGATAACTGATAGGGAAAGCCTCCATCTTGGTGTAGGCCCAAGGCATCTTTCATGGCTTGGGTCCAATTCTTTGGCTCTATCTCTGAAACGAGCGCCCATGAGCCTGGGCCCTCTATGAAAAGCACTTCTCCTGTGGCCTTGTGCTTTTCATCAAAATCAACTTCTATTCTAAACTGTGACATGTCAGCATTTGTGAAACGCGTTTTGAAGTCTGAGATTGCCTTGGCCTTGGCAGCAGCAGAGAGCCTGGCAGCCTCCGGCGAACTCATCCAAGCCATTTCAGGATCTACTGTGGGCTGTTTTGTGGTGATATACCTTGACTGAAGAGTATTTGGAGGAGAATAAAACGGGGGCGGGTTGGGGTTAAATCCAACTTGCCTGCCAAACATGATTGTATATATATTTATATTTTTAAAAAAGTAATTATATACCACAATGGTTTTGCTTACAATCGTCGCGCCTTCGAATCCTCACACAATCTACTTCGATCACCCGCTTCCGAAACCGAGTTACATCCGTCTTGTCTCTTGCTCGATTTTTAACTCGTGGAATACTTTGAAACAAAGAGGAGAGATAACATTGTTTACTGGGCCTGATAAAAACAACTGTCAGGAGACTTCTTCCAGGTCATTACACTCTTGAGTATTTGGCAAAAGAATTAGAAGACGCATTCCCAGTCGAAAAGTTAAAATTAGAAACCAACACAAATACGCCTGTAGGGTCGATTGTCATTTTCAACATGCAAAATCAGGATGTGAAATTAGATCACGATTTATCAGAATTGCTTGGTATAAATCCTAAATTAACGTATACAACGTTCGTCAAAGGATTAACATCACCAAGCACTTACTTTATCCACTGTGATCTGGTTGTTTTGGCTCGGTTTGATGTTCGTGGAAAGCCTTTTCAGAAGATTTTTTACGAACCAACACAACAGAACATCTTGCGTGACGTCTCGTCTGGCGATTATGTAAACAGCATATCGCTGTCAGTGAGGGATGAGAACAATGACCTCTTCGACTTCAATAACATGCCCTTAGAATTTGAAGTTGAGATAAATTAAAAACATAAAACCATTTATATACTCACATCTGCCATGAGTTCTGCGAACGTGCTGCCATCGGCCCCGGAATACAGTGATACCCAACCACTTAACCCTATGCGTGAGATCACTCAAATCAATGCAGAAGACTTCCGGCTCAAAAAGATCTCTGACTTGCTGAAGGAGTTGTCTGACGAAGCCGAGCACTACAGACAAGTCGCAAAGAAATACAAACGGACCCAATCAATAGTTCATTACTCTGCGGTTGGTATGGGTCGCTTTCTGTTGGGCTGTCATCAGGAGCCCTAGCCACTGCCTTGACTGGGTTCGGCATTGTTGCAAGCCCCGCACTTGCCGGCGTCCCGACCCTCTGTGGGCTGTCCTCAGTTGGCTTCACAACTGCCAAGAAGCGGTTAGAGCAAAAAGTGGCCAAACACGAAAGTATCTATACACTGGCCCTGGCTAAATGCAACTCTGTCAATGAGCTGGTCTCAAAAGCTCTGGAAGACAAGAGGATCAGTGATACAGAATTCACCATAATTACTCGTGAGGTGGAAAAATATCACGAACTCAAGGCTGCAATCAGGGATGGTGTGAAGGCATCAAAAAACGTTGCCACTCAAACACAATCACCAGACCTCGAGAAACTCAAAAACGAACTTCGCAAGGAAGTCAAACAAGAATTTCAAAAAAAGATAAATCTTCTCACCGCAGCATCCAAGTCCGATTTGAGAGATTAAATTCTGGATTTAACCTCTACATTTCGAAGGATAAATCATTTGCACACAATTGAATAGACAACACGGCTGTGTACTACCATGGAGAAGTTTGCTAAACAACTGGCTGATATTCGACGCTTGGACACTAAAGGTGGATACAAAGCCAAACTCGATGTGCTGGATAAAGAACACAAATTTATCCTCCTACGCTCACTCGACAACTACAACAAGAAAATACGGCGTTCAAGCCTGCCAGAACGCCTTCATCACATCAAGGAGCGTCTTTGTCAGGTGGCACAATACCACCCCAACCTACCTTTCACCCTTTTGAATGAAAGGATAAAAGCTTGTCAAAACTGTGAAGGCAAATTAAACCTCAGGATGTTTTCATCTGAACTTTGCTGTGAGAACTGCGGGCTCCTAGAGCCTCTGGATGGTGTGACCTTTGATTATAACGAGCTCTATGGTGGTGATTACAAAATTACCAAAAAAAGAAGGCCCACCAAACGCTACAACTTCAAAAACTATCTCAACAAACATCTGAAAATTTGTGAACCCTACGCCTGCTTGTCCTCCGAAGAAATACAACATGCAAACGATTCCTTCAATTTCATCGAAGAACATCTACCGGATAGAATCTCTATGCCATTTGCAGCCTACAAAATCTTGGATGCAATAGTACTAAAATGGTCACAACGTGATATTGTCAATTACTTCTGGCTACAAATTCCACAAAACTCAATATGGAAACACGAACAAAACTGGAAGATCGTGCTTGAAAAGATGGGTCACGTTGTATAACATTTCGTTACTTGTCACGCGTGACCCATTGCGTGACATACCAAAAAAGGGACAAAAACCCTTGCAGGGGAGGGGTGCTCTCGTTTATATTGCCCTTGCAGGGGAGGGGTGCTCTCGTTTATATTGGTTCAGTTTCCCACGCGTGGGAATATTTATTGTCTCATCACCTTTTATGACAGCTACCATGATTGGCATTTAGATTAAAAATAACATCTTCACAATGGCACTAAGATAGTTTCCCACGCGTGGGAATATTTATTGTCTCATCACCTTTTATGACAGCTACCATGATTGGCATTTAGATTAAAAATAACATATACACAATGGCACAAAGATAGTTTCCCACGCGTGGGAATATTTATTGTCTCATCACCTTTTATGACAGCTACCATGATTGGCATTTAGATTAAAACTAACATCTACACAATGGCACAAAGATAGTTTCCCACGCGTGGGAAATTTTTTTACCTATTTCACTCACTTCAAGAAAATATTGAAAATATTAAAAATTTAAAAGGGCTGTTGTCATTCCACATTTTACCTCTGGGAGCGAGGGCGAGAACTCAAGCATCACAGAAGGAATCATTAGTTAAACAAGCTAAAGAAACTGTTTCCTCATGATCGTAGATCGATCTCTCGAACTGCAAATCCAGTGATTTTTTCACTTTCTTCTGATTCTGTCACTCTGGCACTTTAGGTGGCATTTCTCAAAGTTACTGCGTCCACATCTGCAGTGTATTTGAACAAGATTAAAGCTCTGGTGGTATTTTATCGGCCAAAGTTAACAATAATGGCGGCCGAATGAATATCGAAGCCTTCTCACCGCGGGGGACTGAGACGGGTAAAGAAAGATATTGTATATGCGGCACGAAATGTCCCTTTCAAGCAACAAGGGCTGTCTGGGGCTCTAAGTGGGTGTACAAATAAGAACTTCTATCATAGATGCTATAAGGGCTGCTCGAGTAAATGCCATAGAAACTTTCATGGGCACTTGGGCTGTCATAGTCTTCCTCGTCATCACTGCCGATGTCTGCAAACAGTAACGCCCTCTGTATGTATCTATAAGGGGGCATGCCGGGGCAAATGGCTCGGTGTCTGCCCATGTCCACTTCTGGTGAGAAGAGTTCTTGGCATTTATCACATGTTTGTGAATTTAATGTAGGGAAATGGCAATCGTTTTGCCAGTGATAATGATTTTTTATTGAACGGCATACAGATTTCATCCTCTTTGATGAATTTCCCTTGCAGCCAAGTTGCGCTGGTGGCTCCTTTCGACCATGTCAAGGATGTAGTCTTGGATCATGTCTGGCAAGTAATCCCAATGGGATTCACCAAAAGGCAGTTGCTCCATTGCCATGAATATACAAGGGTGCATGTTTTTTTTTTCAATTAGTAATCAGTGATACAAGTTGCTGTGGAGTTATTGATTCGGCAATTCTAAGTATATCTGGAGGGATAATGTTTTCTTTTGGACTGGGCTTCACCATTGTATGAGAAGCCCTTCCAATAAAATAATTTTTGGGGGTGTCTGCTCTCCGTTCAAGAAGAACTTGTTTTTTCTTACCAGTAACAATAACACCGCTTCTTCCTCGCCCCATTGTCACAATGTGCGCATATACCTAGGGTAGGGATTTCTCTAATTGGTAATACCTCCCTTGCCGTTGCGGACGTGGGCGGGGCTAACTGGTATTTGAGGGTTACCTTACTGGTATTTGAGGGGGTACAACAGAGTAGTATAGAGGGAGTCACTCAAATACAACCCCCGGGAAACCTTCAAACTTCCCGCCCCGACGCAGGAGGGGCGGGTATTTTAGGGTTACCCGGGGGTGGTATTTGAGCGACTCCCTCTATACTACTAATATACCAGCCCGGTTTTATAAAGCAGGCATGTGGGGTGAGCAAGATTTTGAAAATAAGCATTATCTGTAGGGTCGCAACTGCCAGAAAAAAAAACATTCCTGCACAGCAAAAGAGAAAAAAAAATTGTGCACAGTAAAGAGAATTAAAAAAATTATTGGAAATTAGTTAAAACAAATTTGTGCAGAACATTTAGTTACCAAACTATGGTTTTCTGGTTTTCACTGGTGACATTAGCGGAAGCATAAGAATATAAGCAAAAGCATAACAACGCTTGTGTCCAGTGAAAATGGGCCCGACATAAGCATCAAAATTTTTCCATTTTCATATGCAATCTAAGATGTCTCAGATGTTTCTAGAAAGTCCTAAACTAAACGCCAAGCATTAAAAAAAAATTGGCAAATAATTTTTGCACTCTAATGCATTCCTAAAAGGGAAAATTTCTCCTGTTAATCGATAACTTCTAGTATTTTTGCGAATAATTATAGCGGAGCTCGGCGGGCCGATCTTAGGCCCGGTTCAGACGCCGAACTTTTCATGAGCCGAACTTAATTCGAATTTGGACCGACCCAAATTAACAAAAGTACGCCTGTTGATTCAGACGCCGAACCTAATTAGCCGAACTTAATTCAGTTTGAAGAGAAACAAATTGAAAGGTCAGCGATTTTCAGGCAAAGATGTCAGAACACGCACCAGTCATTATAATAATTTATGCATTAGGTTCGGCTCATGAAAAATTCGGCGTCTGAATCAAAGCCGTTCCAAAGCCGAAATTCCCGGCTAAGCCAGGCGGAAAGAACGGCTGAGCCGTTCCAAATTCAAATAGCCGTTCTTAATTGATTCAGACGCCGAACTTTTCATGTACTTAATTCACGGTATTAGGTTCGGCTCATGAAAAGTTCGGCGTCTGAACCGGGTCTTAGCAATTTTAAAAAGCAAACCGAGACCGAGGCTTTGTTTTTCGCGCAGCTACACAGCCGTGAGCTCGGTAAACACTTTAGTTAAATTGTTGTGTTTAGCGGAGAATTAAAGTCGTTATTTCCCTGCAGTTTTTAGCGGTAGATAGGGATACTAATTAAGGCATACTCAGAAGCCGCTTTAGTGGAAAAAGAAGAGCTTTCAGGGATAAAATCTTGCTTCGAGGATGAGAGCAATGCGGGGAGATGTTTGTCATTTCGGGTTTCAGAACTGAAGAAGCGGAGATTTAAGCTTAAAGAATTTCCAACAGTGGAGGGACTTAAAGGTAAAACAAAATACATTTTTCGATGGGAATTTATGTTGATATCAATCTGTGATTGACTTTTTCTTTGTGTTCTCGCTAGTTTTGGAGAATTGTTTATGAAACGTTCTCAAATTCTTTCATCGAAAACAGCTCGGCCTCGATGAGCTATAAATATATGGTTCGCGTTTTGCTTTTAAACATAAACTTATGGAGATTTGAATAAAACTTTTCGAAAGAAGATTGTGTTTTCCATTTTTATGTGTTTGTTCATTCATTACATAGGTTGAAAAACCATTTTATGTAAACAAAACAAGACTTGAATTTTATTATAGTTCTAACTTCACTCACGTGGTCGTATGCAAATGTTTGTGTATGTTTTGCAATTTTGATTTCCAAATCAGTTTCTCGGACAATTTTTGATAAGCAAAAGGTGTATTTTTTTGCAAATTAGTTGTATTAGTTATCTAGACGGAGAAAAGTTGTTTTTGTGAACTTTTGTACGGTCTAAATGTACTGTTCAGATGGTCGCGTAATTCTGTTTTTGAGAATTGCTAAAATGAAAAAATAGCCCGGTCGTCAATTTTATTCTTGTGCTCCGACCTTTCACCTCAGTTAAGTTTATCAACGGCTTTCTGTTCAAAGAGCTACGCTGTTAGGCTCAGCCTATCTATATATATTATTCACTTCTTCAGACTTCAGTGAACTGTCACTCTACAGAAAAAATGTAAAATGTAAGTTGACAGCTAGTCACTCAAAACTCGAACGACTCCAATCAAACTTCCAGTTTTGAGTCGCGAACTTGGAGTTTTGAGTTGAGTGCTTCGAGTTTCGGACGAGAAAACAAAAAGCTTCCCGCTCGATAAATTGGGTAGCATTAGGTAGCTCTCCTGGCATATATTACGGCATATATTAGGGTTTCTTTGGCTCAGACTCGTGTTGCAACATAAATAGTAATCGGTTGAAGTTTATGTTTGGGAAAAAGTAAGGAAGAATTTGATTCAATATTGTAAAACTTATCAAGAGAGATAATAATAACATCAACAGAGATAGAGGAAATTCCTGAAACAAGGATGCCTACAACTAAGAAGCACAACAGCCGATTGATCACAAATCAGACCTAAGAGGGAACAACATCTATTCGGTATAATAATGAGGATCGAAATGCACCAATAACAACAAGCCAACGCGCTACATAAAGCGCCACAACCAACCGACCACATCGCCCGATGACAAAGACAAATTTGGTTGATTCATCAAAGGATTACAAATGCGAAACATCTTTGAGCTAATTGTTTTTCAATTTTGTTTACAAAAACTTAGTTATTGTTATGGCTTGATTCACGTTGTTGTTATGCAACGCATTCGAAACAAAACTAATTTAAAATATTACGTGACAAAAAGTTTACAGCTGATGGAGCAAGCGTGTGCTCATTTACATATTTGCCACCGTCTGTGATAACCCGTTTATTACGCTTCGCGTATTCGCGGGTTAAAAACAGTAAAATGATAAATTTTAACTTGCCTTAAGCGAATTCAGTTGACAAATAAGAAAACACCTTAGCGATACATTGTGTAACGAGATGAAAATGTAACGAGAAGTTTTTGGCCTGTTTGGCTAAGTTAGAAGCGCTTGACGGAACTTTGCAAATATTGATACTTGACAACTGAAATACTTCGCGAAGGCGCGTGAAGGACTGAATGTTTAGCAAATAGTGATTTGCTAACGACGACGTGAAACGGGGGAGAAAAGCTCGGAAGAGCGGACTAGCTTGCTGCAGGCACTCGTTACAACTGCCAGAGGTACAGGGATCTAGTTTCCACGTCCCGATGAACAAGGAGGCGAAGCAAGAACTGAGACTTCTCTGGAACACAGCAACTTCTTTATTTGTAGAGTAAACCTCGTAGAGTAATACTTCACACTGAACTACCTTGTTGGTAATCGCATCATGGTTGTCCGGCGGTACTCCGGCGGTACTCCGGTGATACTTCTTAGGTAGTCGTAAGGTAATCGTAAGGTAATCGTAAGGAGTAAGGTAATCGTAAGTAGTAAGGTAATCGTAAGGTAATCGATTTACAAGAGTTCTGACGCTACTTTTATATCGTCTTAAGTAAATACAGGTGTTCACTTAATTCAAAAGAACACAAAAGTACATTAAAAAAGACATGTGTTTGCTTGATAACGAGTTACAATTTGATTGGCTAAATTTCAGTTCTTTATAGTAAAACAAAGTTCGTCTCTTTCGGTTCCTATAGTTTTCCTACGATTTGTGTTAACCTATTGAAAAAGCACGTGTTGCAGACTAGACTGTATTGTAAAAAGTTGCAGATGATCTTTTGAAATGTAAATTATTCGGTGGTTAACAAAACAAACATCTGTTCTATTCAAGGTTATTCTCTATTGAAAGCACACGTGTTCTATTGAAATTAGAGTTCATTTTCACACTTGTTTTACGGATGTTCTATTCTTCATATACAAAAGTTGTCTGACCTTGCTAAACAGGGATATGCTACGATGGTTGATTTACATGGGAATGATCGTTTTAGGTATTGCTTGTTATTTTATTCGAGTTTATTTGCTCGTAATTCGCTGATACTTTCATGAGTGTATTTTTCTCTCGTGACAATTGTCTGAAACAAAACAATACGTACTAATACATTGTCTGAAATGAGACACCACGTAATACCCTGGAGAGTTTTCAAGTTAACAAGTTTATTATTGAGTGACAAGAGTGACTAATATGCGATCTGTTTAAAGGGGCATTGTCACGCAGATTTTGTTGTGTTTTGGTCAAAATAAACTAAATATACGACAAAGTACCTTTGCTTTTAGAATACCAAGAAGAATATATTAAGTGATTTCTTCAAGGAAGAACAAACCATAATAAGTTTTTCTACGATTTTTCCACGACTCTTGGAAGGAACTTGAAAGAATTGGCCAATTTTTTCAAGTTGCAATCCATTTGCACCCTGGCCATCCGCAGCCAAAGATAACGAATACTTGTTTCTGTGCACTGGTAGAGTATGTGTTAATAAAACTGGACCATTATTTAAAGGTTTCCATTGAAACAAATATGTTTTTGGCTCTTCAAAGTGATACTAAAAATAGGTGACAGTGTCCCTTTAACAAATAGATTCCATTTGGCCGTGTGTCTGTTCAGTTATAGATCACAGATGACGTCAAAATGTGGCAAGAACAAAAAAAGTGGCACACGAGCCGCAGGCGAGTGTGTCACTGATGTTCTTACCACATTTTGACATCTTCTGTGATCTATAACTATAATTGTATAAACCAGTATACTATGTCTCTTTGAACACGCTTCTCGAGATAAAAAAGACACGGATGATGGAACGAGTGAAAATTTGCATAACTATGCCCGTATACTATACCTTGTTCAATGCTTGGCGTATTCACAAGATAAAAATGAAGGATGGCATGCAGGCTACCCTAACTTATATTATTTTTAGAATCAGTGCAAACATAGGTCATTTAGTGTAAGATTTTCAAAGACCTGACAAAAAAGGGCATGAAGTTTTGAAACACCTGTTGTATTGTTCAAACATACTTTTGTAGCGAAGAACGGCAATACTGGCGTCTGGTCCTGATAGCCCAAACCACTGAATGAAGGAGAAACATATGATGTCCACACTGAAAGACTAACAATAACCACACTAGGATATAAATATATATTTTTATGAAAACCAACACGTTTATAGACCAAATAACTCAAAATGTCATGGTTATAATGGCTATCAGTGGCAGTTGTTTAAGTAACAATGCGTGTAAGAACAAGGCAATGCTCTATTGTTCCGCGGCATTTCGCTTTCCCCACATAAGATTGTTTAGGTGTTTCTTACTGAGAATACATCAACCTATGGACAACACGTTTTTTAAATAAAAGTACTGGAACTTTATTTTAAAGTGATGTTTCTTTTGTGCTACAAGATTTCATCCAATCGTGAAACTCCAAAACAATGGCCAAGAAAGGCTTCTAATTTTACATGTTTCCCAAATAGAATTTTGGTTGCATTAAAACTCAGAATAGTTTTCACTAAAGTGGAGTCAATTGGTAAACTAGAGAGAAATAAATGCACTACCTGGTTAAGTTATGGTAGATGTTCACGTTTTAGCCAATGAGGTGGACGGTTTCAACAATATCACAATTAACACCTTTCTGCATTCCTTGCCGTTAGGTTGCCTAGTTCTTACTAGGACCATTACTTAAAACAAAATAAGCATTGGTCCGACAATCTGAACTGATTATAGCTTTTCTAACGGTCACTTAACAATCATGTTTCTCTATTAAGAATATGTCAATCGTGGAGGTGCAGTAGGTGGTGTATTGGTGTGGGTATTGGTCTGAAGGTGAGTGGTTTGAGCCTTCAGGGCCCAGTTCTTTGAAAGCTGGTTAAGTCCTAACCTGGAGTTAAATTGGCTTAACATGGACCGGGGGTATGCATTACCTGAAGAGTTTCGACTTCACACAACCACTTTTTGATACGAGTTTCTTGTTGAAAGGTGGCAGTTGAGACAATCTTCGAGAGGAGTGATCCATGGCCTGATTTGACAATCATGGTAGTCAGTGATGACAGAAAATCTCTGCAAGACATAAACTGTAGCCATTAAATGTTGAAGTACACACCAAACTACATATACAAGCATTTCCTTTCCAGTGTGGCATATGTGATGATGGCATTAACTGACACGTTGCCAACTCTACCAAAGTGGGATAAGGTAATACAAAAAAGGCGTAGAGTGAAATACAGACTACAGGCTAGTATCTTGTGCGCTCTTGCTACTTGTTCAGGGGCTTTATAGCATAGCAAATCACAGTTAATCTTTTTTTATTTGTTTTATAACATAGTCTTCCTTTTTCTTAGATTGTCAATCTGAATGACATTAAAAGTGTGTTCTACAACGCACACCATTAATATGTTACAATGCTGTTCAATTAGTTCTAACATGCAAAACTGTTTGAAATTTTCTGATCAATGTTTTTTAAGTCTCACATGCTCGATTTTGGGGAACTGCACATGTGAACTATGTATTTCATTAATCATAATCTCTAACCAAGGAATGAGAAACCATTGACAAATAACATTAAATAACAAAACAAACTCTACCTGGTGACTGCTTCATCCCCTACAAACAAAACACATTGCTGTGATTTGGAAGCTAGAGTAACTGTTTGACAGTTAAGACCAACCTGAATAGATATGAGTTGATTTGAATTTAGTAATATTAGTTAATTTTGTTCTTTAACCTAATGCTTAATAAAATTTAAATCAAAGGCTCCTATAAACCAAATTGTGAATACGAAATGTTCCTGAGATAAAAGATTCTTCACCAAAAAATTTATAGTGACAAGACGTTGTTGTATATGGTCCATGTTGAGAAAATCTGTACTGTGGTTTTGAATACAAGGCATTATCTAGGTGATTATCTTGTGTATATAAATAAAATAAAGTTGACTGTTATAAAATTTTTGGTTACCTGAGTGTAAGTTCTATATGAAGAGTCGCAGTTTTAAAAGTCACTTTATTTTGCTGGAGCTGTAATTTTTGTTTAAAATAAAAAGGGATAAACAAGACCAAAATATTAACAATTAAATTTGTGGTGAAATGTGAAAGACTCAAGTCTTTAATACAGGGTTCCAAACGTAAACTTTATTAACAAAACAAGCTGCAAGGCGTTCGCTTACAATTTCCTTCCACTCCTCTAGAACTCTCCTCGCTCGATAACCGGCAAGCATGCACGCACTCAGTGAAGCATGACGTAGTGACGTCATTGTCACGCAACCGGATGTCATGACAATTTTGTCACACATTCCCCCCTTTTCTAGACAAAAATAGCACTGTTTTTGTTGATACAAACAACCTCACAAAGTCTATCCCCGGTTACTAGAAAAAACTGATATGAAAAGGGAGATAGTCCAACGTCCACTTTAAGTATTAAATCACTAATATCAACAAAGTTCCAAAAGTATTTACAAAATAAAGTTTGTGACGATGAAAACATGTCTCCAGTTCTCTAGTTCCGCAAAGTCATACATTAACACATCCGTGCTTGAAGGCTCTTGACAGAGCATTCACATTCACATTCTCCTTGCCCAGCTTGTGCTGCACCGTGTACTTGTAACTTTGTAAAGTCAAGCTCCATCTCGTCAGTCTGGCATTCTTGTCCTTCATCCTGTCTAACCATTGTAAAGCATGATGGTCTGACTGGATAGTAAATAATAATAATTTAATAATAATAATTTATTTCTATAGCGCAAAATCACTACTTGTCCTAAGCGCCATAGAGGTAAACTTTCAGGGACTGGATGGCCTAAACAATTGCTAGACACTCCTTCTCCACTGTGGCATAGTTCTGGTCTTGTGGTAACAATTTTCTGCTCAGGAACATCACTGGATGCTCTTGCTGGTCTCCTCCCAACTGGCTTTACATGGCACCGATACCTCGCTCCGATGCATCCGTCTGGATAATAAAAGGCTCTCTGAAGTCAGGATTTGTCAACACTGGGGGAATGCAGAGGGTCTCCTTCAGATGGTGAAATGCTTCTTCACACTCTGGTCTCCAGTTCACTACATTTCTTTGTCAAATCTGATAAAGGCGCTGCAATGGATGCATAACTTGGAATAAACTTGCGATAGTACCCGGTTAGCCCCAAGAAAGAAAGCACATCTTTCTTTGTAACTGGTCTCGGAAACTCTCTAACAGCTTTGACTTTGTTCAGCTCTGGTTTGACTTCTCCACTTCCTACTACTGACCCAGGTATGTGGTCTCTCTCATGGCTAAGTGGCATTTCTTCGGCTTAGCGGTCAAACAGGCTTCCCTCAGCCGTCTGAGAATCTCTCTCAAAAGCTCAATGTGTTCCTCCCAAGTCATACTGATGACTACCAGATCATCAAGGGGGGCAGCAGCAAAATCTTCTGTTCCACGGAGTACCTGATCCATCATGCGCTGGAAGGTCGCTGCTGCTTCATGTAATCCGAAAGGCATGGTCACGAACTCATACAATCCGAACGACTGTTTTCGCTCTAGAATGTTCTGCTAAGGGTACCTGCCAGTATCCTCTTGTCAGGTCAAGGGTTGATATGTACTTCACTTTACCAAGTTTGTCAATGACGTCATCCACTCTTGCCATCGGATATGCATCAAACCGTGCCACTCTACACAAAACCTTGTCGTCCCATGACGCCCATTTCTTCCATCACTTGTAGCTCCTTTCGCACTGTCTCGCGTTTGGTGTAAGGGAGTCTGCAAGGCCGCTGTCATACAGGTGGAGCTGTCCCAGTGTCAATGCAATGGCTGATTACTTGTGTTTTGCCTGGATCGTCACCAAGTACATCACTGAACTCGGCTAGTAGATTCGTCAAGTCTTGACGCTGCATTTCGTCTAGATCCTTGCCCATAACAACATCCTGCCATGTTCCTTTGAACGTATCCGACAACAACTGTGGGATTCCTTCATCGCTGTTTGAAGTTCTTCTTCTTGTTCATTGGTAAAGTAGCTAATCTCTTTTGCATGGTACCATCCTCTCAGCATGTTGACATGGACGATTTTCACTTTCTTCAAATTTAATAATTTTTTTAAATTTAATTATTTATCCACGGGATCCTTATCACTAAAGAGTGGTCTTCTAAAGAGCTGTGCGCATTAAACCTAGTACAAAAAAGCTAAGACTAAAAATTACAAACATTATTAAAAAAGAAATCCTATAATAAGTACGAAACTAAGTTAAGAAAATTCTAATATACAATAGCAGAATAAAAACTATTTGAAGTAGTGGCCTGCTTAGCCTCCGCTGACAGACTGTTCTATGTTACTGCATCCCTACAAGTGATGGAAGAAATGGGCGTCATGGGACGACAAGGTTTTGTGTAGATTATCAAGGCTTCAACAGAGTGGCATGGTTACTGCCTTGTCTGGCATGTGCACTTCCGCTAGGTATGGTGCCCCCACCCTCCGTCTGACTGTGTAGGGGGTAGTCCACTCAGCGTGGAGCTTATGGGTGCTGGTCGGCAGAAGGACTAGCATGTTGTCACCTGGGCTGAACTCTCGAGATCGTGAACTGCGGTCGTACCAAGTGCGGCCGCCAGGTTCATTTGAGCTTCTTCTGCCATTTCTTCCAGGTGCTCTCGCATTTGTAAGACATAGGAGATGATGTCTTCTGAACTCCTTTGGTCAGCACTCCCATGTTTCTCTTACGATGTCCAAGGGTCCGCGGACCTGTCTACCATACAACAATTCAAAGGGTGAGAACCTGGTCGATTCTTGCGGTACCTCTCGGTATGCAAACAGCAGATACGGCAGGAGCTTGTCCCAATTCTTCGGATCTTGCTTCGCAAACTTCTTCAGCATGCTCACAAGAGTGTGGTTAAAACGCTCACAGAGTCCATCTCTTTGGAGATAATAGGGACTTGTCCTTATCGGTTGCACCTTCAGCATACGGTACACCTCCTTTAGCAACTGCGAAGTAAAGTTACTGCCCTGATCCGTAAGTATCTCCTCCGGTACGCCCACTCTGGAGAATACCTTCATCAGTTCCTCGGCTATCACCTCTGCTTCAGTGCTTTTCAAAGCCACGGCCTCTGGGTATCTGGTAGCATAGTCGCAGATGACTAGGATGAAACGGCATCCTGATTCAGACCGGTCCAATGGTCCAACAATGTCCATCTCTATCCGCTTGAATGGCACATCGATAATCGGAAGTGGTATCATCTTGGCCTTTGTAGTTAACTTCTTTTCTGCAGACTTCTGGCAGAGGTCGCAGGACTTGCAATACTCAGAGACGTCATGAAACATGCTGGGCCAGTAAAACCGTTGCTGAATTCTATCAAGTGTCTTCTTCTTTCCGAGGTGTCCAGCCATAGGTATGTTGTGAGCCACCTCTAACACTGTGCCAGGACACTGTACCGGTAACACCAACTGATGTCCTCTTCAGCACCATCCAATAACTTCCACTGACGATACAACAACCCGTCTCTAACAACAAACCTTATGTTCCCGTTTCTTGTCACCATTTCGGTTTCTGCCAATTTGCAGATCTTGTCCATGGTCGGGTCGGTTTGCTGTAATTCTCGTAGCTTTTCTGGACTTATATTTGTGGCTGCGACATCCTCGGTTTCGGATTCTCCGGAACTTGACTTGTTCACCGCTGGTGCAAGTTTGCCAACATCTTGTTGCAATCTTTCTGGACCTTCTTGCCACTTGTTCTGTAGACTCCCCTAGTTTTGCGGTTTCCGGACTTGAAACTGCATCTACTTCTTTGCAGGTTCTTTGTTGCCAATCTTTTCTGGCAGTACGTTTGTCCTTCTTTGCCTTCCTGTTCTTTGTTCCTCCTTCAAAAAGGCCATCCTCAAGGTCACAGAACTCCGTTGCATCACCGTCTTTCTCCTTGCCAGTTCCGTTGACAGGTCGCTCTATTTCTTCTAAGGCTTTGGGTTTGGCTCCCCAGAAATTTGTCTGACCAGCATAATAGCATCTTCTCTCTCTTGTTTTCTTTTCTGAAGTCGGGTGAGCACTGAGAATGCATTTGCCTCCCTCACGGCTAGCCCTACAAGGTTCCCGACGTCACGTCCCAAGAGAACGTATCTCGGAAAAGTCGGTGACACTCCAGCCCTAATTTTGTATGCAGTACCATTAATGCTGATCTCCAACTGAGCTGTGGGGTATTCTGAGATGTTTCCATGAGCACACTGTACTTGGAGCGTCTGACTTGCGTCGACCTTCTCGAGCAGTACAAATCCTGGTGTACAAAAGTACATGATGCTCCCGTATCTAACACCATCGCCACCGCCTGACCCTCAACAAAACCCGAACAACAATGTTCTCCTTCCCCACCGCGCGCTTCTAGGTCATAGATGTGAGCCTCCTTTTCCCACTTTTGCACGTACGAAATTTCTTGCTTCTTGTCATCAACAAAGTAACTTCTCGGGAATGCATTTCCAGGCCTGTTGGTACTATATGTACAGTTCATAGCAATATGTCCCAGATGGTTGCATTTATAGCACGGCGGTCCATCTTGTTTCCATGTTTGGCCTCGCGGGGTGGTTCTGGTGCTACCTTCCTGCCTTGTATCCAAGGTTTGGTTTCATGGACCTGTTTCCTTGTCTTGCATTTTGGACACTTCTGCTGTTTTCGTCCTTATGACATCCCTAACAACTTTACATTAGATGTCCTGTCCGGTCGCACTTGTAACATCTTCTCTTGTCTCCTCCGGTTGTTGCCTTTCTAGCAAGATAGTAATCATCAGCCATTTCTCCTGCCTCTTGCGAAGTCATAGGTTTCCTTCCACGCACCTGCAACTGGGCTTCTCGTGGCATGTCTTCTATCAGTTGTTCCATAACCATGAGATCAGCCAACTCCTCAGATAAGTGTTCTTTGGGCTTTGTCCATATGTCAAAAGTGTCCCGAAGTCGAACTTCCAATTCCACATAGCTTTCCTGAGGCTCTTTTCTCGCTGCATGAAATCTGTCTATACGTTTCTTCGTTAATATTGTACCGTTTCAAGATGGCTGTCTTCACAAATTCATAGCGAAGCATCTGATCTTTATCCATGGTTGCGAAGGCCGCTTGTGCTTTTCCTGTCAGGTATGGTGCAAGCTTCAAGCTCCATATCTCACTTGGCCATTTAAATGCCGTGGCTACGCGCTCGAAGGTTGTCAGGTAATTTTCGATATCATCACTTTCCGACAGTTTCTGCATCGTCGGTTCCTTAACTGTATTCCTTGCAACTTTCACGCTTATCTCGCTGCCAAAATTATTGCCGCCATCTTGGAGACCTTTCAAAAACATCTGTCTTTCTTTCTTGGCTTGTGCATTCCAAATTCGCCTCTCTTCTTCTTCTCTCTGCCTTCTCTCTTCACTGAATCTTCTCTCCTCCTCGGCAGCTCTTTCACGTCGCTCTTCATTAATTCGCCATTATTCCTCCTGTTGAGTTTGTTTCTCGGTGAACACTTTCATAATTTGCAAAAACTGCTGTTGTCGCCACAGGAGAGGTTTGTGTTGAGGAAATCTGTGCCAAAGGTTTTGGAGTACAGCCCAAGGGCATTACTTACAACAGTCTTTTCTTTTGTATACAGAAAAAAGTTAATAATAATAATAATAATAATAATATTAATAATAATAATAATAATAACAATCTTTATACAGGGAGCTCACTTCACTATTATAGTGGTATTCTGTGAGGCCCTGGGTAAATAAAGAATAAAATAAAATAATGGTTAAAAAACTAAGTTAAAAAGATTAAAAACTACAAAATTACACAAAGAAATAATACACTAAAAGCTATAAAAACATGTAAGTTGTAAAAATCTTAGTAAAAAAGTAATGCTTAGGGCTAACTAGATTAAAAAAAAATAGTTTTTAGCTTAAAAAGTAGAATGGAGTTAGTTTCTTTAAAAGATGAGTCTTAATCGTTCCATTCTTTAACACCTTTGTATAAAAAAGTCTGTCTTCCGTAGTTCCTTTTCACAGAAGGAAGATGAAAGTCGTTTTTTCGTCTTGTGTTATAAGCGCGAACGTCAGAGTTTCTTAAGATGTTAAAATTAAAATCGACGATTCCATGATTATACTTAAAAAAGGTAATGTATCTATGCGCAAGGCGACGTTTTAGTAAGGTTGGCCAGCTGAGTGTTTTAGTTTTTAAGTGGCAGTCCCGCTAAGAGCGGTCCGCTCGATTTCGCGACCAAAAATAGTTTCCCTTTATTTTTTGTCAGTAAAAAGGCTTTGGCAGACATGTATTAAATACACGTTTATTTTTTTAAAATTCGTTATTTTCGCTATGCTACAAGCCCAAAACGAATTCCGCCCGTCTCGTCCTTTCAGACGATGAACGAGACACAAAAAATGATGGATTTTGAAAAGCGCGCTTCGTAAAAACAAATGCAATTGAAGAAACTTTGTTTCGGTCATGTTTCTTAGCTATACTTAAACAGTTCACAGGCAAAAACTGAAATTTTTTAATAACCTTTTCAGCAAGCTAGAGCAACTTAAAGACAACCCACTCTAAAGCCTATATTCAGATACCGAAAATACGGCGAATAAAAGGGACAATTTTTTAAACGTTGCGGCCTAAATTTGATTTAAAAATCACATCACAGTAAAGTTCTTACCTTGTTTTACAGATTTATAATCTTAAACGTGTGGGTATCTCCCGGGATTACAAGAGAGAAGAGATTATAATGTGCCATAGACAGTGTGTTTACATAATTATCTGTCGAACCAAAGGTCATTTGCATAATTCATCAGCTACGCGAAAATCTGGAAAATGTTTCTCTTTTGGCTTGAATTCGATTGTAAACCACCCAAATAAGTTGTTACAGCTCCAATAATACTTTAGCGTCAAATATTGATCCCAAACAGAGATGAAAGATGCAATAAGTTGAATAATTTTCATGGCCGGCGACAATCAAGAAAGTAAACAACGGGTCGCTGCTGACAGAAAACTTCTTGGAATCAAAGTTGATCCAAGTTCCCTGCCCAGTGATGTGCATTAAACGTTTACAAAATCCCTGGAAGGAAAACAAAGTCAAATTTTATTCTCATACAGAAATTAAGGTTGTTAAGGTGTGTTGAACTTAATGCAAATACACATAAGTTGAAAAATGAAACAAATTCAATTAGTACTCACCAAGGATGCCGGAGAGAAGTTTGAATATAATTGTTTTCCGATGTATCGCTCGCTCGAACTTTCATTTCATTCTTATGGATTGCCATTAACATTCGCTGCAATTTTTTCAGCTGGAAAAAGTTCATGTAAGTGAGAAGAACGCAGAGCGCCGTCATTTTCAGTGACCTATGCTTACGTCACAAATATGCTTTTCTCGTGTGAAAAGGCACCGGTTGCACGCAAGATAATTGAGTGAGGTTTTTTTTTTGGTATGTTTTGTGTAAATTTGTCTTGCAAGTAATTCATTTCTATTTAAATTCGTTTTGACAGTCTTTCAAGTAAAAGTTTCACAACAAATGCTTGGACAAAAAATAATTCAAGCAGAACCGTGGGTCGGTGTGCTGATTTACGGAAAACCAAGAATCTGGACGTGGATTTTGAGATAGTACGGATCGGGAAACGAATGATTTGTTAAATAAATAAGTTAACATACAAAAGAGGATATTATTTTTCTCTTGTTATACGTTATTCACTTAATTGTTAACATGGCTTCTATCCAGATCATCCAGAAAAGAATTATTTTTGCCAGAAATCATTTGCAACTTTTCAACCTTAGTGAAGAAGCATCGGATTCCGGCAAAGCTAGGAACGCTGTTTCGCCTGACAATTATTTCACGAAACAGGACCGGGTGGGAACCCGGGGACTTAAATGCATAATGAGTAAAAGAACTGGAAAGGGTATGGGGGTGGTAAAAAAGATTGGCCTACGGAAACATTTTTATTCTTTTCTTTCCTGGGACATCAAGCGGTCTTTGGATCTGCAAGAGCAAGCGCAACCGCACAGGTGTAGTCGTACTTATCGCTTAAACTGGAACAAAAAATAACAGGACCCTTCCCAATGTTAATGGAGCCATTATTTTCCGTACTATCAGCTGCTTTAATTTAATAGCGCTATAAAACCTAGCTTCGCTCGTTCTCGCAAGAATTTTGTTTAACCTATGGTTTGTCTTGAGGAGTGGGTCCTCGGTCTTTTTTATGGATTCAGTTCCGGATCCATTTGCAGTTCCGCGTTCATGATTTTACATATATTGTCAGACACTGACAAAACAGTGTAACAAAAAGTGATATTTAGATAAAGTACGTACTTTCGTCGGCGATAGAACAGAAGTAAAGATGCCTGTATGTTTCATGGAAAGCAAGGATGTTAGTGGGTGTGGAGATTTCAAAGGAGTTAACGCCTTAACACCAATTGTAGAATGTAAAGCTGATATTTCTAGCCACCTGAGGCGCTGCCACCTTTCCAAGGAAAATATTTCTGAGTGCCAACTAATTTTGATTCGCGCGGGCCATTTTCGCCTTAGCGAAAATAATATAGAAGGCATGTTTGTATGCCCTCGGCATCGTGGCAATCTGGGGACGTATTGGAAATGCAAATCATGTACTTGCCAATATCCAGACCACAAGGGGAAACACGATGCAGTAAAAGGAGACCGTGTTTTCAATGTGCAGCTGGCTAGAGACATTTTCGATATTTACGGAAGCATTATTCCAGTCGGATCACGTGAGTATTTTGATTCGACTTATGTAAAAATTTATGCCTATATACTTGTAGTAAAATATATCAATTTTTTTACAGTTCATGTTTTATGGCCGTAAAAAATCCACGATCTGCGATTTCAAACATTTTGGTTTTCCATTTTTCCCAACGTTCGGACGAACAAGTAAGGTTGTGAGTCACAGCAGTTACCTCACCTTAGTGCAAGTGGGAGGGGTTTTGCTTAGTTATCATCGATGCCATCAATGCATCAGATTTTATTTTTCCTATGAAAGGGTATCTGAGGGAAAATTGGACAGCTACTGCAAAGAGATAACCTCCCAAAATGAGAGCTTTCGTAGAAATTAAAAATGAAATGGAGGGTTGTTTCCCCCCCCCCCCCCCCCTTCAAAACCCGATGAGACGCATACTAAGGAAGTGTAATATGGCTGCATGTGACCTTTTCGGAAGGTTTTCAAGTAAAATGAGGACCTTTCCTTCTTTTCTAGCTATCTGTAACAGCTGTAGAAAGTTGCATAACAGCAAACTGAAGACTGAATGGCTTTGGTTAAGAGCAACGGGAAAAGAAAGTGGTGACACCGAAGATACAAGGCATGACGATATCCAACAAGAGTTATCAAGGTATTCAATCTTTGTATTTTTTTATTCTACGTTAGGACTGGAGTTTTTGAAAGACTGGTTGGAAAATATTGGCCAACTTTAGAAAAGCACCCATGTCTCCCAAAAGATAATATTAATTGCGTGATTTTCTTTGTTAGGCCGCTAGGCAATATAATTCGTGAAATGGCCAAGGATTGGTTCGTGAACTAGTACTCAGTCCTTGTCTTTTAAATGTCAGCAATGGTGGTTTTATCAGGATACTATTTCCAACTATCGGTCATAAAATTTTTGCGTAATTTTATCTTGACTGTTTGATTTGCTGATGTATCTTTCAGGAAAACCAAAGAAGAGGCACGCTTCGCTATTGAGAGCTGCCTTCATACACCAGCACCAGAAAGTGACAGCAAAATTGATCCTGCTTGGTCTCTTGGACAATGGCGCGCATTGGATCCTGAAAGCTCGTCCGATGATGAGTCCTCTGAGACTAAGCGTGATGTGCTCAAAGTGTATAATGAGGCAATGTGCAACATTGCTTCACTTTCGGAAAAAAGAACAGTGGAGCCACTTGCGTTTAGACTTAAGTCCAAGTGGGACGAGACAACGCAAAAAGAAAAAGCCTTGTGTATAGAGCAGGTGGAGGAAGCATGTCGTGCTGTCTGTGGTGTCATCGCTCCAAAAGACACTGAAAAGCTGTTGCGAGCATTTCAAGAATCAAGACGGGAAATGGGTTACTCAAACGACCTTAAGGCACTGGTGACTGCATACAAGAATGCACCGAAAAGAAATCTAAAAACCCAAATTCTTAGCATTTATGCGACCCGTTATCCAGTCGAGTACTTGAAGAAAATGCACGAGCCCTTTGAAAAGCTTAGCGATCGGCAAATAAGAAAAGCAAGAGCACACGCTAAGATGGTTGGAGTAGGAATGAACGTCGAAAAACCATTACGCCACCGGGTCAAAATTGATTTGGTAAAGCTGGATCACTTTTTGTCCTTTGTAGACCAGCCATATTTCTACCAGGATGTTGCATATGGAACGAGGACACTGAAGCTAGATTCGGGAGAGCAGTTGGTCATGCCAAACGTCATCAGAATTGTTGGGAGGTCAACGATGATAGAGCAGTATCTGAAGCATTGTAGTGAAGATGACTTTGATCCCCTTGGAAGGTCAACGTTATTTCGAATTTTGCAAGTCAGGGAAGCTTCCCAAAGAAAGTCCCTCCAAGGACTTGACAACATTGCTGCAGGAGGTGCTGAAGCGTTTGACACTATGCGCAAGATAGTAGATGACTTGAAAGATAGCGGAGCAAGTGCAACATGGTGCGATGAAGTGCAAAATGGTCTCAAAGGTGGAAAGCGCTACCTCAAGACGGAATATAGAGTGCACTGCCGCGAAGATGAAAGCTGCTGCCCAGATCATTGCAGGCGCTTTGCTCTCAGCGATCCCCAAGACCCCGATCTTACAGATTCTTGCTCACATCAACATCAAATGCTATGTGCAGGTTAACTCTGTCCTAATTGTAATGGACTGGGCAATGAAATTTTTACAGCTAAAATATCGGGAAAAGCAGTCAGAATGGTTCGGGAAAAGAGGAATTAACTGGCATGTAAGCTGTGTTATATCAAGAAATGCAGCAGACGACAGCCTGCAGATTCAATCATACGTTCATATATTTGATAGCTGTGCACAAGACTGGAGCACTGTTTGCGCGATGTTGGAGCATCTCCTGAAAATCGTGAAGGCAAACAAGCCAACCGTACACCAAGTCTTCTTGCGGTCTGACGGTGCTGGTTGTTACCACAATAACAATCTTATTGCGGCTGCTTATGACGTCGGTGTTCGAGTGGGAGTCAAACTGATGAGGTAAATTAAATGATTAATGTGGTCACATTACAGTCTGTGAAACCAGCAGCAAAATAAAGAATATGTAACAGTACAACAGTAACAGTAAAACGACAAAATAGCAAAGGATGACAGAAGCAAGAATTAGTTCATTGGAAACCTGCCTTACGTTAATGATACCACCTTGTTATTACGGCCGCTTTATTTCGGCCCAAATACAAACTCCGTTTTTTTATTACCTAAAAAAAAACCCTTATTTCGTCCACCAAATTAACCCCATTCAGACCGAGCGGAGTGGGTGGAAAGCGTTGAACGTTTAAAACTTTAGAAGCATTTAACGAATACCGACCAAACTTCGTGACCTTTTTCGAAATTTACCTAGGAACATTTTATTGTGGCAGATTTTTAAGCGTGATTACCCAAAATTTGAATTTTCTGCAAAAATGAACATTTGAACAGAACCTTTTTAACTGTTATTGGTCAGTCTTCCAAATAAATATACACGATCTTATTTCTGTCTTTTGAGAGTTTTGAGAAGTCTAATTTGGCAGTCTTGTCTCGTTACCATTGCAACCAATGATTGAGTTGTTGGGTTTGTTGTTCAAAGCTAGCAAACCACGGATTTTCTCGGTTTTTACACGGTAAATATTCACGATTTTTGGTGAAAGAGAAGAAACATTCAGTTAGTCTAATCTGACAAAGCCATAATAAAATCGGTACATAATTTTTGCCAGTTTACTTACTTTTCGTTTTTTACGTTTATTGGGTTTGTGTATGTACAAAAATTGTTGTCTTTTCTTTGTGATCGTGAACCAAGAAAATCCCAACCTCGTTCCCAGGAGAGACCCTGGGAACGAGGTTGAGAAAATCCTACCAATTCGTCAATTTTTATTAAAAGTTACAGTGTGGAACTTGTGCAATAAACGTTTTAGCTACCGTTAAAACCTTTATATTTTCGTGACGTCATTAAAATAAACAAACGCGTGCTCGCGCCATTCTCGTGCCCATGCCTCGCGCGCCAAAACTATATGGAGCCACATTAAACTCTTTTTTGTATGAATTTTGGCGCTTTTCTAACAAGTTGGAAATCCAAGATGGCAGCCATTCGCATTCGCAGTGATGACGCATTGTCATAACGTTTATGTTATTTTAGTTACGGGGGGGAGGGGAAGGCGAGGAATCCATCTCTTTTGGTCTCAGAAGTCTCAGAACACCAAAAATAGCCCAGTCTGAATAGGATTAATGCAACCAATAACCGCCTCCGTAATTTCCTTTATACATTTTCCCGTTAATGCGATCACTCGACGGCCCGATATCTATCAGATGTAAGTGCCAACAGCACCTAACAACAAATGAAACATTTTGATTGCAAAAAGCAATCTAGCAACTACTTTTCGGATATGGCGGGCTCAGTTTCAGTGTTGAGCGGAACGTCGAGTTACAAAGAATCAGTACCCCATCGATGACATTTTTATGGCCATCAGTGGTTACATTGATCCACATTATAAGAAGCGACAGTTTTCTTTGTAACAATAGCAGTAGTATCATCAGCAATAGAAGCGGTGGTAGTTGCAGCACTTAATCCAGCATTGTAGCAGCATTTGATTGCGTTTTTTTCCTTCTAGGTATGACTTTTCGGAGCCACAATTTGGCAAAGATGTGTGTGATCGTATAATCAGTCCGATGAAGGGAGCAATCCGCAGATACTGCAACGAAGGCCATGATATCATGACAGCATCAGATATGCATGAGGCGCTAAAGGCAAGACAAGTCAAGGGATCAACAGCCGCTGTTTGTGAGCTTACCAAGTCCAGCCAGGAAGTAAAAGTCAACCGTATCAGTAGTTTCAGCAGCTTCCACAATTTCTCCTATGAAGAGGAAGGTATTCGTCTTTCAAAGGCATATGGTGTCGGTGCTGGTAGACTCATCCCATGGTCGGTGCTTATCATTCAGAAACGGGGTCCTACATTGCTGAAAGAAGTTGATAATCACGAGTTCTTCCCCATGGTATCTAGAACAATAAAGCCGACTCCCAGCGACCATGAAGATTCCAGTGAAGATGCCCTCTTTGTTTGTCAGGAGCCCGGATGCTCCAGTGAGTTCTCCACGTCAGAGGAACTGCAAGACCACATCCACTTTGGCCAGCACGACAAGGAAGTAACATCGGAGAGCTTATATGACAGTCTTAGACGTGACTGGGCATCAAAGTTCTCGTCAATGACACTCGAACCTAAAAAAATGCCATTGGTGACAGGAGAAGCGACAAGTGGCGACCGAGTAAGGAACGAGTGTTGCGATATGGGCTGGGCGCTGCAAAAACCAAGAGGAGGAGGATCCAGGTTTTCTGAGAATGTAAAAGCATACCTTTCAAAGCGGTTTGACGTTGGCGAGGAAACCGGCAGAAAGGCCGATCCAGCGCAAGTGGCAGTGGACATGAGAAAAAACAGAAACAGCGATGGAAAACGAACGTTCCTACGAAGTGAATGGTTAACGAAGGCTCAGGTGCAAGGGTTTTTTTCAAGGCTTGCCGCCAACAAAAGACGCATACCTATACAGGAATGGAGTGATAACAATGATGACAGCCTCGTCGAAGATGAAGTCGCTTATATAACTGAAACGACCAGACAGGCAGGTGTAGATGAAGTCATCAGTGAAATAGGACTGGTGCATCCAGTTATCTACAATGGCTACGATATCTGCGAGCTGGTCAGACTGGATGCATTGTCGAAATTTAACGTACCCAAACTGAAGGCTATTTGCATGCATTTCGACCTCCCCTTCAAGGCCAGGGACGTCAAAGCTGTTTTAATGAATAAACTGAAGGACATGGTCAAAGAATGTGTCTGCCATAAGTAGATAATTGGCTTTTAGTGCCTAGCATGACAGGTACTATGTATTGAAATCTGTTTGAAACCTTTTTGTGTGCTGTCAGTGCTGCTACGACTAACTTTTTTTGGCGCAGGTTACATGCGGAAAAATACCTGGAGCAACCAGAGTTTGTAATGTCGTCTCCTGAAAAAAGTATCACCGATAAATATAAGGAAATATAAATGTAACAAAAAATTATTGTATCAGACATATATTATTAACAGTAAGTCATTCAAGTAATCTGATTCAGGTTTATGTGTAAGGAATTTAATCCGCACCTGTCACGCGGCGTTTTGGGGTCATAATGTACATTAAATAAAAAAGGAAATTTGATATTTACTTATCGCTTTATGTATTGTCGTACATTTTTAAAAAGATTTTGTGTTTTCATAAGTAAAAGATAGTTTATATTGGTTTCTTAACAAGCAGTTCGCACTGCGTGTCAAGGATGGCTTATATTGTGACATTTCCCTGTTTAAAAACAAAAGTAAACCAAAACCATCTGTCTCTGTATCAGTATATCTCTACAGCCTTCACTCTACTACTTAGATTTAACACACGTCCATCAATCAAATGAAAAGATTGCATGTAACAATCCACCACCTTTGATATTTTTTCAATATTTCATTCGATTCGGGACAAAAGAGTACACATCTTCTATTCATACTTGCCGGGCCGAGAAATATTAATTTCTTGCCATTACAATGTGTCACTGTCTTGTGATGATGTTTTTATCTGATACAATATCCATGCTGTTTCAAAGCGGAAGCAAATAAGCCTAGTCACGCGACCTTTATAACATTGCGTGACAAGTTATGACGCAGGCAAACTGCACAATGACTTCTTTTAAATAATTATAACGGATCAGAAACTCAACATTTTCAAGCTAAAGAGCTATCTAAGATCGACTGTAGAACAAGCAACCCTTAGGTATAAATCTAAACTGAAGAGATTCATTTTATCGGTAGCCTACGGCCGGTGAGGTATTTCGTGAGTTTGGTGTTGTTTTTCAACTCGTACTTTATATCAACGTTGGTTTAATTTTATTCCATCGTGAGTGTAGTTCAACAGTCTAAAATTGAGAGAATGAACTTTGACGGCTTTGCTTTTCTTCTAGGGATTTTGAAAACCTTTAATGCACATTACTGGGCAGAGAACTTGGATCAACTACAGATTTTTGAAGAATTGTGTCCATAAAAGCGCTCGTTGATTACTGTGGAGCGTCGCTCGCTATGAAGATTATTCAATTTATAACAACTTCCATCTCTGTTTGGAAGCTATATTTGACGCACAAGTATTTAAAAAGCTAAAAGCACTTATTTTGAACGATTACAATTTATTTCAAGGCTCAACAGAAACATTTTCGCGGAGCTAACGACTTATGCAAATGACCTTTGGTTCGACCGACAATTATGTAAACACACTGTCTATGGCACATTACAATCTCTTCTCGCTTGTGATTCCGGGAGATACCCACACGTTTGAGCTTATAAATCTACAAAACAAGGTAAGAACTTTACTATGATGTGATTTTTAAATCAAATTTAGGCCGCAACGGTTAAAAAATTGTCCCTTGTATTTGCCATATTTTCGGTATCTGAATATACGCTTTAGAGTGGGTTGTCTTTAAGTTGCTCTAGCTTGCTGAAAAGTTTATTAAAAGTTTTCAGTTTTTGCCTGTGAACTGTTTAAGTATAGCTAAGAAACATGACCGAAACAAAGTTTCTTCAATTGCATTTGTTTTTACGAAGCTCGCCTTTCAAAATCCATCATTTTTTGTGTTTCGTTCATCGTCTGAAAGGACGAGACGGGCGGAATTCGTTTTGGGCTTGTAGCATAGCGAAAATAACGAATTTTAAAAAAATAAACGTGTATTTAATACATGTCTGCCAAAGCCTTTTTACTGACAAAAAATAAAGGGAAACTATTTTTGGTCGCGAAATTGAGCGGACCGCTTTTAGCGGGACTGCCACTTAATCGTTCATTCCGCGAAAGTATACGGCAACGATTAGGTTTGGGCTCGTTTTAGTTTAATTTGACTTTGCATGCCGATTTTAAGAACGTTGTTTATTAGAATGTTCCCAAAAATTGGGGAACACTACTGAATGGGATAAAATATTCCTATCTTGTTTAAAAAAGTGTACGATTCAAAAACGGAACAGGTGTGTCCACCAAAACCTTCTGTGTGTAAAATAACTTTAACTGAGAAGCCTCCAGTGTATTCAAAAGTACCCTTCAATTAAGATGGAATAACTGAATAAAATTTTCAAAAAGGAAAAGAAATGGTGAATAGGAACTATTTTTCGTGAATAGACGTTGACGTTCAATTTGCAATAAAACAAAAATCCGTGAAATCCTTCCAGTGCTGCTAGGCAGTCGACTGAAGGATTTTCCTAATAACGACGGTAAGGACGGATTTCGCGGAAATTCATAGATTTCATTCAATTCTTCTCATTAAAACTGTAAGTATATTATATAATATTTTTAGCGGAGCTCTGCGGGCCGAAGGCCCGCGCGTAGCCCCATACTCATAGAACCTATGCCCGTCATTTTTGATAGTCATGGCTAGCGGAATGTTTCGCGGGCGCGCGTGTGCCCGACCTCTGCGCAGGACTACAATAGCTCGCGCGCGCGTATGACGTCGCAAAACATGCGCGTACGACGTCATGTTCAAACCAAAGCGAAGCTTTGTTTTTCGCGCGGTTACAAGGCCGAATGTCACGTCAGCTGGAAAAACATTTGATGTTTTGCTGTGAATTTACTAAGCGGAGAAAACCGTTTTAAAGGCGTTATTTCCCTAAATATTTCGCGGTTTGCTACTCAAGACAAGGAGTCTGAAGCCGCTTTAGTGGAAAAAGACGAGCTTTCAGGGATAAAATCTTGCTTCGAGGAACTTCATGTATTACGTTTTTATCAATGCGGGAGATGTTTGTTTTTTACGGATTTCAAAACCAGAAGCGGACATTTGAATTTCCAAGCAAGCGAGGGACTTAAAGGTAAAACAGATTACATTTTTCGATTATGTATTGCTAGTTTTGGAGAATAGATTTTAAACCGTGCTTACATTCAGTTGTATCGATTTCTTGAATTTCATCGAAGAAAGCTTGAGGTACGCGTTTTGCTTTTAAACGTAAACTATTATAAATGGAGATTTGAATAAATTTTTTCGAAAGAAGATTGTGTTGTCCATTTTTATGTGTTTGTTCATTCATTAGATAGATTGAAAAGCGATTTTATAAACAAAACAAGACTTTGATTTTATAGTACACTTCTATCTTCACTCGCATCGCCTTATGCAAATATGTTTGTGTATTTTTGCAATTTTGATTTTCAAATCAGTTTCTCGGGCAATTTGTGACAAGCAACAAGTGTATTTTATTCGGAAAGTAGTCGTACTAGTTATTCTAGACGGAGAAAAAGTTGTTTTTGTGAACTTTTGTACGGTCTATAAAAATGTACTGTGCAGACGGTCGCGTAATAAGCTTACTGTTTTTGAGAATTGCTAAAATTGAAAAATAGCCTTCGTCAATCTTAATTCTTGTGCTTCCGACCTTTCACCTTAGTCAAGTTTCACCTTAGTTAAGCTTGTTCATAGAGCGACGCTGTTAGGCTCAGCCTATCTATATATATTATATATAATCTATTTATAGATTTTACTGAATAGAAATTTCCGCGAAATCCGTCCTTTTCCGCCGTTATTAGGAAAAACATTTAGAGGAAAACCTAGGGCACCCAGAACATGTAGCTTTCTTCTGTTTGACTTTTATTCTAAAACCAATGAAACTTCCACGTCACCTTCTTAAACTTTTCTATTCCAAGATCACAATGAAAAGTTTCCTAATAAAATGTTTTCCATCTGTGTTTTTTTTAACACCCGTTGTGGGAAATGTGTTAATAAAAGAGCAAATAGCTGTTAGTCACTACTGTGAGCTACATGCAAAGTTCTAGGGTTAAGGCTTCCATACCACGACACAACAAAACCGTTTAAAGATATCTAAAATACAACTCTTTTTACCCAATGTCTTTTAAGAGCGCCTGTCTGTAAAAATCAAACATATCGCGGCAAGTGATAAAATTCGATTTCTTTCATATTTTAAAGTTAGATAGGTTAAGGTATAACAAAAATCACTGGATACTTATTTCGGCCAAATATCTTGTTATTAAAAGAAAAATTCAAAACATGAAATTCCGTTAAAATCGCCATTTGAGGCGGGAAATTATTGCGCAACTTTGACAGTCGCTTTCAAAAACAAGTAACGCTACGGCATTTAAAACATGAAAATCTTTTTTTGCAATTTTTTAATATTTAGTAGAGTGATTTGTGGAAAATAATTTCTTTCGAAGACATACATTTTACTTCTTTAAAAGTACTTCATAAACAAAATAAGTTTTCACCATGTGCTAAACCTTCAAACGGATTTAGTTTCTGTTTGTTAATTTTTTAAAGTTTATCTCAAGATTGCTGTAAAAATTTCTTTGGGCAATAGATTCAGAACGACGCGAGAGCATTTCAAAGTTCGTTAAAATTAGAGTTATTTGACCTTATGAGGTCAACTATCAATTTGCGGGTCATTGGCCGGTCACACAAATATTCTAACTTCTGCTTCTGTTGTCTTAACCTATTATGAGATTGAAATAGCCGCATTGGAAAACTTTGAAATTTCCAATTACCTCATTTGCGGTAAAAGACAGATCCAGAGACCATGAGTTCATTTGATCGTTCATCGTATTTTAGTCTTGGTAAATAACGTCCGATGCACGCCGTTAGTGAAAGAGGTCGCACGCAAAACTCTGTTAAACATTTTCATTTGTCGAGTGTTCCTCGGTTTGAAGTGAACGGACAGATAAACATAATCACTGCTTTGACAAACATTAAATGTACAAACATGTCGGGCCGTTTGAGGCTGTGATCGTAACAGCAGTTATTTGTGTGGTCAAGCAATGCTGTTCATTGGGCATTTAGCGCAGTAGGGGCTTTCTCCCAGCCTTATATTAATGTCATGCCTTACTTCACGACCATTTGGGACTAAAAGTTGACTAATCCAGTGTCGGTGTTACAAACTAAGTAAACCTAGTAACTATTTTTAGACAGCCAATATAGCGATATCATAAGTTGCTAAATTTTGAAAACCGCTCAGATTTTTAAGTTGAAAACGAAAAATATCTGGAAATTGAAGAATTTACTAAGTTCAAAACAGTAATCGCCAATTCTCTAGTTGAAAAAAAAAGATTCTTGAGAAGAAAAACCCAACATCACCTTGACGTTGGAAGTCACGCCTATGCTCTAGAGTGCGAAACGCTTTTCGACAAGGCAATGCCTTTCATAATGCCACAAAACTATAGAATAGGCCGGTGTTGAAACTGTTGATGATCATACGGAAGACACGGAAACACGCCAGGCTTCAGATCCTCAAGGAAGAGATGACCATCCAACCCCCAATCACGGTATAATACGCACAATATATGTGAATTAGTTGCTTGCTCTAAACTTCTAAACTTGTAAAGTTCTCTGTACAGATGCTTGAAGACACAATTATGGAACCTTTTTCAGCATGACATTCCGTCCGTAAACATTAAGGCGGGGATACACGTGAATTTCAACGAAATTTTAAGAGGTTTAAAGAAGAAATAGAGGAAAGAAAATGATTTTTGGAACACCAACAGACAGTTACTTTCCACACAGGGGCACCCCAGGTTGATAGTGGAATATTTGGTGTCCATCTTCTAATTTTTAACTTCAAATTCATTCTCATTTTGGACCTACATTAAATCTTCAATATTTCTTTTTCGTTGCTCGCTCTTCGCGCTCGCGCACCGCGCAAAGCGCCTGTTTCGCTTCACACTTCCCGCGCGAGCTTTGGAGAAAAAATACCCAGCTGTTTTGAAATCTAAGGAAACGAGAACAGAGCATCCTATGTGTAAGATGACTCACTTATCATTTCCCAAAAGAGCACCTTGACCCTCCTTATAGAAGGTGCATTCAGAAAAAAATAAAACGATAGAATGCAGGAAACGCATAATTGTGCGCGAGCCCACCAAAAAGCGAAGCTGCAAAGACATATGGGGCTAAAAGATTTTGAGTGAGTGTGAATACGGAGAGCAAGACTGGGGAGAGGCATTAAAAGTCGTTGCTCGCGAGAGTTGGCGCTCCACGCCTACCTTTGCAAGCATCAGTGCTTCGAATCTCTCCCGCGCTTTCGAAAAAAAAAAGAACGGCTGTTTCACAATCTCAGGAAACTAGAACTAAGCATCCTATGTTTCAAATGCCCTACCGATACGTTAACGGAATATCACACTTAAAACACTATTAGTAAAGAACAATAGCAATCCTTTCTGTTATAGAACCCACCTATCCTTCAAAACAGAGCAAACTTCATGATATATTATGCCACGTACAATCAAGAAAATACAGTTAGTTTCTCCTTTATATTAATTTCCCACCGCTGATTAAAAGGTTTTCCGTCATAAGCTTGCACAAATTAAAGTGGTTAGTTCCAGAATATTTTATATGTGGCATGAGTCTATCACCATGTACCAGTGTATGTGGACAGACGAGAAGAGAACAACTCGCTTTTTCTAAAAAAAAAGGAAAGGTAAAAAACAGTTGTGCATCATTGCCTCAGTTTGAGACAATTGGCCTTTCTTAATTGACAGTGCTTTAAAGCAGTTCACATTTTTTCATTTGAAAGCAACTTGAGTTCGGCCCTTTTTTTCAAAGAATCGGCCACCCTTCAATGTTGAAATTTGAAATCGGGATCTCTCAAAATAGGAGTCCACTGACCAATCCCGTGTTTTTTTTAAGCCCGCTTTCCTTTTCGTAAACAAGCGATGCCATATTTCACGGTCGATGCCATCATTAACATGCATTAGTAACCATTAACCAAGCCTTTTGTAATGGGCAATGCCATTTCTCTATAGTTTATGCCTGGATTGGGATGGAAGTAGGCTATCATTATTAAATAAAACTGGGTTTAGGTAAAGCGATTATTAGACCTAAGCTAGATTCGCGATTACACTGTAGGTTAGATCTAGGGATAGGGTTATGGTTATAGATATATCATTAAGAAAAGCACTTTTTATATTTAAATTTTTCTTGGGTTTGCCGAATCAACCCAGTGGTCTAGTGATGAAGAAAGGATGTTAGCGTGCAGAGGTTGCGGGTTCGATTCTAGGTAATTAATTGCATTTTTTTTTTCTGATAGACAAAATAATTCGATAATTGGTAAAAAATTTTCTAAGTGTCGCTAAAATGGCATCGCTTGTTTACGAGAGGGAAAATTGCGACGTCACCCAATAATATATGATTATTATTTTATTTTATTTATTTTCTAATTCATTCATTTGATATCCGTAGTATACGTTAAACTTGTTATACACTTCTACCTCAGACAGAAAGTTCCCTTTGTTGCTATATAATGAATTCACTTGAATCCGTTGTATACGTTAAACTTGTTATACCCTTCTACCTCAGACGGATAGTTTTCTGGTGTTGCTATATAATGTATTCACTTGAATCCGTAGTATACGCTTAACTCCTTATACACGCTACCAACAGCAGGAAAGTTATTTAATAGACAACTCATCACCAATCAATGCAGAAAGGCTGCATGGCAGCTCAAGGTATTCATGGATGCATCACATGTGAAGTAATTTCTTTTTAAATGTAGAGTGTATTATGACTTTAACGGTTACAGCGTCGACTTATTCCTTGGTAAAAACAGCTTCATATTATCAAGTGCATTGAAAGATTACATAATAGCTACGTATTTGTTTATTGTCTTAAAGTGCATATGAAGTAATTTTTTATTTTGTCTTTTTTTGGAGGCTATTATGCCTTTATTTCGAAATGATAAAAGAAATTTGTCAGAGAAAAATTTAAGGCCTCTTTTATGCCGTCCAAAGTAGCACAATTTGCAGAAATCAGTGTCCCGGAGACTGGGAACGAGTTTTCGATATCCATTGTGTTGATGACGTAGAAAATACTTGAGATTCGTTCTTTTGTATGCTCACAGTGTGTTTCGTTCCATTTCTTCAAAAGAATGTCAGACTGTGATGAAATTATGTCTTCTACAGAGTCTCTGTCAGACAGACAGAAAGTCGCCGAGGCCGAAGATTTCTCCTTTGCTGCCATGATACTCGTGAGTTGAAGTATTTTCTACGTGACAGCCTTGTAATACAATAGCTTTGGCCGCGCGCTCGATAGAGACACTTTCTGGCGGAAAATTCAAAACTTTCAAGCCGAATAATTTCACAATGGGAAGGATCTTTTCGATGAAACCCACAAATTTAGATAAAGAAAGTAAAGCACTATCAAACCATGGAAATATTTTTTTTACTTCATATGCACTTTAAAGCCAAACCCGCGATATAAACAGCGGCTGGACTATCCAACTCGTGCAAATGAACAAAATCTATTGTTCTTGCTCATTTGCATTACATTCGGCGTGGAGCTTTGCCCTTTTATACCGCAGGTTCGCCTTTACAGTATTCTTGGTTTTCACATGACGTCATAAAAGTTAAAAAATCTAAAGTATACGTCCTGCAAAGCTGTTTCTAACATGGTATGTGGATACAAGTGTTATAATCTTTCACAAAAAGTTTCAGGTTTTAACGACGTTTTGCTTCCGATTTACAAAGGTTATAAATGTGTCACGCAATTCCGCCGTCACGCTATTTCAGATAAGCCGTGAAAATAAACAAAATTGAATCAGCTGAAAGTTACTGTTTGCATTATAAGCGCTAATAAGCCGAGTGAATGGAGCTTATAGCAAATACAATATGTTTTGATATGATTTTTGGCCTGCATCTTTGTGCCCCCATTGACGATAACGTGTGGGATGAATGTATTTTCCAATTGCGTCAAAGACCAATTTGCTCATGACGTCGCCCAATTTGCTGTGTTTTGGCCTCCACTTCTCGCGACCAAAACAAAGTCGCACTGGAGTTTTAGCATGGGCCTAACGAAAGTGATGTACCCATCGAGTACTTGCATGCTTGTATCGGTCAGAATCATCAAATCCATACTTGCTGGCAGTCTTGAACTTTTTTTTTTTTGATTTTCCTTCGCTGCACTTACCATGTTGACTGTCAGATACTGATAAGTCATAGGGCGCGATCCTTTTACCTTGATGAAAAGATACATGGCAACAAATTTCGTGGCAAATGTGAAGTCCGAAGGGTTGACTTGGCCCGGACTGGTTTTGCACATCTTAACGGTGTTTTCATAGCGGGGCAAATGAAAAGTTACAACTTGTTATAATTCCTCCATCGTTGCCCAGTGCCCTCTTGCTTCTAACGTTTCGATGTCTAGATCCTGTGTTCACTGCAATCTCATCATCTTTGCCACTGTCTTGCGCGCTCTTTTCAGGTACAACTCTGTGGCGGATAACTTTCAAAGAACTGCATCTGATGCACCATTAATTTTTCTGAAGTCAATTAATTCAGAAAGAGCATGTATGTAGCCCAATCGTCCACCATGGCCAAGCTTGTATTCTTCTTGCAGATAGTTAATGCACTTGAACAACAGATTTGGGGAACACAGGCTGAAGTCCATCACCTCGAAGGTCAACTCATCCTCGTCTTCGCAGCAAAACTTAAAGCATCTATTCACAATCTGTTGAGCTGGACGATCTTTCTTGTAACCACCGCCACTTCCAGTCAACCAATTTGTGAATGTTTCGCCAATTTGTCTTGTTTTGCGGTTATGCGCGATACGTCGTCATCTTTGTCTGTGACCGGTAAGTTCTTTGGCACTTGTACCAACGAGCTTTTCGCTTCTTTCAGATCGGGTTTTTCGTCAAAATAAAATAACCATCTGTGCTTGTTATTCATGTGTTTCCTGCAGCCACGTTGACTTTGAAATCCTTCGTGTTCACAAACTTGTATTTTACAATAACTGTGTGAATTCTCGCGCGCTGATTGGCTCATTTCTATGGTCGATGAGAGTATGGACCATGAAAATGACGTAACAGGTAACGCAACGCGGTGAGTTTTGTCAAACTTTTGGCGCTGCGGCAGTCTTCAAACAGTGAAAAATACGCTTAAAACTGGAATTCTTCAATGGGAAGAATGCTCTCTCGTCAGTTAAATTTAGTTTACAATCAGCTCAACTTGCCTGGAATAAAGTGCGAAGTACAACTTGTCGTAGTTTCACGGGAAAATCCACGGAATCAGTCGCCGGTGCCCGAAAGAACTAAAACTGAGCTGAAAACAACTTGGAGCAAAGATTCATCAGATTATTCGAAGACATTTCAAATTTGATAAAGGTTAGCTTTGTAAACTGTGCCTAGTAATTTTATATTTGACTTTGGGTGAGGTTATTGTGCTCTATTTTGCGATTATCGCCGAGCGCGATTCTTTAAAATTTGCTGAATAACGCGGCCGGCTGTTTGTTGTGCTGTGTTGATGTTAAAAAATTCTAGCGATGATTTAAGCTGAAGAGAATTTTTGTGTGAGCCTTTTCCGATTCATAATTTATTCACATAAAAAGTTAAGGCTTTAATTATTCCCCACGCAAAAACATTTTGCAGCAGTTTGTCAGTGTTAGGTTGTTTATCTTTATTTTCTAAAATGATTCCTGAAAACTCGTTCGCTCGGCGCTCGCAGTTGTTCAAGTTTGTTATTGTAAAAAACAAATCGACCGCATTTTTCCATGATCTGTACTCTTATTGACCATAGAAATGACGCCATAAAATGTTCAAAACTTGGCAGTGAAACCACTCGCCTAACGGCTCGTGGTTCCACTTAAGTTTTGAACATTTTATGACGTCATTGATATGGTCAATAAGAGTACAGACCATGGAAAAATGCGTCGATTTGTTTGATGGACAGCGATACAAACGATCTGTTTCGTCTTTTTCCAAGTAAAGCCGTTTTGGTTTGGGCAATGCGCCATCAAAATTACACCAGTCAGGCTTACTCTTCTTACTCATGTTTCAAGTAGATTAACGTTTGAGTAGCGCGCACGTTTGTTTAAATCAACTATGAACAATGAAGACATCATGCATGTTCAAACTTGTCACAACTTGCCCCTACTTGCCCATGCATGCTCACGCCCGCTCATGCTTGCCCATGTTTGCCTATGCGTGCCTATGCTTGCCATAACTTGCTTCTGCTTGCCCATGCTTGCTCATGCCTGCTCATGATTGCCCTTGCTTGCTCGTGCGTGCCCATGTTTGCCACAAATTGTCCCTGCTTGCCCGCCATTATCACTATTATACAAATTTACAGTGGGGAGATACTTAAAATTGTGCTTTTTCACGATTTTTTCTCACATTTTTAACTAACATTTTTCCTAACATTTTTAACTAACATTTTTGTCAAGTGCACGTGACTGGGAACAAACGTTATTCCCGCAATCACTTATATTCAAAAGCACCCTCCTTTAAGATGGAATAACTGGATGAAATAAAATAAACAAGAAGCTGTACATAGCTTGAACTCGTGGCGCCTTTAACTCATTGCAGCATTGATTCCCGAGTGTTTTGAGTGCTTTTACGGAGAAACATAAGCTTAAAATTATGTCTATTAATCAAAGGTTCCTAAGAGCCAACCCGTAAAGAAGAATGCTAACGCGTAACGCAATATTGCCGTAAGCTTACGTTTTCACACTGACATGGTTCGATATTTTTAAAAAAAAATTAAACGTAAGGATTTTTGACGAACGAATAAAAACAGTGCATCACTTTCATAATGTTCAGTCGGAAAAAAGAAAAAAAAAAGGATTTGAGCGAGACTCGAACTCGGGCCTTCCGGAGCTAAGCCATAGCATCAATCCACTAGGCTATCAAGGAACACATGCTCAAATAGTACTAAATTTTATTATTTTTATGTAGATACGCATCGAAACGCGTGTTTCGGTGTCAAAATCCTTTTAGATCGATTTTAATGTTGCACTAAAAA
Source organism: Dendrophyllia cribrosa (assembly GCA_024195265.1). Classification (NCBI taxonomy): domain Eukaryota; kingdom Metazoa; phylum Cnidaria; class Anthozoa; order Scleractinia; family Dendrophylliidae; genus Dendrophyllia; species Dendrophyllia cribrosa. The sequence goes on from JAJLRJ010000004.1 coordinate 19,892,734, forward strand.
CTCCAAATGCGAAACATCTGTAAGCTTATTGTTGTCTATATTCGTTTACATCAAATTAATGACTGTGATCGCTGGATTCATGTTGTTGTTGTTACGAAACGTATTCGTAACAAAGCATATAGTCACTAAGTTTACAGCTGATGGAAGGAGCGAGCGAGTGATTCAGTGAGTTTTATTTAGCCACCGTTACCGATAACCGTTCATTGCGCTTTCACGTATACACGGGTTTAAAAGTAAGACTACACTACATTCACTACATTCAGTAGCTGACACTTAAGCTCGATCGTAGTAAGCAAATAGCAAGTTATATAAAACACAAAACTTACCGGAGCAAAAATCCCATAGGAATAAGCGGCGAACACAATATCAAAAGGTCCTATCCATCCATGAACGCCTTGCATTTTTTTGAAAACGTGCACTTGTACGCTGTAGTTCTTTATTTTGATTCTCAAGTCAAGACACGGAGAGATTTTGCGGTTTGTATTTCATGGCTGAAAGCCATATAGTCGTCGACATAAACTTAAATATGCGTGCATAAATTTGCATGCGCTAATGTGACACGAAAAAAAATAAGAAAAGTCACAGCCGGATTTACAACTCGTGTGCTCCGCCACGAGTAAAAAGGAACAGAAATGGTGAAGAGGAACTACTTTACGTAAATAGGAACCAATTTAAGTAAATCGGAACAGGTAATTAGGAACAAATGTTCCACATTCCCGCAAAAAGGAACAGTTCCAGTAAAAAGGAACTCATTAATAGGAATAATCAGTTCCCTAATAGAGTGAAAAGGAACAGGTCGTCAAAAGAGGAACAAAATTGTTACGAACACTGTCTCGTTCCTAAGCCGCCCATTTAGGAACAATACGTCCCACCCGCAGGTGAAAATTCGGAACTAAAGGTTCTCTTTTAGTTCCACATGAACATTTTGTTCCTGTTTAATATCAAAATTTGTTCCTATCTAGCCCAAAAAGAACGAGTCAATGTGGAACAATTGGCTCAACGTTTTATCACAAAGGAACGTTCCAAAATCAAATATCGGAACAGCAGGCAAAAACGAAAACCTCTTAAAAAGTCTTCTAGATAATGAAGAAGACCACAATATAGGCTCTATGAATCTCTGTGTGGTATGCATGCAACAGCCAAAGTTTGGTTTAAGTAATCAAACTAAAACTTTCTAAAACGTACGAGTAAAAAGATTTGGGAAATGTGGAAGAGAGAAAGAAAGAAAGAAAGAAAGAAAGAAAGAAAGAAAGAAAGAAAGAAAGAAAGAAAGAAAGAAAGAAAGAAAGACATTGATTAAATACATAACAGAATATTTGAAGTTTCCTTACTAAATAACCACAATTTTACTCTTAAATTTAAAGCTGAGTACATCATGATGCAATTCCTGTGAAATGTTAATAGACTAGGGACAAAATGCAGAGAGAATATCTTCTTTTTAAGTAATATGCAGCAAGGCTGTACAAAATCTACAACCGAAGGGATTACCTTATACTGTAACCAGAAAGGCTTTCTCTAAGATTGAATGCGGCCAATTTTTTCTAGGCCAATACATGACAGGCTAAAATTTTGGTTGAACCTTGCTTGTTACGTGACATCACTTCACAACTTACATGCAATTGCATTCACACTTTCCTATGAAACATTCATATGAAACATTTTCAATAGAAACACTTTTAATTTATGAGCAACAGATGTTTTTGTATGCTATATTTTTTACTATTTGATATGCTACTTTGACAGAAGTGCATTTTTCCAAAATGATGCAAAACATTTAGCGAACATAAAGCCATAAATATTTTAAATGAAGTGAGCTAATTAGCAAATCAAAAGAGGTTCGATATCAGATTTCAATGTGTGAATATTTGTTTTGATACAAGCAATTATAATTATTTAAAAAAACTTTAAACCTACTACCATATGATCATACAACAAAAATTCTTGCATCCTTTAGTGATTGCTCGTGGTGACTAATTATTCCACTAGTGTTGTTGTTCATCAAGGAGTGAAAGAAAAGGAAAACGATCAAAAAGTTGTGAAACAAACTCTTTTAACTTGAGTTACTTGAGGTAAGTTATGTGGCTGCTGATTATACATTTCTAATCACTCTTCAGTTCATGTTTTTTTCTGATTCTACATAACAGCTATAGCTATTCTTCTTCGAAGGAAAAAAAAGGTTGACACAAAACCCTGAACAGCAGATCGTTAAGAATTTGAAAAACGTTTACTTGTATTTAATGTTAATACTGTATACATAATATTAATAATTCTTATTCTAGTTTATTATCTTGTATCTTGTATTATAACTTATACTCATTTAGCTCTTTAATTAGTTTTTTGCTTCGTGAAATGTAATTTTAGTAGTTTAGCATGTATTTTTGCTTAAACGAATAAAGACTTATTATTATTACTATTATTATTATTATTATTACAAAGCATAGAAAGCTTAGGGATTCCGCCAAACAAGCTCCTCCCTAAAAACGTGACATGACAGCTTTATCCACGAGTCTCTACATGTTATTTGCACGTAAATCGAGGCCAAAAAGTCTTTGGGGACTAGCTTAATTGACGTCGAAACAAAAACAGACAAAAGATCGATTCATTTTGACTGCTCAGATGACACAAGTCAGGCAACACAAGATTAGAATAGAACTCTTTCTTCCTCAAATGCAACAATTGTAATTAAACGAAAAAAGAAAAAAATAATTACAATAATATTGCTTTCAACTGCCATTTTGAATTCTCTTGACAGAATTAAGAAATTGCAGGGATCTTTCATGGCGAAACATAGGTTTGACAAGTTGGAACAAATATATTAGGTTAAATATGAGTAATTTTTATTTAACAGGATAACTTTTGAAATCAGTATTTTAAATCACATACCTCTATTTTCTTCAAAATCCCAAACGGGAATGCCAAGTGAACAAAGTAGACTACACCCTCCTCAGATGGTACTGAAAAGTCAAATGAAAATCATTCATGAAATATTACATGTTCACATTTACTTAATAACGTATTTTGTTTATATGTGTATGTGAACAAACTTTGTTATAATTAAAATATTGCAAAGTACATGTGGTCAGTCCTTTGGCCAAGATGAAAATTTGGTTGCAACTTATAGCTAGTGTTTACACAATTTTGTTGCTGAGTGAAATACTGTTGGGCATATTAATCAGTTTAAGAGTAATTAAAATATGTAACAATCGTAACATTATGGCCATGCTGATACCTTAAGCAATCTTCCGCATTAAAAATTTCAGTCATGTGACTTAGAGAGGGACAAAAATATTAAAAATTAATGTTTACCTTTCTTCAAGAGATATATTGCATGATCGGTGAGGAGAACATGAACAAAGTACAGTTGTTGTCCAAGATGACCACATGCAAACATCAACATCTTTTTCACGAGAAAAAAGAAATAAAAGGCTTAATTTAAGTTTCAGTTATCAGGATTGTTGATTTTATGGATTGCCTCCTCAATCAATAATAAGGGTTATACTATAAAACCCTCAGGGTGACTTAAGGAAATCTATCAAACCTGCGTTAGTTTGAAACCACAGAAAACAATATCCACTGTTAGTTAAAGGGACACTTTCACCTAATTTTAGTATCACTTTGAAAAGCCAAAAAACATATTTGTTTCAATGGAAACCTACAAATAATGGTCCAGTTTTGTTAACAAATACTCTTCGAGTGCACAGAAACTAGTATTCGTTATCTTTGGCTGCGGATGGCCAGGATGGAAATGGATTGCAACTTGAAGTTTGCTGGCCACAGAACGACCAAAATATAAGTCCTTAGACGTTAATTATTCCCCAAGGTAGTGGTTCCATTGCTCAGTTTGTGGTTGAGTTAAAGCGGCTGGCTTGAAATGTGACTTTGGTGTATTTTTGGAAGCGTTACGTGACCAGTTTGTTTGGGGGATAAAAAAACGTGCAAAATCCAGAAGAAATAACACTGCGCACTAATGACGTCACAGACTTTTGACCCCGGTTGTAAATCAGACAAACAAACTCCTCCATGTGTTAATATCTGCATACATGTAAGAATATTATTTGGGAAAGTGGTGTTGGTGAACACTTTGATGCGGCTTTTATTAATATCTTCGCAAGAAAATCGGACATCTGGGTCAATGCAGAAGAGAAAACCTAAAAATTACTCTTGGGACATCTCAAACTTTGGTGAAAATGCAAAGAATCGATAGATATTGTGTGAAAGATTTCACTCTCGAGAGGTATACAGCTGAGCTGTAAGAAATGTAGCAATGCATATAAAACCAAGCAGTAATGTGGTCCATAGCAAAAAAAGGCAGGTTTTAATGATGGCGAAAAGAAACAATCTGTCTGTTGCTCCACAGAAAGTATTAAATTTCTATGCTGTTTATGCGACCAAATACTGGAAAGCCGCTGGTAGTAATAGAAAAGTTTATACCTGTTGGATGAATACTTGAGAATAAGGAGCCCTCTAATTTATTAAATAGGGGCCTATGGACTCTCCAAACTTAATAATAATATATATTATCCCTTACAATATATACGCAAAGACAGGATTTTTGCACAAAAACAAATTGTGTTGTCAACTTCATGACCTTTTGTTTTGCTTTGCTTGTAACACGGATCGTGAACGGCATTATACTGGATCATTTGGATCCTATTTACGCATCTTTTTCCAAGCTAGCGATGCACACATCTTAGTCATACAAGAATAATACGATTTACTTTTCTCTTCTGCTTAATTTTAAGCCGAGTAGTGAAATGATTCTGATTGCATGAGAGCTAAGCGATTGGAAGTCTGATGTTCGAATTTCATTTCCTGAATCAGTTTTTCACTCCCTAATGTGACATTGCCTTTTATTTATCATATTTGAAGCTCAAAAAAACGTTCAGATCATGTTTACCGCTGATTTCACCGACTTTTCATAATTATCCAAAACACATCCTGCTCATACAAAGCCTTTCAGCTGGCTGCAAACTTTGTCTGAGTCACATGGGGTCTATCTATTTTTAGTAATAGTGAGCAGCGCTGTTGCAGACAGAGATTTGACATTCCAAAAAGCATTTGAAAAGGCGCAATCTTGGAGTCGGCAAACAAAGAAGATTTTTGTAACGCCAACTCTCCTGTAGATGAGTCGGTTAACAAGGTTGGTAGATTCCCAATTCAAGGCGATCAGCGAGGAATCTAGCAGTCAACATCTCCAATCAGAATGCTGGTGCAAAACAGCCCAGTGTTACAGATGTCAGAAAAAGGGACATATTGCCAAGATGTGCCACCTGAAATGTGAATCTCAATCTTTGCACAGAAGACGGATATGATAACAACAGCCAAGAGTCCAACTAGTGTCGCAGAATTGAAGTTGTATCTACTATGGCAAGTTTATTCCGCAACTGACCACTACCCTTCATCCCCCTGCATTGACCTCTTACAGAAGGACATGCCTTGGATGTGGACGCAAAAATGTGAGGCTGTTTTTGTAAAGAGCAAACAGCAGCTGCAAGCATCTCCCCTGTTGGTGCAAAAAGACTTTAAATCAAGGACTCATATGAGCAAACTCATGAATATGAAAGGCTATAAATAAAATATTTTTCACTGAAAAATTTTATAGCTTTTAAATTACAATTATAAAACAAGAAAGTGGCAAAGCCAATGGGCAATTTTTTGGGTTATAAGCTGTACTTACTCTTTACTTTCAATTATTTAATTTTTTCTTGAGAGCTGGGAGCTTGTAGAGGTTAACATGCATTTAGGATGAAACAATTTCTGACACTCCAAGGCCAATAAAGGCATCATGCTGAGATTTTTGCTTCATACAGTGTCCACTAACAGTTAGTATGCATATTTTCACCTGGCTGATAAGGTGGTTTGATGTTTGTTATTCTTACATATAAGTAGCTAATAAGATATAAATCTTGTGGTTTCTTTCTGCAGTGACCAGAATTAGTTACCAAATTGGTCATTGGAAGGGGGGATTTTAGGCTTTTTATTTTGTTTGGCTCAGACTGTGCTGTCTTTGTTTTAGTAAAGCTGTTACAATCAAACTTCTATTAAGCGACCCTCTATTAAGCGGTCACTTAACAAATACCCGGAATTAAATCGCTTCCCATATTTACTGACCTCTTTTAAGTGGTCACCTTTATTAAGCGGTCAGTTGGCTATTCCCCGAGGGTGACCGCTTAATAGAGGTTTGACTGTATTTTCTAACAAAATTGTCAAAGAACCAAAGATTAAGCAGTCCAGACTATGAAACGTTAGGTGCCTAGCCAACAATGTGGTGCCACATCAGTTCCTTGGGTACCCCAGGTTACTGGGCTCATGTTATGCATCTTACAATAATTATATTTAGTTTTGTTTCTTTTTTAACTTAACATTGAATTATGCAATGAAGCATTGCCATTTTCTTTGTCATAAAGAGATGCCAAATGACACAACCATAAGCAAAGCAGTTTGCAATAAAAAAAACAACAACAAACAAATCACTGAAGGTATCTCATTACGACATGCTATACAAAAGCAAAAATAATACAAAAATGTTTTTATCCAAGAATGAGGGTGACATAAAAAAGTGCATTTCCCCATTGGTTCAGTACTATGGTGTCACATTCCAGGATACCAAGATGAGGTTTTGAGACTGATGTTTTAATCTCATCAGCGGCTATACTGGAGGGGCATACAGCCTGTGAACAAGCGCCTCTCTTGTCAGGGTACTGGTGATCAGAGCAAGTTTAGCAAGATAAACTTTAACCTGTTTCCCTTCCCCTTCTTCCAGCTAATTAAGGACTAAGGACTGACACTAAGGACACTAAGGACTGACAATGCTAGGGAGACTGTTTAGTCTACCAAGGACAAAGATACATCACAAAGAATTTACTTCTGTAGAAAGTTTTAGTCGAAGAATGAAGGAATGGAAGTCCTGTGCTTAACCAAATTTGTAAATTGCTTCCACCCAAGGCTGGACCTATGAAGTAGGCCTTGGTGATTTGCTCCTAGTTTCCAGGATCTTTCTGACCTCTTTAAGAAATCAATGACTATTAAAAAGTAGGATTGGGCTCCCACTGCCAAATGAATATACTGTAGCCACTAGCAGGGTACTCGAATTTTCATCTCTGCACACAATTATTCATGTGTCATTTACTTGCTTGGGGTGTAAATTCTCAATTTTCCTTAGATACTAAAACCTGTCCCTTCTTTAATCAGACAATTGTGGAAAAATATTTGAATAGCCTTTGTTGAATAATCACCCCGGCAATCAATCCTTTCTTCTTTATCTTAGCCGTATAACATGTAACCCGTTAGTATGACACTGAGGTTAGGTCAGATGTGGCATGACAAGTTATAACAACTCGCAAAGACATTAGTGAATTTTACAACAATAATTTTAAGGCACACTTTTAAGCAAATAATGTTTCAAACAGTTTCCCCCTTAATTAATTTGTATCTCTTGGAGTGATAACAATAAGTACCACTGGTTATTTTTTTCTCACAGTGACTCAACCTCACAGCTTTTATGCTTTTATAGCCTGGGAACTGGGGAGAGAGGGAAAGGACGCCTGCAATAAAGACCCCCTTTTATTAATTTCTGCAGAAGTTGGCGGCCGCAAAATTCTGACTGTCTAATTCGCCTTGGGCAGTAAACATAGTAAATTCTACATAAAACTTGTCAGTCATGCGTAAAAGCATGCACCAGTTTCTGAGTGGTGAACATATTGACAGTTGATGTAATCCGATTACCAGGAAATCAGTGGGCGTGATGCAAATAACCCGGTTCTTATAGCAGGTGTTCTTCCTTTCCCCCCTCTCCTTTTTCGTACCACCTCCCCCTCCCAGTTTACTCCATGCAAGTTATGCTTTTAAGGATGTCATAAGACAGACGACTCCCATATAAAAATGACGGGGATGCTCGTCGGAAAAGTTCGAAAAAACACCCTAAAAGGTACCAGAATCTTGTTTGATAGGCGTAGCTCAAATATATTTTAACCCCTAAGAGGTACCAATTTTATACAACACAAGACATATTTTGTCATATTTTTTCAGCTCAATACCCCCAAAGGTAATTCTAACCATGGACATTTTAGATTTCAGTACCCCAAGCGGTACCAATACAGATTTTGACCCCCTAAAGGTACGACAAGCACCCCCGTTATTCTCATATCGGAGCCCCCCCCCCAACCCTCATCAATTAGCTTGGCCACAGGTGGTGGGCATTTGTACCTAGCATTAGATACAGATGGCTTTAACGAAAAAAAAAGCTGAGAGAGATAAATGAATCCAATCAAACTTTTTAATGTTTTAAATTTACTACATGTAGTACTGGAGAAACAGATCATATCTAAATCTGACACTGGTAAACAAACAGTTTCATACTTCATAGTTAAAATTTGTCTTCTGTCTCAAGCTTCCGACTTATATATCATTTTTGCTTTTATAACTCACACTAAGAAATTAAATTGCAACCTGCCAACCATTGGTAGAAAGTAGGTCCAAACATTGGAAAACTTACCCGATAGCAACAAGAAATCAGAGAATTAACTCTGTGTGTAAATTATAGTGCTTTAAAAAACTCATTAATAATTCATGACCATTTTGTCCAATCCGATGCTCCTCTCTAGTCACGAGGAAAGCACTCTTTACCACATAAAATTCGCTTGAAACTAAAAAGCCCGGGGAGGGTTTTGAATGTGGCCCAGGGGAATAATGGGGTATAATAGAAAAACAATGGCATACAAATGAACGTGAAACATTATATAATGACACACGTTGCATTATCTATCAATATTCATAATATATAATGCCACACGTGATATTATATAATGCTTCAAGTTTATATACAGTAGGAATTAAATACTGAGAACAACCATTAATTTCACGCAACACATTTATTTTGTGCTAACTTACAAATGAAAAGTACAATTATTGAATACTGAGCCCGACATAACAACTTTATTTACGTTGGAACTATCTGGTATAGTCATGTTAGCTAACAATTCATCTGCGACGTCAAAATCTAACGATTCAAAATCTAATAAATTTGAATTGCTTTCAGCTGCATCTGTTTTAGAAAGACTAACTTTTGTGCTGGGGGTGTTAGTCGACGCGCTATCTGTAAGATACTGACATAGTTCTGCATATTTAAATTTCTAATTTTATTTCTCCTTCATTGTTGTTCAATTCCCAAATGCAAACAACCTTCTTTTGTTTTCTCATATCACTCCACATAGTTTCATCGATATTGGACAAAATGGTCATGAATTATTAACGATTTTTTTAAAGTCATTCAATAAACTCATTCAATAAACGTGTTTTAAGTCATTTAATAAACTCGCAGTACGTGTTTTATCACCTGTACTGAGCGTTAGCCCTAGTAAGGAAATGAGGGACCACACGAGGGAAAGAAAAAAATCTTTGACCTCGGTGGGATTCTTTACCTCTTGTGGTCCCTCATTTCCTTACTAGGGCTAACGCTCAGTACAGGGAAATATATGGGTTGACTTTAGCAATATAATTTACACACACAGTTAATTCTCTGATTTCTTGTTTGTATCACCAGTGCTACGTGGCTCAACATTTATTTGTACCCCGCACATTCTCATTGCCACGAATTACCACCTTATTACTCACGATCTGCTCCCGTACGGCCTCATGGCTCAAGCGGTAGAGCGACGGAGATCTAATCCGGAGGTCGTGGGTTCGAATCCCACCGAGGTCAAAGATTTTTTTCTTTCCCTCGTGTGGTCCCTCATTTCCTTACTAGGGCTAACGCTCAGTACAGGGAAATATATGGGTTGACTTTAGCACTATAGTTTACACACAGAGTTAATTCTCTGATTTCTTGTTACCCGATAGCACGCTGCCAATGAGAGTAAGACTGTGAAATTAGCTAGCTGATGTTACAGAATATGACTACCTATTCCTACGAGGAAGTTTCCAGCACAAGATTGAATATAAATGCTCACAAATTTTGGCAGAACGATGATCACCAGGTTGACAGCAAAATAAGGACAATAAGCAATTCTACCATCCCAAGTTCCTGCAACTTCAAAATCATCATCCTTCGGTGACATATTCCGTTTCGATCAGGTTTAGCAAACAAAAGGGGAAAATGAAATACTTCCTCCTCGCCATTCATTCAGATCTCTACAGCTGGCGCAATTTTCTGAGTGCTCTTCTAGTTGTTCCAAAGAATTCTGGAAGGCTTTGTGTTAAACAGACTCCACTTTGTCAAACAGGTTGTTAAAGTTCTTACGCCTGTGCAGTTTAACCGATGACAAGAATCCTGTTTTCCGGTCAACACTTTATCCCAGAGCTCCTCCCATGCCAACATGGATGCTTTGTCAAGGCTGGTGCTTGTGACTGTGGATGAAGTATATTTTTGATCAGTTTCCTGGATGAGCTTCCTGTTACCGCTGGAGACACAGCTTCAGCCAAAAGGAGAGATGCTGTTTTAGCCCCTTATATGATGTTACTTTGCACAGTTCGCCTTAAGCAGAAGAGGACCCACATTTACAGCCGTACTTTCTAGTTAGACAGGAACTCTCTGTTTACCAAGGATGTGTGTTGTGCGGTTAAGGGTTGTAATTCCTTAGATGTATCGTGATTGCCTCTTTGATGACTTGCATCAAGAGCATCATGGGATCTGTCTCATGAAGTATTTGGCATGGGGATATATTTGGTGGCCGGAATGCGGCTATTGAACAGAGTGTCAGTAAGTGTCAAGTTAGTGCTACAGTAAGTAAGTCGCCACCTAAAGCACCAATTTATTTGCATCTATGGAAATGACCTGACTATGTCAAACCCTGGGAGCATATTCACATTGATTTCTTTGAGAAGGACAAATTGAATTTCCTGATTGTTGTAGATGCTTATTTCAAATAGTTGGAGGTGATCCCCATGAATTCCATAACCAGTTTGAAGAACATTGAGGTGCTGCGCTCATTGTTTTCATGTAAAGGCATCCCTGAGGAGGTGATCTCTGACTAGTGTTCACTCAGTTCATGAAAAAAAATGGTATCCAGTACACCCATGTACCACTGTACCACCCGGCATTTAATGGAGCTCCTGAGCATTCAGTACAGACTACCAAAGTGGTCTTGACTAAGCAAGTGTAAGAGGGCAAGCAAGCAAACTTAGGGAACACTGGCTGGCCAATTTTCTCACACTGTTATGGGATAATCATCAGCTCAACTTTTCTTGAGGAGACAAATCAGAAATTGGTTTACTTTACTTAAGTGGAACCTCAACAAAGCGGTAGAGGAGCAACAGCTGAAAGAAAAATAGCATCATGATGAGGGAAGGGTAAAGCTCCGAGAGTTCAAGTTGAATGAAGTGGTCCAGGTTCGTAACTGGCGGCATGGAGTTAAAAGGTGTATTTCAGGACGAATCACCCAGGTGAAAGGTCACCTGAAGGGTACAGGATGCAATCATCCCTCAAGTTCCGCGGTTGACGAGAGTGTTGAGCAACCGACCTCAAAAGGGGAGTTCTGAGCAGAGCAGGTCAATTGTTCTTTTGTCTCCTCTGAGTCTTCTGTAAGTGTTGCCACCCCTCAAGATCCTGGTCGAAACTCTGGTGCAGAAAGCATAGAGAATTCACAAGTTCCCAAGGGAGAACATGGAACACTCACTCGGATGGGAAGCACTCCAGAACAGGCAGATGCTTATGGCTCACCAACTCAGAGACTCATTTGTGAACTTTGAAGATTTAAGAGAGACTTTGTGAACTTTGAACATTGGTTATATTTCAGAAGTTGTTGTTGTTGTTGCACGCGACTGTACTGCTGTGTTTGTTTAATACGGTTATATTATTTCTAGTTCAAAATCAATCTTCGCTTTCCTCGCTATTTTCTGACTTTTCTATGTACGAGCACTAATCATTCAGCTTCATTTCATCTTATATTTTGCTGTGACCAAAATAAAACTTGAATCGGTCCACAAACGCCACATGGAGCTTGCCGGACTGTAGTCACTTTCAATTTCAACGCCGATAAAAAGAAGCAGCCGCCGAAATAGATCACTTTCAACTTAAAAATTTGGGATGAAAGCGTGGAGTCAATTGAGAAAGTCTAAACTTTAAATGACTGGATTTGGGTATTATTTTGGTTTTTGACTTGCCTTTTTTGTATCGATCCAACCAATTTAAAATACGCATTACCGATGACTACAAACAGACATAGACGACAACAGTAAAACTATACCACGATAATTTTTTTTCAACGGGTCTACTCAAGTCTAAGAAAAACATTTCCTGGCCTATTATTAATAGAGGAATAAGGTACGTATTGTTTTCTTTCCATGTCTTTACATTAAAGCGAGGAAATCCTTGTGTAACGTTGACTAAAATACGTGCGTAATTCTTCGGAATTTCCCTTTGTGTATATCGTCCAAGCAGTCCAGTTTTTTCATTTAAATCACACGCCTTCAACCTCATATAATTTACCTCTACCACTTAATCCCGAATTATGCTTTGCAATGGAGTTATGCAGTTATGAGTCAAATGTATGTCTTAATGTGACTGCGAGATGCAGTTATGAGTCATATGTGTTATCATTTGGCTGTGTGACCGCGCCATGCGGTTCCAGTCAAAAGCCCACATTTCAACCTTGCTCACCACAGAGTCCCAGTAGCTCAGTGGTAGAACATCCGAGTACATCACGGAGGTTCGTGGGTTCAAATCCCATCTGGAACTCGGAATTTTTTTCCGAGTTTGATGCTATTCTCTCATGTTTAAAGGGAGAAGTAACACTGAATAATACTGGAGCAGCCTGTACTTCCTTGCCTTTTACTTCGCACTCTGCATGATAACAAACTGAAAAATTAAACTCTTGCCGAATCCTGTTGGCAATACGGCCATTACAGTAAATCTTTGCCGTTAAAAAGATGGCGCATTGCCCTTTCTTGTGCGGTTTTCAAAGTAAAAGCAAGCCCCGCTTCGCTCAGCTCCGATATAACTTCGTTCAAACGCGTTTCAAAATCTTTCACATGTTCTCCGAGCTCCATTTTGATCTTTTATCCTTTGATCGCAAGTCACGCTCAAAATATTTTGCGTGAAAATTTGATAGCTACTTGTCAAACCTGTCACTCAAGGTGACCACACCGCACCAATCAGCAGCCCCGTTCGTGGACGAACGGGTTTTTCAAAATCGTGGGGTTTGCAAGCAAGCGTTCCCTCGCTTCCCCACTCCCACCCCCGTCCTCCGAATTTTTGCTCTCCCCCCAATTTTCGCGCGGCCAGAATGCGGAAAATTCGTTCGTACGGGAACGCTTGCTACGCAGGCTAGTTAACGCCAGAATCCGAGCTCTGATCCTTTGCTATGTACGACTACTTCAATTACGCGAATCGCTATCCCATACCAAGCATGCAGCAAGCACGATTAGTAAAAGTTAAAGTAAAACAACTTCCGGCAATAAAAAATGTCCATCTTTCTTAACTGTAACTTCGCAGTCATGCAGTAGGAAATCTGTCAATATAGCCGATGAAAAGTGGCAATTTTCACACGAATAAACTCGGAGTAAATTTCCCTCTTCAAAGTGATCCGCCATCTTCGAGCTTCCTTATTTCGCGACGAAGCCTGGTACTAGTGATGCGAACAAATGGTACAGAAAATTCCGGTCGTTCAGGTGAAAATGAGAAAAAGGTAATACCTTGAAAGGTAACTATTACCTTTTATCCAGAAAATTTCCGTTGGGATGAACCATTCCATTTGTTTTTCCACCGGAACAACCAGTTTTTCCCTACAAATGGTAAACGCTTATTCTTTACGTGACAGTTTAAAAACACTTTTGTTACGTCGAACAAAGCACATTTTGAATAAAACCTTTTTTCTCCAAGCGAAAGCGATGGCGGAAGATCAATTATCATGTTTACTTGTATATTTCCGCAACTTTCCTGCCGTTTTCCGGGCCGTTTAGAGTTTTACCATTCAATTTGGGTTTATAAAATGGAATGGGTCTTGTTATTCAAGGGATGCCCCTGTCTGTTGTTTTCACATGTTGGCCAAAAATCAGCAATAAATTTGCATGTTGTGTCAAAAAGTGTGGATCACAGAGATTTGCATGTTTATTGACAAAAAGATCTGGTGTGGTATTCTGTCCATTTAACACCTAGTCCAACCATTAATTTGTACATTATCACAATAATGCTCCTCTGCTTTAAGAAGTGGCATAGATGTCACGAGTATGGGTAATAACAAAGGATTTAGACACTTTCTTATTTACAAACCACCACATGTCCTCAAAACTGTGGCAGGGGCAACAGCGAATGTGCAAGTTAAGCGGGTAAGTCTTAGGGTGAGAATTAGAGGTGCAGAAATCTCCCATGAAGCATTAGTTATGAATATTTGTGACAAGTTGTGAAGTCTTGTCTTGGTGGACCATGGTTGTACTGTTGATACCCGAACAGAAAGCCAGTATGCACTGTAACAACAAGGTCCTCCCTTTCTAAGCCCTAAACTAGCCAACAAGCCCACTGCTACCAAGCAACAACTGTCAACTGTCAACTGTCCACTGTCATCTCTCCTTTCAGGAGAGCCCTTAAGGAACTTGACTGCAGTGCCAGTTTCTAAGGGGTAGCTAATGATTTGCTGGATGACCTAAAGGACCTCTACGCCCAAATAACTTAGGCATTGCCGGTTGTTGGTTCAACGAAGTTTTGCATAGACTCCCACACATTGAATGCTCATTTACTGACTGGCTGAAATAGTCTGTTTGTTGCCACTAAAATGTATTTGTTACCACATTCTGCTCTGGGAAAAGGTCCTAAGACATCAATGGCCACATGCTTCATAGCTCTCACACATTGTATATTTGCAGTGGTGATCTTTGCTTCTGCCTTAAGCCTTTCAAGGAGGTTTCAACATTTAGGTGACAATGGATACCAAGATAAGGAGGCAAAGTTTCCCACACTGTTAGTGATATCTTGGAGGAAGCCTCAACACTGCAAGATGGATCTCAGCCATGATCTAACAGAAGTGGAGAGAACCCCTTCAATTCAAAGACTGTTACAAGTTGAACATTTCAAGACTGCCATTTAGTACAAAGTAGCAGATATTTTTTTTTAACAATATTGAACATTTAATAGAATAACTTTATTATTTTACACCGTGTCTGTATCCATCGAACGCAAGTGAGTTTTACAATACCAAGAACGGTCAAATCTTACGGCTTAAAGGTCCCTAAGTGCAAAATTTCATATAGGGTATATACAAAAAACTGCTGAACCTTTTCTGGCACTTCATACCAGGACCACCATCCAACTGCATGGTGCCAGACCAGATTGCAACAACGGATCCCATTACACAGCTGGACTGGATATACTACCACATTTCTGCAGTAGAGAAGGGGCTGAACAGTCCTGTTAGGCTGACAGATGTCAATAAACCTAACCAAGGTGTACCGAGGTTCCTTTGCTTGATGGCCAATCCATTTAAACTTTTCAGACATAAAATAGTCAAATAATTATAGGATCCACAGCTTAAGTTAATTTTAATTATATTTGTAGCTGAAAGCTGCTCTGTCAGGAAAATTTATTTTTTTCAGGGATTAAGTTCAAGCAACACAGCAAGGAGTAAACAAAGGTCTTGGAGGCAACCGTGGGTCATGTGTTTTTACATGATCCACATTGATACAATAGTCATTCTCAGGACAATATACTCACCAAAATTGTATGAGTTTTTCAACAGTGGTATCACCATAGCGATAACTTATGAAATATCTGTAAAAATTATTTCAACGTTTCACTTCACCATGGATTCCTAGAAGCACTTAACAAATCCCTACAAAGTCTGCAGCTACAAACAAAATTAAGGTAATTTGTGATGTCCCCTTTGACGAAACAGTACTTTGTCCTTAAAGAAATATTTTTTTCGCTTTAACCTCTGACTTCTAATGCTAGAGGGCATTTGCCTATTTTCTTGAAATTTTCTTTTCTTGTTCGTTTAAAATAACACTAACCAAGTGTAACTAACAAGTGTAACTAACCAATAGTAAACAATAGTTATTATGTAATGTAATGAAACTAAAAGGTGTACATCTGTATTGCTGGCTGTCACCATGTGTGTTTTTCAATAGCCCAAATTGAACGATATTTATGACTTCAAGAGTACTGTTAAGAGGATTGTGTGTGCATCTTCTTTCCATTCTCAACTTGAAAATATCTGTACTGTCAAGGTTGCCACCTTCTCGCAGGTTAGCTTCCCATTGAATCATGCATAGTTTTCAAACTTCTCCTCTTCACTTCAAAGGCCCTTCAAGGATTATCCCCCAACTACTTAATTATGAAACCTCATGCAAATACCACCCTTCCTATAACCTAACTGCTCCCTCCCTTATTACTCTAACCATACACTTATGGCTTGAATGCACATTCTCTTACACTTAACCCGAGTGTAGTAATTATAGAACACCCTACCGACCACTCTAGACCAATCTGAAAAATGCTGTTTTTTTTCTTCTTTTGAAAATGGTCTCAAAATAGTTCACTTAGGAAACCTTATGACCGACAATTTTATAATTTATATCGTCATTAATTATGATTTTGAGTACGCATTGCATTTTTAGATGCGCACAAAAATATAAGTTATTATGAATTGATCATGGATTTTCCAGTACGTTTTTTATCTTGTGAATGATAGAAACTGGGCCAGGGAGAACAATAAAAGCAATTGATTTTTTAGCTGATCCAAGCCACTAAATAACTGATGCATGTAGTGTTTATGGAAAAAGTTACAATTGAAAACAATTTTAAAGTAAGTTATAAAGAAGCAATGAAATATTTCATTTACAAAATAATTCAAAACGGCACAGATGTTACAATGAAGTTCAATTTTTTCTCACCCTGTGAAACTGTTCACCATTCTTCTCAAACACTTCCAAGGATAATGTAAGCATCTTATTTTGGTCTACTCTAAACACAAACAATTAATGGAGAAAAGTCAAAGCATACAAAGAACATGTCACCGAAGTGTAAGAGATTATGCAATTCTTATATACAGCAAACTGTAACAACAATGTGAAGATCACCTGTAGTTGCAGAGTGTACTCATACAAGTAGTATTATGTACAACAAATCAGTGCCAGTCAACTATTCCAGACAGGAAAATGTAGTTAATAATTATATTTACCTGATATCACATGATGTTACAGGAATCTCCCGCAGTAAAGGTCGTTTTGGAAGACCTAAAATTATACCTGTAACAGTCATCAAAAAAGTATGTTGCAGCCAAGTATAAAACAAGCAAGTTTAGAAGTGCTTTTGTAACAGTTATAATGTCTATTTAAGTGACTACTGACTACTTTCTATTATACGTTTCTTTATGTCTAGAATTGCTTGAAGATAAAAAAATGTTTTAATTAGTAACATGAAAATACTATTGGATTAGGGGAAGCACTAACATATCAAGGATCTTTAAGGATAAATGGGGCTAGAGTATGGAATATGCTGCCATCTGACCTTAGGAATATAACTGAATTCGGAAAGTTTAAAAGAAAGCTTAAGATGCACTTCCAACACGCCCAATAAATACTGAATAAGTAATTCCTATATGTAGTCATATATATTTGTATTTATTACGTCATTATAACCTGTAATTTTATTTACTGCTTTGTCTCTGTATACCGTAATACGTTTTTGTTAAACAGGGCTCCACCTAAACCAGCTTCAGCTGAATGGACAACCCTGTCTACATATATAAGATAGATAAATAAATGAATAAAGCACCCTACACATATGCGTCAAAGTAAACATGACTTGTGATCACAAAAGAACAACATTTTGACTCATATGAATAATTTATTATTTTAACGGATCAAAATTTTAAACAGTGTACTTCTATAGCCATTTAAAAGAGTGCAACTCTGTTGTTATTTTTAAAGACCGTGTCCTGGATTTTTATAGATCAACAGTTTTTTAGTTCTTTTTTTTTCCCAGTTTTATCCAGCTTAGCTCTTTAATGCTTTTATGGTATAGCTCAAATTTTGATTTAGTTTTTACCGTTTCATAATGTTTGGTGCAGTCTTTTGTTTTAAATTTCCTTATTGATAACAGCACTATTATGCTGATGAGGTCACCCTGGTAAAATAACATTATTATTATTATTATTATTAATGCATATTTTACACAGGGTTTACCTAAACTCAGAATCCTAAAAGCCAGAATGAACTTTCCACTAAAATAAAAACATCTCCTCTTAAAAGAAAATGTTCACACTAAAACAATTATCAAAGAAAGTTTCTTGTTGGTTATTAGAAGAGAATTTTCTTTGTTTGGATGACTTAAATGTTCAGATTCATTCTCAGTTTCGTTTAAGATGTTACTCGACTCACAAAAATAGTTCAAGGAAAGATTCCTGTTCAAAAATTTGAATGTTTCAAATGTCATGGGGGTATTGTAAGGCAGAGTTGGCAATGTGCTTCACATAAAAGGTATCATTGAAGAAGTCTTGCAAACTGCTCAGTGGAATTTTGATTTAAAAAGTTATGTATGTAGCAGGTGAAACGCCATCCCAACTTTTAACGGCTGATACTACACAGTCTCAGCTTGGTCAAACAAACTGCTTCACACACGAAATAGAGAATGAATAATTTTCCAAAAAAGTAGGTTTAATTAACATCAGTGTCACCATAGTAATGAATGACATCATGGACTTTGTATATCAGCAACAGTCCAGTTTCGAATTCGCTATGGTCGCTGAATGAAAGAATTGAAGACGCATTTTTACAGGGTTAGCCTCAATCTGAAGTGATAAATTCACAAATTCAGGCAAGAAGATGACCTGTTTAGAGCTCTGTCTATTGTTTAATTTTCAAATTTCACGCACCTTCTGCCGGTATTTGTGAATATTTTACATCAGGTCGAGTCTAACACTGTATCAACGTGTCATTGGTGTTTGAATTCAGCGGTAATTTTAAATACGAAAATGGCTTATTTTCTCGACATCATCTTTTCAAAATGACTTATGTATATAAGTCATTTATAGTTTAGATGTAGGCTGAGATCGTTTAAAAAAAAAAATGGGGTTGAATATTTTCCAGAAAGAATGTAAAGATTTCAATTTGTCTTACTTTCTGTTAATTTGTTAATGCCAGTGTCTTCCTGACAGATTGAAACAATATCTTCATCATTATTATTCCTGTGGCATAAAACTACTTTTTGTGAAGGTTTCATCTAGTTTGCTTCACTGCTTCACTAGATTTCAGTTGATGTGTTGAAAAGCTACTTAACATGTAATGTTCTCATGTTACCTAGAGAAGTAACGTGTTATTTTTAGATCTTTGGTCTGAAATCTTACATTTAATGAATGTGCTATCTCTGTAAATTTCAATGGCATAAACCATTTTAAGAACGCAAAATAAAAATAAAAGTATTTCATTGCCGATCATTTGTTTACAGATGGGTTACTTCTGTATCAGTACTTTCTTTTTTGTCTGTATTCGATATACAGGGTGTTTCAAAAGTTCGCTCCGATTTGTTTTCTTCTATCGTTTCATTATTTATTTAAACTACCTCTTTAAAAATAAGGTTTTGTTATTTTTTGCTTCATTTTCATTCGATCATTCAAATTATTAGTAACCAAAATGCCCGCCTTTATTTTTAATGACATTTTCTAAGCGCCCAGGCATAGAATGTGCGAGTTCCTTTAGCGTGTCAAGAGTCACATTTTTCCATGCAAAGCGTAGTCGCCTTTTCAGCTCTTTCATCGTTTTGGGGGCTGGATCTTTGTACGTTGTCTCGTTAATGATACTCCAGACGTTCTCAATGGGATTGAGATCAGGAGAGTTCGCTGGCCAGCCATCCTTGGCTATAAAGTTTGGCAAATTCTTATGACATCATGTCTGAGTTGCCTTTGAAGTGTGAGCCGGTGCTCCATCCTGAACGAATGTCATCTCTTTCTTTGAGCTAAACAACTTCCTCTCTATCGGGTCACCTGTCACCTGACGCCTTGATGTTAACGGTTTCACTTTATCAAGGATTTGGTTGATGTAGTACTCAGAAGTTACGGTTTGGCCTGTGGTTAGCATGTGTAACTTTGTGAGCCAACGACCCGTCATGCCACCCCACACCATCACCTTCGCACTTTGCTTCACTTGGAAAGCTGGAGGAACATCACATTCCTGCGAGCCCCATACGATATCGTCTTTTGGATTAGGGTACTGGAAAAGATATTTAGGGCACTCATCTGTGAATAAAAAATTGCCCCAATCCTTTGCTGTCAGCTTCGCGTATTTCTTGGCGAATCTCAAACGGGCTTTCCTTTGCTCTTCGCTCAATAGAGGTATTTTCTTTCGCTTGAAAGCCTTCCATCCTTTCCTAGTCATGTATCTCCACACCGTTATGCTCGAAACTTCGATATTTTTCTGCTGAAGATTCTTGGCAATCTTCTTTGTTGAATTGTTCCGTTTGTACTTCGCTTTCTCGATTGATTTTCGAGCACAATTGGTCAAAACAGACGGTCGTCCGCTTCTTGGTTTGTCTTCGTAGCTTTCTCTTTTCGACCACTTGTTCACCCAACGTTCCGTCTTGTTAAAAAATTTAGCGATTTCTTTGACTGAATGACCAGATGATCGTAATATGGCTGCTTGAGCTCTAGCATAAACAATGTCTGACTTCATTTTCGTGACAGAGAAAACAGAAAGTTCAGGAAAAAAATCAGAGAACAACAACAAATTCGGGAAAGGAACAACATACACAAGGGCGCGAAAAAATGGCAGGAAAACGCGCGTGTGCACATTTGACGCGAAAATCGAAACAAAGGCATCTAGCAGACAATTAAAATTGCTATTGCCAGCTATTTTAATAAATTCTCTACCTCAATTTATTGAAAAAGTTCTGACAAACAATCGATTTGTTTAAAAAATTAACAACTTTAAATCGGAACGAACTTTTGAAACAATCTGTATTTGACAATGTGTGCTTTTGAATCAACAACTTTGCCATGCTTGCTATGCTTCGCTGCCGCCAGAGCGATCATGAAAATTCTTATTTTAGGCAATTAAGATAAGGCTGCAGTCATGCAGATGTAATGCGTTTGAATCTACTGTTCTCTTAAATGTGGTCTTAGCTGTAGCGGTATGAAAAGAATTTTTTTGCAGAAGCAGTGTTTAAATGGATATTTGACTGCAGTTACAAATTTCTTGGTCAACTGCAGCCTACTGTTACGTTTTAAAAGTTTTGGTCTTTACTAGATATTCATTGCTATGGTAACACAATGTCAATCAAACTTACTTTTTTGAAAAGTTCACTCAATCTCTAGATAATGTCTGAAGAATCTTGCCAGACCGAGCTCAGATAGTAATTCAATTCAATTTTATTTTACTCGCAAAAACATATATGTTGTGGTTCAAAATTTTCTTCGGTTTGAAAGTTTTGAAACCTGTTTGATTTTTGTTTTCCTTTGCCTGAGATTATGATAATGCATTTGAAAGAAAATGGACGGGAAATAAAAATTACAAAACAATTTTTCTATTTTTTTTTTCAAACCTTTCGAAAAAAGGACCCTTTAGCTTTTCTGTCAAAAAAGGTCGATTTTATATACCATGCCTGAAATAAGATTTTTTTTCGCGTTATTACGCCGTAATAGCGTAATGGGCAAGCAAACTTCTCAGAGCGATTGTATAAATTAATAAAGATCATCTGTTCCTACAACCATCAATGTCAACTGTTGGCTGTTATGGAGAAAACCAACCCAATTTAGTGTGCTGTACATGTCTCCAGTTCATAGTATATCTATGTTTACAACAGCTGATGCATCGTATTACAGGAATCAAATGACGTAAGTATAGTATATATGATTATACATGTAGATAAAACTTAAAATATATTTGATATACATGTATGTAATCATACCCTCATAACAAGCTGATTTATCACCATCGTTTACTGCTTTTCCTTCAATTTGGTCAGCAGTGCTTTGCTGCATGCAGTCGTCATTTCTCCCAGTTTGCTCTTTGCAGTTCTTGCTGTCATGCAAATCCTGTGGTTTTTCTTTATTGTCACAAAGTTGAAGAGTTGGACTGTTGAGTGACATTTCACTGGTGAGATTCACACTTGATTCAAAGTCTCTGCAGAATTGATCAAGGGAGTCTGCTGACTGTAGACTGCTGTTTAAGCTGCCACAGCTCTCCTGAGAATGGAATGACGATCTGTGAGACCTGGACAAACTAAGCAATTCTGCAGAAGCAAATAGGTGGTAATTACATAAACAATTATTGAATGTGATCGCCTTAACATTGTAATAAAAAGCATACACCACATGTACTGTACATGTACCAATTAAGTTAGACGATACAGTCATTATATTATTAATAATGAGCTGCAGTGATCGGTTTGTGCTGGCTATGTACCAAAAAAAAAGATGCCAACAACAGTTTAACAAGTCATGTAAAACTACATAAATTGTAACTTGTGTTGATTGCTTTTCAATTTACCTTCATAAGATTTTGTCTCTTGTAGCTCCTTGTAATGTTTATCCAAACCTTTGTCAGCCCTTATTAATGGACTTTCACAGAAACCATAATCACCTACAGGACTACTGCAACCAAAGTTGTCCTTTTCATCCTCTACTGAATTATTTCTTCTTATATGCTTTCTGGTTTTTCTTTTTCTGCTATCAAACACAATGTTCTCATTTTCTAAAAAGTGATCAGTTTGAAAGTTTGTATTGAATTGATGTAGCCTTGAAGCTCTAGATGCATGCTCAGTAATGCTCTCCTCAGCTGACTTGTTCAAGACAGATGTAGATTCGTGCTTGTCAGTAGTGTTTACATGGCTACGTTGTGATCTTTCCCCTTTATAGTCGATGTCAGGACTCACAGGTGCTGTAATTGTAGATGCACTTGACAAGCTGCTGCTGGCTATACTGTGGTTGTCATCCTTTTCATTGCCGCAGTTTGTTTTCACTCCTATAGCAACTACAGGTAATGCAACTTGTAATTTTGTTTCATCAATACCAGCAACACATGTGGAATCTGAGTCAAAATGTAAGTCATTAGAATAAAGCATGTTATACAATGTGTACACATTTTCAAGCAAATCAATGCATGTCCACCTTTCTATTTTTCAAGCACAATTCTTTGTGATAGTTGTTAGTAATAATTACTTGTCATCAGTAAAAAACTTAAATGCTTATCTTATCGCGGTTGAACACTTGAATTCATAAGTTGATGACGAAGAATCCGGACACACATCTCCGCTCGAGCAGGAATATTTTTATTCTCACTGTCTATTTCTTCGCGACTTATTTCTTAGAATACCAGACTACTAAATACCTATTATTACTTGGTTATTATTGCCTTTTGTACATGTACCTCTTGTACTTTTTACACCAGATTTCTTTGATACTGTACAAGACAGGAGTTGGGATACAAGTTTTGGTTTTGAAATAAGAAAGTTTGCTGAAAGCTCTACTTTGGACAGCAGCTTTCTTAATTTTTAAAGCAACCAAGCGGCTGTTTCGGTGTATAATAGAAATTACTTTCACTTAGCTCAGTACAGTATGCTTGTTTTCATAAACTTCTTTGTTTGATTTACAATGTAGACATCCTTTTTTCTAAGCATGAAATATCGTTTTTTGCTGGTACTCGCTCGCTTCTTGTAAGGACTACAGTGTGAATGGCTTCTTCACTTCTACAAAAGTTCACATTTTGGTTAAAATTGGAAAGAACAGGAATTCACTCTAGATAAATTTATCATCAGTGAATGGCACAACTGTATTTTTCGCTTCAAATCAAAGCTCACTATTTTAAGAGAAAGTATACATACTATATAAAGAAAGTACAGAAACATTGCCCTACGAAGATGCCATGCAATATCACTTTATCAGGTATGCAATTCCATGCTAAATACCCTTGCTTCATTAGCCAATAGGAATGCGAGTTTTTCTTTTACATAACAAGAGGCTCCAAGCAGCCTATACTCATGCGCATGCGTAAGAAAGTTTTACGATATATTTTAAACATGGTAAGAAGATGTCCAATATGGAGAAGAGTTACTCCTTTCATTCAGTCATCGTTCCTGCAAACCACGTTGTTTACTATTGAATGTTTTGTAAATGAAGACTGTGCCACAATGAAGCCAGTGATTCGTCTAAGTCTTATATATACCTAACGTGAACATTAGTAATGTAAGTAGGGTTGTAGGAGACGCTGTCGTGACACTTCAGTAACGCTGTTTTACCGGAAGTGAGAGTAACCTGAAGTCACTAAACAAGAAGTGTAAACGGCAAAGCTGTGAAATGGAAGTGACCAATTTAAAATATGCGCGCATAAATTTGCATGTAAAATCGTGACACAAAAAATAATAATAAAAAGCAAAATAAAAAAAAAATAAAAACGGAGGCCATTTTATAACTCATGCCGCTAAGCGCATGAGTAATTATGCCATTCTATATATTATACTGTATACTCCATAGTTTTTTCTATCTTGACATTCAGAATGACTCTTTAAGGTTACCGTGTACCTTCGGGGGTGTCTCTCCTTCGACGTCTAAATTCGAACGTCCGAATCAGCTTTAAGACGCTACAACTCAAAGGGAATTTGTTCGATTTTCCTCAAATTTGGACAGAAGCTAGGCTAACATATAATCAACAAAAAGGTGTCGGCGAATTTCTTATTTCCGAAAACTTTTTCGTCAAGAGGCATTTCCGTGCGATCATTCAAATTTTTTTCTCCCTTTTTCGAAAATATTCTGTAACTTTTCACTGCAATTGAATATGGGAAATCGCCAACACGTTTTTTAGCGCTTCGTGTCCGGAAACCCGAGAACAAATCAAATTAGCAAAATACAATAATCGCTTTGAGTTGTAGCGTTTTAAAGCTGATTCGGACGTTCGAATTTAGACGTCGTAAAAAATTCGAAAATTCATTTTATTACCAAATGGTTTCCATATTTAGATAGCCAGCTCTATTAGCTTTAATTTGATATCTGGGTTTAGGTATAAATCCTTTCAATAGGAAAATTTTCCTTCCATGATTATACAATTTAAAACAGGCACTGAGCGGTGTGCTACTAATAAAACGGGTATTCAGAACAAAAAGAGCTTGAACCTTGAATGCTATTTTTGGAATACCATACAAAGAAAAAACCAATTTTATCTGCTCTCTATCTTGAAAGCGCTTAAGGTGGCTCCGTTGTTATTTCGGGCGCACTCGTCTATGACAAACTTTGTCTCATAGCTTTTCCGGCTGTAAAGCGATGCTTCTAAAACTTTGCGAAAACGTACAGCTATTATCTAGCAATAACATGATAGAATTCGATTTTAATGGGAAAAAATATATTTAGTGATAATCGGGCTTCAATGAACCCCACTTTTTGAACAAAATCGCACCCTGTGAAAAATTTTGCTGTTATATTTGTGTTAAATTTCTGGAATCAGCTTACATTGACTTAATACATACCCATACCAAGTTTCAGCAAAATCGTTGGAGCAGAAATACGGAAGAATTAACGCCATCAAAATTTAGCCCCAAAATTCTCTTAAAATTTTAAATACTTCACGCTCTTTTACTAAATAATCTACGAACCCAAATTTCTGGGAGAAGCCTTTCCAATGCTTGCTAAATCTGAATTATAAGCCGATTGCAAATCGTGCGAACCGTTAAAAAGTATTCACTAGTTCTGTAAATATTATAAAATGCTACAAAACCTGCTCAAATCTCCAATGCTGCGTTTTCCATCATTTTTCGAAATGATGAAATGACAATAACAAGAACTCTACGAATAGTGAAACTGCGGGCTTTAAGGGTCTGGATTTCCATTTGGTATGTTACTGTTAGCTAGCTAACTAAGGTAAGAGATCGAGCCTTGAACGCTATTTTCGGAATAATACAGAAGTTGCTAGCAGTTGATGTTATCAGTGAAAGAAAAGTTCTGTTTATGGACTTAATCGCCTGTTAATTGTTTATGGATTTAATCGCCGATCAACGCAAAGAAAGTTTTCCTATTGAAAGGATTTGAATGGTCAACCGTACGTGTCTGAAAATGCGAGTTTGAAAGAACATTCTTGCACGAAACAGCTCCTAACTGCACCTAAAGGTCAACCAAGTTTAACTGTAATCTTAAGATGCTAGAGCTGTTATACTGGAGATACCCCCGAAGGTACACGGTAACCTTAAAGCTATTCTCAACACATCACTTCAAATACCGGTACAAACAAGAAGCTGTACACAGCTTGAACTCGTGGCGTCTTTTATAACCCAATTCAGTAGTGATTCCCAAATGTTTTGAGTGCTTTTACGGAGAAACATAATAATTGTGTTTGAAAAGTAAGACTACATTAAGTAGCCAACACTTGAAACCACGATCGCTAACTAAAATGCAAAGTTTATTTTTAAAATCCAGTGATCTTGGGTTGAAACAAAAAAGGCGCTGCCTGGCTTAGCGCGGGAAGAACCATGATTGGGGGTTCAGAAATTGCGGCTTTCACTGGATCATCACCTTTCGAATCACCAAAAATCTTCTTCCAAAAAAAAAAATACTACCAAATGATAGCTTCAATATTACAGCCTGTGCTTGGGGTACTTTATTCGAGTCACTTGTGAGAGTACATAAAGCAAAAGAACTTAACTTCCATATGTTTTTTTTTGTGCGGCCTGACCACACAAGAGTTTTGCTTGGGTTTAAGTGTCCATTTACGAAGCAAATAGCTAAAACAACCGTTCCTTTATAATACAATGACCAATGGGTCTTGCTTTGAGTGGTGATAGTGTAAACCAAGGCTTTGTGGATGCATGTCTCAGAATGGGCTCATACCTTACATAAGCCACAATTAAAGTTTTGACAGAGGTAAATTCATTCTTTTAAGAATACAAGTCCATTGGTGTGTGTGTGTGTGTGTGTGTGTGTTTGTGTGTGGGGGGGGGGGGGGAGATTGCTATATTTTTGCAAAAGAGCACCCAGGACAAAAAAAAAAGTTTTTCGTCATCCGCTTTACAAAAAAGGAAAAATTGAAAAAGTGATGGTGTTCTTATGGTAAAGTAAGACTGCGTTTTTTGCAAAAGAATTACCAAGAAGAAGAACACAGAAGGCTGTTAATGCGTCAAGCTTGCATAAATTATTGTGAGAGTGGTTTTCCTATTGGATTTTTTGCATGGATATTGCTTGATTTGAGTGAAATAAAGGTGGCAAAAAATCCAGACTTTTCAACACAATGTCAAAAAAAGTTGACGATTTTCACCAGAAAGTGAGATTTGCAAACAATCAAGTGGAAGAAACAGTAATCAATGAATGAAGCTTTCTTGCGAGGAAACATATTAATGAAATGTTACTTGATTAATACTTGTCAGCGTTTCACAAGTGATGTCAAGCGTGCCATTTCGTGACAAATACACAATATATTTTTTTTAACACAGAATGACTGGCAGCTCCGTGGGGCTTAGTTATGGTTAAAAATTGCTCGGAAGGGGTGAGCTATTGCGTGTTCCATTATTATTTTCTTCTGAAATTTTCTGCGCGCTACATGTAGCCATGGACACTGGCCGTGACTTGGAACTTTCTAAACTTGAACAACAAGAGGTTGAATTAATGCATATTGCTGATGCTTTGCAGGAAGTAGTAATTCTTTTTTATTCGTCACAAATAAAAAACATACACTTCCCAAACTTGAACAGCATAAGTTAAATCAATTAATGCTTTTTATTGGTGATTCAACTGACGTGGTAAATTGTTTAGATACACCACAAGTTAAATTATATATCAAAGGCTCCTGTAAGCCAACCCGTGAATACGAAATGCTCTACACATCACTGGCTCATATTTGAGTAACCCTTCCTTACAATGAAAGGCTCCTCAGTAAGCCAACTCGTGAATATGAAACGCTCTAAATGAAAGATTCTACACCAAATGTGCAGAGGCTCTAAGTACGACCGCGCGCAGTATTTCGGTATTTATTTTGTGAATAGAAAATAAGTTCCATAAGGGACTACCAAAGGATTTTGCATTACCCAATCACGAATACAAGTTGAATATTTCATCGAGTCAAGTCTTGAGTCTGCGATGGAAAAGGATCCTTAGTTTGCTGGAGCCATAATTATTGTGCTAAAGATGGAACGACATTACAAATTAAGTTTGTGGCAAACATTTAAGATTTATTACTCGTGGCGAAGCCCACGAGTTTTAAATTCGGCTCTGAGTTTTTTCTTTTTTTTTTTTCGTGTCACATTAGCGCATGCAAATTTAAGCACGCATATTTCAGTTTATGTCGACAACTATATGGCTTTCAGCCATGAAATGCATACCGCAAAATCTTTCCGTGTGTTTAATTGAGAAGCAAAAGAAAGAACTTCAGCGTACAATTGCAAGCTTTCAAGATAATGCAAGGCGTTCATGGATGGATAGGACCTGTTTGATGTTGTGTTCGCCGCTTATTCCTGTGGGATTTTTGTTCCGGCAAGTTTTGTGTTTTATATAACTTGCAATTTGCTTAGCGATCGATTTGAAGTGTCGGCTACTGAATGTAGTGGTCTTACTTTTTAACCCGTGAATACGCGTAGTTAATGAACGGGTTATCGGAGACGACGGCAAATTCACCCACTCACAAGCTCGCTCGCTCGATCCATCACTCAGATGTAAACTTTTTCCGCATACCTACGTTGAAATAACATAATTTGACCTTGTAATTAGCCAAATGCTAGGTAGTGGGAAAATGAATTATTTCTGTTACATTTGAAAAGACTACTTAAAAAAGCAATGAAGTCAGTAAAAATCGACGTTAAAATGACACGCATTCCACAGTCCATAATACACAGAAGTCCAGTCTCGAAGTCCAATTTTTTTAAAATCCGATGAGCTGTAGTAATGATGCCGTTTTTCTTTAAAAAAGTCTTGAAATTACTCACCACAGGCAGCAAGGACTGCTCCGACACAGGCATTGTTAAGAATCGGCAGTAAAAATTAAGGGGAATAAATTGACAATATGCTTACCAGCGCGAGAGATCGATGTTTGGCATTTTTGCCTCGGAAGAACTCTGATTAAAAATAGCTTTTAGTTTTTCAGAATCGCGACAAATTCGGCCTCAAGTAGCCTGCACGACAGGCGCTTTATGAGCCAAACGGAGCGAGCGAAGCATTTTGCGTGGAGCGCGACACGAGGGAAGGAAAAAAATAGTTGTATGCAGTGTATGAAAGCAACGTTCACCTTGATGGGAGAAATACAGGACTGACTTATACACCAATAAGACCAAATTATGGAAGATGTTTGTCATGCGCATGCGTAAGAAACATTTGTCTTGTATTTCAATGCACCATAAGAAAAGAAGCAATTTTTCTAAAGCAACAAGACGATAAGGACCCGCATGTTCCCAAGAATTATCTCTTACGCTTTATACCTATCTGTGTAAAGCGCGTTTCTATTTTTAATTGCTTTTATGAAGAAGGCTACCATAAGGAAGTCATCCATTCGTCGGAACCTAATATACAGCTGTATAGGTAATGTGAATACTAGAGTGATTTTCGTAAGACCGTGAAACAGTAGCTAGCAATTAATCAAAATTAGCCAAAATTAGCTAAATCTAAACAAAAGAAAACAATGGAATTAGTGTCTAATAGTGTCTACTAGTGCCTACTAACTTAGTAACTGTTTCACGGTCTTACGAAAATCACTCTAATACTAATGTAGGATGGGTTGGGGTTGGGGGTTGGCGGCATGATGGTGTGTCGTTTCCATGACGTTGTTTTGGTGGCGTTACTGTTTACGTCATTCCTGGAAACCGGAAGTCAATATGTACTGTGTTGACCGAGAGCCCGGGAATAATGAAATTAATACGCGAGCATAAATTTGCATGCACAAATGTGACACCAAAAGAAAAAGAAAAATGGAGCACAAACCTTAACTCATGCCGCTCATGTGTCACGTAATGTCACGTTTTCTGAGATCTTTTTTAAAGAATAAAACTTACTATTATTTAGAGTTGATATTTTGAAATTACCTAAGCGATCAACGTCACACCATGTTACGCATGGTTAACCAGTATTCCGTCATGTATTGTTTACAAGTCAAAATGAATGAGCAGATTCACTGAAGAGGCATATACACTGTACCGTCATGAAGCATAATGCAACAGCAGACATCCTGTACATAAAGGGTCCAGGCTCATGGCAGAGCGTGTTCGGCAGAGACCGCAACTATTGCAATGAGGCCATGGAAAACGTCCTGGGTTTCATAAAAGGACGGTTTCCCTTTCAGTTGGCTCTGAACAAAAACATGGAAAAACCAATACCTGCTGTTTGGTTTTATGGAAGTGCGAATAGTGTTGGCGACGTCCTGAATAAATAACAAAAGATTTACGTGGCACCAACAGAGTTTTTCAGTACTAATGTCAGACAGATTTTCACAAACACAAGAATTAAGCACACAACCGGGAAAGAGTCAAGATAGTGGCTGGCACTTGGCCCGAACATGACCTACTGGCCACAGAAGCTAAACTTCACACTGTGGTGTGCAACAACTGGTTGCGGCATCTCACACGAAATTCTATTAAGCGACAACACTAGTTTAAATTTAAGTCTACAGATTCGGTCTTTGTTTATTTGAGATGGGCGGCATCCTGAGCATGAGCGATTTGCTCGTCGACCCCACATTTAGCCAGACAAACAACAAATAAGACATTTCGTCATACAAAAGGATTTGTGCCGAATTTGGTATCTATCCTAGCAGTGATTTCCGCTTCCAATGCAGTACAAACCACAGGCTTAGTAAAGTGTTTATTTATAAATTATTTCGAACAATGGATCCGCAACAACAGGGATGAGCTACTTTAAAGATTAAGCCAAGTTTAGTGACTATGGCAGAACAGCCAGCGACGGAAAGCTTGTGAATTTTATCCGCAACGATGAAGGTAATCTCAGTTCGACTTCTTTGTGGCTGATCTCGCGCAAGGACTCACTCAAGTAGGACTGTCACGGCGGAGTGCCATACATTGTATTTCTTGAAAATTTCTTTCAAACATTTGCACAATTCAAGGACAGCCCTTCTTTCAGACGCTCTCTCTAGTTTCAAACTCGTTTCGCCTCTCAATATTTTCCTGAATCTTTTCATGGGCACGTTGTTGGATTGCAGTTTCTTCATTATTTTTCATTAACATTATTTACAATTTCCTGATCTTTTTGGATGCTTCTGTCTATTTCTTCAATTTCTTCATTTTTTCCCTCCATTTATTTCTGCTAATCACTCTCTCTGGTCCAAGGGTTTTAAAACTGTTTTTGGCAGCTTTGCTTTATCGTCTCTCCATCTGGTTTGAAAAGCGGGATTTCACCGCCTCTAGGGCTGATTTCTACAACTTTCCCAAGATATTTTTCTCTTGAAACTTTAAAGTGCTACTGCGATCAAATTTTTGATTTTCATATTTTTACATCTTCGTGTACAATTAGACTTTCTTACTTATCTTGCCAAATTTCAATCCATTACGAACATCAGAAGTCATTTTATTTAAACATTTATGTCCGAGAATTTACGGCCGCCATTAATCAACCTTGTTCCAAGGCCTGGTTGCGAATAGGATAAAGTGACGTCAAAGGCTCAAACATACCTCACGGGTTTAAATTATAATAACAATGAGCATAGAAAATTGCACGAAGAACAAGTCCAATGTTTTTGTTGCGTTTTCGCGTGATTTTCAATACTTATTGTTATTATAATTTCAACCCGTGAGGTATGTTTGAGCCTTTGACGTCACTTTATCCCTTTCGCAACCAAGCATGGAACACGGTTGATTAATGGCGGCCGTAAATTCTCGAACATAAATGTTAAAATAAAATGACTTCTGATGTTCGTAATGGATTGAAATTTGGCAAGACGAGTAAGAAAGTATAATTGTACACGAAGATGTAAAAAAAGGAAATCAAAAATTTGATCGCAGTAGCACTTTAAGAATTAATAAATCATTGTCTTTACCATATTAAGGATATTTTTCGATTAATGTTTGATTTGCCAGTTCTATTTTTAGAGAATTTGTATTAAAAACTCGTTTGGAGAGTTTCCCTCGGTGAAAGAGGTTTCCTGGTGTGCGTGCCATGCTCTAGAGGTCTATTCATTGTGGTCATAGCTAGGATCACTTTCGCCCGAAGGCCCGGACATTGATGAAGCTCCAGGTTGAATCGGCTGCGTTGTGTTACTAATATCATCATCACTAACGTCATGAATATGGCCTGGTATTATGAGACGGTCTCTTAAAAAATCTTTAAATACACAATGCCCACTGTGAGTGAAAGACCAAGCTTCGAAGAGAAAATCTCGGATGCCCACAAGGCTGATAGGACCCGGCACTGGGTCACCTTCAACCCAAACAAAGCACCGAGGGAAACCCTATACGTGGCTGTGCCCAAGCATGACAAGGGAGCCGTTCTAGCCCCGGGTAACAAGAAAACCATGCCAGTTAGCTGATCAAATAAATGACAATTAAAAATCTTTACATAATTATAATGATAACAAGCTTTACATGAAGTAAGTAACACATAACAGAAAAAAAATGTTAACCAAAATAATACCAGCAACCAAATCCAGGGGAGTAGCTAATGGTCGTGAGTCGTGGGTAAAAAGTCGTGGGTCGTGGGTACAAGTAAAATGTCGTGGGTCGTGGGTGTTACAAAGAAAATACATAAGAAATTAAGGAATGAACAAAAGCAATTTTAAGCATTAAAGCATCTATAGAGAGACAAACAAAGTATTTTATTCTACGATGAGAGACGATTCGGATGTCAATTGAGTGATATTTTTAACTCTTAGATAGGATAGCCAAAAAAAAAAACAGGAAAAAAAGGTCAACGCAGTGGCCTTTAGTTCTCGGTATTGGAATTTGAGACATGGTTTTTGATTTGCTTTATGTACATCGTCTCATTGTTATTGTGAAGTATTCACACATCACGGCGTACTCATAGCCAGGAGCAGACTCAGAGACTCAGACAATTAATACAAACGATATTATTGGGAGGAAGATAAACGTCTCTGCCGTAATCTGGATAACTGTTATTAAAACGCGCAAAATATATTACAGATTTTCATCATGGCATGCGGGGCTTTTCAGTTAACATCATTGCGTGACTAGAAATCGGGCTTAGTCTTCCACATTGTGACATAACCGCTCAAACTTTACGTCACGGAATAGATAGGACGACAAATACATCTGGAAAAGAAAAGACGGCATTAATCGCTTTCCGCAAAACAAGAAAAAAAAACTAAATGAACCATTCAACTGTGCAGTAGGGCTTCTCAAACGTTATCTCTTTGTAAAAAAAAAAACTTTCATGGATGCAGCTGGAGACGATTTTGCTGGATATTGATGAGCGAGCAAGAATCTTAGAATTTTATCACTCAGCTTTCAAAAGTTATTTCTTCTGAACTTCTCTGATATTATATATTTGTTTATATTATAACCATTACTTTCTCGGTCACTTTGCGTTGCTCCCAATACAGAGAAACTGTCAATAATCCTTCATCAGAAACCTTGTAATAATTAGTTTAGTAAACTTGTTATTCTAAGAATCTTTTACACATAGTTATACTGTTTCGTAATGTGGTTTTGATGATATTGGAACTTGCGCAGTTTAAATTGTTAACCTTGCCATCGAAGAATGTAGCGGACGTTCTTTATTCAGTTATGTAGCATTGGCTTTGTGTTTGAACCATTAAAAATAGTATGATGATAACTTAAGGGCCATTGAGGCGTCTCTTAAACACAAATATCTAATCCACGAGCTTAACTTAATACGGTTTAAGTTTAGAACCACGAAGACCATTTTTTAACTGTACTGTACTGTTCATACTTTCAATAAAACTGTTTAAAATTTCTTTTTTTCATTCCTTCATTTAATTTTCATTTAACTTTTTTTTCTAACACCCACGATCCACGACATTTTGCCCACGACATTTTACCCACGACCCACGACATTTTATTCACGACCCACGACATTTTACTCACGACCCACGACCTTTTACCCACGACCCACAACCATTAGCTACCCCCCAAATCCAGTGGCTGAATTTATACAAGGTGGCAATCATAAATGTACCTCGTCAACAGTCAGACATTTATCTCTAAAGATGTGACTACTTTTACATGTAAATTAAGGGGTTAGGGATGTCCACACCCAGCATAATCATAGCTTCATTTCACTTTTTCAGAACCTGTAGAATATCAGTAAAGAAACTAATCTATTAAATAAAAAAAAGGGGTCATGCAGGTTTTAAATTTCTTTATATTTGCACCTTTTCTTCAAAAGGTTTGTGTCAGTTACTCTTCATGCTTAAAGGGCAGCTAGTAGTATGTGCCCTTCCCTACTTTCAGTCATTTTTAAGTCGTGAATACGACTTATCGCGGTTACTGGAGAAAAGTCACTCGCTCATCGTAAACTTTATTAAATTTATATTAAATTGTTGATATGTTACGCTTCGGTATTAGCTTAGATGGAGTAAATGAAAGTAAACCAAGTCCGCCATTACAGTCGTTGTGTTTACGAATGTTCGATGAGATGAAACGTCGGTTTGGGAAAACGTTGGTGTTCTTTTACTTGTTATTATTGTTTGGCAAGGATATCTGACATTAATAATGAAGGAAAAGGTAAGTTTGTCCCATAATTTTCATTTTCGTTAGTAAACGCATTCCTTCATGTGAGGCTGACAAACATTGCCGAGCTGAGAGTAGTCATACTCATTACATGTACAATCTAAGACGACCCACCTTGTATAGGGTAGGAAAAGGTCCGATGGTTGTTTCATATTCACGACTTGGCTCGCAAGGAGCCTTTGATTTCTATGATTTGTTCCCTCGACTTAACAGTTTAACCCAATTATTCTAATAATGAAAATGAGATTCGTAAAGAACATCCGTTTTGAGAACTAGAAAGACAAACAAAGGTGAAAACAACATACAAACTGTCAATAATTATAATTATAATAACATTAATTTTAATATTCAGACTCAGAATCATCAAAAGAGTTGGTCAGATTGCTGACTAATTTTGAGTAACGTCCCCATCATAACCAGCTTAACAACTTAACGGTGAAAGGTGCAAGTAGGCGTATATATTTTTGCCCAAAATATGGGAACAGATTTAAAGCTCCAAACAATTTTCCCATTTTTGCATGTACTATAAGGATATTGGTTGTTAAACACCAATCTTGCATGAAGACTAAGTAAGTCTTTCTTTAGTAAGGTATAGCAAATAACTAGTGCCATAACCAATGGCTATTACAATGGACAAATTCTTAAATTCTTCTCAAATTCTTAACATATTAGCCTTCATACAAAATAATTTAATATTAAATAACTAAACAAATAAAATAGCTCAGACAACCTTTTAATTGACACACAAAAACCACAGTGCATGCAAAATAGGCAAATATGAAGCTTTTTTTCCATCTTTTAGCCAAAATTTACCTTGAAGAGGCTGATTTCCATAACCAAGATAGGGCCATTCCTGGAAACAATAAACAAAAACGCAGCATTGGCGATTTGAGAAGGTTTTGGAGCATTTTAAAATATTTACAGAACAAGTGAATGGTTGGCATGATTTGCAATCGGCTTGGAATTTAGATTTAGCAAGCATTTGGCAGGCTTCTCCCAGAAATTTGAGTTCATGGATTAAGAGCATTAAGTATTTAAAATTCAAGAGAATTTTAGGGCTAAATTTTGATGGCCTTTATACTTCCGCACTTCTGCTCCAACGATTTTGCTGGAACTTTGCAAGGATATGTACATGTATTAAGGTGTTGTAAGCTGATTCCAAACTTGAACACAAATATAATGGCAACAGTTTTCACTGGGTGCGATTTTGTTCAAAAAGTGGGGTTAGTTTAAGCTTGATTATCACAAAACATATTTTTCCCAGTTAAATCAAATTCTATCATATTATTTCTTAATAATAGCTGTAAGTTTTCGCAAACTTTTATAGGCATTGCTTTAGAGCCGAAAAAGTCATCACCCAAAGTTTGCATTAGATCAGTGCACCCGAAATAACAATGGAGCCAACTTAACCCATTCACTCCTGAGAATTTTTACGTTTTTGAGCGATTTCCTGCATTCACACGCCCCATAGGATTTCGTGACTCCATATTTAAAGTTACCATTGAAAGTGCTGCTGTTCTAAAACACTGAAGGCTCGAGTTTACTGGAAACGTCATTGTGAGGTTCTCATTTTGCTTGGTTGATTTGCAATAAAGGGTCCAATATGAATTATCTACGATTTTTGGTAAGTTCACAGCCATTTTTCATCTTTAGTAGCTGCCTGATGAGCATCATTAAGCTTGAAGGTAGTTCAGAGTCCACTTTCTCAACGAAGCGAGTTAGGTGTTGTATTTCGTTTACGAATTTGGCTCGTTGCTCGTGGAACTGGAAAAATGGCCGCCAGAAAACGAAGTAGCTTTGGGACTCGACTCTGGATGAATTTCTCGACCTACTGCGGCATATTTTGGAAGTTGCGACCACAGGAGAACACAACAAGCGCGAAATTTCGGCGGCGGGTCAGAGTGGCTGTGGACTTAGTATATATATGAAATGTGTGGAGGACGGAAGGAACGCTGTCGAAAAATCTCGTTATTTCCCGGCATGCAGTGCGGTGGTGATGTTGAAAATCGAGGCAAGGTCAGTATGCATTAAAGAGGCTGTAGCTGGGCCCGAACAATGAATAAGAGCAAAAAAATTCGCTGCTAAGCTAGGACTAGGACGAATTTTGCTGTGAATGTTGACTTTTGGGTTTGCCACAATGATTTGAATAATAAAAACTAAAGGCAAAAACGTGATTTTTGTTGTTTTTCTATGACGTTAAAAACGGTCATTTTTGTTATTGTCCAAATTCAAACGCTGATATTCTGCAAAAATCGCTGACTTTTTTGTGTTTATTCGGTATCTAAATTTGAGGGACTTTCTAGTCAATGCTCACAACTGCTAGTTAAGGCAATGTTCGCACGATTGAGAAAGTTGCAATTTTTTAAAGCAGTGGAGTCTTGTACGGGCGGTTTCGGGCGGTTCAGGTGTCAATGGGTTAAGCATCACATAATTGTCAAATTCCCATATATCCTCAAATAAGCACTCCCCTCGAACACATTTTTTGTAAGCGCCCCTTGTATCAGCCAAATTTTGAAATAATTGCCCCCCTTTTTTTGAGATAACAAAGGTTGAGTACGGAGAAAAATACGATGAGTGGATGGCGAAGGCATTCACGAATTCACAGCAAATAACATTATGAGGGGTTCCCCAAAAGAAAAAAAGGTGGACTGGATTCTTGCAGCTTGGGATAGCCTCGATAAGCAACTGATTATCATCTCATTCAAGCATTGCCTATTGACCGTTGCAACGGATAGTAGTGAAGATCAGCTGTTTCATTACCTCAAACCCAACCAACCTTGCACGGCAGACTTAGACCAGCTAAAGGGCTTACACAACATACTTCTTCAAGAGGGAGAGGATCCTTTTGAGGGACTGATGCAATCTGATGAAGAGGATGTCACTGAGAATATTCCCATTGTTGACATGGATGAGGATGAAATTGAAATTGATACCTAATACATTACTTTCATTCAGAAATTGTTTGAAACAATAAAACTTGAATTTTACTTTTGCTGAACTCGTTTAACTACCATTATTAATAGTGGTACGAACAGATTTACCAGTTAGTACATGTTTCAGTTTGTGAATTACTATATGAACAACTTTGTATTTTAACACTTAGGTTATGTTGTTGTTTTAGGCGCAAATGTTATACAATGTAATTGCATAATTAAATAAGCGTCCCCTTTAAATAAGCGCGAAGCGTCCGCATTGTCGTGGTGGCCAAAAATGATTGCGGTGAGATTTGCAGTGCAATTGTGCCAAAATGTTCACATGGGTAATCCTTTCACAGTTCCATTAATGAATATAATTATTTTAACAACTTAAGTCACTCGGGGCTTTCAGAGAAATTTTATTTTCTGAAAGCTGATATAATATCCAAGTCATAATACCCCACATACCTGGTCTAAGACAAAAGAAATGAAATCAAGGCCAGATACTAACGTCTGGAGAATGGCAAGTCTCTATAAAATAAACAAAAAATATATTATAATAAAAGTGCAAAGTTTTTCTCCAATTTAATCTAGATGGCTTATATAGGGTAAAGGGTAAATAAGGGCTGTTTTTAGGCAACAAAGAGACATGTACTGTATTCAGTGCGGGCATAGCCCAAGAGTAAATGCTCCAAAGGGATGATGTTGATGTAATTGTCTAGCCATGGTGAAGTATGGTAGTCAAAAGAGCTCTGCCTAGAAAATGTTTTGAACTGGTACTAAGGGGATTGATAACACTTGAATCTTTTGAATAAACAAAACCAGCTAAGCAGCAAGATGTTGTATGTTGAAAAAAAGCTTGTCATGTTTTAATTCATTAAGGGACTAAATGTAACAATAGAGCCTGACCACTGGTTAACAACAGAAATTGACACTATATAAATTTGTTTTGATAACTTAAGCATAAGTGTACATGTATATTAGTTGTCATTGGCATGAGAACTCTCAAAGAGATCATCATGCTGTACATTAAAACTTAGACAAAATTTGGTAACTTACCTCTTTATCACGTACAAAGGACTTCCTTAAAAAAAATTAAATACTATATATCAGCAAGCGATAAGTTCAGGAATGCAATTTTATCCTTGGTGCAAATTAGTTTTTCCTTTGTTTTTGGCTATGGTAATGTATGATAATGAGTTTTAAACAAAGGAAAAACAAATTTGCACCAAGGATAAAATTGCACCACAACATACACAAGCAATGCAAGCTTAAACAAAGTGAAAATGACTGCTGCCTGCAATTTCGTATCTTTTGGCGAAAAAATGCGTGAATTTTTAGATAGAAAAAGAGAAAATAATATTATTGATCACATGATTGGACAAAAAAAGGCATCAGAAACTTTTCTGAGGAAGTATCAAGTCTATATCAAATTCCAGAGGTGACTGTAACAATAGGTTACCTAGTGACAAGTGACGTAATGCATCACACGTTCAGCGAGACGTGTGTAAGCGCAGCAATGGAAGATGTAGAATAAAATACAGCTCTAAATATATATTCTTGAGTTGTCAGCGGACTTTACTACACAAGGACAAACAATTTTACAGTGACTACGATAAGGCACTTTCCAAAAATTGTGCTCCTTCAGCAGTTGAAAATTTAAACCGCTCGCAGCTGTGTCCGCTTTCAATGTGAAATTTTGCACCTTTTTTGTCCATTCAAGTGATCAATATTTTTTTCTTTTCTTTTCTTCTCTTATTTTTCTTCCTTTTCCCCTTTTTTCCTTTTTCCCTTGTTCATGTATTTTTTCTCCCAAGATGCAGGCAACAGTCATTTTCACTTTCCTTCAAACTGTGCAATTTACCACCATCACTGTATATACGTAATGTAGACCTATGTATATCAAGAGTTTTATTACCATATTATTTGGGCAGTGTATCAATGTGTTAAATTATAACTGTTAATTATTCGCTTGACTTTAGTTGAGTTTTCCACATGTTTGTATGTAGCTGAGCAAATGCGAACCAGAATACACACGTCTACAAACTTAGAAATGTCGGCGAACTGTAACTTAACCCTGTTACCCATAACCTCGCAGTGGCCGATTGCGAACACGAAGCATATGGTGGAAAGCAAGCCCTCAAAGCTAATGCTAACCGAGGAAAAAGCAGCAAGCGTAACGATCTGGCGCAGGAAATTTAACTCTTGGTGTTCATTACAAAGAAATTGGCGAGATACCAGCAAACGTCCGGGGACTCCCGAACACTGGGTTGCTGAGAAGGCACAATGCGAAACTGCAGCATTTTGCCTCTAGCTCCCAGATGACATGTTAAACATTTTTGACACAACAACCCTAGAGAAACTGACCGAAGATAAGCAAAAACAACCATGGATATACCAGCAACGTCTAGAGGATCATTTCGTGGGACAAGACGATGTGATGCTGCAGAGGCTGGCTGTCTTCAATTGTATCCAAAACCCATCCGAGTCAGTCCCAGACTTCGAAATCCGAATCAGTGGCACAGCCAAAAAGACGAGATACTCGGAAATGACCAATCCATTACATGAACGCATGCGTGACCGGCTATGCACTGGCGTCTGTAACACGGATTTAAGAGAACTGCTCCTTCACCATTGCAAAGATGATGGGAAAACTCTCTACACATTTGAGGAACAACTTTCCCAAGCAAAATCCTGGGAAGCAGCACACAACACAAACATAACCATCATGCACTCTGCCACCTCCAAGGTGGAAGAACAGGACCACCACTTGACAAACAAGTCTTCTGTGCTACAGACAAAATGTGGATGGTGTGGAGGCCTCAGGCACACCCGCAAGGAATGCACAGCCACCAAGTCAGGTAATAATAATAATACTTTATTCATTGATATAAACATTAATACAATGAAAAGGAATTACTTGAGGTACCTATTGCACAAATTGTTACATGACCGAAAATCACCTTGCAAAGAAGGTATACAGATCTCCCAAAGATAAATTTAAAGTGGATTTTGAGAAGAAGCAAAGAAAATCTGTTGATACCAAATATCCACCCACAAGGTGTGGAAATGATGTTCACCAGCTCACAGAAGAAACTACCACATCTGCAGCCTACTCATCTGACGATGATGATTATGTGGTACATTCCTTCTCGGTCTTCGCTCACCACAACAACTCACCAAAGGATGACAAATATTTCACCTGGCTCCATGTCTCTATCAGCCCCAATAAGAGCGAGTGTTAATGCAAGTGGACTCAGCAGCTACATGTAACACCCTCCCAAGAGAGGCAGTCAAACACCGTTTTTCAAGTTCATCGAGAATCTGGCCTCACGCGTTCGGCCAGATTCTCGATGAACTTGAAAAACGGTGTTTGACGTGTCTCTCTAATAACTACTCTGACACCCGTCCTCAAACCCCGTAAGAGGGGGTCAAATGCGTTTTCTCCGAGCCCACCCGCAACGGCAAGCGAGGCATCACCAATTGGAGAAATCTAAACCCTTGGTATATACGGGATGGCACAACCCCGGCAACGAAGACGGCGTGATGCCAATCAACGCGACCTGATTGCCTGGCTGGACGAACAGGCACGAAATCTCGAGCAGATCGAGCCTGCCGACGACAATAATGCTGAGGTCGAGCCTCAAAACAATCCACCGGATTTAGATTTTGAACAACTTGTTCAAATCTATGATCGGGTTGACCGAGGAGTTGAACGAGGCAGACGAACACTCCGGTTCCGGTTTGTAAACGATCTCGAAAACTCTCTTGTCGCCAGAATTTTGAACAAAATCAAGCAAAATGTTAACACACGCCACACAATCAATTTACGCTTCACATTCGAGTTACGAAACACTGAAACCGCGGAGTTGAGAGAGTTTTATCAAAACAACCACAACAGTCGTTGGCTAGCCACTCTTTCTGAGACACGACAGTGGTTGCAAGCCCAGGAAGAGTTTCATCTTCAAAATGCAAGACTCAACAGGCCTGACACCAAATGGGTTTACGAACGCACTGTTCTGCTTGATGTCAAAGTCGTGTTGGATCGGCAACCCCTGCAAATAGGGCTCGGGCGGCTTCCTGATTGGATTCGCAACAAAAGAGAAGTCATTGCCTTGGACACTTTCAACGACAATCTTTGTCTCTTTCGTTGCTTGGCTGTCCATCGAGGAGCCCGTATAGATCGTTCCACTCGCAGATCCAGGGAACTCGCAGAAAGCTTCTTCGCAGTTTATCCGGGGCTTCGAGGCCAGCTAAATTTGCAGCACTTCTCCAAAATCGAAAGGCATTTCAAGCAAGGAATTGCCGCATATCTTGTTCACCGCAATGGTGACTTCACTTTATTTCACACCCCTGTGAATTACGACAAGGTGGGCACTCCAACCATGACTGTCGGTATTCATGAGGGCCACTCCTTCTTGATCACCAATATCAATAAAGTCACAAACAATTACACTTGTGGCGAGTGTGGTGGGAGGTTCACACGGGCTGATAACTTGAAGCGCCACTCCAAGATGTGTACTCGTGGTCAAACCAAAATCGTCTGCCCTGGGAAACGTGTCCTTCCTCCGGAGTCAGCTTTTGAGAAAGCCTTTTATCCAGAAGGCGGTTTCGGTGTCAAGGCAGTGTGCTGGCTGGAGTGGGAGGCGAAGCAGGCCGGCATTCACATCCACCATCACAGATGCGGTCATGGTGGTGAGCGCTATATCTGTGGGGCTCCAGTCGACGGCTATCACCCAGAAAGCAAGACAGTTTTTCAGTTCCACGGTTGTCACTGGCACGGTTGCGAAAAATGTTTCCCCGAGGGAAAGAGGGACGAAGCGGTTTATGTTGACCGAAGGGGCTACACAATCACAAGGGCGAATGCTTACCAAAAGACTCTGCAATGAACTCAGTTTCTTCGAGACGCCGGGTACACCGTGGTGGAAAGGTGGGAGCATGAATGGCCTGCCCCCTGGTGGAATGATCGTTGCCCACAGAAAAGAAACAAAACATATCCCCACGCGATCGTCTATGACTTCGAAGCGTACCAGGACAAGACCAAGGCAGCTCGTCCGACACACGATCTCTCTTATGAAAGCGAGCATGTGCCAATCTCAGTCTCCATTGCCGACACGTTGAACCCTGAGCCTGAGTACATTTGCTCCAAAGATCCTGACGAGCTTATCAGGCTGTTTTATGCCTCCCTGGAGCGGCGAAGCGAAGCCATCCGAGAAGACGTGGCTGTAAAATACATGCCCCCAGACCTTGAGAATCTTCCTGAGAAGCAACTGGCGCTCATCGACAAATGGTGCAACCAAGTGCCTGTGGTCGGCTTCAACTCAGGCCATTACGATCTCAAGCTTATCCGCAAGTACTTTGTCACTCATCTCGCTGGCGAGAACGAGGTCTTCGCCGCGGAGAAAGAGGGGCGCATCATGTTCATCAACACCCCCAGCTACAAGTTCTTGGACATCATGAATTATTTGGCCCCAGGCATCACGTACGACAAGTGGGTCAAGACGTATGGAGCGACACAGACCAAGTCCTGGCTTCCATACGAGTGGTTTGACAGCGCTGACAAGCTGGATTACCCGGGGCTTCCTCCATAGAGTGCTGGTACTCACAACTCAAAAAGGCCTTCGTTCTTTCTCCCGAGGAGCACAAAGAATGCAATCGCATCTTCCACGAGAAAGGTATGAAGACATTCGGAGACTGGCTTGAGCATTATAACAATCTAGACGTTGCTCCCTTCCTCGAAGCTCTCCAAACGATGAAGGGGTTTTACACGGGCCTCGGAGTGGACATCTTCAAAGACGCGGTCTCCTTGCCAGGAGTATCAATGCAATACGTCTTGCGAGGTTCATTGAGAGGCCGCAATGCTCCAGCCCTATACGCCCCCGGGCCAGAAGCGTACACCATGCTGAAGGGGGCTGTGGTTGGCGGGCCAAGCCTGGTCTTCACCCGCAAACACGTACGCGGCGAAACCCGCATACGTTCTCACAAATACGACTTAGCCCGCATCACGAAACGGTTTGTGGGGTTCGATGCTAACTCTCTTTACCCAAGCACGATGTTGCAGAAGATGCCCTGTGGTAAAGAGATGGTTGTGCATTACAATGCTCCGGAGCAGGCGGTGAGAGCTCTTGAAATGAATCTGAGGCTGCATACAGGCGGATGGTTCGGGTTTGCTGAAGTGGACATTGAAGTCCCACGAGAGTTGTGGGAGCAGTTCGAAGAGTTTCCCCCGCTCTTCATCAACCAAGCAGTGCCTGACGAATTTGTTCCACAGCATATGCACGATTACCTCCAAGAAAGTGGCCGAACCCGCTTTCCCGACCAGAAAAAGCTTCTGGGTGTGTTATCAGCGAAAAAGATGCTGATCTACGCCCCCCTCTTGAAGTGGTATCTCAACATCGGGCTCAAGATCACGGCAGTCTACCGCACGATCGATTACATACCCCAAAAGCTCTTCGACTGGTTCATTCGCAAGGTCGCCAACAATCGAAGGAAAGGCGACGCTGACAAGGATAAGGCCCTGCTTGCTGAAGTGTTCAAGCTCCTTGGCAACAGCGCTTACGGCAAATTCATCGAAGCCGTGGAGCGCCAGACAAGAACGTTGTACACAATTGACGAGGACGAGGTCGACAAGCATCTCCGCTCACCCTTGTTCGATGACCTCGAAGAGATTGGAGCTGCTTACAAGATCGAGCTGCGAAAGCAAAAGGCCACAATCGACCGGCCCTTTCAAGTGGGCATTGTTGTGTATCAACTTGCCAAGCTACGCATGCTGGAGTTCTATTACGACTTCCTAGATTACTTCATCGACAGACGCGACTTCGAGCTCATCCAGATGGACACGGACAGCATGTACTTCGCTCTTGCTCACGACACTCTGGAAGAGGCCGTTCGCCCGGAACTTCGCGCTCAGTTCGAGGCGGAGAAGAAGAATTGGTTGGCTTGGGACAAGTGGAGCGGCAGAGAGCCTGGCTTGTTCAAGCT
Organism: Dendrophyllia cribrosa; assembly: GCA_024195265.1. Lineage (NCBI taxonomy): Eukaryota > Metazoa > Cnidaria > Anthozoa > Scleractinia > Dendrophylliidae > Dendrophyllia > Dendrophyllia cribrosa. The sequence goes on from JAJLRJ010000004.1 coordinate 19,937,164, forward strand.
TGAGAAGGAAGGCACACGGGCCATCGCCCTGTGCAGCAAGTGTTATTATGTCGAAAACGAGGCTAGCGGTGAGGCCAAGATGTCCTCCAAGGGCGTCAACAAGAAGCAGAACAAGCTTCGCTGGGAAAGGTACGAAAGAGCCCTGCAAGGGGGTAGGGACATGGCCACCAACAGGGGCTTTCGAATGCACAACGGTGCCATGTTCACTTACGAGCAGCACAAGCTGGGACTCTCTGCTTATTACGACAAGCGTTGGGTTCTGCCAGACGGCATCCACACAGAACCAATCGAGTTTCACAACCCAGCTGGGGGCAACTGAGTGTCCGGTGGCACAACCATCAGCTCCTCACGAACAAACCCTCTCTTAGGCCCATCGTAGAGATAATAAACCACAGGCGCATCTGGCTTGGTGACAACCTTCTCAATGTTGTGGACCTTCAAAGACCAGATCGGGTCAGTCGCACGCCTCCCACCCCCTTCCAGTTCACCAGGCTGGTACAGATATCTCACACTCGCCCGTGGTGGGAGCTTTTTCTCCTTCTCCCCAACTGGCCTAGCATATGGTGTCGCAGGCTTGGCAGAAACGGCTTTCTCTTTGATTGCTTGAGCAGGCTTCTTGCCAGTGAGTCTTGTTACTTCATTGTTCAAGGCCGAGACAACATCTGGCAGTCTTTTGACCCATGCAGTCGACCGGCCAGAGGGCATATTCATTTCAACGGCATACTGATAACCAAACAGCCTTTCAGCCAGGGTTCGGTTGAATCTCTCCACAATTGCTTGGTCTCTGTGGATATCAACCCACCCGCGACGAATGGTCGTTTTGTTGTTTTCCATTATCTTAGTCACAGCACCCATAAACTCTTTCCCAGGGTCAACTTGCAAGAGTTGCGGCCATTTCAAAGGCCCACGTCTGTAAATCTTCTGAAATGCCCTTGAGACTTCTTCAGACTCTTTCGAAGACAGAGGCTCTGCTGCTTTGTATCGGCTAGCCACATCCACAATGGTTAATGCGTATTTGTAAACCTTTCTCCCGTGTGGAAGTTTGTCGTGTGGCAGGAAGAGAAGATCTGCTTGATGCACTGCATTGGGTGATGAGACATCAAACTTGGGCCGAGGGATAGCGCGTGGTGCTGGGAGGTAAACTTGCCAAAGGGCTTGTTTGACCAGCCATTTCTTTGCGACATCATCAGAGGCCTTGGCCGCAGCAGCTAGCTTTTTCACAGCGGCAAGCCCTTTCCAATACCCTTTCGGGCCATAATAGATCTTAGAGAGTTTCGCCTCCATAGGGGGTATATATATTTGTTTACAGAAAGCGATAAGCCGCATACCCGCCCGCAAGCAGGGTGCCTCCAATGAACGCAAGTTCGCCATTCTTCTGTTGTGTACTGGGCTTGTAGAAGTCTGAGAAGACAGGCTCTTTGTTGTCTTTGATTTGTTTATCTGGTTGCGTTTGATGCATCTGGTTATACAAGACCAGGGCTTGGTCGGTGGTTTGGAAGTTTTTGCTAGCTTGGTGTTCCTTCCGATCGTTGGCTGCAATCCAGTCGAGGAGCTTGGTACGGTCCTTCTGGTATTTGGCGTAAGCCGCTTGGTATTGTTCCAGGGCGTGGTCATGTCGGATTTTCTCATCCATTGCCGCCTTGCCGTTATCACCAGACAGATATTTTGCGAGATAATTGCCGCCCGTGAAAGCGGCCGCATTGAGAACAGCGCCAAGAGCCATTATTGCAATCGAAGCCATTGTGTATACATATGGTTTTACAAGTTGTCTGGGAGGATTTTCTGGTCCTCGAGATATTTCTTCAGCGCGATGGTGCCAGCCATGACGGCTGTGAACTTGACGTAATTCATCAAGCTTGCACTGGGGTCGGCAGTTAAGTTCTCTTTGACGGTCTTTTTACCAATCCAACCAATACCAGCGACAAGGCCAGTGATTGTTGCGGCGTCGAGTATAGACTTCACAAGCTTGTTGTCAGCCATGGTTTGTGTGCAGTATACATATGATTTTTTTATTTTTCTGACTCAGACTCGACTTCCTCTCCCTCGACTTCGGGTTTCGTCTCGGGGCTCCTCGGCCTCTGACTCGGCCTCGGCCTCGGACTCAGGCTCGGACTCATACACGTACACATACTCGGGCTCGTTGTGCCTGTTCATTGCCAATCTGTAAACTGTTTGAAATGCTACCACGTTAAATCCAAACCAAAGAAAAACCACGCCTCCGATTGCAGCAACATTCATCACCTCCTGGAAAGGATTCATGGTGCAGTATATATATGTTTTTTTATTCCATATTTTTTATTCCTTGTCTTACAGGAATTCGAGATGGCTGTGCTGCAGGTGGTGTGGCTGCGGGGGTTGCTGGTGGTGTGTTTGCTGGCGTTGGTGGTGGTGTGTTTGATTTGCGACCAAGCCTTTGCATTATGGCTTCGCGCTGGTAATAAACACCAGCAGCAGAGACAATCAACCCGCCAACCCCCAGAATATAAACGATTGAGTTGCTGTTGCTGTTGCTGTCACTTGTTGTGTCGCTTGTTGCAGAATTGTTTTCGCTTGTTGAGGGTGCAGGCTTTTCTGCTTGCGCCTTTTTCTTTGCTTCCCGGGCCATGCGGTTGCGTTCTGCAAGCCTTTTGCCAGAAGCAACGCGGCCAGGGTTCTTTTCTGTTGCAGGCTTTATTTTCGGTGCCTCAGAGGTAACACGTGCAGGTGTTGAAGTTGGTGTTGGAGTTTCTTCAGGTATAGTCTCGAGTGGTGTGGCCATCCTGTATATATGTGAATTTTAAAATTTATCTTGTGGTCACATGTGCCGTCAGGTTGCTGACAGGTTGCTGCCAGGTTTCTTCAAGGTTTCTGCGAGGTTGCCACAGGTCCCAACCCAACTTCATCAAGTCCCTCAAGTGGATAGCCTTCACTGTCTCTGGTTGGATGTGTGGTTGGTGGTTCCAATTCTATCAAATCAGGCTTGTGATCTGGCTCTCGTTCAAACTTGATGTGTTTTGTTGTGATGAGAGCAGCATTGGCAATCGCCAGCCATCGTGCGCATCGCACGGCAATAGCCCCAGCAAGATTTGACAGCTCCTGGTTGATTATGTAGTCGTTCTTGAGTTCTTTCTGCAATTCCGCCACATCATCAACCGGGACCACCATGCCAACGCCTTTGGATATTAGCATGATGCCAGAATCAACTAGGGATTCGGTCGTCTTGTTGCCGATGTATGCCTCGTACCGTTTGCAGTACTTGCCAACGTCCTTGTCTGACAACCGCTTGACATGATCATGTGTGAGCTGCACGCCGATGGCTTCTTTAGCCTTGCCAGTTGAAACAAGGATTGCCAGCTTCTCACGTTTGGCAGGAATGTCATTGTCACCAACTAGCCCTGTGGGAGGTGCGGCACCAGGGGTGGCCTCCAGCATCTGCATTACTTCGTCAAAAACGGCCTGGTCTTCAGCAGCTTCAGCCATCAGGGGGTATACATATGTGTTTTTTTTATTTTTCAATAATTCTCTTGATGTCTGGCAAAAGGGTTTCAATCTCTCTTAGCACCCCCGCCATGGTGTCTGGCATAGAATTCAACCGCAATGGATATCTGTTGAGAAGCATGAGGCGCAGATGTTCCTCACCAGCGGCTTTGATAATTTTGTTTTGCGCCTCAAGGGTGTGTTTGTGCAATTCATCCAAAAGCTGTGAAAGCACACACAGTTTGTGTAGACTGGTTGGCGCATTCATGGTATATATATGTGTTTAAACCTTGTACTCAATTCCATACGGATGCCTAAGAGAGAAAACCAGGTGGGAGAACTTGCGGGATTTGAGCCTTGCGATAAACTCTTTGTACTTCTCGTGGGAGAGCTCGCCGGCATAATCTTCGAATATGGCTTTGGTTGTCTTGCTGGAGGGCGTGTAAAAGAGCACGATCGCTGCAATGTTATCACGATACGGCTTGGCAATGCTGGTGATCTGCTGGGTCAAGACCCACACGGATATGCCGTCATGCCTTGCGCTGAACCCCAGATTGACCAGTTGACCCGTGCGGCCTTTGACATCTTTGGAGGCGGCGCAGTCATCGAGAATGAATAAAGTATTGGTGGATGTGAAAAAGAAGCTCGCCAGCGTCAACCAGTCTTCGATTTCATGCTGTTGGCAGACAATCACGAAGATGTGTGGATCGCGGTCCACGAAGCCATCGTATGTCTTGTTCTTAACAAATGTGGGGCAGAATAAAACGATGTAATCAAAACAACCCCTAAAGGACCCTCGCAGTTGGGAGAGAAGATACTGTGTCTTGCCAGAGTTAGTGGGGCCCACGATTAGTGCATTGAATGGCAGCTTTCTTGGGTCCATACCCAACACCTATATTAGTTGGGTTGCAAACTGGAGGGGAGGGGGCCTTTGCCAGAAGTCTTTGTATTTCATTGTGTGACAGATATCCGGTGGATGGCAGGGGAGCCGGCTTGGCAATAAAGTTGATCTTGTTTCTTGTGGCCATGGTATATTTATGCGTTTAGTACTGAACAGATTCCAGCTGCCTGCCCATAATGCTCCTCTGTGCGTCTGAGATGGTGAAGATGTGGCAGAGTACCTTTCCCGACCCTGTACCGTTTCGTTCGATCTCGAGTTGCACGCCATCCTGTGTGTTGACTAGTCGTTGACCGTTGCCATGCAGGGATGTGTCATCCATGGACCGCAGGTCGATCCAGAGACCAAACTTGTTGCCTGTGAGATATTTTGTCAGGTTCATGTTAGGCCTGCCGTCCGTGTGCGGGTCGAAATGCTGGTTTATATCACTCCACATGTCTGTGCCACTGATGCCCTCGTTGTAAAGCTTGTTTGGCTCACCGTTGACTGTGACAATCACTTTGGTGATGTCGGGATTGAAATAGTTCTCAGAGTCCCTGGCACCAGCCACGTAGGGGTTGATGAACAGCAAGAGGATGCCCTTGAGAGACCGGCGCTGTGGGTTAACCTGAAGAGTCAGCTGAGTGTCACCACTTTTTGAGAAGGGATACACCCGAGCTCGCTGAACGAGGTCATAAGCGAACTCATTGCCGCTGGTGTAAGTGCTTGTTGCTGCGTCGGCCAGAGTCTTACTTCTGATTGTCTTATACTCCAGCTGGATGTTTTTCCAACTTGTACACGAGCTTGCTTGTGTCTGAGCCTCTGACAACTTGGTTTGCGGAGGCGAGGGTTAGTTCGAAGACCAGACCGTTATACAGGGCTTGAGGGTATATAACACCGTGGTCAGTTAAGATTTGGTGATCCAGCTTGATGCGATACTTATTCTTGTATATTGTCTCCAGCTTGGTCGCTGCATCCACACCAGAGGTCTTCTTATCGCCAGCACCAGAGCGGATCTTACACAAATCCACACTCTGGATGCCCTCCATAATCATGTTGTCCCGCTCCCCGGTTGTTCTGAAGAGATCTTCGAAGATCTTGTAGATGTCGTACCCAACCGTGTCCTGGACAGTGGTGCCTGCAAACTTTACAACGAGCCTGTCCACCAGGGCCCGAGAAACATTTTGTACGAGATAGTTGTTTGCATGGCCGCCGGCTAGGGAGAGATTAAACACCAGGGCCAGCGAGCCGGGCACAATGACAGCGTGCTCACCCAGCTTGGGCACCGAGACGTACAGTGTCTCACCGGGATTGGCCTCAGAGGGGGTGAATGTGATGCGCTTGACGATTCGCTCTGCCTTCATGGCGCCCAGTGTCTTTTCCTTGTGAGATGGAAGTAGATTCGGTTGCACAGCCATGGTATATATTTGTGTTTTTAAAATTCATATTTATATATTTCATGGCTGAAGGCGGATATGATCCAACTGATACAACTGACAGAGACCCTCTCATCCCAGGCACGCGGGATGACGATGATGATGATGACGATGAGAGCCTTGAAGGCAGGTGGGCTCAAATGACAGAAGAAGAACAGCGAGAAGCCCGCCGATGGACTCAACCCGACCCCAACACCACACAACCCTTTGAACCAGGCACTTCTTCAACCCCGGCTGGCGAACAAGTGCCTTTGATCACAAGAACAAGACTCCCCCCAGAGCAACAAGGCTCCCGCACTGCGGAAACCTCTTTCATTGAGAATGCCTCTAGAGACACCTTTCGTGAGTTTGCAAGCGTGGAAGATGCAAATGTCGCTCTACAGGAAGAATACCCAGAATATGGGAAAAACGGAAAATGGCTAAATCTCAAAATCTCCACAGCAGCCAGATATCGTGGTAAACTGGTAGTTGTGGGTCCAAGAGGTGGCGAGACTCCACTCTTCAAAGCTGATGGAAGGACAATTAACCAAAAGATATCAAAAACCGATATTAAACTCCTTGGGCCAAAGAGAACAGAACTAATTCAGCAAAGGAATGAAGAGATAGAAGCGGTTGACAGGACCATACAAGAAGACCAGGGGGTTGCGAATGATGAAAATGAGGAGCCTTCTATCCGCCAACGAGCCCGTGACAGGGTACAAGAAAACACCGAGAGAAGAGACGAGCTTGTTGCTGAGAGAGATCGCCTTGAGGAAAGACTCCCCCTTCGCGAGAGGGTGAAAAGGATTTTCAAGAAATACGGATGGACCCTGCAAGCGATTGTTCTGGCAGCTGGCATCACCATCAGCGCTGTTGTGCTCGCCACCTTGAACGGCCTGGCAAAGGCCACCAAGGCTATTGGCAATGGGCTTAAAGAGCTTGGCAAAAAGGCAGCCAGCGCTTTGCCTGGCCTCATTGGCTCAATTGTGAGCTTCATCTTCAAAACGGCTGGGTCAGTCATCTCCTTTCTGGGTGAACACGCCTGGCTGCTCATCCTTGCCGTGGTGGCCTTCCTTGTTGAAAGGATCACCAAGCGTTCGAAGTCTTGAACACTTATCTTAACCAAACGAGAAGCCCTCCCAAAGCAATCGCCCCCACAGCAACGACTGCCTTGGAGACGTGATGCGGGTCGGGCTGCGGTTCAGGTGTTGGTGCGGGGGTTGGTGTGGGCGCGGGTGTGGGAGCTGGTTGTGGTGTGGGGGTTGGTGTGGTCCTTGGTTTGGGCGCAATGCCCTGTGCCTGTGTGGCCTGTGTATGTATCGGGTTTGATGGGTGGCTGTTTGGTGGATTAATCTTTGTCGGGCCACCGTCCATGTGGCGAAGGGAGGCTTTTTTCGTGCCCAGATTAACATCACTGTTCACGCCCAGCTTCATCCCTTGCGTTGCCTCCTGCAGATTGTTGTTATACCCGACCACGCTCTCTGTGTTGATAATCATGCGCGAGGGCATGAGCCAGCTTCCGGGTGCTGTCGCAAAGTCCAGGCGAACTTTCGTTGCTTGGATGGCAAGCTGGTAACGCTGTACGCTTGTTGCGATGTCGTTCAGGATTATGGCCTCCTCTGGATGGGTGAGAAATACTCTCTGCGTTTTGAACGCCCTGCCTCCTCTTCCAATGATGCTGCTGCGGGTTTTCGCCTGTGAACCAAGAATGCAGTACACAAAGGCCTCGATTGATTGGTTCATACGAGCGAGCCCTGGCTGTGTTAGCCCTTGTGCATAATTTGGCACAAAGTGCTCGAACTGGGTGTCCGCCCCTTGATCGTTGCAAACGAAAGTTATTCCATTGGCTTTATAATTGGAGTCTTTTCTGTCAGTGACGCGCTCATCATCGAACAGAGCTAGATCAGAGTCTGGATAAGTGTAATCAGTAGAGGTTGGGCCATCTCCATAAACCCAAATGTAGACATTCCCAAGTCCGTGGTTCTTGCCGTGTGTGAACCGGAAGTCAGAACTGGGGTCGATACCGAACTTGATGCAAAGCTTCTTGTACGCGTCGATGTTGTATTTGTTGTCTTTCTGGTTAAATGGGGGGTCGTCTGGCAAAGCACTCACGCTTTGTTCCCCACCCATCTGGTAGAGTATTCGCCTTGTTGTGAAATAAACGTGAAACCGGTAAAACGATCGGAGCTGTGGGGTTAGGGACAGACTGGAGTTCTTATCGAAGAGAATGTCACGCGATATTCCACAGCCGGTTGTTGCACACCACAGGGCGAAAGAGAGTTGTTGCGGCCAAAAACTCATATGAGGCCCACCCATCCACTTTCGGCCGTATTTCGCGGTTGTGAAGGATATCTGTGTGTCCCTGAATATGTTTCTGTATATTTCGTTGTGAAATACTCATTTGGAGTGACATAAATCTTTTGCTCTTTGTCATGCAAGATTGCCCCAATCATCATGTCTTTGTCTATTGTGGTGTCGAAAGCAACAGCCGGGATTGATAACATTTGTTGCCCCAACGATAACTGATAAGGGAACCCGCCATCATAATGGAGGCCAAGAGCATCTCTTTCGGCGCCAGTCCAATCTTTGTGGGGCATTCTTGCAACGAGCGCCCATGAGCCAGGTCCCTCTTTGTAAAGCACTTCCCCTGTGGCTGTTTTGTGGTCGTCGCCAAACTCTACTTGCACTTCAAAGTGAGACATATCAGCACGAGGGAAACGCCTTTTGAAGTCTGAGATCGCCTTGGCCTTGGCCGCGGCAGAGAGCTTTGCTGCTTCTGGTGTTTTCATCCAAGCAATTTCAGGATCAGGGGGTGGTGGCTTATATGGAGGATGGCTATTGACGTTTAGGTTTGAATTAAAAGGAGGTGGGGGTCCGTAATTGTGGCCACCGATGGAGATACCAAGATTTGAATTGAGATTAAATCCACCAGGTCGTCTGCCAAACATGATTGTATACATTTATATTTTAAAATGTTAATTATATACACAATCATGGTTGTGTTAACAATCGTCACGTCTTCTAACCCTCACATGATCTATTTCGACCACCCGCTGCCGAAACCTAGTTATATCCGCCTTGTCTCTTGCTCAATTTTCAACTCTTGGCATAATTTGAAAGAAGAAGCACAGATTTCACCGGCAACCCCGCCCCCTAATGGTTCATCACGTGGTGCAACCTTACTTCAAGGGCATTACACTATTGAGAGTTTAGCGGAAACCTTTGAAGATCTAAAAACCAGTATCAGCCATTTAAATCTAACAATTAAGACAAACACACCACTCGGAGCCATGATCATATATAATAACAGCAGGTTGAAGTTTAGTAGCAATCTGGCAGAATTGCTTGGCATACGCCCTGTATTGTTACCAATAACCTTCGTCAAGCGTTTAAGGGGACCAAGCACTTTCTTCATACACTGTGATCTGGTCGATAAAGAACAGAACTTACTCAATGGCAAGCCTTCGACAGTTTTGGCTCGGTTTGATATTCGTGGGAAAGGTTTTGAAAAGGTGTTTTACGAGACAACACAACAGAACATCTTGCGTGACGTCTCGTCTAGTGATTATGTAAACAGCATAACACTGTCAGTGAGAGATAAAGATGGCAACCTCTTTGACTTCAATGGCGAGCCTTTGGAATTTGAAATCGAGATAAATTAAAATCATATATATACCCCATGCCATGAGTTCTGCCAATGTGCTGCCATCGGCACCCGAATACAGCGAGACACAACAGCTATACCCTATGCGTGAGATCGCTCAAATCAATGCAGAAGACTTCCGGCTCAAAAAGATCTCTGACTTGCTTAAAGAGCTGTCTGACGAAGCCGAGCATTACCGTCAGGTCGCAAGGAAATACAAACGAACCCAATCATTGGTTCATTACTCAGCGGTTGGCCTGGGGTCACTTTCTGTCGGGCTGTCATCAGGGGCCCTAGCCACTGCATTAACTGGGTTCGGAATTGTTGCAAGTCCAGTCCTTGCTGGCGTCGCGACCCTCTGTGGGCTGTCCTCTGTTGGCTTTACAGCTGCTAACAAGCGATTGGAGCGAAAAGTGACCAAACACAAGAAAATCTATACACTGGCCCTGGCTAAACGCAACTCTGTCAATGAACTGGTCTCAAAGGCTCTCGAAGACAAGAGGATCAGTGATGCAGAATTCACCATAATTACTCGTGAGGTGGAAAAATATCATGAACTCAAAGCTGCAATCAGGGATGGTGTTAAGGCTAAAAAAAATGTTGGCACTCAAACACAAGCGCCAGACCTCGAGAAACTCAAAAACGAACTTCGCAAGGAAGTCAAACAAGAGTTTCAAAAAAAGATAAGTCTTCTCACCGCAGCCTCCAAATCCGATTTGAGAGATTAAATTCAGGTTTTAATCTACAAATCTTGAAAGAAAAATCCCGCCCATAAATTTCTAAGCGCCCCCAAAAAACTTTTTCAAAAATAAATTCCGAAGCTCCCCACAAAAACTTTTTCAAAAAATAAATTCCGAAGCGCCCCCAAAAAACTTTTTTCAACAAAATTGGGGCGCTTCGGTATTTGTGGGGCGCTTCGGTATGCCCGAGAAGCTTCGAAAAGTTGTAATTTTCTAAATACGGCCTTTACACAACAATACCGGAAGTCACGGGAAACCCCCAATTGAAAATTGTAATCTCTTAATATAGACATGACTGAGTTTGACGTACGGCTCAATGAACTTGACAAAGAGCACAAATTTGCCATCCTGCGCTCGCTATACGGCAGCGATTACAGAAAAGAAATACACCGCTTGTGCCTGCCGGAAAAATTCTATCAGTTATGCGAAGATATGGGCCGAGCAGAGATTGGGAAGCAATATCTACAAAAACATTACAACGACATGGAGAATGAACGCTGGGACCGAAGACTCCTGTCTTGTTATGACTGTGGTGGCTCCTTTTTGCAATCAATCAATTCTTGTGAACTTTATTGTAAAAGATGCGGCCGTGTGGAAGTGCTCGATGATGCTCAGGCATGTACGCAGCAAAACAATTTCAACAGACAAAGCCATCGGCCGGGACGAAGTTATGTCTTTGGTTATGCTCTGAACAGACTTATAAAAAAGCTCAAAATTCTGCCTGTGGAGTTGACTCTCGATCAAATCCAGGAAACGAAACGTATCTTCAAACAAATAGAAGGCCGGCTTCCGAGAATGTCTTATACGTTTGTGATTTACAAAATCCTGAACATTATAACACCGCTTGAAGCGCCGCAACGGGTGATTATAAATTACCTGAGACAACAATGGATGTCTGATGCGATGATAATCAAAAACGAATATTTATGGCATAATGCGTTCAGAACTCTGGAGTAAGCTTTGCCGCTTGCTTCATTAAAAAGGCTTCCAAAAAGGCCTTGTCATCGCCTGTGTTTGGAGTTGTGGCAGAGTCATCGGTGTAAGTATAATTTCTGATTCTTCCTTTCAATTTTGATAGGTTTTCATGAAAACATTCAACAGACCTTTGGATTTCACTCAAGAAATCTGGTTTTTTAAACTCCCAAATTTCAGTGAGATCGAGCAATTTCCAAGCGAACATTGCAACAGGTTTTGGCCCTTCTCTACGCGGGTTAGAGAACGCTTCTTTCATGGCGTTTAAACGTAGAAATTCAGCATTTTCATCACGGGCTGTGAACGTCATTCTTATTTTGCCATATGAAACCCAAATCTCTTTAGTGGCAATTAAACCCATGACATGTTCAAACAAAGCAATTGATTGTATTGCTCCAAGATCAATAAGTTCGGGTTGATTGATCTTAATGTTTTGTCTGCTGAATAGATAACAGACTCCCCAGGCAAGAGTTGATTTGTTTTTTGTCTTGTATTTTTTTCCGGCGTTGAGAAAAGAATTGTGAGCTAAACTTGGTTCAAGCTGATTTAAAGAACACATTCTGAAATATCCGTCAACAAACAAGCCTTTGGAGACCATGTCGCCACTCAAAGCAAGCCCTGTTTGTATCTGATCGCGATAATAGCTAGGAATCTTGTTCATAGCTATTTTTCGCTTGAACGGACACTTGAATTCTAATAAATTTAATGTGTTATCTTTATTCATGAAGTATCCGTCTGGACTACAAGTGACCTTTCGATAAAGCGGATGCTCTCTTGACAGATTAAGACATATGCTGTGACCAAAAACGGAAACAGAATGTTTTTGTTCAAAATACTTGCGAATAAGCGGCTCGAACAGATTGCCCCAGGTACAAGCCGTATTGTTGAGCATATGTGTTGGTTGAATTTTCTTCATGAGCAAGCTGTGCCGCGATTCAAACGGCGACGATCCTGTCAAGGCAGAAACTTCAGAGGCTCCAATTGTATTTTGTCTGGCTGAGAGCCAGTCGGCACTCTTTTGTTTCAGTCCAGTGTTCCTCGATTTGAGAAAGTTCATGAAAGCTTGTGTTGTCGCCATCATTGGTATACGAAGGGTGAATGTTTTTTTCAATTGGTGATAACCGCACAACTCTGTTTGAAAAGCTGTGAGTGATGACTTGCCTTCGATGAAATCAGAAACAAAGCTCAAATCTCGGATCCTGGGTAAGGGGTTTAGAGCCTCCAGGCTTTTGTTTTTAAATGGTTCTTGTTCTTGCTCGTCAAGCCAGGCATTCAATTCATGCGGGCTAATGTTTGCAAAAACATCTCGAACAATCTCTCGCCGTATAAAAACTCGAGGGTTGTTTATCACGGGAGGACAACCCTTTCTTAAGTGGCTGTAAACCGTTGTTTTAGAAACTGCTCGATTGCAGCCGGAACAAAGCTCTTTCGGGCGTTTTTCTGTTCTCAGCTTCTTGCAAGCATATTTTTGATGCTCAACAAGAGAATGTCCTTGGGTGAAGTTTAAACCACAATGCCTGCAAGGGTTGTATTCGAACGTCCCTTTGTTCTTTGCATATAAGTCATCACCTTCTTTCAACTCAATCCCACGCATTTTCAAAAACGCAACGGCAGTCATGGCTTCGTTGGTCATCGCGATATACAAGGTTATATGTGGTTTATTCAATTGGTAATAAGTGCTGCAAGTTGCTGTGGAGTTAATGATTCGGCAATTCTAAGTATATCTGGAGGGATAATGTTTTCTTTTGGCTTGGGTTTCACCATTGCATTAGAAGCCCTTCCAAAAGAATATGTTATGTGGTTGCGCCGATCAAAAAGATCTTGTTTTTTCTTACCAGCAAGAATAAGCCCGCTTCTTCCTCGCCCCATTGTCACAATGTGCGATATACAAGGGTTTTGCCTTTCTTCAATTGGTGATGCCTCGCTTGCCATTGCGGGTGGGCTCGGGGAAAACACATTTGACTCCCTCTTACGGGTGTTTGGGGCTGAGGCTCCCGAGTAGTTATTAGAGAGGCACGTCAAACACCGTTTTTCAAGTTCATCGAGAATCTGGCCGAACGCGTGAGGCCAGATTCTCGATGAACTTGAAAAACGGTGTTTGACTGCCTCTCTAATAACTACTTCCCATCATCAGTCTACAGCAACATATCGGAAGCTGCTCCACTGAAACCATTCCGTGATAAGATATTTCCTTACTCTGCTGGGAATGCCATTCGTCCAGTTGGCAAAGTTAGCCTTGCTTGTAAAGGAGTATCCCATTTTGAAACACTCAGGAATTCAAAGTCATAGCCTCAAAGGGCATTCCAGGCAAACCAGCCCTAATCAGTGGCAAAGACAGTGAGCATCTTGGTTTGATAAAGTTTCACAAGAATAGAGTGTTCTCTTCAACAACAACAGAAATCAAACCTAAACAGACCCACATCCATATGACCATTTCAAACCAGTCAGTATTTCAAAAGCCACCTTGCACTGCAGCCCTGCAACCTGGCCTCATCAAGAAAGATGAACTGATCTCAATGTACAAGGATAACTTTGAAGGCCTTGGAACTGTGGGTCAACCTGTTCACTTGACATTGGATCCTAATGTCGCACCATGTCATGCAGGTATCCACAGAGTACCGGTAGCCAAACTTGCAAAAGTCAAAGCAAAGCTTGATGACATGGAGGAATGCGGAAAACTAAATAAAATAGATCAGCCAACCAGCTGGTGCAGCAACATGATGGTACAAGAGAAGGTCCTCCCCGATAGCAACACCAAACTGCGACTTTGCCTGGACCCAAGTCAAACATTGAACAAAGCCATTATCGTTCCACAAAATCAACCATTCAGGAAATACTGCCATGACTGTCAGGCAAGAAACACAAGATATTCTCTATCTTTGACACACTAGATGGCTTCACTCAGATAGTCCTTACAGATGAATCCAGCTTACTCGCTGCCATGCATACACCATGGGGCAGATATTGATGGCTTCGACTCCCCTATGGCATCAGCAGTGCTCCAGAAGAGTTCCAGCTATAAATGCACGAGGCTCAAGAGGGTTTACAAGATATGTACTGCATAGCTGATGATATACTCGTTGTAGGCCAAAGCATGATCAGAGAAGAGGCGAAAAGAAATCATGACCTGAATGTCCTTGCTCTAATGAATTGCGCTCGTGAAAGGAACCTTAAGAGCGGCCGTCCGTAAATATCGCCTGGAGGTGTGCAAAATGAAAAAAATGAAAATCCCCAAACTTTGTCAGAATATAGGTCTAGGAAAACTCTTTCTAGAAAAGTAACTTTCAGTTCGATCAGATTTTTATTTTACGCGAACAGCGACAAAGTCGGTTCGGTGGCTCTCGCATCGATTTTACGGGCTCCACACCACGCATTACTTAAATATTTCCAAAAACTTCAAAATGGAATTATCTACACCAGTTAATACCTAACTAAGAAAAGCACACATTCACCAGTAGTTTAAATGTTAAATTGCCCAATTCGACCGTTAACTTAATATTTTTGAGATTTTTAATAATTTTACTTATTTTAACGATTTTCGCGAGTCAAAAAAATGGCAAAATCGAGAGGCCAAAATCATAACTTGGTACATGGCTTAGTGCTATATCAGTCATACCCAGAGAAAGAGCAATGTTTCTTCCTCAAATAAATGCAATAAAATTTTTGGGCAATCGAAAATACGAAATTTTTTAGCGCCAAACAAAGGTGACACAAAAGGTCAAAACACGCCATTCTTTTAACGGCCTTCAAAAGCGTTAAATCGACAATAAACTCGTTTAAAATATATAACAGCCCAACATTCCCCAAAAATCACTAATGTCGCTAATATTAGTTTACTTTTGAGTAGTAACTGTGTCTTTTTTGGCGTTTATTTTGTTTGGAATCAATCGTAAGCGTTAATTTTGCAACAGACAAAGTCCAAGTTGTATTTACTATTTTCTGCAAACGGCCGACAAACCGATCTCGACATCATCAACATTAGATTTATACTTTCAAAATATGATAACTCCTGCTACAATAAACCACAATTATGCCATTTCTTATTTATATTTCGACACAAGTATCACTGATTCTACTTAGATACGTACCAAATTTTCAGCAAAAAACATACAAACTGTCTTCCCATGGTATGCTTGCAACTGTTCCGAAAGAAAAGATTGCGTGACCTAAAGCGTCAAGCGCGCCGCAAAACAGGAAATGCATGCAGTGAAACAGGAAACTCGCTCCTATGTGATTATTACTCTCCCTTTCATAAATTTTATCTTTCTGTTTTGATGGGTTGAGATGTCCTAAAAACGAATAAGCGGGTTCTTTCTTCTTGAACGATTATTGAAACAAATTGGTGCAACTGCGACATCCATCCCCAACAACAACCCCCCACCCCCTCCCCTAACGTCTAGCTGATGACGAGGGCCATAACCTAGACTACGAGCAGTCTCTCTTTCCCAGCTTAGTCCGAAAAAAAACGAAACGAAAAAACATTTGCGAGCGGATAATGGTCACGCAAAACAGCGGGCGAGGTAGGCGAGCGCGGGTAATAAGTTCGTGTTCCAGTACACCAAATTGAAAATCAATAACAATGTTGTCCCCTAAACCACCACCAATCCTAACCACCCGTCATGGAACATCACTACACATCATCGCACGTTGCTAGACCTAATCAACTTCCCTAGAAATCATCTAATGGAACTAGACATCATCCAACATCACTAGGCATCATACAGGATACTGGAACACGAACTTATTCCCCGAGCGCCTGCCTCGCCCCCAGTTTTGCGTGACCATTATCTGCTTGTTCATGTTGTTTCTTGCTCATGTTGTTTACGTTGCTAATGTTGTTTCTCGCTCGACGGACGAAGCTGGAAAAGAGAGACTGTTCGTAGTCTAGCCATAACCGCTTGAGCGAGATGCAGAAAATTTGACAACGCGCATCCAAGTTTTTCTTCTTTCAAATCATATTCCGGCAAATATTTTGAAGAAGGGAGGAAATTGAACCGCATGCGTGGATGAATAAATGTTGCTAAAGAGGATAATATTGTGTTTGTGGTGGGGGAAGGGGAGGGGAAGGGGGAGGGGGATGTCGGTTTTCTATGTTATGAGTTCCATACATGCAAAATTCGATGATTAAGTACAAGACCATGATTTTACAAGACCTTCGAGTAACTTCACATAATGTGCTTTCAGGATCCCATCATGGGCTCCTGGTGCCGTTACTTTTCAGTGAAAGATCATCAATTTTTAGATCATAGTAACCGCATATATATTAAGCCGCAACATGGCGATGCTGAGCCTGTTCAGTTTACTTGTTGCATACATATCGCATATATTGTATGAATCACGCATGATTGGATAAACAAGCTTGTGTTCTTGGATGATGCGGGCACGAGCAGTAGAGTACGCAGCTGGTTCTGCCACAGCTTGAGAATCACACCCAACAGCATCTTCCGCTGTTTCGACAATGGCTGTGCACTGGCCCCTTCCCACCTCTGCTTTGTCCAGAAGGGTGTGCTTTTTCTCCGGGGGAGGGACTCCCATATAAAAATGACGGGGGTACTCGTCGGAAATTTCGAGAACAACACATGTCATATTCTGTCATGTTTTTCGGCTCAATACCCTAATAGGTACCGTGATAATTCTAACGGTGGTCATTTTAGATTTTAACACCCTAAGTGGTACCAATCTACAAATTTTGACCCCTAAAAGGTACGAAGAGCACCCCCGTTATTTTTGTTTGGGAGCTCCCTGGGGCTTTTCCTCCACGAACTTGCATTTCCCATAGTGCATGTGTCGTTCAAGATTACGGTGGCGCTGAAAGGTTCTAACGTATCCTTCGACTGGACAATGGAAAAGCTGGATCTCGTGGTCAGCGGTCGTATCACTTTCCTCTTCTTCTACTGCGTGTTCCTCTGTTTTTTGGACAGACGACCGCCCACTGTAAAATGAGACGTCCTGAAAATCTCCTTGCGAAATTGGACTATCAGCGAAGACTGGTTCTTTCGGTAAGCCAATTTGGAATAAATTGGAAAGGAAAATAAAAATTTTGCCTCCACAACTCAACCGGACACACAAGAATGATGATATCTGGGCGCGCGGGCCAGCCAAGCCACCGTGCCATTTATTTAACTTCAACATATGTACAAATATCAACTGTGATTAAAGGAAGAACAAATGCACCAAAGCCGGACACGCATACCCCTAAAAACCAGCAGGTGGAGAAAACGAGGAACGTGTGCCCCCGACCAAGGCAGTGGTGCCACCCTTGGGGTTTTAGGGTATCCTAATTTAAAAAAGTGCTTTCCACTAATAAATAGAGGTCACCATACGAAGTATCTAGACACTTGAGAAGCGTAAAACCTAGTCTCCACAATATGATATGAATAGAAAACTAAACGTCACCCATACACGGCGAAGGCTGACCGTAGATTGTCTCACCCTCCTAACGGGTACAAATTACGAACTCTAATCCCATAACTCGCTGCGCACCTGCTACCCTCCCCCAGACCTCTGATACGTGCCGGCAAAATGGTAATTTATGCTAATTTAGGATCATCGCAAATTACATGATGCGACCAGGTTATTTACGTTTCTATTTATGTTTCTATTTTCCCTAGGATAAAAGATTCCCGTGAACTATTTTGGTACATCCGCAGCATGTTTAGTATTTCTCATATACAGGCTTTCATGCCTTTTGATATTTAAAGTCCTTTATTACACGGAGGTCGTTGCATTGTTTTGACCACGCGCAAGGAAAAACACTTCCGCACCAACGCGATTTTTATCAGTACTTGGATAAACGCGACATCCCCACCTAGCTTGTGTATATCTAACGTAAATCCTCTTTTAAGCCCCGCTCCCTCTCTAATAATAAGCCCCCCTTTTTTGCAACACAATCATGCAAGCCCCACCCTTTCTCCTTTTTCTTTCACAACCAGGAAAACACTGTATTATCGGTACATTTTTGCAGTACTAATCCAGCCGGGAATGAATTCGCATACCGTACCAGGGAGCATTGGGGAAAATATTAACAGTACTTGTACTTGTACATGGAGATCTGAGTGACGGCGTTATACGTACTTTTTTACTTTTTTATGCACTTGTGGGAACCTATTGAAATTTATGTATTACAAAAAAAAAAAAGAGTGGTGAACTGCTTGCGTTTTGCTAAATTATTAAGCCTCTCTAGCTCTCTCTCTCGTTCTCTCGCCCCCCGTCCTCAAACACGCTTGAAATAAATAAGCTCCTGCGGACGTTGTAGAGGATTTACGGTGTCTGGTAATTAAATACGTTTCTTCGCTAAAGATGTCGTATGCCGGTTATGAAGCCTCCGAACAAGAATATCGCCGGCTATCTATAGTTTTAAGGGTCCTATAATTTTCGGCTTTGAGGCTAGTTCTATTAATCGATGTGGCCATTACACATGCACAGTACACCACACAAACAGGGGATGGTTAGCCTGTGGTTTGAGTCGCACACCCATCAGGTACCACTTTAACAGAGAACTATAAGATTCATTTTTATTTTAAATAAAACCATACCAACCTTAATTTGGACGCTTAATGTATTCTAATAATTTAACTATCCCCACCTCCCCTCTCCTCT
Source organism: Dendrophyllia cribrosa (assembly GCA_024195265.1). Classification (NCBI taxonomy): domain Eukaryota; kingdom Metazoa; phylum Cnidaria; class Anthozoa; order Scleractinia; family Dendrophylliidae; genus Dendrophyllia; species Dendrophyllia cribrosa. The sequence continues at coordinate 19,955,866 of JAJLRJ010000004.1, forward strand.
GTATCACTGTCCTGTCCTTCGATGCCTTCGTTATGGGGGATGGATGTCGCAGTTGTACCAAATTGTTGCAATAATCGTTCACGAAAAAAAACCTCTTATTCGTTTTGTGGGACTTTTAAACCAATCAAGACAGAAAGATGACATTTATATTTTATATCAAAGGTAAAGTAATATTCTTTATATATGAGCGAGCTTCCTGTTGCACTGCAGCATTTCCTGCTTTGCGGCGCTTGTCACGCAATCTTTTCTTTCGGAACAGTTGCAAGCACGCCATGGGAAGACAGTTTGTATGTTTTTCGCTCACAATTTGGTACGTACCTAAGTAGAATCAGTGATACTTGTGTCGAAATATAAATAAGAAATGGCATAATTATGTAGTTTAATGCAGCAGGAGTTATCGTCTTTTGAAAGTATAAATCTAATGTTGATGATGTCGAGACCGGTCAGGTCGGCCGTTTGCAGTAAACACAACTTGAACTTTGTCTGTCGCAAAATTAACGCTTACGATTGATTCCATACAAACTAAACGCCAAAAAAGACAATTGCTCAAAAGCAAACTGATTTTAGCGATATTAGTAATTTTTTTGGGAATGTTGGGCTGTTATATATTTTAAACGAGCTTATTGTCGATTTAACACTTTTGAAGGCCGTTACAAGAATGGCGTGTTTTGACCTTTTGTGTCACCTTTGTTTGGCGCTCAAAAATTTTGTATTTTCGATTGCCCAAAAATTTTATTGCATTTATTTGAGGAAGAAACATTGCTCTTTCTCTGGGTATGACTGATATGGCACTAAGCCATGTACCAAGTTATGATTTTGACCTCTCGATTTTGCCATTTTTTTGACTCGCGAAAATCGTTAAAATAAGTAAAATTATTAAAAATCTCAAAAATATTAAGTTAACGGTCGAATTGAACAATTTAACATTGAAACTATTTGTGAATGTGTGCTTTTCTTAGTTAGGTATTAACTGGTGGAGATATTCCATTTTGATTTTTTTGGAAATATTTAAGTAATGCGTGGTGTGGAGCCCGTAAAATCGATGCGAGAGCCGTCGAGCCGACTTTGTCGCCGTTCGCGTAAAATAAAAATCTGATCGAACTGAAAGTTATTTTTCTAGAAAGAGATTACCTAGACCTATATTCTGACAAAGTTTGGGGATTTTCGTTTTTTTCATTTTGCACACCTCCAGGCGATATTTACGGACGGCCGCTCTTAAAGACCTACCAAAGATCACCTTCATGGGACATGTGATTTCTGAACAGGGTGTGGAAGCGGACCCCAGCAAGATCAGGGCAATAACTGACATGCCAGCCCCAGTCGACAAGCAAGGGTTGATAAGATTTTGCGGCATGGTTGACTACTTGAACACTTTCTGCCCAAGCTTAACACATGTGATCAAGCCACTTTTTGATCTCACAAAGAAAGATCATGAATTCGTCTGGTCTGAAACTCATCAAACAGCCTTCATTGCCGCAAAGCAGCTCATTATAAGTGCCCAATGCTTAGCCTACTTTGACGACAATAGACCTGTCACTCTCCAAGTGGACGTTTCACAAGGAGATCTTTGAGGTGCTCTTGTTTAACCTAACGACTCCGGTGATCTTCAACCAGTTGCTTACACATCTTGCAAAATGCGCCAAAATGAAGAACTGTGGACTCAAATCGAAAAAGAATGCCTCGCCATTGTGTCGGCCTGTGACAAATGGGACCTATGGATCTATGGTCAAGAAGTCAACATACCGCACACAGACCATCAACTTTTAGAAACTATCTTTAAAAACTGCTGCATGCAGCTCCTCGTTACCTACAAAAACTGATGATGCGCCTCCAGCGCTACAACATCAAAGTAACCTACAAGGAAGGCGCATCACTCCTACTAGCTGACACACTTTCCAGAGCCACCCTACCCACCACCAATGACTTAAGGCAGACCAACTTCGAGGTCTTCAGAACAGATATAGACAACCACATGGAAGACCCACGGATCAACTCCCAAACACTGCATGACATCAAAGTCTCCACAACAAATGATCCTACACTGTTTGACCTGAACAAGATCATAACCGATGGTTGGCCTGCAAGCAAGTCACATCTTCCTCAGAGCCTACACCCATTATGGAACTATCAAGACGAGCTTACCTCCCATGATGAGATCATCTATAAGGAGAAACAAATACCGGTATGTACGGAGCCTATTACTATAATCCCCGCAAAAAAAACAAAACAAAAAAAAAACAGATGAAAAGTATTTTAAACAACAATTTAGAACACTTGCGACTTTTCATACAAAAAAAAAAACAATTTTCATGTTTTGGCTGTGCACAGTCATGACTGAAAATCTATTGTCTTGTCTTTTCAAAGTAGACCTTAAGTCTACTTGATTTTCAAGTGCACTTCAAGTGCACTTTGGTCTCTAGTGTGAACCGGCCTTTTGTCTCTTTAGCTACTATTTCTTTGCTTTTATCACTTTTACAATGTTTTCTTCCTATTTTAAGACCATAAAACAAACTTAAAACAAGCTCTTGGCCATTATCATGAAAACAGGGTATTCAGCTGGGACAGTGTCCCTTTAACTTTATTGTACTTACAGGTGTCCTTACAGGTGTCCTTACAGGTGTCCTTACAGGTGTCCTTACAGGTGTCCTTACAGGTACTTGTTTGTTAGTACAATGTAAGGTACATCCAAGGAAATTTTAACATTATTGTAATTATGGTTTATTCTTTATATCAATAAAAGTGTTTAAATATAAAAAATGTAAAAATAAATAAATAAATAAAATTAATAGACAATGAAGTCAGAAGGTCTACATGTACTTGTTTGAGAATTTGAATGATTAAGTTAAGTTATTAAGTAAGTTAAGTTCAAAGTATAATGGAGACAATAAATATTTATTGGTAAAATATACTGAATACTCACTTTGTATAGAATTTTTTGGCAAGACTTTGACTGTCTACAAACAACCTAATGTAACTTTCCAACAAGCCATCGCTGAAAGCTGTAAAAATCCACACACGACCTGTAAATGACACATGACACTAACAATTAATTTATAGAAACTGGTGTGTCTTAATAACTGTTAACCTCACATTGTAATTCTTTTTAAGTGGCAGTTAATTGAGTAGAATCTTTACAGGCTTTACAGGGCAATGGATTTTAGGGGTTTTAAATTTGTGATTTTGGAATTTCGAAATTTTCATCAGAATTATTTGATTATCCAGTGAATTTTTATTGTTGTTTTAACCCACTGACACCTGGAACACCCGAAACCGCCCGTGATCGACGGACCCACAGTCCTTCTACCATTAATAATTTTGTGATGTCGTCGCTTTTTATGACTAAAGATGTCTTTTGTAACTACCTCACACAGAAGGAAGAAATCTTTCAAAAAATGCCCAAAGGAGAGAGATGTCGTGAATTGGGCCAGAGTACAGTAACACGAAAAAACGTGTCAGGTTTGACTGGCAAAATCGAAGGAAAATCTGGCTTTCCTACCATTTCCCACTTCTTGTTAAAAAATTTCACCTTCTTCAGTGTTTTATGGGAAACGTTTACTTCATAAATAACGTCTAGTGCAAGGCCAACAATGACGAGAAAAATGGAATAAGAACGAAAAAGAATGGGAACTTTTTAAACCTGATAAAACATCACTATTAATAATTACAAAAAATAATTATTATTATTAATTTATTATTATTAATTATATGACAATAACTTCTATGTTATACCTTTGTCTAAATCACTTGTTACTTGAGGATGATTGGCAATGTACTTTGCTGTTTCTGAATGGGTAAGCTCCTTCACAAATGGCCAGTAACCATATTCTACCCTCTCTAACCTATAATGTGAATGTGCCAAACTTAAGAGGGATCAATCTGGATGTAAAAAAAACCTAGGCTAGGCCATGGCCCGGGCCATGGCCCACCCTATGGCCTACCCTAAATTTCATATTTTTATCAAAATAAAGAAAAAAAAGTACTAAGCTCTTCCCCAAGGTCTTTTTGACGTTACCTTTCAATAAGGCGGCATTCGGGCGCATAATTGCTTACATCTCGTCCTCAGCGCTCGTGCTCAGCGCTCGTGCTCAGCGCTCGTGCTCGTACGGCGCAAGCAAGCAAAGAAAGAGGCATGAGATGCGGCTAATTTTCAAGCTTGGTACGAGTCAGCCACACAGCTTTAATTCTGACTTCTGATTTATTTAAAGAACGCGCACTGTTTAAATGGCGTGTTATACAAGAACAGAACCGTCAATTGCGTCAACGGTTTAAAATTGAAATTTCACTGAAGAAGGGCTAAGCCCTAAATGTCTGAAAAATTCTTAACTTTTGGCACTTTTTAACATTAACATTTTCCATTATATATTGTACGTTTCACAAGTGCCATGCAGTTTTTTGGACTTTTTTGTTCAACTATTTTGCCTAGTGACAACAACAACAACAACAACAACAACAATTTATTCAACAACAACAACAATTTATTCAACAACAAACAATCACAACAATGTGTTCTTAGTATAATAATGGAAGAGTTGAATGATTTGTTTGCCCTGCAAATAGCTGGAACGCTAATCGGGGCGGGGCAAAACAAGTACATGAATAATACAGTTATCTACAAAATCAAAAACCTTATACTATTGAAAAGCCTTGCAGATTGCACATAACAATGAATAAAAAACACAGAAGTGAGTTAAGAACAAGTGGTCTCAGACTATAGTAAGTGTATTTATGTACTTACTTTATTAATAATCATGGAGATTTGAATATAGTCATCCTCCTTTTCTAAAATATTGAATAGCAATTTGCGGAGAGCTTTTTTGAAAGCATTCTTAGGAAGATCCGTTATATAGCGTGGTATCTTATTCCACAGCTTTACTCCGAGCCGAGAGAAAGAATTGTTAGTTGTTAGTGACCGAACATGGCTGTTAGCTGTTAGTTGGCTGTTAGTTGTTAGTGACCGAACATGGCTGTCAAAATCTTGTTGCCATAGAAACATCAAGCCAAGTGATCAATAAAATATCATACCAAATTGTTAGTCTATCGTTGCCAGACAAATTTCAGGTAAAATCACGAAGTTTTATGGTGTTTATTTTCATATTAAAAAAGTTATGAATGTTGAATGCTACGCTGCGAATTAATATACACTTACTCACTTCAAGTCAAAACGAAGACGCATCGCCACTGAGGTTTGACAGGCCATGTGCTTTGTAAACTCTAAGGAGGCTGGGACGAGTGAGGTGTTGGCTGGGTTCCAGTCTCCTCGATTCCTTACTGCCGAGTAATTACTTGGGCGTAGCGACCAAGTATTAAAATGCAGTTTGGTCGTAAGTATTGCGCAACTCTAGGGACGGCGGGATTATTCAAACCTTCACCGCGGTCACACGTCCGAGGCGTTTTTCGTTTTATTTGGTGGGATTCATTTAGAATTAAGTGGAAACGTGGGCAAGGATGTATAGAATAATTAGTTTATGTAACTATCTTTTCATCTTTCCGGCTCAAAATAACGAGCTTCTTTTCGATCGTTGAAAACTGATCAAAACGCTTCGTGCCTGAGCAAAATTGTGTTGGCAAATGGCGCCGACAGTTCTGCGGTTCGTAGTTTTCAAACGCTTAGAACTTTTTTTAGTAAACTTTCAAAACGTTTAGTGAGTTGACAGTGTATTGTCAATATATGAAACTTTTAATAAACAGTGAAAACAACAACCTTAACTTTGAAGTACTTTGGTTAACTTTTGCAAATTTCTCTCGTTTGACCGCGGTGGAGTACACCTGTTGTTTGTTGATGCGAGGCGAACGTCACAAAGTGCGAGTTGTGTTTTCTCTGTTGCATCTAACAGTTTCATATTCAATATGCGTAAGAAAATTACTCAAGAAGACACTGCGAAAGTATTTGACACTCGCGATTAATTCTACGATACCTTCATGATGGAAACCCGCTAAAACATGTTAAAAGGAACATGAAGAAGATAATTTAGACGAATACATACATAGCGCTTATTTAATAAGAAGTGGACAGCGAAGGAAGAAATATAAACGTGGTAGGAATACCAATTAATTTCACTTCTTTCGGTTGTTTGCCTTTCATTAATTTTTATTTCGTGAAGTTGAAAGAACAGAACAGACAACTGAAACTTTGGGTGCAAAAATTCACCGCCGAGAGAAGATGTAAACAATGCACGCGGTGTCTTGTGAAACGTTTCTTGCGAGTTTTGCTTCCGCTAGTGAATGTTTCTCGGGCGAAAATAACCTTAAAGCGATCACTTTTTCATTTAATTTTCTTTTCTGTGTTTCGGATACAGAGGAATAAAAACTGGATATATTTTCGTGTGTCTGATTGCGAGATGTTTTACGAAACAGCTGCGTTATGCGTTACTGGAAAGGTTTCAAATTACTTTTACATTATGCAAATTGCAACATTTTTACCTCAACTGAAAAAATATATTTCAAAGGGCTAAATTTGTTTCTCTCCTCCTAAATTCTCACTTCTGTCGATAACTTTGATTAAATTTATAAGTTTCATTCAAACTTTATTATAATAACGGCGGGAACTTACTTCCAGCAAAACTTTCAATTGGAAAAGTTGTTTTGACCTCGGTTCCGGACCAGGCAATTACATCATGGCTTCGAAAGGCCACTTTGCGGCAACATTTCCATTCACTTCAGAAGTGTCGGAAACACAGACCAGCTAGTTACAAGATTTAGCTAAAACCAATAACAACCATCGGGAAACTCTGACATACGGCCTTTTTTTCAACGGTAAGTACAAAGTAGGCATCGATTTGTATTTTTCAGTATGTACTCGTCTTTTGACACAGTGGACACGCTACTTTAATAATTTGCGTGCGATCTCACACGCTAAGTGTACTGTGTCTTCTTGTTTTAGACGGTTAACGCGCCCAGTTCTTTGTTAGACTACTCACACTATCCGAATACTCCCAATCATCAAACCGTGAAATATAAACGTGCATGCAGATTCCCAAGACAATTATTCTCCAATATGCCTAATACAACGACGCCCAAGTATACGCTCCCACAGCGTCTTGTTAAACTTTCTTTCCAAATTTTCCTTCCTCAGTCCTATTTTGTCTTAGGCTGATCACGTGAATTTATGTTTCTATGGCAACAAGATTTTGACAGCCATGTTCGGTCATTGCTGATCGAAAATGCGCGAGCTCTGAGGACTAGATGTAGGTAATTATGCGCCAAAAAGTAACGCCAAGAAGACCCTGGGGACGAGTTTGATAAAAACATGGCTACCATCAATCGATCTGAATTCAACGTTTGATCTCTGAGCGTAAGTAGTTCTTTTGTAATCTATTTTGAATTTTTAAGTAAAAATATGAAATTTTGGGTGGGCCATGGCCTAGCCCAGGTTTTGTTTACACCCGATCAATCTTCAATCGTGCATTCTCTCCCCCCTGAATGTTGCATTAAAAATAGTTTTTATTGCTCGAGCAATCAATGAGTTATTGCTTTTCCAGGTTTTTTTTCCAACAATGAAGGGGAGAGGGACCACTGTCCCAACAAAATAAATGTGTCAAGGATTGTCTGTAAAGAAACAATAAGACTTGCAGTTAATGTTGTAGGTGTATATAAAAATGACAGTTTAAACTGGAAAGAAATTTATAGCTTACCTTACAAAGTGGCTCTCGATACAAAATCACGCGAGTTTCAATATAAACTGTTAAACAGATTTCTGGCCACTAATGCCTTTTTATATAAAATCGGTATAGTTTCGTCACCTTTATGTTCTTTGTGTGATGTGGCAAATGAGTCCCTTGAACATATTTTTGTATCTTGCCAAAAAACCGCGAGATTTTGGGCTGAAGTTATTAAATGGTGTAGCGATCTGGGTGTAGTCATAAACAACCTTTCAGATAAGGATATATTATTTGGTATACAGGAATGTGAAGACAATCTTTTCATGAATCATATTTTGTTGGTTGGTAAACAGTATATTTATAATTGTAGATGCACCAAAACAAACCCTGGTCTTAGGGTTTTCCTGGCAAGACTCAATAAGGTTTATCAAATAGAAACTAAATCGCGAAACAGAATGTCCATTCATTTACGGAAATGGAGTAAATACTGTAACAACAAAAACTGATCATGAATGTCGACACTTGGCATGCAATTGCTGATAAATATTGTTAAATTGATTACTTTATATCGGTACTGTCATTGTGAATGTAATGTGTGTATTGTGTGAGTGTGTTAATTGTCATCGAACTTTAATGAAATGGAATGAAATAAAAAGTTATTAAAATACAAAAAAGGTCTATATATTAAGGGGTAGGCATATGATATGTTAGGAATAAACCTATGCTCTATATAGAGCATACTAATGAGAAAATAGAGCATACTAATGAGTATATAGACAGTGCTCGACCTTAGCGGTAGTCCACTAGCCCAGGGCTAGAAAAAATTGGGTTTGGGCTAAAAAAAAAATACGACTACTAGTCACTGGGCTAGTTGTGTTAGAAGAGGTTTTAAAAAGATAAATAAGAAAAAATGTACTTGATCGCCAAAGAGAAAGAAAAAGAAAGAAAGAAAGTTTTCTCGCATTTTACTATCGAAAACTCCATGGCCGACTCCAGCAAAAGACTGCTGGGAAGACTGAACATTAGTGGGGCCCAGTAACTCACGGACAGGCCGCCATTTTGTAATTTGATCATCGCCGCCATCTTGGATTTTGATCATCGCTCGCTCGCCACGCTTGATTAGGACGCTTGATCAAGCATGAAAAGAATAGACTCCTTTTTCGCGAAAGTTTCAAGCATAGTTAATAGAACAAACTGGTTATGAAGCTCAACAAATTTCAAAAAGGGTGTACAAAGCTGCTTTGTTTTGATATTGAACGAACCGTGACCGTGCACATTGTTTTGTTTAACCCATTCACTCCTGAGAATTTTTACGTTTTTGAGCGATTTTCGGCATTCACACGCCCCATAGGATTTCGTGACGCCATATTTAAAGTTACCATTGAAAGTGCTGCTGTTCTAAAACACTGAAGGCTCGAGTTTACTGGAAACGTCATTGTGACGATCTCATTTTGCTTGGTTGATTTGCAATAAAGGGTCCAATATGAATTATCTACGATTTTTGGTAAGTTCACAGCCATTTTTCATCTTTAGTAGCTGCCTGATGAGCATCATTAAGCTTGGAGGTAGTTCAGAGTCCACTTCTCAATGAAGCGAGTTAGGTGTTGTACTTCGTTTACGAATTTGGCTCGTTGCTCGTTGAACTGGAAAAATGGCCGCCTGGAAATGAAGTAGCTTTGGGACTCGACTCTGGATGAATTTCTCGACCTACCGCGGCATATTTTGGAAGTTGCGACCACAGGAGAATACAACAAGCGCGAAATTTCGGCGGTGGGTCGGAGTGGCTGTGGACTTAGTATAAATATGAAATGTGTGCGGAAAGAATCGAGCGCTGTCAAAATTTTTGGCTTTTTCCCAGCATGCAGTGCAGTGGTGATATTGAAAATCGAGTCAAGGTCAGTATGCATTAGAACGAGAGGCTAAAGCTCGGCCCGAGCAACGAATAAGAGCAAAAAAAATCACTGCTAAGCTAGGACTAGGACTGAATTTTGCTGTGAATGTTGACTTTTGGGTTTGCCATGATGATTTGAATAAAAAAAACTAAAGGCAAAAACGTGATTTTTGTTGTTTTTCTATGACGTTAAAAACGGTCATTTTTGTTATTGTCCAAATTCAAACGCTGATATTCTGCAAAAATCGCTGACTTTTTTGTGTTTATTGGGTATCTCAATTTGAGGGACTTTCTAGTCAATGCTCAGAACTGCTAGTTAGGGCAATGTTCACGCGATTGAGAAAGTTGCAATTTTTTAAAGCAGTGGAGTATTGTACGGCCGGTTTTGGCCGGTGTAGGAGCGAATGGGTTAAAGAAAAAAATTATTTTTCTTACTGTTGATAGTTTTGATTCTTAAACCACTCAAACAAAAAACTCTTAAGACCAGCAACATGTCATCACTATTTCATTTGAAACCAGGCATATGCATCAAGATCTGGGGGGGAGGGTACTAGTTGTAGGGCAATATTTAGTACAAAGGTGAAAGTTGCATAAAAGCCAACTTCAAGGGGTGGTGATTTTAAAAACTAGACAAGAAAGGTGGAGTTAGAACAGCTAGTGATAGTTAGTAGTCGAGGGTCAGTTCATCTAGGGTGATCAAGTTTGATACTATTGCCTATCACGTGACCTGGCCAACCCTAAACCTGGGACCTAACCCTAAGTTAGGCATGGTCCTGAGCTAAGTTACCCCCTACCCTAGAAATTGTTCTAACCCTAGAATCCTAACTCTAACCCTAGATTTGAACTATCCTTAACCCTAGCTTTTGCCGGGGGGTGTCAAAAGCCCTGGTCACGTGACCGCCATTTTTCTTGATTAACCCATTCACTCCTGAGAATTTTTACGTTTTTGAGCGATTTTCGGCATTCACACGCCCCATAGGATTTCGTGACGCCATATTTAAAGTTACCATTGAAAGTGCTGCTGTTCTAAAACACTGAAGGCTCGAGTTTACTGGAAACGTCATTGTGATGATCTCATTTTGCTTGGTTGATTTGCAATAAAGGGTCCAATATGAATTATCTACGATTTTTGGTAAGTTCACAGCCATTTTTATCTCCTGTAAGTTAATTTTTAACTTACAGGAGTATAATGTGGTCTAACATGCATTCTTTGTGCATTTTTGTTAGCAAAATTTTTGTTAGATACTATTAATAGACTTTTTAGTGAATTTGTGGGGACATTCTTGTTGCATTTTTGTTAGCACATTTTTGTTAGATGCTATCAATAAGAACACAAGAGTCGAGTGGGATATTTTTTGAAAGCTGTTTAGCGAGCGCACGATTGTGGCCTGACAAAGCCATATATTCATAGGTTGATTTAGTTAACTGAGATTTTAGAGAACGTTAGAAGAGAGAGCAATTTATTTGGCCGTATTTTATCAAAAATTCAAGCTCTCGCTATTTCAATAATTTCAATACAGTGGTTTCTTGACTTGACCTTAATCTAAAAAAATATGCGTGTTAAATTTCATATACACGCAGTTTTGAAAAATGCCTCGGTATATATATTTTTTCAGTTAGGTAACATTCTGTTTAATGTCTCTCGTGCATAGCAATGATTTTTAAGGCGTACGATTACGAATTCTATGTTTTTTTGGGAACATGTTGCTTGAAGCATGTAGGTAATTGTATCGAGCGTCAAAACGTGTTACGTAAATGTAATCTTATCTTGACCTAATGTAGACTTTGGTCAGATATTTGGCACGCTGAAGAGCGCTTGGCTAACATCCGGGGCTAACATCCTTTGGGATTGTCAAACTGTCAAACTAGTTGCTTCAGGACATTTGGTATTATTTATAGCACTACGTCCTAAAGAAAGGGAAAAGAGAGTTTGAGGTACGCATTTACAATGATGTTTTGTTGGTCGGGCTTAGCAAAGCAGCCCGACCTATAAATTGGCCGTGTGTCCCTTTTTCCGGGGGGGGGGGGGGGGGGGGGGGGGGGGGAGGTAGTTTTATTGTAAGGTATATAGGTATGTGTGGCTGTGAAGGGTATGGTTTTGTATAGGGTAAGGGTTTTAGAGTCCCAGCGGCACATGCTCCCCAAAAAATATGTAGAGTATCTCCCCCGGTTTTAAGTTTGGCGAGATTTTCAAGTGGTTAGTAACCTGCGGGCAAGTTTTTCTGTTTCAAGTGTTTTTGAGATTAAGAATAGATGAATTTCTATGAATTAATTATAAGGCTGGCGCTTTCTCGAATGACTTCACATTTATATCGTGGTGTAGCGTTTATGGAAGTGTTGAAAAATCCATTTGAAGTCCACAGATCGGTTTAATTTTCCATACTGAGGAATTGTCGAGAGTCGAGACTCGCATGTCGAGAGTCGAGACTCACATGTCGAGAGTCGAGACTCGCATGTCGAGAGTCCATAATTCATGTCGAGAGTCCATATTTTCATCAATCGATAAATAATAAGGGACGGACCATTTAATTAAATTCTTAGTATGTTTTTTTTTAAAGAATTTTTTACCAAAATGCTTGAATTTTTTTTCACGTGCTTTCTTGTGCACGATGTTTTCCCCCCTCCCTTAAAAAATTTCTTCTGCAGGACTTTTTTTTGGTAATTGCCCAACCCCAACCCCCCTCCCCCCCCCCCCTTACATTTAACCACAGAACACGCACGAGTTTGGAGACAAAGAGTTTATTGTCGCAACTTACAAAACTAAATTGACAATACAACTCTAACACCCAAACCGAAACGGAGAAGTGGTCTGTGGTTTTATGATACAAAATGTCATACGGCGCAGAGTGTTTGAATTTTTTTAGCCATTGAAGTAACTGCGAGACGCATCTCTAAACTTGTAGCTTGACCGCGGTTCAGTAACGAGAGTGTGACTGAACATCGCGTGAGAACTAAAAGGCTAATATAACCGCAGTGATGTCATTATGTCATTACTACAATTATCAATCCTCACAGAAGGTGACGAATGACACCACGCGTATTTCAAGAACATTGTAATTTGCATTTCTGTACCCCAGCCAAAATTCGCAAAAGGGCGGTTAAAACAGCTTTGCCCAGATGATCAGAAAATGGAACATTGCTCCAAATTGGGAGAAGATTGCGAAGCCAGGACAGCCCCAAACATTTGGTGGTACAGAAAACGATTGGCCGGTGGCGTAGGCTGACACGTTTAGTAAAGGATGCCTCGGCTGAGTGATCGGAAAACCGGTTGGGGGATACGTCCGAAGTGTCGAACATGAGGGCGTCGTTGAAGAAGAAGCAGCAGCAGCAGTCTGGGACTGAGATGACATTTCGGAAGCAGCTGCATGCATCTGATTACCAGAAAGAACGTCGGGTGGAGAAATGTTCTGTGGTGTCAGGTTCGACGGCATTGACGATGCACATTGTTTACCTTTTTTCTTTCTCGTTGTGGTTGCTGCTCGTGGACGATGTTTGGATTTGGGATCTATTTTATACCCACCCACCTCCTGGCGTGCGCTAAACATATCGCGGCCAAGTTGTTTGGCCCTTTTTACCTGCTCGCCGTGTTTTTTCCGTTGCCGTTCACCGTATGATGGTCCCGTGCCGCCTGCCGCAGAACCTTGTTCATAAGCCTTTAGTTCCACTTCAAGCGTTACTGCGTCCCTGACATCCGCTTGACATACATCCAACAACGACATATTTGGTAAATCACGATGGACCCACCCAGCATGAACTACCTCAGCTTGGTTCATCTGAGGAGCTTGACTCGGAGCAAATGCTCGAAAAATGAATCCTCGTCTGTCATGCCACCATGCCAACCAAGAATTTAGGTACGCCCTGTCTGCTTTGTTTTTTACAAATTCGTCCATCTTGGACTTAGCCTCGTGATACGCGTCCGGTGTTTCACTTTCGAGGAGCTGATTGCATAAAGTCCTAAAAGCATCCGAGCTTTCACTGTCTAACTTTTTTGATGCATTCTGTTTCTATGTTCTTTAAAGTGAAATTCACATGATTTTATTCGGTTTTTACCGTCCTCACCAAATACATTGGCGATTCCAGCCATGTTGGCCCCTGCCATGTCCGTACACCACCCGACAGGATTGAACTTAGTTTTCTCGCCTTTAGAAACTTTCGCCAACACTTCATTAAAAAGTTGCCAAAATAAAGTGACATTTTGAGTGTTTTCCGACTCGCTTTCCATTATAGCCAGTGTGATCTGCTTTCGTAACAGAGGATGATACACACTGGCTGTCAAGGTAACGAATCCCCTGCAACGCTTTCGCTTGCCGTCAAAAAAACAAAATTCTTCGTTGAGAAAATGATCCCCTCCTCGGTCCATGTTCAACGCTATTTTTGCTTTCGTTTCGCTCGTTTTGAATATAAAAGAGGGCATGTCCGGATTTCCTCTGCGGTCATTTATTTTATAGATAAATGCCGTATCCTTCTTAAAGAATACTGCGACTGCCTCGAAATCGTGGCCGACTGTAGTAATGACATCACTGCGGTTATATTAGCCTTTTAGTTCTCACGCGATGTTCAGTCATACTCTCGTTACTGAACCGCGGTCAAGCTACAAGTTTAGAGATTCGTCTCGCAGTTACTTCAATGGCTAAAAAAATTCAAACACTCTGCGCCGTATGACATTTTGTATCATAAAACCACAGACCACTTCTCCGTTTCGGTTTGGGTGTTAGAGTTGTATTGTCAATTTAGTTTTGTATCTTGCGACAATAAACTCTTTGTCTCCAAACTCGTGCGTGTTCTGTGGTTAAACGTAAACGATTGTGGCCTTTCAATTGAATGTATGATGAGCATAACGCCAAATTTCTATGAATTTCTGGGGGGGGGGGGGCGGAGGGGGAGGGGGGGAGGGGGAGGGGTTGGGCAATTACCAAAAAAAAGTCCTGCAGAAGAAATTTTTTAAGGGAGGGGGGAAAACATCGTGCACAAGAAAGCACGTGAAAAAAAATTCAAGCATTTTGGTAAAAAATTCTTTCAAAAAAAAACATACTAAGAATTTAATTAAATGGTCTGTCCCTTATTATTTATCGATTGATGAAAATATGGACTCTCGACATGAATTATGGACTCTCGACATGTGAGTCTCGACTCTTGACATGCGAGTCTCGACTCTCGACATGCGAGTCTCGACTCTCGACATGTGAGTCTCGACTCTCGACATGCGAGTCTCGACTCTCGACTCTCGACAATTACCCAGATGACCGTTTGAAGTCAAAGACATTGCTTCGCGTATTGACCGTATTCACAGATAAAAATGACCACAAAGTGACGTCATATCACTTGACATAGCCAGAACTTCAAGGTCATAAAAGATAGCAAACTCTACTATTTGTGAAACCGGGCTTTAAGCGTTCATAAGAAATAAAGAATTCGAAGCATAGCCCCAATAATGTAACTGCTCCACAATCGAAGAATCCATTGACTGTTTTACATTCTTCATTACTGGTGGCGTTACGTCAACGAGTTTTAAAATGCTTATTCTTCTGGAGAAGAGATTAAAGATAAGAAATATGATCCTAGGAAGTTAAGATATTGTTCTAGAAAATTCTAGAAAGTTTTGCTTTTAACCCATTGACACCTGAGGATTTTTACGTTTTTGAGTGATTTTCTGCATACACACGCCCCATAGGATTTCGTGACTTCATATTTGGAGTTACCATTGAAAGTGCTGCTGTTCTAAAACACTGAAGGCTCGAGTTTACTGGAAACGTCATTGTGACGATCTCATTTTGCTTGGTTGATTTGCAATAAAGGGTCCAATATGAATTATCTACGATTTTTGGTAAGTTCACAGCCATTTTTCATCTTTAGTAGCTGCCTGGTGAGCATCATTAAGCTTGGAGGTAGTTCAGAGTCCACTTCTCAATGAAGCGAGTTAGGTGTTGTACTTCGTTTACGAATTTGGCTCGTTGCTCGTTGAACTGGAAAAATGGCCGCCTGGAAACGAAGTAGCTTTGGGACTCGACTCTGGATGAATTTCTCGACCTACCGCAGCATATTTTAGAAGTTGCGACCACAGGAGAACACAACAAGCGCGAAATTTCGGCGGTGGGTCAGAGTGGCTGTGGACTTAGTATATACAGCTGTTTCGAGAAAGGTTGTCGGAAAAAAGCGTAAAAGTGCACGCGACAATCCAGAAAGGTATTGTGGGTAGTCATCCACGCTATATCCTAAAAACTCATTTATCCCAATGGCCCGCCATCTAAGATCGTCCCTGTACGGACTAGGCATCGCGGGTTTCATGTATTTATTCGACTTATTAAAATTCATTGATCATATCCCATATTATTTTTCGGGATTGTCGCGTGCACTTTTGCGCTTTTTTCCGACAACCTTTCTCGAAACAGCTGTATATGAAAATTGTGGAGGACGGAATGGACACTGTCGAAAAATCTGTTTATTTCCCAGCATGCAGTGCGGTGGTGATGTTGAAAATCGAGGCAAGGTGAGTATGCATTAGTATAAGAAGCTGTAGCTAGGCCCGAGCAACGAATAAGAGCAAAAAAATTCACTGCTAAGCTAGGACTAGGACTGAATTTTGCTGTAAATGTTGACTTTTGGGTTTGCCACGATGATTTGAATAAAAAAAACTAAAGGCAAAAACGTGATTTTTGTTGTTTTTCTATGACGTTAAAAACGGTAATTTTTGTTATTGTCCAAATTAAAACGCTGATATTCTGCAAAAATCGCTGACTTTTTTGTGTTTATTGGGTATCTCAATTTGAAAGACTTTCTAGTCAATGCTCACAACTGCTAGTTAAGGCAATGTTCGCACGATTGAGAAAGTTACAATTTTTTAATGCAGTGGAGTCTTGTACGGGCGGTTACGGGCGGTTCAGGTGTCAATGGGTTAATATATCGACTTATCTCAAATTTAATCGCCGATTCTTCTCAATACCCGTGTTTTTAATAGCCGACATCACTGCTTGTTTTAAATTGTACAATGCAAAGAAAATTGATCAGTTTCGATCAGGAAAAGGCTTTCGATCGCGTGAATTACGATTTCTTACAACGCGTGCTACATCGCTTTAACCTGGGACCGCATTTCCGGCGATGGGTTAATTTAAAGTTATTTACACAGACATAACTAAAGTTGTCACGAACAACGGTTGGTTTTCGCCAGCGTTTGTTCTTGAAAGGGGGAGTTAGACAGGGCTATCCTTTGTCGCCTCTCATTGTAGCCGAGACTTTAGGCCATTAGCAAGCTATTCGCCGGGAACCGAGCATTGAGGGAATTCAAATCCCAGGCTCGAATAACAAACAGAGCAAAGTGTCACAGTACGACGATGACACCACACTAATCCTTGCTAATGACTTTTCTGTTTTAAAATAGCTTTCCCAAGTAGGTTTACGAGGTATTTGTCCCTTGCTATAGATCACTGTTAGGATGTGACAAGTCGCAATTATTTATCTACTTTGCTCGATAATATTGACCCACTGATCTTTGGATAATTTCTCTAATGACACGATCCCGGAGGATTTCATGCCATAGCCATGATTATAATTATTTTATTTCTCTATGTATTTGCTGCACTGTCCTGGCATATACTGTTAGGGTTTCTTTGGCTCACACTCGTGTTGCAAAATAAATGGCAATCGGCTGAAGTTTATGTTACCGCTGTGGACATATTAGGATCAGTAAATACACTGTAAATAGACCGTGATTATGTGTCCACAGCCTGCCGCGTGCAAGACTTGTTAGAAAGTGTTTTTTGATCACGGATGTAAGTATCTATTAAAGATTCAAGAATGAAAATGCAATCATGTGCAGGAGTAATAAGCTCCTATCACGTTCCTATACTGGAATCACGACTTCTTACTGTTAGTTTTAGCTCCTTAGTTTATTCTGTTGTTGAGTAGTGTTTTGGAGCTAGACAAAACTTCCGTTATCTTCAGTATCACGGCATTACGATCACTGCATCTAATAGTATATCCTCTGTACGCAAAGAACAGCTTCAATTCACTTGTAGAGTTGCACCAATGTATCTCGAATTCATTGAGACATACACAAGACTAAACTACGTTTCTTTTGTACAACAAGCGTGTAATTCTCGTGAAGTAATGTTGTGCTCCATGCGTTCCATAATAATGCAGTAATTCCATAATAATGGAGATCAAAGTGCCCTTTGGGCTATCTCCTGTAAGTTTTTCCCATCATGCAGTGCTGTCATATTATGTCCGAATAATGTTTTTAGGCTAGACTGTGTGATTTCTTGAGTCAAATTTCTCTTTTATCAATTTTTTGGACGTCATTGAAAATGGTGATGCTCTCCTCTTGTCTTGTTTCTGGAGCAAGTGTTGGTAGTTTTAACTCGTCTGGATTTCCACCTGGTTTACTATGCACCACCACTTATAAAATAATGGCATCCTCGTCATTTTTAACAGAGTGTAACACATGAACATGGTAACAAAATCTCGATTTGTTGTCTGTTCAGAGATTGAACAAGTTTTCTATAACTGTTAATCATTCATACAATTAATTACTAGCTTTTAATTGTCATTTGCTGCAGGAAAAATGCTATCATCTGTTTAAAGATGGTGGCTCTTAGGGATGTGGTCATAACAAGTGTACTCGACGAGAACCCACCCTGTGTAGGGGTAGGGGGTTACACAAGATACCACCTATCTAATGAGTCAATGAGTCAATGAGTTAATGGACACATTTGTTTTTATTCTGTCTGCATAAAGCTTGCATTGCTAGTAAAATGGCACAGGAATATTTTTATCTTTCTCTCAGTTTTTACTCCTGATAGAATGGGGCTATACGAACAAGACACCATCTTTTTAGGGCGAGAGGGGGTACATAAAGAGACCACCAGTCTTTTTGTTAAATGGTGGTTCCTGTCCGAAAGACCATTTCCGATAGCTATTTCTATCTGAATCTGGGTTGTTTTAATTATGTGTAACAATATCTTCAACAAAAATAATTTATTGTCGAAATATTAAATTGACATTGTAGAATTTTTTAAGCTAATAATTTTAAGTCATTAATTTAAGTCATCAATAAATGTCAGTGTTATATACAAGCTATGTGATCTTTTCTTTTGTGATACTTTATGGTCCCGGAGCAAACGTTATCCTTTAGTTTCCATTCCAGCTTAATTCAATACCTTTCTATGCATACATGTGCATGTCATCGTAAATAAACTTTAGCAATTCTTGTGGGATATGCCAACGGAGGACAGGCAGGAAAATTTAGCCATCTGCCGACATAGTTCGCAGGGAATTAATGTTTCAGTTTTAGTTTTTGGGTGCAAACATAAAGCGTAACGCATTTCGAACAAGCTCGATTTATTTTAAATAATTCGTTATAAAAGTTATAGTGTAAAACCCGTTCTTTATCGCCTACAGCTTAGAAAATACATTGAAGTGTTTATTTCGAAAATATAAGTGGAAATCATGTACTGTTTTCTTGCAGCAACCCGTTCTCTGCATTAGTCAGCAAACTTCATTTCACTCATTTGCCGCCATGACATTGCATTAACTGACAAATTGAACATGGCTGATATTGGAAATCAGTTTCTTTCTGCCTCCAATGACAGAGAAAATCGCTTTGGAAAATTCGTTTCCAAAGTCTTCCCATACTGAAAAGAATTGACAGAGAATATTCGAGTGACAGTCGAATCTACTTTGAACAAACAACCAAAATGGAGTTACACCCAAGTTTCAGAAAGTGTTTCGTGTACTTTTCATGAGAATTAAACTGAACTCAAAGCTGGCCTTGGAAACTGCTTCTCCGGTCTCAGGAACACTGGAAATAGCATTTCAGGGAGTTTCTTTTCAAAAATTTCCCGGGGAGCATGCCCCCGGACCCCCCTACAAGCTTGCGCCTTCGGCGCTCGGCACAGGAGATTCGCCCCACCAACATTATATTCTGGCGCCGCCCCTGTAATTGTAAGATGGTTGGGTTTACTACGATGAGCTGTGAAGGCGACATCAACAGGGGGCTGATGTAAAGAAAATTGTAGGGGCAGTTACAACACCGCGGCCAGGCTTCATGCTATCAAGCTACTGTTACATCACATCTGACTTGCTATAGTATTCCTTTCCCTAGTATGGCCTTTCTAGTATTCCTAACACGTATATGCGTCAGGCATTAAAACATATAGACTCGCAAAAAAAATATCATGCAAGCAAATCATGGCAAAAAGAGAAATCCTGCACAGTCTCGAGCGTAGAAAAAAATATCCTGCACCAAAAAATTCCCCCCCCCCCCTCAAAAATCTAATGGTCCGTCCCTAACACGACATTACTCCGGTTATACCCATAAATTCCTTATTCCTTTCTTTTTAAATTCCTTAACTGATTAGAATAGCTTTCCCGAGTAGACCTACGAGATATTTGTCCCGTTAGATTACCATTAGGCATATATTAGGGTTTCTTTGGCTCAGAGTCGTGTTGCAAGGTAATAAGTTTATGTTATCGCTATGAAAATGTTAGGATCAGTAAATTTCTTAGTTCGTGATGCAGTGTTAAAGTCTCCAACGTGCAAGGCTTGTGAAAGAGTGTTTCTTCGTCACGCTGAGATGTATAAGTGTCTAATATCCAAGAACGAAAATGCCAAAGACGACCACGACAGCTCTAGCAACTATGTTTAGCTCATTTCTGTTCTTGATATAACTGTTTGTTAACAACAGTGACATTCAAGCAAAAGTTAAGATGAGGGGATGAATACTGAGTAAGTTTACAAGAACTAGATTTCCACCTGAAACAGATTTTGACGATAAGATTGATGATGATCTCATTAATGAGAACAGAGAACAAAGTTGTTAAGAATTTTACTTGAAAGGAGAAATGAAACTTCTTCGCAGAATGAAATCTAAATCATTCATTCAGTTATATTTAATAAAAAAGGATCCTGAAAATTAATTGCAGAGAGCTCTTGATGCTTTATATCCCATGTAGAAATGAGATTTCAGCAAATAAAACATGTTATATTTGAAAGAAAAGAAAGGAGAATGTACTCTTACATAAAGTTATGGGAGATCCTGAAAATAAGGAACGTGATCAGTTAGATACTGTACAGGGAACTATTTGGTTGTTTTAACCCATGTTTAGATAACGATCACGACGGGACCAATCTTTTTTAAAGTAATGTTGGAATTTTTTCTACAGCAAATGATAATGAAAAGCTAGTAATTAATCGTATGGATGATAACAGTTATAGAGAACTTGTTCAATCTTTGAACTTAACAGAGAACAAATGGCGTTTTTTTACCATATGTTACTCTCTGTTAAAAACGACGAGAATCAATTGACACTTTAAGTAGTGGCGTGGGTTTAGGGAAGGCAACAGTAACACAATGTTTGTATGAAGCTCTTGATAATAAACCAGGTGAAAATCCAGACGAGTTGAAAGTACTGAAACTTTCTCCAGATACAAGACAAGAGGACTGCATAACCATTACCAATAACATGGAAACTTACTTGTCGAAACAGAAATTGAACTCAAGAAACCACGCACTCTAACCTAAATGTCCAATTGCAACATCAAAAACAATATTCAGACATAATCTGACAGCATTGCATGATGGGGAAAAACTTACAGGAGATAGCCCAAAGGGCACTTTGATTCATCTTTAGTAGCTGCCTGATGAGCATCATTAAGCTTGGAGGTAGTTCAGAGTCCACTTCTC
The DNA here is from genome assembly GCA_024195265.1 of Dendrophyllia cribrosa. NCBI lineage: Eukaryota > Metazoa > Cnidaria > Anthozoa > Scleractinia > Dendrophylliidae > Dendrophyllia > Dendrophyllia cribrosa. Next base: position 19,977,033 of record JAJLRJ010000004.1, read on the forward strand.
AATGAAGCGAGTTAGGTGTTGTACTTCGTTTACGAATTTGGCTCGTTGCTCGTTGAACTGGAAAAATGGCCGCCTGGAAACGAAGTGGCTTTGGGACTCGACTCTGGATGAATTTCTCGACCTACCGCGGCATATTTTGGAAGTTGCGACCACAGGAGAATACAACAAGCGCGAAATTTTGGCGGTGGGTCGGAGTGGCTGTGGACTTAGTATAAATATGAAATGTGTGCGGAAAGAATCGAGCGCTGTCAAAATTTTTGGCTTTTTCCCAGCATGCAGTGCGGTGGTGATATTGAAAATCGAGTCAAGGTCAGTATGCATTAGAACGAGAGGCTAAAGCTCGGCCCGAGCAACGAATAAGAGCAAAAAAAATCACTGCTAAGCTAGGACTAGGACTGAATTTTGCTGTGAATGTTGACTTTTGGGTTTGCCATGATGATTTGAATAAAAAAAACTAAAGGCAAAAACGTGATTTTTGTTGTTTTTCTATGACGTTAAAAACGGTCATTTTTGTTATTGTCCAAATTCAAACGCTGATATTCTGCAAAAATCGCTGACTTTTTTGTGTTTATTGGGTATCTCAATTTGAGGGACTTTCTAGTCAATGCTCAGAACTGCTAGTTAGGGCAATGTTCGCGCGATTGAGAAAGTTGCAATTTTTTAAAGCAGTGGAGTATTGTACGGCCGGTTTTGGCCGGTGTAGGAGCGAATGGGTTAAACAAAAAAATTATTTTTCTTACTGTTGATAGTTTTGATTCTTAAACCACTCAAACAAAAAACTCTTAAGACCAGCAACATGTCATCATTATTTTATTTGAAACCAGGCATATGCATCAAGATCTGGGGGGCAGGGTACTAGTTGTAGGGCAATATTTAGTACAAAGGTGAAAGTTGCATAAAAGCCAACTTCAAGGGGTGGTGATTTTAAAAACTAGACAAGAAAGGTGGAGTTAGAACAGCTAGTGATAGTTAGTAGTCGAGGGTCAGTTCATCTAGGGTGATCAAGTTTGATACTATTGCCTATCACGTGACCTGGCCAACCCTAAACCTGGGACCTAACCCTAAGTTAGGCATGGTCCTGAGCTAAGTTACCCCCTACCCTAGAAATTGTTCTAACCCTAGAATCCTAACTCTAACCCTAGATTTGAACTATCCTTAACCCTAGCTTTTGCCGGGGGGTGTCAAAAGCCCTGGTCACGTGACCGCCATTTTTCTTGATTAACCCATTCACTCCTGAGAATTTTTACGTTTTTGAGCGATTTTCGGCATTCACACGCCCCATAGGATTTCGTCACGCCATATTTAAAGTTACCATTGAAAGTGCTGCTGTTCTAAAACACTGAAGGCTCGAGTTTACTGGAAACGTCATTGTGACGATCTCATTTTGCTTGGTTGATTTGCAATAAAGGGTCCAATATGAATTATCTACGATTTTTGGTAAGATCACAGCCATTTTTCATCTTTAGTAGCTGCCTGATGAGCATCATTAAGCTTGGAGGTAGTTCAGAGTCCACTTCTCAATGAAGCGAGTTAGGTGTTGTACTTCGTTTACGAATTTGGCTCGTTGCTCGTTGAACTGGAAAAATGACCGCCTGGAAACGAAGTGGCTTTGGGACTCGACTCTGGATGAATTTCTCGACCTACCGCGGCATATTTTGGAAGTTGCGACCACAGGAGAATACAACAAGCGCGAAATTTCGGCGGTGGGTCGGAGTGGCTGTGGACTTAGTATAAATATGAAATGTGTGCGGAAAGAATCGAGCGCTGTCAAAATTTTTGCCTTTTTCCAGCATGCAGTGCGGTGGTGATATTGAAAATCGAGTCAAGGTCAGTATGCATTAGAACGAGAGGCTAAAGCTCGGCCCGAGCAACGAATAAGAGCAAAAAAAATCACTGCTAAGCTAGGACTAGGACTGAATTTTGCTGTGAATGTTGACTTTTGGGTTTGCCATGATGATTTGAATAAAAAAAACTAAAGGCAAAAACGTGATTTTTGTTGTTTTTCTATGACGTTAAAAACGGTCAATTTTTGTTATTGTCCAAATTCAAACGCTGATATTCTGCAAAAATCGCTGACTTTTTTGTGTTTATTGGGTATCTCAATTTGAGGGACTTTCTAGTCAATGCTCAGAACTGCTAGTTAGGGCAATGTTCGCGCGATTGAGAAAGTTGCAATTTTTTAAAGCAGTGGAGTATTGTACGGCCGGTTTTGGCCGGTGTAGGAGCGAATGGGTTAACGTGTGAGCCCAAATGTTTCTACTGGTCAGTTGCTCATATGCATTTCAATACCTTTCAGTTGTGTTTTGTGCCCGGTCAAGGCAAACAAACAAAAGAAATGGATAACAAAAACATATAACAAAGGACTGACTGAGTTTCATAACCAGTTTATTCTATTAACTATGTTTCAAGCAAATGCGATACTCCCAAGAAGAAGCAGCGTGACGATAAGAAAGAAGATGAAGCACAACCAAAAAATCCTTCGAATTCAGAAAGGACAAGCGAGTCAAGTTCAAACACTCGACATTTTCTGTTCAGCATGTACTTTTAGTTGTAACTCGATATCTTCTTCCTCTTTCATCGTCGCTGGTGGACAATCAACAAGCTCCGCATAATTGTACAGTAACAATCTTACCAATAAATCAAACATAAAGTACAACATCAGAGACTTGTAGACTTGTAGACTTGCCGACAAGTTGAGCTCAGTGAGCGTGAAGAGCAATCAAAATGAAGTGAGCGCGAGCCCGACCGAAATAAAAGAGCGCGGCGCGCGACCGAAAGCTCGAGCCTAAGGCTTGGCTACCAGGTGATGCCTGTTGGCTGGTAAATTTTAAACCTCACTAGCCCATAGTTAATAGAACAAACTGGTTATGAAGCTCAACAAATTTCAAAAAGAGTGTACAAAGCTGCTTTGTTTTATGTTGAACGAACCGTGACCGTGCACATTGTGAGCCCAAACGTTTCTACTGGTCAGTTGCTCAATATATGCATTTCAATACCTTTTGTGTTTTGCGCACGGTCAAGGCAAACGAACAAAAGAAATGAAGAACAAAAACATATCACAAAGGACTGACTGAGTTTCATAACCAGTTTATTCTATTAACTATGACTAGCCCAAGGACTAGTTAGTTAAAAAGTTAAGGTCGAGTGAACAATTTGCAGTTATACACCGAATGCAAATATGGCTGCCGATTTATTATTCTTTTATGTGTATGTAAATTAGTCTCACTGGCCTCGTTAGCATGTGCAAAGTTCAAAAGAATGTTTACTCTAAAATGAGGCTAGTCAGGCTAATTAACATACATATAAAAGAATAATAAATCGGCCGCCATATTTGCATTCGGTGTATAACAATGACAATTTTATTTGAAGTTTTCGCTTTGCATAACTTAAGCAAGAGATTAATCACCAAAATAACAAAACCAAATTCGACTTAACAATTTTTAGTAAAAATTAAACGAAAGACTGGGTTTACCTCGGTGTTAAAACCTGTGATTTTTCCTTTGTTTTCTACCTTTGTTGTCTTGCACTCTATTGTTTCAGTACCTTTTGGTTTCTTTGTTCTACGTCACTCGTGAGTTGGCAGGTTTTTACACCGAGGATGAGCAGAAAAACTGGTCTCACTGTACTTTGGAATTCTGTCTCTTTCTCTTTGCTCAATTTCATTCACTGTGGTACGCTTTTGGAAACGTGCACTTTTATCGAATTCATCCCCCAAGCACTCGGATATGTCTACGCTCTCAAAAGCAAGTAACTCTTGAGTGGCAAGGACGGCCTCAAGTTCCTCGAGCTCTTCCTGTTTGTTTACCATTGCAATGGAAATGCTGATTAGCATAAAAAGAGCATTGTCCAAAACTTTCATCCAAGCTTAACATCTGGTGTCAAATTCAGATTAATTGAGCTAAAGTAAGATTATGTATAAGCGCATTCAATAAGGGAAGTGTGACCCCCCAAAAAACTACCTAAATGGAGACACCTTAAAGGACATGTTTAATTCTCACTTTAAAAAAACAAATAACATCATAGATCAGATCTTTATTCACGAGTTGCAAAACTTGGGAAAACGAAACAAGTGAGAGTAGCAAACCAATGAGTTTTCTGAAGTTTTGTAACAAATGAATAAATATTTTGTCCAGTAGGGTTTTCCGATTTAGCGGAATTTCGCGGAATTTCGCACCTATTTTCCGCACTAATTGAATCTCTGTGGATTGGACTCAATTATGATAACTTTGTTTTTAACTGAGTCACTCACGCTTTTGTTCTGTATCGAGACGTAGCTGTAATTAGTTGGTCAGACTGCATTCTCAAATCATTTATACATGCGACTATTAGCCATTGGGGAAAACGTGTTTGGTCACTACGTGAACTTTGCTTTTTTGATACACAATGAAAACCCAGAGGAAGATCGCTAGTGATGTGGATCGGATACCTAAAACACTGGTCGTGACTAGTAGTTTTTCTATGTGCTCGAGTTGGGCACACAAATTATGCAACTTAATCATTCACTTTCCGACACTAAAATCATTAAATTACATAAAATTGTTTGATATAACGGCCTTTCACGTCGAATGTCCTTCATTCGGAACAAAATAGTATCGACATTGTAAGCAAAGACTGTCCGGGTCCTCAGCTGGATTTTCTCTGACGGCATGTTTTATAAACGAAGTTTAGGCTGTGGTTAACTGTGAGATGTTCATAGCTCTCGTCTTGTAGGCAATCATAAGCTCTCCACTTGTCACTCATCACGCGGGTTTCTGGCAATATGTGAGCGCGTATAATTGGCAAAAGAGTATCTTTATCCCTGCGCTCTACCGGAACAAGGAAGCAGGCCTTCGTTTGGCGGCAAAGTAGCGGCCTCTGTGGTACTTCATTTTGCCAAACTTCAAATCTCAACAGTTGTACCTGGTCCGCCTATTTGCCCCGCATGATGTTGCATGATTCTGTAGGCACAAACCTCCCGGCAATAGTTATACCAATCTATCACCGTTTCTGTAGACGTGGTCTCATCGTCTAGCGAGGTCTCATGCACTGCTTGTTTAATGGTATATTTGTGTGCCCAAGCGTAAGTTAGGGCTAATATTTTTTGAATGGGAAGCTTGCTACCAGAAAACCATGAGTTCTGGCGCAGTGTAGCCATGCCATTACAATGTCTCTTCGAGCATCGCCACTCAAACCCGTCTCGCGATTTCGCGCGTTTCGTCCAGCTGAGTGCTTTGCAGCACTCAGGCCTTGGACACCTCACGGCCGACGCGAGTAGGTTCTGTTCCTTGCACCAATCTATGCACCGTTCGTGATCTTGTAGTAGACAACACAACGAAAACCAATTGAACTTGACGAAAGGACGAGAGGACGCACACGAAGGGACAGACGAAGACGGAGGTACTTTTGACATAACTAAATGATAATAGTAATAACGCGGTTGAAGGACAACTGAGTGAGAGAAATTTGCATGGAAATAAGTTGCTTTTTATGCTCCCAGTTAACCAATAGCAAAGGCATGACAAGGATTCCTACGTGTAAACTGTTATGGGAGTTGGGGTTAAATTGTTATGCAGATTTTTAGTAATTAACATAGAACTTATGAATAAAAAGTAATTATTGGTCGGGAACTTTCAACGAGCTCTTGTGGTGTAGTGGTATAGCAGATGGACTAATACTCCAGATGTGATCAAAAGGTCACGGTTCGAAATACGGTGCCGCCGAAATAAAAAGGAAAAAAGGAAACCGAGAAGAAGACTGGGACGAGAAACTGAGGAGAGAAAAGACTGGGGAAAGAGGAGTGGAGATGAGAAGGAGAAGAAAGCGGGAGAAAGAAAAAAACGAGACGACGCAACTAAATCCATTTTTATTGTTGAAGTAAGTAGCGATTAGTGATGCATATATTCAATACACGCGGGAATTGCCATTGTTTAAGAAAACAATAGCGCGCATACATAATTAATGAAGTATGCATGCATAATAAATGTATGGGATTATACGGAAATTTTTCCGCTAGTCCTAAAGAAAGCGCCCTAAAAAGGGCATAAACAACTAATTTACTCATAACTAGTAGGTTAAATGATTTTCAAGTCCAGAAATTGATTTCAGTTGAAATCGGCATATTCCACTTCCGCGGATCTTACGCTAAATCGGAAAACCCTAGTACATTGCACTTTATATGTATGAAGTAATCTAAATTCACTCTTGTACGTGTACACATGTACTTGAAAATGATGTCAGGATGACATTGCGGTATTGTCTAGTTTTGCTTATTTTTTATAATTAATTTATAATAATTGAGTAAATATAATATTATAGTAATTAACATTTCAAAGCTACATTTATAAGCAGCAACATTTTCTTACCCATGCAGCAGAATGTGATCTAGCAGATCCAACAGGCATTGAACATGAATGTTGTTTTTAGTGATGTGACAGTTGGTTGTGTCTTCCCCGAAAGAGACTGCTTGTTGACTGATCTGTAACTGACAAACCAAATACAGTTATAACAAACTTATGACTATGACAAAGTCAGAAGTGGCATATTAATTTAAAATGTCAAAACAAGAACAACAACTCTTTGAGTAGTGAAGTCGTGCTTTAAGAAGCTTTAAGGATCTTGTAAGTGCACCTAAGGTACGAGAATTAATTCAATATATTGTTATGATTTGTTTTACATGTACAGTCGCTTTTCCGGTCACACTAGGTGATCTGTCATGAACGTTACTACACTGTACGTCATTTGAAACCTTTAATCAGTCTTTTGCAATCACTCGTGCATGAAAGGTCAACTTAATACTTCCATATATCTGTTGCTCGAAAAGAAAGAAAAAGAAAAAGAAACCCGGCAATAATGTAAGTTCCTTTTACTCGATGTTTCGTTTCGTCATTTTCCTTTTTCTTATGTTGTAAATAAATCCAATCATCCATGAGCTTGAAGTTGCTATATCAACTGATATGACGTCACTAACACTTCGCATCGGGCTATAAACCACTTGAAAAAGCTGAACTTTTTCGCTTTTTGCAGCCCATTTTATAGAGTAGGTCGTCTTGGCTCAGAGCCAAGGCATGACTCAATTAATGTTAGTTGTGGGGTACTTTTTTGTGTGAAAACTTCACTTTTGTCCCCTGCAGTGGGTAATGGCTAAAAAATACACTATACAAAGAATGTTAAGGAAAATCATATGACCAGTCAATTCCCAAACATTGATAGTGTTAAAAATTTTAAATTCTCACTGCAAATGTTGTTTTTGCTATAAAATATTAAATATGAATGGGATTTTACTTCTTTTCCCAATCACATACAAATTTATACTGCAAGTTTATTTTATGTAAAAAAATGTAGCAATGTCATAAGCATGCAGCAAACAATGTACTTTAAAAAAAAGTCTATCAACAGAATACTGTTTGCAATAATCTACAAGTTCAGTTAGATTATAGCTTGCATGTATTTGCTTGGATAGCTTGAATATGAGTGCCCATTCTGGTCAAAATTATCCTATGGCTTTCTAGTGACTTTTTCCCATCCAACAAAAAATAAAACTGTTTTCGCAATTATTAGTACCGTCTCTCATAAATAATTGAATGAACTTTCTATGAATTATATTTACAGTATGTGTACTGCGGTGCAATTTTTCCTGTGCATGAATTTCTTAGCAATTATGCCACTTAGCGCTGTTGACAAATCCAAATTATAAGCATTTGAGCACCCTTAAATTTAAAGGTTATAAACATTAAAGATTAAAGATTTTAGATCCTTTATATCATCCTAGTGCCCCTATTAAATTTCTATATTGCTTAATATATTCAGTTTGATGCAGGTGTGAATTTAAGCAATTTGAAAGGTTTGCATCGGACGTTTACCTGAGCGTATAGTATAGCATAGTATGCTCAGGTAAACGTCTGAAGCAAAACCCTTCAAATCGCTTAAATTCGCCGTTTTCAGCTTCAACATCGGCAACACACAACATTTCAGGTAAAAATACATTTATCTTGATCTTATATATGAATATTCATCACAGAATATTACGATAAGTGAATATTTTCAATATTCCCATACATTTCCTCTAAATTTAAAAATACGAAGAGTCACACAGTTTGTGTGGGCCCCCTGTGGCTCCATTTGCTTAAAACGAACTTTTCCAGAGGGGCTGGGGGGTGTATGTCATACTTGTAGAAAATCTGGAGGGGTGGGGGATTATCGTTTTCTTGAAAAAAAAAGGAAAAACCATGGTCCAAGTGAAATTCCCTCTCCGTGGTGGGGGTATGGATACTTTCTGGAACCACACAATGATCACAAATAATGACATTCAGGATTTTTGTTTAAATTAAATTAAGTTTCTAATTCTACATGTACATGTACTCTACATTATTTTGAAATGTTTTCATTTGTTTTAGTGGTTCTGGTTACAGTGGTTTCACTACAAACTGTTCAAACATGGTGAACATTGTACATGTATAAACACTGATATAAACAAAGATCACTTACTCCCTTTATTTGTTCTGCAATCTGATTAAGAATTTCATCCTTTAACTCACTGCTCCTTGAAGACATCAGTGGCCATCAGGTGACTGTAGACAAGAAAAAACATCACATTGTATTAGTAATGTATTCACAACTGCAACCATCAAAACACCTACATGTACACCAAAAAATAGAATACAACACAAAAATCTAATGCACATTTCTTTTGTTGACTAAAATTACATTATTTATTAATAATTTTGTTATTTGCTTATTTAATACAAAATAATAGCAATTTAAGACTAAAGGTTACAGATTGTAATGATAATGCTGCGAGCAGATACTGGGCAGTATAATAAAACATAAGAAAAACAGTAAATCTACATACGGATTTTGATAATTTCATACATTTATTTATTGGGTCAATCACCATCATTTTCGAATTACCATACCATTATAAGTAGTTCTTTGTGAAACACTGTTCAATCGGCAAACTCTGGGCACGTAACAATGCTGAAAAACTCATAAAGGAACATTGCCTTTCCCGTGAAATGTCACTAAATCGTTCATGACCTTGATGAATGCTCTTTGTGATTCATTGTTCAATTGGCAAACTCTGAGCACGTAACAACGCTGAAAAACTCATAAAAGAACAATCATTGCCTTCCCCGTGAAATGTCACTAAATCGTTCGTGACCTTGATGAATGCTTCCAGCAACAAATAAGTTTGAATTTAGCATGATACATTTGCAAATAGATACACTTAAGTAAGCACGTGCTATGGACAGCGAAAGACTCATCCAGAGCCAGGCGCATCTAAGTTATGATGACACCGCTGGATGTACGCTTGCTCAAAATCATCGTGACAAACAAAACTCGAGACTGCTGCATAACATAAGGCGCAGGGAAACCAAGGAACCACAGGCAAACCAAAGATTAATGTGCTACTCGCCTGGGGGCTCGCAGCAATAACTCTGTGGATCAAGTTCATGGCATTAAAGAAGTCATTTCAGGTGGTAGAAATTCTACGAGTATCTTCTAGAACTTTAATATCAATGTAGAAGATCCATGTATATGATACAAACCTAATAAAAAGATCTTGTATCAGGATCTTACAGGTTACCTCTAATAGAATTCTAGAAATACGGACAACAGTTAAGTTTCAGGTCCTGTGTAGCATCCTAGGTACATGTATATCCTATACAAGATCTAAAGAAATCAGACAGAATCCTATGTAGGATTTCTCCTGCATGTAGGATGTATAATCTATCTATAGATAGGCTTCGCTTAACAGCAGAGCTCTCTCAACAGAAAGCTGATGATAAGTTTAACTAAAACTAAAGGTTGGAAGCACAAGAATTAAGATTGACGACCAGGCTATTTTTCAATTTTAGCAATTCTCAAAAACAGTAGTAGGCAACCATGCACAGTACATTTAGACCGTACAAAAACTCAACTTTTTCTCTATCTAGAATAACTATGTAGTATGACCAATGTCCGAATAAAAAAGACCTGTTGCTGGAGAAACTGATTTGGAAATCAAAATTGCAAAAAATACACAGACATCTTTGCATAAGGCGATGAGTGAACTATAAAATCCAAGTCTTGTTTTGTTTACATAAAATCACTTTTCAATTTATGAATGAACAAACACATAAAAATGGACAACACAATCTTCTTTTGAAACATTTTATTCAAATGTCCATTAGTTTATGTTTAAAAGCAAAACGCGTACCATTTATAGTGTATCGAGGCCGAGCTGTCTTCGATGTAATTCAAGAAATTAATACGATTGAATTTGCATGAGCATGTTTTATAAACATTTTTTTTTAAAAAACGAGAACACAAAGAAAAAGTCAATCACAGATCGATATCAACATAAATTTCCATCGAAAAATGTAATTTGTTTTACCTTTAAGTCCCTTGACTGCTTGGGAATTCTTTTAATCTCCGCTTCTTCAGTTCTAGATCCGTGATGAAATATTGCCCCGCATTGATAACAATGTATGAAGTTCCTCGAAGCAAGATTTTATCCCTGAAAGCTCTTCTTTTTCCACTATAGCGGCTTCTGAGTATCCCTTAATTAGTATCCCTGTCTTGAGTAACAAACCGCAAAAAAATGCAGGTAAAAACAATTTTGGAAACAGTTTTCTCCGCTATTATAATTTTGGTGTTTGCTGCAGCCAACGTGACATTGGCTGTGTAGCCACGCGACAAACAAAGCCTCAGTTTGGTTTCAAAATTGCGAAGATCCCAGATGTAACGTGACATCATATGCGCATGTTTTGCGACGTCATACGCGCCCGCGAGCTAGTCCTGTGCAACGCTCGGACGGACACACATTTATAGCAGTTCGCATTTGTCTAAACCTATTAGATACATTTGTGTTAAAAAAAGTGGAAAAGAAATAGAAAAATTTTCGTCGTAGTGGCACTTTAATTCACAGCTGTATAACACCCTCACAGGTGAACAGGTTACTAGTTCAACTGACAACACTCAAAAAATAAATACACATGTGTGTTGCCTATGACAATTTTTGGCATGAAGAAGCAAGTTGTGAAAGAAAAATAATATAAATTTGAACACAATGACAAGTACAGTGTACATGTGCTTGTTTACTATTGCATCAAACCCTGTGACTATGAGTCAAGTTTTAAGGTCATAGAAGATGAAGTTTTTGCAGTCAATGCAAGAGTTTTGCAGAACTTCAAACTTCCACCTAGCCTATGTGTAGTCGTGACACGTATATACGTAGGCTAACTTCCACCTACAAACACGAAATGCAGCTGATCAGATGTTGTTGAAGGTTTTGCAGAGCCAACCTCCTGTTACAGTGCACCTTTGTGTGTTAGATCATTTTGTTTTTTGCACAGATGAAGGTCAGTTCAGTCTTACTCCTCGTGTCTCTAAAGGCCTGCACCAAGATGTTTGTACATTGTTTAGAAGCAAGTACTGTGCAAGAGGATAAAGTATCACACATGTACATGTATGGGTTTGTTTTAATAAAATTTATAGTTAACAAAACGGGACCACCTCTGTGGCCGGAACGACCGACCGACGCGACTTTTTAGAGATCACTTTGCTATCTGATCGTCAACTTATCAGTGTAGCCCGAAGCAAACGTCTCCTAATTCCTTCCTCCGAAGAAAACTGGGAAATAGGACACGTCTGCGCGCAAACTATACAAATAAACACGATTTTCTTCAATCACAAAAGTGATTCATACCTTAAATTCAGTAGAATCGATAGCACCAAACTCAGCTAACGGGAATTATTTAACCTCAACTCTGAACTGTGGTTTGTGTACTTTTATAATCTGGCGTCGAAAAGGCCTAATACATGATCGCCGGAAAATCTTGGAGGAAGAAGTTGCCTGGCTACTAAGTTACTAACACGTTCCCAGGGCTCTCCCAGGGTCTTTTCCGTCTTTTCCCCAGAGCCCCCAGAGCCGCCTTTTTAATTTTTTTTTATTACTCATGCGCAAAGCGGCATGAGTTAAAATTCGCCCTTCGCATATTTTAGTGTAAGCGAATTCGCCCCTGCCTCCCCTAGAAATTTTCTTTTGTCCCCTATTGTTTCAGGAAGGTTAAACCAATCAGAGACCGTCTACTGCCGATATGTTTGGGTTTTTAGGGGGGTCTAGAAAAGAACCAGTTTGTCACTCAGAGAAGACTATCAGATTTCAAACAAGTAGGCGTTCGTGTACTCCACGCTTACATTTTGTAGACGTTCATTTTTCATAACCGGAATAAAAACACGCCTTTTAAGACTTCGAAATGGAAAAAAAAAAGTCCTTAAGAAGATTTTTATGCCTTTATAGTGGCGGTTTGAGAGCTGAAAGCGACGAAATAAATCTTCCTTTGAGGATCAGCATTCATTTGTCACAAAGTGAGGACGTCTTCTTTCAGAATTCATACTCGAAGCGGCAGACTTTTCTAAGAATTTTCAAGCATTCCTGGAAAAATACGGTAAAGAAAGACATTTTTTAATGTCCATTAGACTTTCTCAAAGTCCGTTTTTCGTTTTCTCGTTCGCAGTCGACTTGTGGCAAGTCTAAATGTCCATTTACTTTGTAAGAAACATTTCATAGACTGTTTCCTTGTTTTATCCCGGTTTTATCAGTGGCTTTGGAGAAATATTTAGAAAACTCGGCCAGATTCGGTCGAGCGAGAAATTCGCCATGTGCTAAACTTGCTTGCGTGGCCGACAGTTTCCTGTATGCGATAATTTAACGCGTTTTGCTCTTGAGACTAAACTAGTAGATATTTGAATAAAACTTTCAACTGAGAGAATTCGTTGTCCATTTCCTGTGTTTGTTATTTTAAGAATTGGTCTGAAAAGCGATCTTTTGTAAACAAAACCAGATTTCAATTTCGGCAGTGCTAACTTCCATCGCGTCACAAAATCCAAAACGTCAACGCAATTTTTGATATTTTTACTTTCAAGTTAGTTTTTCAGGATATTTTTCATACTCAACCTATGTCTTTTATTCGAAAACTGTTCACACTAATTATTGTAGACTGTTCACATCGCTTCTTTCGTGCACATTCTCTGTAATCAGATATACGCAAAGGTCCAACATTTTATTCCGCTCTTTCTAGTGTACTGCTTTTTGCGTCGACGAAGGAGACGCTTCCTAATCTTGTCGGCTAAGCGGAACGAATCGAGAAAAGTGTCGGTACCAAATCTGCGCCATCTTGAAACGTCACAATAGTATCCAGCATGCTATGCGCGTCGTCTAGGCGGAACAAATCGAGAAAAGTGTCGGTACCAAATCTGCGCCATCTTGAAACGTCACAATAGTATCCAGCATTCCCAGCGCGTGGAAATCAGGCATCATCCTCCGAAATGTCACATGTGAATGATCTATTTGTCTTGACTTAGTTTCGGATATTTTCCCGATTTTGGAATCGTACGGCTCAATATTTCAATGCCTACTAAAAGTACGAAGTGGAAAATTGGACGAAGGTTCATTTCTGGACCAAGTAAGTTGTTGGGTCTCTTTGGAATCAAGCAAGAAGTTATCGGATTTTCCTCGCTACCGTTCTGGTATGTTTTGAATGTTCTATCTTGATTTTGCTGTGGTTCTCTGCCTGATTTGGGAAGCTTTCACCTAAATACCGACGTCGTTCTTCGCGATGTTCTACGGTACGGTGCAATTCGCTGTATGTCTTGTAGCAATAATTCACTGACCGGCCGCGCCAGGCGAACGCAGATTAACTTTACAGTGCTCGAAATTGCGCCTGTATCGGGCGCATTTGCGACTAAAGATTTCGCAGTTTTGTGACTAAAATTTGTCTAGCTAATAAAGGAATTATATTCAACAGTCTTGTGTCTTATTTGCAACTGGTAGTTGCTCCATTAACGCGGTGTCCAAGAAGTTTATCAAGGGAGCACTTTTTCAGGCTTTCTCAGAAATCTCTCATTTCCGTTTCCGGTATTAGTACATGTACTGAGGACTATGATTTCAGAATCGGAGAAATAACCGAAATGAAATCAAGAGAAATATACTACTATTTATATGTCGGAAAAATCTGAGACCTTCCTGAGTACACAGCACGGCAGGATTTTTCCCGATCCCACGGCGATAGCGTGAATTTGTTTGATGTCGGCCCGGCATTTTTGCCTACGTGACATATCCCGCGACATAGCCTTTTTAAACAGTGGCTGAATTAATTCATGAAACTGAGGTACTAGGTCAAGACGAGGTGCCACGGGATAAGGAGACGCACTATAATCTATGATTACTACTAGTATAAAAATAGTTGATGCGTTAAACCTTAAGGAAATATCAAATAATTAGAAGAAGCTTCCAATTTAATACTTAAAGGCAAATTGCGATCAAACTTGTTCGAGTGTTTTCTTCATGAAGCCAATATAAATCACGGTACAGGCACGCTAATAAATATAATTAAATTAAATAGCGCTTTCTGAAATAAAATTTGCTTTCAAGATTTTTTTCATTCGCAAAAACATTATGCGAATCATCTTTACGGATAAGAATGGCATTCTATATACACAGGACAGGAAAAGTCGGAAATTTTAGAAAACACTAGATATAATAAAGCAGGTTTCTGAATTTAAATATTATTTTGTGATGTTTATAATTCGCAGACGTTAGCGCTCGGCGCTGCAATTAGGCTGAATTAGGATAAATAAATCGTCAAGCCTTCCGGAAGCAGAAAATCACTCAATTCTGATAAGCGTTGCACTGTTCAAGGGAAAGGCATTTTCATTCAAGGAAATATGAGTTCCATTAACCCATTCGCTGCTACACCAGCCAAGACTCCACTGCTTTAAGAAATTGCAACCTTCTTAATCGCGCGAACATTGCCCTAACTAGCAGGACCTAGCAGTTGTGAGCATTGACTAGAAAGTCCCTCAAATTGAGATACCCAATAAACACAAAAAAGTCAGCGATTTTTGCAGAATATCAGCGTTTGAATTTGGACAATAACAAAAAAAAAACCGTTTTTAACGTCATAGAAAAACAACAAAAATCACGTTTTTGCCTTTAGTTTTTTTTTATTCAAATAATCGTGGCAAACCCAAAAGTCAACATTCACAGCAAAATTCAGTCCTAGTCCTAGCTTAGCAGCGAATTTTTTTGCTCTTATTCGTTGCTCGGGCCCAGCTACAGCCTCTCGTTCTAGTGCATACTGACCATGCCTCGATTTTCAACATCACCGCACTGCATGCTGGGAAATAACGAAATTTTTGGACAGCGTTCCTTCCGTCCTCCACACATTTCATATACAGCTGTTTCGAGAAAGGTTGTCGGAAAAAAGCGTAAAATTGCACGCGACAATCCACGAAAGATATTATGGGTAGTCATCAACGCTTTATCCTAAAAACTCATTTATCCATATGGCCCACCATCCGCATCGCGGATTTGATGTATTTATTTGACTTATTAACATTCAGTGATCATATCCCAAATTAATTTTCGGGATTATCGCGTGCAATTTTGCACTTTTTTCCGACAACCTTTCTCGAAACAGCTGTATATACTAAGTCCACAGCCACTCCGACCTACCGCCGAAATTTCGCGCTTGTTGTGTTCTCCTGTGGTCGCAACTTCCAAAATATGCCGTGGTACGTCGAGAAATTCATCCAGAGTCAAGTCCCAAAGCTACTTCGTTTCCTGGCGGCCATTTTTCCAGTTCAACGAGCAACGAGCCAAATTCGTAAACGAAGTACAACACCTAACTCGCTTCGTTGAGAAAGTGGACTCTGAACTACCTCCAAGCTTGATGCTCATCAGGCAGCTACTAAAGATGAAAAATGGCTGTGGACTTACCAAAAATCGCAGAAACACCATATTGAAGACTTTATTGGAATTCAACAAAGCAAAATCACAACGTCAGAATGACGTTTCCAGTAAACTCGAGCCTTCAGTGTTTTAGAACAGCAGCACTTTCAATGGTAACTTCAAATATGAAGTCACAAAATCCTATGGGGCGTGTGAATGCAGGAAATCGCTCAAAAACGTAAAAATTCTCAGGAGTGAATGGGTTAAAACGTTACATGTATTTACATGTATTTTTTTCATTACCTGTATATTTAGGGTTTCCAAAAATTTATTGGAAATCCGGGCAGGAGGAGGGGTCTCTGGGCTTGGAAATCCACGCGGGAAGGGGGTCTAGCGGGCCAGGAAATCCGGGCGGAGGGGGAGGGGTCAAACAATCTTGCCATCCGTCGGTTGGGG